>CM024542.1:7628994-8232299 GCA_014182365.1 Eucalyptus tenuipes
ATTTTTAAGGTAAAGAGAGTGAATGGAAAATTTATAATAATATTAATACAACAAAAGACTCTTAATTATGCTCACTACAATACTAATATCTTAATTTTTTTATTGTACCACTAAAATTCTCGAACCATACCCACTGTTAAACACCAATACCAAAAGACAAAAAATGTCGAAAATCCTGAATTTTTGTTAACGCCTCAATGGCAATACCCCAAACTTCAAAAAAATGAGTAATAGAATAGGTGGATCGGGTGGCATAATCGCTGGCATCCTCCCCAGCCCCGTAAGGAAGGCAATGGACCATCTTTCCCCTACTTGCCCATAAAGCTTCCTTCCCTATTTGAATCTTTGTTAGGTGGAGACTACTCCTGGTTTACATATCAACTGCGAAAACTCAGACCTTCTCGGATCACATATTCACTCTTGGCGGGTCAATTTTAAGCCCCAAGATCCGAATTTGACTTACTTCGTGAATCCGTTAAATTGAGATTTCTTCTGGCATAAAAAAAGTCACATTGGTCTCAAGACTGTAGTTTTCCCTGCTAGGAGTCTGAGCCCACTTTTTTTTTTTTTTTCCTTTATATGTTATATTATAACTCTCATCTCACTTTTAAACTTTTAGATTCTATTTAATAACATTCTCGGGAACAACTAATTATATTTTTTTATTCCTTAAAAAAAATATAAATCCGTTCGATAAATTTTTTATTCCCAGTAATAGATTTACAATAAAATCAAGAAATAAAAAAAAAGTTATTTCTTATTCCTAACAATAATTTGTAAAATTAAATCTAATGATACTTCTTTTCTCCTCTTTCCTCTTCTTCTTTTTTCGTTTCTTTTTCTTCTTCTTTTTCGCCGATTGCCGACCTCGATCATGGCTAGCGACTAGCCAAATGAGGGCCAACAACCTCATCGGTGCAGCACTGGTTCAAGCCTCGTCATGGCTTGGCGAGCTCAGCCTCGCCAAGCTAGGACAAGACCAACCTTGCATTGCCTAGGCGACCATTTGGGTGGCGAGCCTCCGGCAAGCTCGTCAAATCTCACCTTGACCTTGCGAGGCTCCAATGAGCTCACTGAATCTCATCGAGCACCGACCACAAAGAAGGAGGAAGAAGAAAATAAAAGGAAAAATATGATCAAAATATTAAAAATTAAAATAAAAAAATTAAGAATTCTACTAAACACATTTCTATTCGAGAATAGAAATTTTAAATAATTACAAACGCTTTTAAAAACTCAGAAATTATTTTCGAAAACAGAATAAAAAAAAAACATTGAGAGAGAGTTGACTTGTGAAGGAACGAATGGTCGTTTTCGTCGAAGGTGGCCGCATGGCTGTCGCATGCCCCATATTCTCCCAACTTGGCCCCCGACTTCACCAAATATATTTGTCTGTCAGCTTACTAAGCATATGCTGTCGGCAACATGCGAATTATTAAGATATAAAGGAATGCGCAAACGCGACGTAATTGCCCATTGTTCAAAAAGGGTCCCCGTTCTTCCACCCCCTTACAAAGTCGCCTGTTATTCTTGGAAATCTCTCCCACAAAGCATTTTAATAAAAAAAAAAGATTAAATATAAAAGACCAAAAAAGCGAAGAAAACAACAAAGTCCCTCATGAATCCCCCTCGTATAATATTAAAACTCTCAGAGTTGTTTTTATGTGTTTTGTTGGTTCTTCTTATTGTACTATACATAAACACCACTGCCCGTCCAGCTTCTTGACGCCCAAATCCAGTGGCTCCCGAAAACCGGCTACACCTAAACTTCAAGCGACCCATCATCGATCTCGTCGAACCCGAGTCTGGCGCTCGATGCCAGCTTACTGCTTCGACTGCATTAGCCGAAAGTAATATATATTAAACAGAGATCAACAGGCAAACTAATTAGAAATTCCCGAGTCAAAGACGGCCATAACATGTAAAGAGCAGCAGCTACCAAGGAATATTCCAAAGCATCATTCGATTTCCCATCATTCACAACACACAAGTTGAGAGTCACAGGTGGGCTGCTGCAGCATTTAACTACCACGCGTGGGGGTGACCATTGATCCATGGGTCAAACTTACACCAACTCAAGCATGAGATCAACGAAATTACACTCAACCATCGGTCCCATCAAGTCAGTAGCTACACCCACCTAATATGGGCAAGAGTGAACAGCTTTCTGCTTTACCTACCCACTCATCCCTAAAGTTAAATACACTTGTATGCCCATCAAACTGTGTTAGGCCCGTGAATCCCATCAAGTTTCAGATTCGTATTTCTTCGAGCATAAACAAGAGAGCATGCTCAATTATATTGGCCCGCCTCATCTTGATGTGTACGTAATTGGAACGGATTAGTTCAGCGGCAAAATTCTAGCTTTAGTGGATTGCAGTCAAGATATGCCTAACAAGAAACAGAGAGGGACTTCTTTCTCGGCTTTGATTGCGATCATACTTATTTACACAAAAACAAGTACGCAACGGAAATGCAAGCGGACAAAATCTCTCTAGAGGATTGGACTTGTAAAATGCCAAAACTTGCGAGGGTCATTCAGAAAACGTAGCCATCGGTTCAAGTATAAAAATATCTTCCACATCAACTAGAAGCCAGGGGCAATTACCTGTGAATACAGGAAGGTTCCGAAGATGGCGATAGCAGCCCCAAGAGCGTTGACGGGCTGAACAGGGGTGCGGAAGATGATGATGGAGGAGACGATCACAGATATACGTTTCATGGTGTTACCGATGCTAAACGTCAAGGGCGAGATCTCGTCCAAGGACATGTATGAAACCTGGTTGTAGAGATGATAGAACACACTTTGTGCCACCACCCACCTATCATGGAGAAATACCGGCCACAAAACATTTTCTTAGTAGACGGCAATTTGAAGCTGAAAAACATCCACATCATTCAGTCCAACCAATTAAAAGTATGCTACCCTAAAATCTTGTATTTGCATATCCGCAAAAGCGAACACAAAAACAAGCTCTGCATATGTCAGACATAGGACTTTCACAAAATATCAGAAGCATCCATGTATGATTCATGGGACTTTGATTAAAATATGAAAAATTGATGCTTGCTTCACAACAATGATGGAATTCATCAGCATAACCAGAAATACAGCAAACACTTTCCTAACAACAGATTATTACCACCAGAGTCCACTTAACAGACCAAAACCACAACAGAGAAATGCACTTGTATTAAACATCATGAGTTATAGGAAGGTCCCAAATTGGTGAAAAGCATCACTTCCTAGAATTTCTTCATTGATTAAGAACAATTACACAACTCTGGCTACTTTAATTAAGTAAAAGCCCAATTAAAAGCAAATAATACAAGACAAGAGAGTTGGTAGAATCAAGTGTTTACCAGACGAAATGGGGTCCAATGTCTGAGAGGGCTTTCTGCCAACCTGCTGCCCACATCTGTGGTCCCTCCACAGCAATGGCAAACGGAGTGAGGATTACGAGAGACAGCATCGACAGGCATGCATAGTAATTCATTCCACTAACAGACTTGCCCTTCATGCCTTTCTTTGAAAATATGTTTCGGAAGACAAAGGCTAAATTTGATATCATAGCCCCCATGAAACCTGAAATCAGAGACCAACAAAAATGTTCATGCTTCTGATGAACCATGATCCTCTACTAACCATATTGATCCATAATAAATCCCCACATCTTAATCACATTCACCAAACTAACAAGCTAATGTCAGGACCAGAGAAAGCAAGATAGCTTTGATTTTTCCTTCAAAACAAAAGCATTGTAAAAATAACTTGCTAATTTTGCATGTAAATTAATGTTAAAGAAATCATTCAGCTGGCTCTAGTGCAGATTCTCCAAAACTTCAAAGCAACTTTGCAGTTCAGAGTTTATGCTACACAAATTGCACCACACATTCCCAATTGAGCGCTCAAGTTGAGCATACTCTGCAAGTTTTAAGCTTTTAAAAGCCCCATGGCAATTGTAGCTTCCAAAGAAAGCCAACTTAAAAGGACAATGTATCATATCAACACTGAAATGTGATGAAATCTACAATAAGAGAAACTAAGGTTACCAATCATGTTAAAGTTGAGCTCAGTCACGGCAGCGAGGGCGCAACCACCAATAATTGGCAGGAGGGACAAATAAACAGGCACTGGAAATGTTTCGCCCAAGAGGAACCTTGAGACCAACACACTAAACGCAGGCTCGCCACTCTTGATGATGTGGGTGAACGACACTGCAACCTTCGACATGCTCACAGTTGCTGCGACATGCCCAATTGTATGTGCCAGAGCAACCTAGAATACGCATAGAAAATCAGCATCCTAAATTACAACTGAAACAAGCTCGTCGAGTAAAATCACATACCAGAAAACAACAAATCAATTTAATTCGGTTCAATGTAAAGCACAGCGATCTAAATACCAAACGGCACGTTTGCTTTTCGCACCAGGCGACAAACTATCTTCACTCCCTGTCCGCTCGTGCTGATCCTACAAATTTCACCTCCGAAAAAAAACAAAATTGACTCCCAAAACATCATTTTCTTCCTCCTCTTATTCCAATTTCATTTTATTCTTCTCAATTCCGCGATCAACCAAAAACATGCATAGTGAAATTCACCACATTCTCAACAACAACAAAAAAACGCATTTCAATCGAAAAAAGCTCAATTGTTGACACCCAAATTCAATTTTCTTGCTTGTACTCAATATCTTATCGTTCCCTTCAACCAAGCAAAAAACAAAAACTAGAAACTTACAGGAAACAAAGTCTTCCAGAACTCGAAATCAGTCTTCGGAGCCTCGGCGATCCTCGTGACCCAGGAGACCAACATCATGAGAGACCCACATGCAAGGGAGAGCGTGGAGGTCAACCAAGGGTAGGGGTAAGCATTCAGCACCTTCTTGTTGTAGATATTGAACACCACATTCAGAGCCCACCACGTCGCGAAGTAAATCCCAATCTTGACCTTCTTCGCGGCCTCCGATCCGGCCCCCGCCTCGATCGGCTTCGACTGGTCCGCCTCGTAGGCCTCGCATTTTATCAAGTCCTTCCCTTCCCTCCTCGGCGACGGTCCGAAGGACTCGACGGACGCTACTATGTGAAGGGGCCTAGAGAGCGACACGACGGCGCGGGAGGACTTCTGGGTCCGCAGGGGCGGCAGGAGGGAGGATCTGCTCGAGGGAAAGACGCGTTTTTGGCTGAGCAAAACCTCGGACCCATGAACAGGGCTTAAGGACTGTCTCACCGAACAGATCATCTTTCAAGCCAAGATGAAAACTTGCGGTTCTGGGTTGCCCTCAAACGACCAAACGAACCAAAGGAAGAGATGGGACTTCGGACTTCTCGTCTCTTGAGGATCAAGAAACACCAGGCTTTCGGCCTCAAGACTGGGTTTTTATAATCGGGAGGGGATCGCCGACTGACACAGAGCTCGAAGACGACTCGGGGGAGGAGATCTTCGCCCTCTGCCGAGCCGAAGGAGCAAGAAATCAGAAAGAAAATCTAACATAAAAGAGTAGAAAATTCGGTGGTTTCTTCAACGAACGATGTGAAAGATCACGCCTTGGAGAAAGGGAGAAAGAGAGAAGGAAGGGGGGTTATTCTGCAGCGTTTGGTGACGACGGTTGGTGCAATTAAATAGAGAGAGAAAGAGAAAGAGAAGGAGAAAGTAGAGAGAGAGAGAGAGACTCACAGGTGGGGTTGGAATTTGCAAGGTTTTTGTCTAAATTTTCGTCGCTTGAAATCTCAATGCATACCCAAAAACCATTCATGTGACCTCGGAACTGGTCATGTGAAACCGCACCACCACCTTTTCTCTCCCCGTATTAGAAAAGGCAGCCTCTTTGAACAGAAAAACGAAAGTTGGTTTTCGCTGACAAGACCCCAAAAAAAAAAAAAGAAAAAAAAAGCAAAAAAGGAAGGGACTGTCGCTGCCCTACGTTGTACCTCTCGTCAATTGCGTCCAGCTGGCCAATGAGGCGATGCCGCGTGGCTCTCCCGGAGAACTTTCCCCGTTTTCCCTCGAGTGAAAATTGGTTCCTGGGCTGTCATTGCCATCCAATGCGAAATTCCTCGCCATTTCCCTATTTTTGAAAATGCCGATAAATTGCTTGAATTATCTAAAGAAATTTCCGCAGAATTAGTATTACACATATGGATTGCCCGAGTAAGTAAAGTAGATGGTTGGTGCATTGAGGCCTCGGATTCAATATTTGATCTTGAGAAAAGAAAAGAACGAATAAAAGATATATAAATATATATATATATTGCTAATGAGATTTGAATTGCATATATGTCAATTCGGTTGGCAAATATATATGTTGGTTTTCCTTAAAAAAAGAACTTTGTTGGTAATTTATATTAAAAGAATGTTTTTTTGTTCATGCTTCTTTTAAGGTTAATTGTCCATAAAAAAAAGTCCATTATTACATTGAATTGCCGACGCATGTGATGAGTATATCCTTGAACATGTGGGCACTTAGGCTTAGATAGGGTAGTAGCAAAGTGCTGTGTGTCTGAAATGGAAATCGCCACATTAGTTAAGCAATTCAATTAGACTAAAGTTTTTGTTAACAAATGTCTCAAATGCAATGTAAACATTCTTATAATGAAATTTTATTTTTTAAAACATCATTTTTCTCTTGCTATGCCCAATCAATATATTAAAGAAAAATTCTTTATTGCTTATGATTAATTAATATCGCAAAAGTATGACCGCCAAAAAAAAACAAGACTCGATTGTCGTGACGGTCTTCGTTAACTCTAGATTCTATATTCTCTCTCTGTATTGTGAGAAGTTTCCTCCTTTTTAGTCCAACAATTGTTGCAAGTTTGACCAGTGGATTTTTCAGCGCTTATGGAAATTGAAAATCGAAGTGGAGAATAAATAGAATAATCAGATATGCTGCTTTGAAAAGAGAAACCTAATAATAATGTGGAATCTCTAGATTCGTATTCCACGGACGCTAGAGAAGCTTTGTCGATTTTCCACCCATTAATGTCGAAACAATGTCCTTCTCTGGTAATATTGAACCGTTGCATTAATAACAAATTCATCGGGAATCGAATAAATGTCATTTGAGGTTTCAACTTATTTAAGAAAATAACACAAGTCTACATTTTAGAATATTATGAAAATATTCTGAGTCACTTTGCATGTCCATGTTTATAGCATTCTAATTCTATACAGATTAAGGTGAATGATGTGACCTCTTGGATGATTTTTTTTTCTTGCCTTTTTTTAATATCCTTTTTTATTCTCTTTTACATACTTCATTCTATAATTTCGTATTTTTTACCTGACCAAATACTACCATTAAAAAAATATGAAACAAAAAGGCAAATGAATAACATAAAGCCAAAACAATTACGAAGTGATTGCTTGTCTTCTTGAATTTTGTTAAATGTTTATATTTAAAATTTCGCTATTTTCTTAGTCTATTTTTTGTGACTTTTTAAAGGATTTGAATTTGAAATTAGAGATATATTGCAAATAAGTTAACAATTGCATGTATTGGTATTACGAGGAAAGGTGACGCATTTGCGTCTCAATGACGTGGTCTTCTCGGCATAGTGGATTTCTCTTCTTCTTCTTTAATTTGAAACTTAGATAATAGATATTATCATTAATTGCAATTACTATTATAGAATGATGCACATCTATCGTCTCTTACAATTTATCTATTTACTTTCTTGCTCGTGAAATCACGCCACATCTCCAGGGGTCTCCCCACATCAGATCGAGAATCTCATGAACTCTAAATATAAAATCACAAAAGCATCAATTAGCATAGCGAAGAATAAACCGTGAGACTCAACGCAAGATAGAGATGTCAAGATTGCAACATGACCAACCCATTTGCAACATGCTCCAAAGTGCTAGTGTAATGAAGTTTCAACTTAATTCGAAAGACTTTTCATTCTTACATTGGACCCCATTTAGCCACCATTCATTCAGACAAGAACAATGAGATCTCGTACAACTCACGAGGAAACTTGACACATGTTTGACTTGGAGCTATCAAACGGAGGGTGGTTACCGCCTAACCCCTAATTAGTCATGTCATCTTGGACTAATTGACTTAATTACTAATGTAATCCGGCATAATTTATATTACTTGGCTCCAAACAGAAAACTCAATTTTTCTGGTTGTCTACCCGAACTTTCGAACAGAAAAAAAGACAAAAGAAAAAAAAGAAAACTCAGTTTGAACTTAGTGAAGCGCGCCTCCTCAGCACCTTCGATGGTATATACCGAACTCCATTAGCATTTGATAATCAGGGAACTATTCGTACATTTTTGTCTTATTATTCAAGGTATTATAAAAAAACGTATATTATCCTACAAAATGAAATAAATATGTATCATCTGGTCTCCAAAGGATCCATAACGTCATCCGATTGGTCAGCACCGGCTTGATATAGACGCAAATATTAAACTTTGTACATTACCAAGATAAGGTATCTTATATTGTGCGCATGTAGCTTCTTAATTAATTTATTGTATGAGCAAAACCAGAAAATCATCCGTCAACTCAGTAGCATGGCATCTCATTTTCATACCAAGATATCGACATCAAATTAATCAATCCTGGATTCTTATTTGTTATTTTCTCTTGGTAACTCGGCTTAAGTTATCACTTGTCTTGTGGTAAAACATGATCTCAAGGCAGCATTAATTAGAGGATTGTGGTTCCACAATCTATTCTAGATGTAAACTTTATCCGGCCCGTGAAGGATGTTCTTTCTCATGATTTCAAGTGTGATGAGTTGTCAATCTGTATAAACTCGACATTCAGTCGAAGTGACTCGTTCTCATGTTCGAACAATTTCCCACATCTCTCATCCGAGAAAGGTAATCATTTGGGCTAAGCTGCGAGGTGATCATATTGATAGTATATGTTAGGAGCATTTGGCATCAACTCTAAGTCTAGGGCAATGCAATTTTGATCTAATCTTGCAATATTTATGAAATATTTGAATAATTAAATACGCCAGGTTTCGCATGCAGCTGGAGTAAATTAGCAGGTTGCCCTTTTCAATTAGTGTCAACATTGATTTTGTAACCAAAATTGATGCTCTAGTTGTGGCTTATGATCCAAAATTGTCTCCTAGTGTTAGGACACTCGCCAAACGAGGCTCCTATACCTTTATGATGCACATAAGTGTGTATCAAGGTAGATTTAGAAACGGTTTATTTCACGGATAATGAATAACCTGAAATGTTTCTGTTGTTTACAAAAATGACCGAACGAAAAAAATTTCATAATTCACAAAAGTGTTTAAATATAAAATTTTACCGGTAATTAAATATTTTTCATTGACTAATTATTTCAAATAATACAAACAGTTATTTAAAAAAAAAAAAAAAAGGTTTTCTAAATCATGTATTTTGTGGGAAACAAACGGAGCATCAAATAACTAAAATAAGAAGGAAATAAATAAAAGAGAGAGAGGGAATAGATAGAAAGACCCACCAAATAGGCAACATTCAATAATCAAATCACCACACTCACAAAATTCTTGTCTTAACCTATATTTATAGCCAAACCCTATTTGCTCCCAATAAAATAACTCCAAGCAAGAAAAGTAAACAATAGTATATACTCTAAATCCTAGGAATGTCAAATGACTCAATTAAATGGAGATGCGGATTGATGAGATGGATGAGAGAACCTTGTCCTGCATCTTCAGGCTTTCGAACAAATTAGGAGACTTCTGCACCCTTTCATGTGCACCGAAATTTCACTTGTGGAGTGCTTGGCAGAAAAGGAAAGTTCCCATATATTTAACGAGAATCCAGATGTTGCTCAGACTTAACTTCGTCGCCCTTATTTTGGCTCAATATTATACTTGAAGTATGAGTTTGTGCCATTTCTTTTTAACTCATAAAGCAGCAGCTAGGAAGTTAGGAACTCCTGTGATGCTTCTTACAGTGTTATCAGGTGGCATATCACTGCAATGAAATGCGATGCTATGCCAGAGTCTTCTCTCTGGAGATATTCTTTCTTTTACAACTCCAAAAGAATGTGGTTTATTACCATTTCAGATGAAAATCATTTCTTCAAAGAACAAAATGAGCTCCAATAGTTGAAGGGTTGAGAAATCAAAGCTTCTTGTGCCGAGTCATTTGTCTGCCAGTTCTAGGCTTCGCATGTGATGGCACCTGCGAAGAAAGTAGGTGTTTTACTACCCACTGATGCATGTCTTGGAAGTTTTTAAGCTCTTCCTTGCGAGAGGACATTTTGATGTTATGCCTTGGTCAAACTCAATGCTTTATTACACCAATCAGAGACTTCAAGACATGGAATGACCTTCTTTTAAGTAATATGCCACCATATTAATGCAACTAGTGCAGACAAATATCTAGTCATGGTCATGCAGAAATGCTCTCCTAAAACCGAAATTGTCTTTTGAACGGTCTTATAAGTTCTATTCTTAGCAAAAATGTTTTTCCACTAGATGATACTCCCACATATCACGCTCTTAAGAGTGCTCGAACAACCAGACAACTGTTTCTCAGAATGCCTCCGAAGTCCTGGTTTTTGACTGAAGGTATGAGTTCTAACTCGATGATGCTGTGACATCTGAGTTGTTGTTCGAAAATGCCTTGCCTATAAATGTCTTCAGTTGAGTGGCCGATATGCCACAGCAAGTTCACCGTCACTCTGGAAACAATGGCCAAGGTCTTCTCACTACTCTATCTCCTCTTTCATTTCCTCATCTTCCAAAACTTACTCTGTTATGCTCATTCGAAACGCTTGGGGTTCAGCCTCAAGGTTATTCCTAGGTTCTCTCCAAAGTCGCCTCCGTACCCAGGCAACCTCACCTGGGAAGAAAAACTCAGCGTGGCCGCCGAACTCTCCATTTCTAGAGCTCACTACTTATATGCGCTCTCGAACAAAAGCTCCTCTGAGGACCTGAATAACATCCACCTCAGAGTGCATGAGGACAGCCACTATTATGCCGTGGAGCTTCAGCTTGGAACCCCGGCCACCACTCAAGTCATGCTGATGGACACCGGAAGTGGCTTCATGTGGAACCAGTGCCAGCCTTGCAAGTATTGCTTCCGCCAAAGAATCCCCATCTTCACCCCGAACTCGTCCAGTTCCTTCCAGAAATTCCCCTAAGATCACTGGCTTTGCCGTTCACGCTTCCAGTGCAGACGGGGCCAATGCATCTATTGGTATATGTATGGTAATAGGGCCAGCACCAAGGGTGTAATCTCCACAGAGATGTTCACGTTTCCTTACAGCATAGGGCGTGTTTTGATTCTCCCAGGAATCATATTCGGGTGCTCGTCGGATAACAGAGGCTTCACATTCGAGAACCACAATATATCGGGAATCATGGGCTTGAGCCGATCACCAGAGTCTCTAGTGTCTCAACTCACTGATCAAATCAGGAAGGTTTTCTCTTATTGCTTGGTTTACACTTACCACGAAATGACAGCACCTAGTGTTCTCAGGTTTAGGGAGGAAACCAAGTTGCCACCGCGGAGAGATATTAAGGGCGTGTTTGGTAACGTTTCTATTAAAAAATTATTCCAAGGAACAAAAATAAAAAAAAAAATTTCTCATTCCTAACAATTTTTGAACAGTAAAGAACACGTTTGGTAACTATACAAAATTTCTGTTTCTGGAATAGAAAAAGAACAAAAACACGTTTGGTAAACTTGTATAATTTTTTTGTTTCTTTTAATTTTTTAATAATTTTATTTTATTTTTCCTTTTTCTTTTTTTCTTTTTCTTTTTTTCCTTTGGCGGGTCACCAGCCTCGCCATGGCCGGCGATCGGTCAACAAGGGCCGACGACCTCGCCTAGCCATGGCAAGGCTCGCCGGCCCAAATCCGGCTAGGCCGAGCCTCGCCAGGGGGAGGTCGCCGGCCAAAGAAAAAAGAAGAAGAAAAGAAATAGAAGGAAAAAATAGGAGAGAGAAAATTTGTTTTTCGGAAGTGTTCCCGGAACAAGAAATAAGTTTTTTTTGTTTCTTCTTTCTGTTCCAAAATTGTTCCCGGGAACAAAAGTATAGACAAACGCGTTTCTCTTCTTTTTTTGTTCCCCGAAACAAAAGAACAAAAATTATGTTCTGGGGAACAGAAACAAAAGCCAAACAAATAGGCCCTAAATCGACCCCTCTATCTCAGCAGAATATATCCTGGAATTATTATGTGGATTTGATGGATATCAGCATGGGAGACCGGAGACTTGGGTTTCCTCCTGGAAAATTTGACCTGAAGAGCAACAGAAGTGACGGATGCGTCATAGACAGCGGTGCCGTGGTCACTTTTTTGCAAGAGGACACTTATGATCCTATCTTGCACAAATTCGATGAACACTTTACCTCCTTTGGTGTCAAGAGGGTCTACAACAAGTCTCAAGAATTGAGGTTTTGCTATGAGTACAACCCCAGGTTCCGTGCTTATGCCTCGATGACATTTTGGGGGGCCGATTATGTTGTCGAGCCAGCATACATGTATTTATTCTATGAAAGTGGGGGATTCTTCGGTATGGGGAGAAGTGCCAAAAAAGTCCTAAACCTTTTGTGTTTGTGCCAGTTTAGTCCTAAACCTTTTTTTGGTGCCAATTTAGTCCTAAATCTTTTTATTTAGTGCCGATTCAGTCCTTTTGGCCGGATTTTGCTTTGGACGGGCCGACGACGTGGACAATTTTTAATATTTTTCTATTTTTTCTCTTTTCTCTTTATTCTTTATTCTTTATTCTTTTTCTCTTTTTTTTTTTCTTCTCTCCTCCTCCCTCCGCCGCCGGCCGGACCACGGCGACCGGCTAGAGGCGACGGCCGACGAGGCTCGCCGGCCACCTCGCCAGTGGCCGCGAGGGCGGCCTCCCGCCGGGCTGGCGAGGCTCGCCTCCCACCGGGCTGGCGATGGCTGGTGAGGCTCGACCTCGCCGAATCGCGGCCTCGTGCCGGGCGGGCGAGGGTCGAGCTTCACTGGCGCCGCTCGGCTGCGATTCGGCGAGGTCTAGCCTTGCCGGCCATGGGCGAGGCTCGACCTCGCCGAATCGCGACCCGGGCGGCGCCGGCGAGGCTCGCCCTCGCGGCCACGGCGAGGTGGCCGGCGAGCCTCGCCGGCCGTCTCCTCCGGCTGGTCGTCGTGGTCCGGCCAGCAGCCGGAGGGAGGAGGAGAGAAGAAAAAAGAAAAAAGAAAAAAGAAAAAAAAAGAATAAAGAATAAAGAGAAAAGAGAAAAAAGAAAAAATAGAAAAAATAGAAAAATATTAAAAAATATTAAAAATTGTCCACGTCAGCCGGCCGGCGTCCAGTCAGCAAAATCCGGCCAAAAGGATTGAATCAGCACTAAATAAAAAGGTTTAGGACTAAATTAGCACCAAAAAAAGGTTTAGGACTTTTTTGGCACTTCTCCCCTTCTGTGTGGCATTAGCGTCTTATCAGAAGACTATAGTTGGGGCATTTCAGCAGCAGGATATGAGGGTTGTATATGATCTTAATCTAGGCATGATCCGATTTGCCCCTGAAATTGTGCCCTTGAAACTCTTGATGGTTAGTGACTTTCATGAGGTCTGTTTCAGTCATGGCCAGACAAGAAATGTACAATAAGTAGCATCTCAAGGCACATTTTTTATCCAAGGACTTGGCCTTCAGCAGATTCAATATGTACGTCTTGTATCTTGTAGAAAAAAACTATCATGAGCATAACTTAAACATACAGTCAGTTACTTCACCGTGCTAATCAGACATAAGGTTGAACCTTCCTTCACAAGAAAAAAAAATGAGTGGGAATGCCCGATTTGAAACCGTGCTTCCAAATGCAATCCTCAGTACTGTTATTAATATGCAGAAAAAACCCAAGATAGGGCTAATGAGTGATAACATCCCATTGCATGCTTTCCATTTATAATACAAAGCATGATTCTCTTGAATACTTATTTCTCAGTTAAAGGACCAAGAGGACGGGAGATTGTGAGCAAGAATTTAGGCCCAGTTCAATGCAAGCCTTCCTTTCCTCTGGACCTTTGGCCGAGTATTGCATGTGAGAAACCTACCCATTGAGTAGTCTTTTTATTATCGGCATATTAGAGAGATCTTAACATCTTCATCTGCTCACGCTTAAGTAGCAGCAAGATCACTTTGTGATGCCTTAAATATCAACTTGTTTGTATTCACAACTGATGAAAATTATAATGTCAAAGATTGATTAGCATGAAAGCAAAGTTATGCTCTAGGCTATTTAATCCTCTGAAACAGGCGTACTGACTTTGGCTTCTTGATGTATGACAGGTCTCTTCAGTAATTGTTTTGGATGGCCATCTAGGGTACACGTGAATTGGACCTACACAATTATTTTAGTCCTGTGTTGGGCTAGATGGCTTTCATTAAAACATTTCCGCACTCTTTCTGCGCACCAAAACTTTTCTTTGACTTTGCTTAAAAGCCATCCAAGCATAGCTGAGACTTGTTGCCCCCAAACCTAGTTGCCCCCCTTCTGGAAATTTGAAGTTACATCTTCAGCTCCATCGGTCATTTCTGGGATGGCTAAGAGACGATCTTTGACAATGGATTGACTTAAAAAAGGCCCCAATCATGTCAAGAACTACTTGTAATGGCATCTTGGATTTAGTATCCTCTCTTCCACGATCATAAAATATAGAACGAAATAAGCCGGATTAGTTGAGCTGAATGGCGCCTTCAATACTCTCTCCTTTGACAGTAAGGGTTAGAAATTAAAGCCTTTTTTGTGATGAGTCATTTGTCTGCCAGTGCAAAGCTTCCCATGTTCTGGCATGTGAAAGAGATCTGTAGGGCACACGTGGGTTAGTGTTCATGTGGCCATTCCATTCATGTGCTCTCTCATTGTCAGTTTTACTATTATTGTTTCATTTTTTTGTGAAAGTGAGTACGAGAAAAGGAAGGTTAGGATGGCCTCTCCTTCCGTGAAACCAGCATAGAATCAGCACTATTTGTGCACACTCGAGCGATGTGGGACACCCACAGGCTCCCAAAGTGGGGTTCTTGTTTTGACAATGAGATGATGGTTGCTGATTCTTGAAAGAAGCATTTCTCTAACCAAGACCAATGCTCTCATTTGGAATGCATGATGCAGAATATATGTCACCTAGATGTTTTGGAGCAATCTTTCTATGAATCACCGTTAGATCGGACTCACTATGCTCTGACAACTATTCCACTCACATAATCATTCAATTTCCATCCTTGTCATGTAATCCCTTAAAAACAGAAGACTCTTGCCTCACCTTTAGGGGGGTTACTCAATAAAAATACATTTTTTTTCTCTTCCCATCATTATTGATTTGAGAAGACAACCTTTTTCCAAACCCAAAACGATGATCACATGCTTAAATCATGATTGTTAAACAACCTTCTTCATCTTTCAAAAACACCATATAAAAATGTCTATTAGTTATGCAGAACATGCTGTTTGTCTGAATCTTAAATGGAACAACTTGATGCAATATGTGGAATTAATATTAAGCCTGGCATTAAGGTAGTTGATAATTGGCATATAACAAAGTATCTAAACCAACTCTCAATCTGAAAAATACATAAAGCAATATGAGGTCATAATGAATTCTTAGATTTAGAATGATTCCGTGTTTTGTATTTTAGTCCAAAATAGGAGTTTGGGGATGGAGGCTTAGGCAATTAAAAGGCTCAGAGGATGTAGCTAAGAAACGTGGTAGACTAAGTTACAAAACTACAAAATATGACAGTTCAAATGGAGAAAAATGTCTGTGTAGAAGAAGGCAAAAGAGAAGTGATGGAGGGACGACTGGATGGACATGACCCCTCACTGATTGTCCTATTCACTGAACTCCGTCAACAGGGACAATGTTGGATACTTTGTGCTTCACATGGAAGACTTTTTCCTTCTTTTTTTCCATGAACTTCGTACCAATCTTGATTAAACATCAAAACAAACTTCTCTATCTATGTTCATATATTTCTTGTATATCCTGCATTTTTGGTTCTAAGCTGCAAATGAGTTATATTGTTGTTGAGATTGATTTGAGCTAAGGCCAGATACTCATGCTTGATTATTTCTCCAGTTTTGCTGTTTGGAAATGAGGTAAGCAGAGACATAGTTGAAATAAGAAAATATAATTCTCAAAGTCCCCCTTCTCTCACATTGTTTTTCTAATAAGATATTTGACAGTATCTTCCATATTTATGCTTTAAAAATCAACTCCTCAAACAACAATCATGCCTTTCCCCATCTAGTAGAATAATTTCACTGGTTCTACATCGACTTGGTGTTTCTATAATCCAAGTGGACTTACAATTAATAATATGGCATCTGATGACGTGTAAAGTTAGTTCAAATGTCATACAAGTTGCTCTTATTTTTGTGAAATGTTTTTGCAGTCTTCACTTGGAAACCTTGAAATAAGAAGTTCATTAGTTTCTTTAAGCCAATTGAACAACAAAGGCAAGAAAGGGTCAACGTCATTAGCTCTATCTTTTTCTGATTAGAATGTCCCAACAGCTTCATTACAATAATTATTTCGTCTGCTGATGCATATAGACACGGCGGCTGCCTTAGAATATGTTGAAATGTTTTAAAGGGTAAAAAAAAGATTAAGATTTGCTGCATCCTCAATTATTAGGTTTATCTATATTTTTAAAACATTGAAACTGGTCCTGCTATATGATCCGAGGGTCACATCTTGTGGCTGTTCAATGTTCATAATGCTTTGAGTTACGTCAGAAGAAACTCAATGATCAGAGAAAAAAGTCACTCACAAATACCTGTTGTATCATGACGCCAAATTTGGTTGCAGAACTTTTTCATGGAAATAAACTAAGCGGCTTATGGTGACGTTGAAGCATTAAATACCGAAAAGTCTTATTTAGCTGGGGATGATGCGGACAGACTTGAGACCAAGAACAAGTCCTCCGCCCGCCCAAGAAAACCAAATAATAATCTGATAAAGTTCAGCGAGAATGTAATTCCCCCTACAGAGCCTAGAAAATCTTCTTGATGTGTACGTATATTCTGTATAATCAGACAACTGATTAGGTCAAAACCTCTCTCTCTCTCTCTCTCTCTCTCTGCTTACCCAACCCTCCAATGGGGTCCACTCCAACATTTCGAAGTTCTCGTCATATTCTCAATTTTTTTATAAATTTTCTTTAATTTATAGGTGCTTTGTTTGTCTACTTAAAACCCATGCCGACTAGATTCATGGAGCTTCAGCTTTTCGACTTTCCTTCTGCTCTGCTCCTTCCTTCCTTCTTCACAAATGGGTGACTCCAAGAACTATCAGAGCGAAAACTTTTCGTGCAATGAGAGATGGAGCAGCAACTCTGGTCAAGAGAGTAGTTGGACACCATACTTCGTGGATTTCTTGATGAATGGCCAGGAAAAGAACGACTCCTCTACGGGTCATGATGATAGTTCTTCGGTAGTCTCCGACGCTGCTACATCGGCCATGAAGAAGTCTGTCGAGATCAATCAGGCTGGAAGCTGTAAGAGATTGAGCTTTAAGAAAAGGAGAAAAGGACCGATCGATGATGCTCTAGAGGATACGGCTAGTTCTCCTGTCAATAGTCCTAAGGTAGATGATCCTTATGAACCAAATTTCATTTTTGTCGCCCATTGAACTTCGGTCACATGGTCATGATGGAAGGGATACCTTTTCACTGGTGTATGGGTTTTATGAATCAATTTTCTAGGTTCGTGGCCTGCAAAAGACAATGGATTCCTACCCAGGACAGGAAGAAGATAAGTTATCTAAGGTTAGTCGCACCGCTTTTTCCATTGTTATGCTTTCATAGTTTCTTGATGGCGTAAATGATTTAATCACTTCAACTCACGTAACACGCGAGGGTCTAATTTTTCCATGTGACAGGATGATGCAACTACTTCAGGCCAAAGAGATAAGATTAGTATTGATTTAGACTTCGTTGGAAGAGGTGGCGGTAATTTCTCAGAGCTGAAGAAAAGAGGTCTTTGCTTGGTTCCGTTGTCCATGATGGTGAAGTACCAAGATTGATGATACTATCACAAATTCAGAAATAGCTGTAAATGATATATTGCCATGTGGTTCAATAGCCTGTCATGTATATGAATTATGCTGAGTTATACTGGTCATTAGCCTCTTATTCCTCTCAAGATGCATTGAACATATCCTTCTTTTTGGTGTCATTATGCATGCGTGAGCCAAGATGGACCGATTTGACGCAATATCTTGTCCATACAGTGACACCATTTGGTTTTGCACTCTATATGTCAAAGCAAGCAAAAGGGAATTAATTAATGTAAATCAGCCGGCAGTACCGTATACCTAAAAAAGTAATGCAAATCCTTCCAAATGGTTCACCTCATTCACTTTACTTCAGAAAAGTAGGTTGATATTATCGAGGATTTGCTGTGAAGTCTTGCTGGCGATCATTAATCCTCGCTATAATTTGCCAGATCTTCGATGGAGGTCGTTGCTTTATCTAGCAAACAATCTCATCTCGAATCACATCTTAGTTTTTCTTTTCCTGCTGAAAGTGCAAGCGGTACCATAAAGTCATTGTTTCAGTTGATTGAGGGGTATATACCAAATTCTGTCATTGTCATTAACCACCCAAGGGGTTGCTTAGCCTAATAATGATCTTCTTGACAATTTTTTTCCCACTAGGTTGCCTTTCTCGAACAAATCTTTTGAGTACTTCTCGTCCCTTGGGACCTTGTGGGCTTTGACTACATCACCCTCGCGTTCCTCATTATTCTTAGCAAATTCAACCTAATTTGTTGTGCTGCAGTTAGAACTTAGCAGCATAGATGCTTGTAGGACTCTTCCAATGCGTTCCACAATTCCTAAGCATTGTAAATTCTGATTCCTCTGGAATAAAAGCTAAACTGGACCGATCTACGTACATCAAATGACAACGATTATTTTAGAGGTTTATGAGAGAATATGTGTATAGAGCTAGGAGGATGCAGGATTTAGAGTTAAGAGAGGGCTGGGATGAGAAACTATGTTGACATTTTCCTTACTAAAAAGAAAAGATAAATTTTAGCGCACATGTAATAATCGCAGGGCGACCACCACCACCGGCCCCTCTCAGTCCGCCATCGGTCGGGCGAGGAACCCTCGCGCATGGTAGGCCTTTGTAAGCAAGGACTTATCGCGCCTACTCACATCCACAAACCAAATAAATGACTCCACAGGGATTTTCTTGAATGTGAAGTACTCTTCTACATTGATTAATTAGATGTTTTAACAAAGATACCGAAATGTTGATAAGCTGCAAATATTGGATAAGGAGATATTACCATGTTTTGTTACCTTCTTGATAAAAACCTGCTCCAACAATATGAATTATTCAGAAGTCCCTTATTGACACCATGAATGCTAGCAAGAGGCAAAAAGTCAAATAATGTCACACACTTCAAAAGCAAAAAAGTGCGAGGAGGCCGTTAAGCGTGCGTGTGACTATTGCCTGATCATTCGTCGGGTTATTGTACTCGGTCTACAAGTTTGATTATATCTAAGAGCACGAAAAGAACTCAACTTACATGCAAAGCGGATAGGGGAGCTGAACCGCTGCCCCATATTCTGATGTACTTCGTAATATAATTTAAATATATGAGGAGCCCATTTGATAAAATTATTTAGTAATGAGTCACCGAACTCAATAATTAGGGAAGTTAGAAGGAAGGGTGTTGTGCGAACCTAAATGCCAGCTGCATATATTCTGCATGAAATGCAACAAACCCGTTGTCGTCGCCATATGTATTCATCTCTCCCGCACAAGGCAGAATCATTGCAACACACAAGAAACGTTCTGATTCCGAACGATAGCGTGCCATAGTGGATAGAGAGGATGTTATCTACTGGCACAACCACCACAACCTATATAAACTAGTTCTTAGGGACAACTAGCCACCGTAATATTCCAAACATATGACGCTCAAGAATAATTTGTTTTGAAAGGAAGTATCTTGGTTCCTACTCAGTGTCAAGGGACGTTTCTCTAAATCCATCCCTATGATTGATAAAGATGTGTTGTCGCATCACCAGCTCCTCCAAAGTAATGCATAAGGCAAATTAGATCACTCGGATTGTCTGGCCTTCTGGATAGATTGAATGTATCCCAAAAAGAATATCAAGATAGTTCTTTTCATATTTTGGTAACAATTTTGGAAACCACATTCCAATTTGGGGGTGCACAGTATGTTTCTCTTCCAATGGAATTGACTAAGGGGTTCAGTTTGACCGACTGGCACACCAAACTCAGGTGGTTGCTGGAAGGAAGAGTGCCGGATTCGATCGATGATGGTGCTAGCGGTCAAAACACAGTGCTAGAGTTGATGGCAATGGCATCGGTGGTGATCGTTAGCATGTGGATGATGATATTTGAGCAATGGATTGAAGTAGCATATTTGATGACTGGACTGCAGTTACTTTAAAACACAATTGAGCTCCAAAACACGCATATGAGCTTCGGTGTACTCATTTTGGACTGTGTCATACACCGACGAGCGAGGGTCAAGGAACAGATGTTTCCCACAATGACATTTTTCAAATTTTGCTGAACCATCGTCTTATGCTAAAACATTAAGAATATTTTGAAAACATTTCAACTATACTGAAATGAAAAGCAGAGAAGCTGAATAATTTGCAGGGAGACAGGACTTCACTTTACTCCAATGAACTTTTTGAAATTAAAACTTTTGACATCCCATTTTTTCATTATTACTCTATTACAATGGTCTAATTCTTCTCAGGAAGCTTCTCCAGCAACTCCGGTATAACCTCAAAAAGATCGCCAACAAGCCCATAATCAGCTACCTGCGGTTCATCATTCCAGTTAAGCATGGGATGTTTGAAAAGAAGTCGCTTCTTCAGGAAGTCAAGAAAGGATAAATGAGTTTTACTAGCATAATGGGCAAATTTACTTTTTCAGTGTTAGCTATTCACAAGAATTCTGTTGAATAAAAATGTCATGCTGAAAAGGAGTTCCTCTAAAATATCGGTGGTAGAATGATATCTATCCTTCAATCAAGAGGATTTATAACTATTTGCATTCAGGGTAAATCCACAGGCAAGCATCCTTGAATTCTGTGTCAATTAGGTGCCCTAGAGAGAGAGAGAGAGAGAGAGAGAGAGAGAGAGAGATTTCACCTGAAAAATAGGAGCATCTGCATCTTTATTTACAGCGACTATGACCTTGGAATCTCTCATGCCAGCAAGGTGTTGGATGGCTCCAGAAACTCCAAAAGCCAGGTATAATTCTGGGGCAACAATTTTTCCAGTTTGACCAACCTGAGAGCAAAGTCAGTCATAATGTAAGGCCATACCCCAGATAATGTAACCCTTACCCAACCTGCTACAGGCTACAGCTGCACCATTTAGCAGTACGCTGAAAATGACCAACCTGAAATTTACTTTTCCATGTAATAAGCAAAATGCGACACTAAATGGTGACGCATGAAGTATTTTTAGAATTTATTCCCAAAAAAAAAAGTACTTTTAGTTAAGCATGATTTTGATGCGGTGAACAGCAAAGTGAGCAGAGAAAACTAATAACCTGCAACATTGTCATTGCACTGTGTAGCACTTAAAAATTGATACATGACTTTCACCTATTTCTTTTAAGATTTGTACTTAGACAAGATGGTTGGCTGCGTTATACAGTATCAAGATTTAAAATGGGATCATAGTCTCGGAGACAAGCTAAAACAACAGTCAGGTAGAGATCAAATGGATTTTCATGGATGCCATGCAGTGATAAAAACTTCAAATCCCAAACCAAGCTAGCAAGGATGACTAGAGATGTTACCTGGAGGTCATTTGGAACAAACCCCGCATCAACAGCAGCACGTGTGGCACCCACTAAAAAGGCAAAAAATGCATCAATGTAACCAAGCCCTTTTCATAAGGATACAAACTCAAGTTATTCACAAAAAAAAGTGGTGAGCAGTATCATGTCCCACACCATGAACGTATCACTTCAAAGGCATGGCTGGAAACCATTATGGGACATGCCATATTGCAAATTATTCTAAGGGCATAAAATAACTCTAATTTCTATAGATGAAAAAAGGAAAGTTTTCAGCTTTTACTTTTGAGAGGATAGTGGGATGGAAGAAGTTGCAATGCAGTGATGAAAAAACATTAGTCTTAAAAAGAAAAACATAAATTTTGGACCAACCTGCTGCACCAAGCTTTTCTGCTAGCTTCTCTAACATTTTGAAGTTTTCAGCACTTTTCAGTCCTCGACCGCCAGTGACCACAATCCGTGCATTACCAAGATCAGGGCGTTCACTCTCTTGGGATGTCAGTTTCACATATTGAGATTTACCAATTGTATCTGCTAAAAAGAGTATGAAGTAAGCACTTCTTCTCTGTTTATTAAATATCATAAGTCTTTATATCTCCCATGATATGCATGCTTCAAGTTAAAAAAGGCACTGCTGTATACAGTGAACAACTGCGTGCGATGCAGAAATATAAAGAGTACTGAAGATTTCTGTTCATTTTTTAGGGATATAACTGTATTGGTCAAGATTAAATAGATCCTATC
Organism: Eucalyptus tenuipes; assembly: GCA_014182365.1. Taxonomy (NCBI): domain Eukaryota; kingdom Viridiplantae; phylum Streptophyta; class Magnoliopsida; order Myrtales; family Myrtaceae; genus Eucalyptus; species Eucalyptus tenuipes. The sequence goes on from CM024542.1 coordinate 7,651,499, forward strand.
AATTAAGAGAGCTTATGCCTATGCAGTAGAAAAGGCAAACAGACCTTCCTCAAAGGTTGAGAGATCCACCTGAGAAATAGGAGCCTTGTGAGCCTTTGAATCTGTGGAATCAGGTTGTGCCTGAAATGATGTGGATCTGATGGTCAACATACAAGGGTGAGCACCAGTATATCGAACTGTGCACAGTGCATTTCCAGCATAAATGGGCCTGCCATGTAGAAATAAGACCGCATTAGAGCTTCAAACACCAGCAGTAAACCAGCATCTTTATCATTGTATCGGATCTCAAAAGAATAAAAAATGTGATATAGGGAATGACGTGTCACTTTCACTATAGTTTTACAAGCAATTGATGCAAATTATGCTTTTATGAACTTATGATCATCGACCAATTTGATTACAGCAATATCTTTAGCATGTAAGGAGCCTGACATAATTAAGTCCATCAATGGGCTTTCTTAGGATGGAATAAATAAACGTCCAGAATTACACACGAAAAGATGAAGCTTTTTCCAATATATCAGGAACTCCATATTACCTAACAAACTTTGTTGATTCTGAAATTTCTATAACATCAGTCACTGGAGACACATCTAAGAGGGCAGCAGCTCGAGGGAGTATATTCTTCCCAAATGAACCAGAGGTAGCAACTATATGTGAAAAATTCTCCCTCTGCTGAACTAGCTGGATCAGTCTTGCCCAAGGTTCTGCAAGAGGATGCATAAATCTATCTGAATCAGCAACAAGTACCTACAGAGCAGAAATCACCATGCAATCATCAGATAATTAGTTGATATCTTTAGATAGTCCCGTAGTGCAAGAAGCACAGATGCAGAGCTAAACTTCTGTTATATCAGTATAGGCAGTTAATTTTTCTTAGCTTCTTCGCCATGGAGAACATGGTAAAGATGATTAAATGGGCTATGACTGCAGAATAGCATTTTGATGCCTCTTATCCCATAATGGATAGTGCCAAAGGTAATGATAGATTTATCCATATACAGTCTGAGTAAAATTCAGAGAAGCAAGATTCATGAAAGACGGACATTTTCTCTTTTTTGTATGCACTATCAATGAAGAGAGAAACTAGAAAAAAAAAAAAGTAGGTACCACCTTAGAAACTGAAGGATGACATGAGGCAGCATGGGCAGCTGCTTCTTGTAGGGAAGGACCTGAGCCAGCCAACAGCATCGAAATCGAATTGTCCTTGTCCAGAGACTTTGCCGCCACGACTGCACTCAGTGATGGTGCCTTGATAGAACCGCCTTCATGTTCGGCTATAACCAACGTGCTCGCCTGATTTCCATAAGAAAAAATCCAATGGGAAATCGATAAATGCTTTCAACGTTTGGCAAGTGCTTGCAGGGGAAAAAGAGAGACAACTTTTAATAGCTTAACTACAGCAATCATCTTCAGTCATCCATGCATTACGATTCGGCAACAGCAATAGTTCAACTCCAGCATAAAAAAGGTCTAAAATTGCATGTCTATTCACAAATTGGAGAACTGGGTCATTCATCAAACACCTGCAAAGCACCCTATTCTGACCCGTTTACCTACAAACTCACAAAGACCATCTCCGTTTCTTGATCAACCTTACACCAAATTCCAACGAAACAAGAGCAACAACAAGCATATAGACTTATTGATTCTTGAGTCCCCCCACGAATTGGGTCATTCATCAAACACTTGCAAAGCACCCTCTTTTGACCCATTTGCCTACAAACTCACAAAGACCATTTCCGTTTCTTGATCAAGATTACACAAAATTCTAACGAAACAAGAGCAACAACAAGCATATAGACTGATTGATTCTTGAGTCCCCCCATGAACTGGGCCATTCATCAAACACTTGCAAAGCACCCTATTCTGACCCATTTGCCTACAAACTCACAAAGACCATCCCCGTTTCTTGATCCAGATTACACAAAATTCTAACGAAACAAGAGCAACAACAAGCATATAGACTGATTGATTCTTGAGTCCCCCCACGAACTGGGCCATTCATCAAACACTTGCAAAGCACCCTATTCTGACCCATTTACCTACAAACTCACAAAGACCATCCCCGTTTCTTGATCCAGATTACACCAAATTCCAACGAAACAAGAGCAACAACAAGCATATAGACTTATTGATTCTTGAGTCCCCGCACGAACTGGATCATTTGTCAAACACCTGCAAAACACCCCATTCTGACCCATCTACCTATAAACTCACAAAAATCGTATCCATTTCTTCATCAAGATCACACCAGATTCTAACGAAACAATAGCAACAACAAACATATAGACTGATTGATTCTTGAGTCCCCCCACGAACTGGGTCATTCATCAAACACCTGCAAAGCACTCCTTTCTGACCCATTTAAACTCACAAAGTTCATCTCAGTTTCTTGATCAAGATTACACCAAATTCCAACGAAACAAGAGCAACGACAAGCATATAGACTGATTGATTCTTGAGTCCCCCCACGAACTGGGTAATTCATCAAACACTTGCAAAGCACCCCACTCTGACCCATTTACCTATAAACTCACAAAGACCATCTCCGTTTCTTGATCAAGATTACACCAAATTCCAACGAAACAATAGCCAACGACAAGCATATAGATTGATTGATTCAATAAGAAGGTCACGAAATTAGATCGGACGAACATACAAATCTCGAAATGGGACCGATGGAGAGGAATCGGGATGCAGGCAATCGAAAGGTGGCTCTGCTGCGAGCTCCGATCAGCGCACGGGTCGCCATTTTTCCTCCTCGGACACTTCACTAGTTTCTCGTTTTCGGGTCAAAGTGGAGAACCCCTTCTTTATCGATCAATCCCAAATCCTATTTTGCATCATCGTCCTCGGATGATGATGATTAGGAGTGCAGCATGGATGCGTTGGGCGTGCATCTTGGTGTCATTCCTATCCCACCCCGTGATGATCCACATCGCCTTGGCAATTATTTATTTAAGAACTAATAGTCGACTTTTAATTTTAATGTACAATATAATTCATAAATTTTATTTATATAGTGCCGTCCTTTGAATTGTGATCCAATGTGCTAGACGTCCCTCGATTCTAATTGCTAGATTAATGTTCAATGACCATATTGAAAAAAATTAAAAATTCAAGCACAATATTATACATTAGATAAAAACAGGGGAATTATTTGTATCATTTTTCCTTTATTTAAATGCCCTTTTAGCAATTAGGTATAATATAAAAGAAGAAAAAAAAGGGAAATTGATTTGAGGCTTGCATATCAAAATATAAACATTTAAATGGTCTGATTTTATTTTCTCTTGCTCTTTTCCTTTTTTGATATCTCTCCCTTTGGACACAACAGTGCACTTCCAAATATCATTAATAACTACGAAGTAAATTGTCCGCGTTAGTTAGTAACTTAATCAATTATGAAAGTAACTCATATTCCAATTTAATGATTAGTAACTTTCTATCATCTTAGTTAAAAAATTTCAAGAGTTTCGGCTTCCATGAATTGAAATCTATTTCAAATGACAAGACACGTTAGAATTGTGCCAAATTCTTTTCCTTTCTTTTTTTCCGAAGGAAAATTATATTCATTACTTAAAAGATAGTGTTCATGACAAAGTAAATTGAAACAGAGTTTGAATATTGAAAAATGAAGCAAAATCCAGAACACAAGAATGATTGATGGAGTAATTGCAAAGTTAAGCACAAAGTTGTTTCATATGAATGTACGATCATTGGATCTTGTGTCTTTATTAGTAATAAGCACACGTCGAAAATTCATTCTTCAATAATTACAACGTTGCTAGTTGGCGGTGTGTACCTAGATTCAACTTCCTTTATGCCATCATTGTATGAAAATAAGTATCACAAATCTAACATGTGAATGAATAAATATTTGTAATCGAGATATTAAAACTCCTACGAATCTCTACACGAATAGAGCAAAGGAGCATTGAATCCCAAAGCATATTTATTAAACGTCCAAATTTAGATTGAGAGAGGATAGCATCTAAATCTAAAACTAGATCAAGAGAGTTGAAGAGAACTGCCAAATTTAAATGGAGAGAGAAAAAAGGTAAGAAAAGAATATTAAACCGCAAACAAAATCAACGAGAGAGAGAGGACGTTGAGACTGACTCAAACCTTTTCTCATGGCTGAAAGTTGAGAAAACGATCGGAAAAGAGAAAGAAGAGAAAAAAAAAAAAGACTTCTGGGCTCCCTCTGACTCAGTTGAATTGCGCTAAATTCGCACGCAACATTTCGTTAGCCTCGATCGACGAAACACCATACACCCACCAAAAGAAGTGGGCAAAAAGGATTCTCCGAATGATAAAACGACAACATCAACACATCGAACGAACTTTCGCCCCATTGAAAAAAGAGAGAATAATTCAACCATTGCGTAACGTGGCCTCGCACGTCGGACACGGCGGAGTGCCCACCACCACCACGACCTTCCACGACAGCACGACAACCTGGTCGATTCGACCAATCCCCCACCTTATCCGAAAATTTTAATGAAAAGGCACCCGGAACAGGACGAACAAGCAGCGGTCCTAAAATAAAGAGGGAGGGAGCTTTCTTTGACTGCCCTTTTCCCAATTTATTTTATCCATTAATTTCTCTTACCCATCTGGAAGTTGTCCCCAAAACTTGGTCTTGTGACAGCATCTTCTCTGGGTCCCCCCTTCGACCCATCGTCCCTCTGGCGGGTTGAATTTTCCAGCTTTGATTGATTGATTGATTCGTTCAAAGGGGTTCGGTTGCGGAGTGCTTTAGAGGGTTTTCTTGATCTGGGTTCTTGTGATATTAGCAAATAAAGGGAGAGAGAGGGAGAGAGGGAGAGCCCAATTTGGCGTTTCAAGAATGTGGAGGGATCCTGGAGCTCCTGCCGATGCGTTCTACGAGGTTCGTCCCGAGTGCACGGATGTTCCCAAGTCCCGTTTCAGGATCAAGGTGCGTTTCTCCTTTGATGCTCGCCAATTTAGTCGAATCGCTATTCGTGATTAGCCTGGGAACGTATGAAATTTGTGCGTGATGTGTTTGGTCCAGTTTTGATCCAAGTAGCTTCTTGTAAAGAAAAAAGGGGTTCTGATTGGTTTAGGATAAAAATGCTTAATGGGGTCTATCCTATTTCAATTGATTCTGATATAGAGTACTTGAAAGTGTGGCTTTTTAGTTTGGATAAGAAATGACACGGGACATTGAGTACGTAATCTAGGAGGTTGATTGCTCATATCTGGTTTTGGAGGTTAAGGTAATACATTCCAGTGGTTTTGGTGAATAGTTCCAAGCATAACGCTAGAGGTTCCTGTGAGATGAGGTAACAATTGATAGAATTATGGCGTTGAGATAATTGAGCTGAACATGGCCACCAGAAATTCTCATCATCATTAGCAACCTTAGTTTTAATCCATTATGGAAATTATTGGGTATTAAGGGAATTGAGGGGGGTGTGAGCGTGGCACGGACGCCCTTGCCATCATAGATGTGCATTTCTGGAGAAATGTGGCTGCACATACTTTATTTTGCGTGTGCAGGATGGTTTTTTGGCCTTTCCTCTCTTTTTTCAATTCTAGTAAAACTTTCCGAGTAAACTTCTCCATAACCAGGTCATTTTCCCCTCAATTGTTTTGAACTTTTCAAAATGGGAATCTCTTGAAAAGTTCTAATGCTTGTGCGACTTACTTTCTGATCATTTTCCAAGGTTTTGGAATGGTTCTTAAATCTGAACTTGTGTAATTGCTCGTCAAATTTTTTTGCCTTGTGGAAAGTGAATGTTTGATTCAACAAGCAACAACCAGGCAAGAAAATGACTGATGGTCTTTGTTCCTTAATTCTTCAGGCTGGGAAAACTTTAAGTGCTAGGAAATGGCATGCTACGTTCGCCCCAGAAGGTTACCTGGATATAAGCAAAATTCTAAGGCGAATACAACGTGGGGTAAGCGCATTTTACAAACTTCTGCATTACTTTGTGTATTTTTCATAGTTTGTGAAGCATCAGTTGTATTTTACTGGCTTTAGTATTATCAATGTGAAGATCTGAGTGTTGTTGATAGCGGTCGTGTCCCAATCGGTTGCATTTTTGACATTATTTTCCTACAAGTAGTTTAACCTCGTAGTTTCTTCATTGCACATGATTATTTCCAGATAATCATTAACACGTGCAACCATCATTTGAAATTGCTTTGTGCTGTACTAGTGATGTAGATTTATGCTAGAACCACATTCACTCACTGTATCAGTGGCCTAAATCATGAGATTTGTGCATGCTCTGTCTGATTGATGCTATTATTTGTAAAGGTGTTAGTGACATATAACATACTTCATGTGGCCACTATCAATATTTGATATGAGCTCTATGGAACATACAATGTTCTATTTATTCATTGTGGTTTCTCATTTTTCTCCCTTCTGTTATACTTCGGGCCATTATGTAGATTACTGTAATTGTTTCTCTGTGGTAAGTTGAAAATTAAGTTCTTTATCTCTTTATTCTTTTTTCTCGTCCTTGTGCACCTAGGGTGTTCATCCATCCATTAGAGGAGAAGTCTGGGAATTTTTACTTGGCTGTTATGATCCCAAGAGCACATTTGATGAAAGAGAGCAGATAAGGCAACGTCGCAGGTAATTTTTTTTCATCTAATTTAAGTTTGCAATGTAAACAATTAATCGGTAATTTTGTATCTTAACTCCATGCAGTGTGAAATCTACGTATTGACCTAATAGAATAGAATGATAGACTATAGAGTGAGAGGTATTGTTAGATTATCAAGTTTCTGAAAACTAAGTGGGAAGCATCTTCTGGGTCATTTAAATTGTTTGAGGGGAACCTACCTTAATTTTTGTGATAATGAATATTGAAGCCTGTGAATATTTACAGGGCTATCTTGCTTATAGAACAATATAGATTGTATGGTGACTGTTGATATTTTTTAGAAAGTTATATTCTTGAGGACTTTTGCTGCATAAGATTCGATTTTGTACCTTCTATTGCATTTTTAGCGGATATTTATTAGTTGTGTTGAGCTTAAATTATATCTAGACGATTTAAATACATAGTTGTATCCTATTTTATGTGTATGATGTTCTCTCGTGCTTACTCTCTAGGATGCATTTGGCACACTGGCTATTTTTCAAAGAATTGGATACTCTGTAATCCATGGGCCTTTAGTAGTAGAAGTACTGATAAATACATTGCACAAGTCATAGGCATAGCTTTATTTGCTTTTCTTTAAGCTGCAACACATAATATTCAGTAGACAAATTGATGATCAATTCAGTCCACATTTAGATAAATGTCCCCTCAATAGAAATAGTAACAGAAACATAAGGAACCCAGATTGGGTCAATATATATGCCTTTTCTAACTGAACATTCAATCTAGCTATCATGGGATCAATTCATAGATCTCTGCTTGTTCTGTTGATTGGATCAGTTATTGCACATAAGTCCTCTCCTTCTTTCTCCACTTTGCTTAAACTCAGTTTCAGTTGCCACTTTATGGCATGCAGACAGATTGAGGAATACCTAAATTTGATGGAGAGATTGATAAAAATCTAAAGTTACTAGTAGTAATATATTAGGGTACAGATTTGAGTCTGGGATCTATTCCACCATGTTGATCTTCTGTTCCACGGATGGGTAGGAAAATCTCAGGAAAGGCCACTTGCACTAATACGGTGGGATGTCGAAACCACAATAGATGAAATACTATACTGGAAAAATGATGAAATACTATGCTAGACAAATATTCCTAATCAAAACTACTGTTCATTCTTGATGACTAAAATGAAACAATCCGAATGTTCTGGTCATAGTTCTCCCTGAATACCAAGCTTTGACACTATTTGCTTGTCTGTTATCTAATATTTTTGCTCACCAGACATTCTATAGAAAGTTGCCTTGTGCTTATGTTCAGCCAAACGTTATTTGCTATCACTTTGGTCTATTGTCAAAATTCTTCCCCTTTGGGGCACTTAGAACATCTAACTGGTATTTCCTATGTAATTTGGAACATAGCTTTTGTGTCTTTCAGGTATCAATATGCTCGGTGGAAGGAAGAATGTAGGCAAATGTTCCCTGTTGTTGGGAGTGGTAGGTTTGTCACTGCACCTATAATAACTGAAGATGGTCAGCCAGTTCAAGATCCTATTGTGCTTTCACAAATAAATCCAGAAAAGGATTCTGGATTACCTCCTAAAAGTGAGGTTGATGCTGTAAATGGCAAACTAACAAATGGCAACACTGAGGTTCTGGAAAGAGTAAAAGAACCAACAAATCGTGCTACCGTGGACAAAAAAGAGATCCAATGGAAGCTCACTCTACATCAAATAGGTGGGCAGTAACTTTGATATCTAAACAGAGGCTTTGGTTTGCTTTCATTAATTTGCTTCTTCAACAAGCTGTATAGACATATCAATGCTGGAACACTACTTCTGAGAACATGGCTTCTCATCTTGTCGTATTTGGTGGTCCAGGATGCTTATATCTGTCATCCCTCTTAAATGTTTCATGGCAAGAAATAAGTACATGATCATGCTTTCTGAAACAGCAGAGAGATACCCCAATTATTTAGTATCTAGATTTGGACTCCCTGAGCATGTTTTCAAGCGTGAAGTCCTTCTAGTTGTTTTTTCCTTGCATGTGCGTGCATGTCTTAGCTCATTTTTTTAGATTTGGAGTTTCGTGAATTGTACATATGCTTACGAGTTCTTTTGTCATTTTCAGCAGTTTTGACGTATTCTGCTTAATGTGATGCTAGGTCTCGACGTCGTTCGCACAGACAGGACATTGGTGTTTTATGAAAAGCAAGAGAACTTGTCAAAACTCTGGGATATTTTGGCTGTTTATGCATGGATAGATAAAGATGTTGGCTACTGTCAAGGTGGTGAATTTTACTTTATACTTCCTTATTGGAAAACACAGAGCTGTGCAAATTGATTAGGCTTCAGTGCTAAATAGTACTTTAAAATCACTTTTTGCTTCTGCAAGAAAAACCAATTTTTAAGTATGTTATGGTTCTTGAAGGGCATTTTCCTTGTACTTTAAAGAATTTAAACTTTTTTTGTTAGGGTGTTGTGTCATACCAGAGTTTCTCTGCATTAATTGAGAGGAATATCAATTAGCAGTCATAGGTTTTGATCGTATTTGTTGCGACTTAAGGAATCACGACTTCACATGTTTAAATCGAAGAATATGGATGGAACAATTTTATTTTTGCCAAGATATATGGATGGAATAGATGAAAGAAGTTTATCTTGACTTCTTAATTAGTGCTTTCCACCATGCAAAGACGTATCTTCAGGGTCTTAGCCTGGGAAAGGTGCAGAAATCTATTGGAAAGGCACTTCCACAGTTGACATGAAAGAACACTTCTTAGCCGTCAAACACGAGCATCTTGAAATATGTGTGATTCAGCTATTCAAACATCAATGATTGATTACTTTTACAAAGCTGTTGTTTTGGATGTTTTTGGTTTGTTCGGTATGTTCTCTTGAAGGATTGATGTATAGTTCATTCCACCATACAATACATAGTTTGAAATTCCTGTTGGTATTATAGTACACTGAAATTTTGAATATGATGAAAATTCTGGACAGGAATGAGCGATCTCTGTTCCCCTATGATAATTCTTCTCAATGATGAAGCTGATGCATTTTGGTGCTTTGAACGCTTGATGCGCAGACTGGTATGTTATTTGCTAATGGCTTTGGAAGTTTATGGACAGGCTACTGATTGATGTGTGATACAACTGGATTGCTTGTGAAGAGCTGAAATGGTTCCCAAATGCTCTGTTTGTGAAGATTGTGGTTTCTTTCAGTATGAAATTATCTTTCCTTTGTCCTAGGAAGCATTATGTGAAAGATGATTTGCAATGGACCTTTTGTGCTGCTTGCATTTTTTGTCATCCCTTTTTAAGAATGAATCCAAGCTAATAAAATATCAGCTTTTAATTTGTCCTAAAATCCTTATGCTGGTCTTACTTTCTTTAATGAAAAGTGACCATCTCCTTTTGCTTTTAGTTGTATTTATGGGCATTGAATTCAAAGTGAATATAAATTGTTGGGGGGGGAGAGAATCATGAAAACTTTTAATGGTTAGCTTTTCCAAAACTTTCAACGAATCTGTGCCATCATTGAAGATTGTTTTAGTATTTGAATGAGGCTGTGTTAAGAAAATTGATGTAGCATCATTAATTCTGGTGGGTATCCAGCTGCTTGAGTCACCCGAACCTAAATCAATAAAGACAAAGGCTTCCTCTCACTGGAGGGTCACAGTGGGAAAAATTACTCATCACAAGCCATTGATATCATTACAATAAAGCTGCTTTCTGTTTTCTGTTTTTATTTTTAAGTGTCATTTCTCAAGGATGTAAATGTTCAACCATCTGCTGTAGCTTGTGATCTGTCTTGTTTCCTATGCAGCATGCATTGCTTCTTGAGGAGGCATTGATATTTCATCTAAATATTCTACTCTATCGAGATGGATGGCCAAATTTTTGTTTCTTCTTACGTTTGCTGGTTTTGAAGCGAGGAAATTTCAGATGCACTGAAAGATCTGTTGGAGTGGAAGCACAGCTACATAATTTAGCTGCAATAACCCAGATTATTGATCCAAAACTTCATCAACATTTAGGTATTACTCCTATTATTCTTTCTTCTTTGTAATAACTGAAATCGTGACTTGAAGTGCTTCTGCAAGCGAAAAATCAAATTATATATGTCAGCCACTATATCTCTGCCTGTTATTCTGTCAGCTGCTGCATCCTGTGTTTATTATTCACATCTTCCACAGAAAATAATAAAAATTAGTCAGTTTAGTGCCTGATAATTAATTATGCTAGCTCAACCATTTGGAAATGGGTAGTTTGTAACTCTGTTGTTCAGAAGTCCGTGGATACATTATTTGTTTTTTACCCATATTATACTCGGATTCTTTCTTTATATGATGCTCAAAGCATACCTTTCCATGTTTGAGCACAGAAACACTCGGTGGAGGTGACTATCTTTTCGCATTCCGCATGCTTATGGTTTTGTTCCGTCGGGAGTTCTCGTTTTGTGACTCTCTATATCTTTGGGAGGTATGCTTAAGTATCCTTACAGGTTTCTGATGCGAAAATGTCCACCAATTGCTTAGGATTTCCTGAGACTAAGTAATAATTGCATATGACAGATGATGTGGGCCCTGGAATATGACCCAGACTTGTTCTCTCTGTATGAAGATCCTGAAGCAGCTAATGAAAAGGCTGAAGGATCTAAAGGAAAGGTCAAGTCAATACGACAGTGTGGGAAGTTTGAGAGGGAAAACATGAGAAATCGAGCTAAGAGTTCCGAAGCGCCTCTGCCTATATCTTTGTTCTTGGTTGCCAGTGTCTTAAAAGATAAGAGCTCAAAACTATTGCAAGAAGCTCGGGGCCTAGATGATGTTGTTAAGGTAGTCTGAGAAGTTTCAAATTTTGCTTCTATTTTCTATTAAGATGGGGAAAATTGACTGTTGCTTATGTGCTTCTTGGAGAAAGTGGGATGATGCTTTGCAAAGTAGGGTAAAGAAGGGAGTATTATGCGACTGTGATGGCATATTTGAAACTTTATGTTCACTAAGTTGGGGAAAAAAAAATAAGACTATGTTTACTGCAAGAATCATCCTTCAATGCTCATAGTTTTTTCACTTCTGAAATTTCAAAGAATACTATTATCTAATTGATCTGTTAATGCAAGACTGCAAGCACTAGCCTGGCGATATGATTTTCATGCTTTTCTCTGTTTTTGCCTTTTCCTAGAGAGGCCTTCATAGTCGTGTCCAAATATTGCTTTATAAACTGAATGCTTTTCTTTCGGCTTCGGTTGAATTGATGTTCAACTTCTTTTTGACCCTTTTCAGATACTAAATGATGTTACCGGTAACATAGATGCCAAGAAGGCGTGCAGCGGAGCTATGAAAATACACAAGAAGTATTTAAGAAAGGTACCATCTTGTCTACTCTTTCTTCTTTAATACTTGCTTTAGTTTGAAATGTTAAGTTGAAAGGATGTAATCAAGCTCGGAAGAGGATCCAGACTTCATTTTGCCTCATCCGGGGTGTACTATTTTTATGGTTACATTGACCAAAATTAGCATCAATTTGATTTTGGCAACTCATAAGAATCATGCAGTCTGCTGTTCCATGAACGAATGTGACTAATCAGTCTTAATGGGACTTGCTTGCTCAACGAGCTTGATCGCTGCGATGTTTTCGTCCTCTCACCCATATCCTGAGATTTATTGTTTAGCTGCATTTCATCTTAGCTTTGCTCATTTGTGTTCCATGTTTCTGCAGGCTAAGAAGCCATAGTGACTCTTAATACAGTTTTCCTCGCCTTTGTCCTCAAATAACGTAAATCTGTACATTGATTGGACACGAGAACATGAGAGCTTGGTCGTGTAAAGTGCAGACTTCTGCAGATGTTTCCAGTGAAGAGAGAGTAGCCGCAGAAGAAGCTACGATCAAGATGAAATTTTATTCAAAGAAAATTTTTCCATGAGGCCACCAAGGTGGTCATTCACACTATTCGTTTGTAATTGGAATCGCGTTATGCAAATACAAAATTCAGAGGATTGGTTGTACGAGAATCACATTAATGAAAATAATTTTGTGCACCTTCGATCCATGTATCTTAAAATCGCAAATGCCATTCACACAGCCGCCGAACCATCTGTTAGTTTTCGAACATCAATGCTAAATAGATGTTTGATTAACCCCATCGAAAATGGATTCTCAACGTCTCTTGACGGGTTTTAACAAACGAAACCGAAGATGTTATAACCAGTAGAGAGAGAACATCAAAGACTTAATCGATTAATCTCCAATGTACTCAAGAATTACTTGCATGGTATTGTTAGAGAGAGAGGTCACGGATTGCGTTGTGAAGTTCTTTGGCAGCACTTGCATGACCCCATCAACGTGGAGGTTGAGACGCTGCGAACAGACTACGAAAGATCGCAGCCGCAGTCGAGATGCGTAAGTGGCAATCACATGATCATCTCTTCGATCGATCAAACAAAAGGCTGGCTGAATCACTGTGCACGCCAACAGCTACATCTTGCATTACGTGTTAGTAAAACTCCACCGGTTCCTCCATGCACAAGGCCACCACCCCCAAAATGACAAAATCCCTACACCATGACTGACCATCTCATCATCCACGTACTCCACATGCACACCCTAAAGCTCCTCTATATAAACCACCCACCATCTCCCCCTATCGCTCACCAGAACACAGAACAATCATACCCAAGAATCAATCTCACTCTCTCGTGAATAACCCGCAATGGCGAAGCTTGCGACCCTAGCAGCGATCCTCGGAGTCCTCCTGGCGGTGTCCCACGCCGTCTCGGCCAGCCGCGCCACCATCACCACAGTCGACATTGACGAGGCCGAGAACCAGAGGCGCCGTGGCAGCGGGAGCTGCTACGAGCAGGTCGAGAGGCAAGACCTCAACCACTGCGAGCAGCTCTTTGAGGATGTGATGAGGTTCGGTGGCGGCCAGTACGGTGGTGAACAATACGGTGGCGAACAGTACGGCCGCGGTCGGTACGGTGGTGACCGATACGGTGGCGACAGGTATGGCCAGGGAAGTGGGCGCTGGGGCGGCCAGGGGGGCAGGCAATTCGGCGGCCAAGGCCAATGCTCAAGCCAGCAGCTGAGGCAGTCGAGGCACTTCAGGCCATGCTGCCAGCAGCTGAGGCAGCTTGACGACCAATGCCGGTGCGAGGGACTAAGGGAGGTCGTCAGAGAGCAGACAGGCGGGTTCGGAGGTCAGGGATCGCAAGATCAGTTGTCGAGGTGCGCGAGGAACCTGCCTAACATATGCGGGTTCGGTCCTCAGTACTGCGAGATCAGGGACATGTGGTATTTGAAGCAATGAAGGCTCGAGCTAGAGCTAAGATCAGATGCAGAATGTGAATGGCGTTTTTCAATAAGGAGGTGACTCGTCTTTTGGCTTCCTAGAGTTAGCGAGACACTATGACCTTAGGTAGAAGGATAGAGACTAGAAACCACCACATCATCGTGTGGTTTTCTTACTCTCGTCTTTTGTTGTTAATTACGTTGTATGTCGAGAGCGTATGGACGGCTATGTACTATCTTTTATCCCAAATAAAATCTGATCTTAGCTTTCTTTGGTTATTAATTATTATATGATGTATGTCAATGATGAATGACCTCGATTCCACGTACGCGAAACACCTCATGCATGCATGGGAAGTGCAAAAAGGAGGAGTTATAATCTAGACTTTATTTGACCAAAAAAAAAAAAATCTAGACTTTAGGTTTCCGGATCTGGAGGCAAGCCAATAAACATATGAATCTACAAATTGAACTTTGATTCATTAATGAAATTAGATTTTCGATGTCTTCGTGTCGATTTTCCCGAAACAAGACGACATTAACATAATGATTCACAAAGTGAAAAATTTTATCATCAATCTTATACATAAAGCGATTGTATTCGACTTTCATTCTTTTTTCTTATTTAATAATCTATGCTTCCAGGAAAAAAAACTTATCAATTAAAAAAATTTAATACCAAAAAGCAAGTTTCACAAAGAAGTGCATAATTTCAGCAGTAATTAAAATGTTGAACGTTCAAAATAGAAGAGTCGCAACAGACGAAAGAAGAATTTTGATAATAAGTTTAGGACAAAAATGGCAAGCTTTCAAAAAGTTTAAAACTAAATTGGCATAATTGAAAGATTTAAAATTCAAATGGCAAATCGTCAACAAATTTACAATTGAATTTGGTCAACGCGCAATAGATTTATGACTTTCTAAACAATTTTCCCTAACTTTGATTCATTAAGAAGCAATGTAAAAAAATTTATGAATCTTGAATACACCGGTGAATACAACTTGCGTTTCATCATAAATAGTTTGTACATTTGAATTATGAATGTATGTTAATAAATCTCAGTACACTAGTGAATAAATAATTCTTGCAATATCTTAAAAGGTAAAGCAGCGTCATGAAAGATAAACTACCACTATCTTTGGTTGCAAAGGATGCAATAGAATGAAGAATTATTTTCACTGCATGTTGACATGGGAAAGTTATACTTGTGGATTAAACATTTTATATCAAAAACTTTATCTTCACTCAAGTCTTTGTCAACATGAAAAAACCAAAAGCTTGACTTAAATAGAAGCTCTCCTTAACTCAATCCTCGTGAAAAGGCCCAAAAAAAAAAAAAAAAAAAAAAGAATAATGAAAGCAACACTGCAATCTCTACTACCGACGGACAATTTTGTGCACTTTATTGAAAGTTCAGAATGATATTTGTACATTCCACAAAATTTTAAGGATCTAGCTGAACCAATTTAGAAGTCCATGGACAGCACTTCATATTAGACATGCTTCATGACTCTAATTAACTGAAGGTTCAGAGATGAAACTGCATATTGGACAAGGATCAATGTTATTATTATCATAGACAAGGTTAGTCTGTCTGTGTTCCATTCAGTTACCAGATAAGTTGGTTCAGCATGAATGAAATAACACCTGTAGATCCAATGTTGAAGTTCTTTCCGAGTTCTCACACAACCACCGTCAAAGGCAGTAAGCAATCCAGTTTTTACATTACTTCCGTCTATCTTGGCATTGCTATAGAGGGACATCTGCCCAATGTGTTCCACAAAATATAATCCCCAGCAGTCACCTGTTACAAGCAAGAACACAAGATTACTCCAAAAGAAATTGAAATATATGAGAAATATGGCTTTTAAAAATTGATTGTTGTTTGAAGAAGTTTTGAGGACTGAAAAGATGTAGAAGGCAAACTTTCATATCTGACCACTTTCCACGAAAGGTCAGTGTTACCATGTTCACCAGGAAAGCAAATGAGCGGCAAATTGTCTTTCGTTCATGCCATTTTAGTTATGTCACAAAGGGAATACACCACTTTGGCCGACAAAAGAGCACATATTTCTTTGAAAATTGCCTTCTCCAACCACTTACATTTACAGGTTTTTGGTAAACCATATCAACATACCCGCTGTCTGACTAATATTGAGTACCCATGCATTACATGTCCAATGACAAACAACATACTGTCCATTGCTGTAAGTTTGAACCCTCAAGAGTTTAACATCAAGCATCGTGAAAACACTGCTCGCACATGATTCACTGAAGTCTAACAGGGGCATTGATCCATTTGCGGAAGCCTCCCCATCACAGTAACAATGACACATTTTAATCAAGATATAGTGATGATAAAGTTCATAAACAGCCTATATTGTTCATTTTGCTTCAATACCGATAGTTCTGGCCTGAATCACATGTTTGACAAATATGAGTATTATTTTTCTTTTCATTACACTGCCCCTCTAAAGCAAATTGGAAATAAAAAACTAATTTGAAGTTTTTGGTAAGAAGAGTCTGCTACCTGAATTGAAAACTCCACTGGTGCTTTAACAGAAGGATAGATGCTCACCTGCATTGATGGAAGACATGATAACAAAGTGAAAACTTAGTGGCTGTTTCTTATGCCTCACAATATTGAAAAGGATGACATACTATTTGACTAAAATATAAGAGAATATTTTTGAGCAGCTCATCCTACAAAGTTCCATATGATTCTAGAAGAGAATAAAATGAAATATTTAGAAATCCCATATCTGCAAACAGCAGTAAAACTCAAGTGCCAGTCTTCTCAGGTAATTGAAAACTACAAATGGATAGATATAGTCAGCTTTCCAAATTGAACAGCCAAAATAGCTGCCTATTGTAGAATATAATTTAGATTCATTCAGGACAGCCCATTCCAATCTCACAGTGCCTCGGAGAACAAGAACAAGTAAAAGACAGACAGACCAAGCCATGCACATCTCTCAAAGTGAAAATTCAACTATTTAGTACCTGACGATGACAAAAGAATGAAATTATATATTTTGAAGAGGTATTTCAAAAAGCAAACAATACATTTCTGCACCTCTCTCTGAAATTAGAAATTTACACGTACACCAAACATTTTGCTGCAGGAGCACAACAAAGTCACTTTTCTACTGTAAGCTAAAAGGAATTTAGCAAGTTGTAGAAACTTACGGATTTAGGATCAATGGATATCCCAGACAATGATGCTCCAGCAATTCTGAAAGACACCTGCAATCATGCAAACAATAGCCCATAACAGAATTTCCCACAGCAGCTGCGAGAGATAAATATGTGAAGCACCAGTTGAAACGGGGATGCAAAACCAAGCACTGAGTGAATCAACAATAAACCTGACAAAACATCTCTAATAATTCTCTCTAGAACATTTGCCATTCTTGCAACCAAATTGCTGATGGCAAGCTATTTTGTTGTGTGCTGACTGACTCTATGACATCTCTAACAAGGCTCCTCTATGACTAATTCGCCACCTCACGTATCAACCTACAAAAGATGTGTGGGATTGGTTCTATAAGAGGTTCACTGATAAATGAGTGTTCTTTTCTTTTCACACTACGAACAAGTGATTATTTAGTCAAACAGTCGATGCCCGTCAAGAGTGCACCGACAAAGTTTCAAGTAGACAAACAATACTAAGCTCAGAATACCATTTCATGAATACCTAGTCTGGAAAGAATGACTAGGGTTATTCTTCGTAAGAAAGGATGGCTCTTTTTTATGCACACAGAACCACATACGTGAAGCCATAAATGCATGCATCACAAGAAAATTAACCGAATAAACTAACTTCCAAGTCAACCCAAAAGTCCATACTTTAGCATAATTGTATGCCTGCCAACAAAATGGTTCCTCTAAATCGACTGGAGGGAGATCCTTGGTCATTTTCTCCATCAGATATTCCTCTACATTGACCACATTATTGGTGGGTTCTGTGTCAGCATCACTATCTTCCTCTGCCATGCTTCCAAAAAATGATTTTGTATAAGGGAACCTTTGAGTTTGCCATGGTGCAAACTTAACTGTCCCTGGGAAGGTAGCTTCAATGCTTTTTCCAACAAGACCTCGTCCACTTACTAAAATTTTCCACTCGACAGAGTGTTCTGTAGTTGAAATAGTTCCAACTGAAGGAGTTCCATCCACAGCAAGAATCCTTCTCCTAGGAAAAGGCATTGTCAGAGTGCAGAACTCCATGGTCAAAGGAGCCTTGTAACCTTCCATCAAGCTTAGTTTGAACAAAAATGCACCTTCATCTTCAGAAACCATTGACAATTGGTAGAATCCCTTTATGGGAGGTCCAATCCCACAGGATGCTTGATAGCGCATCAGAACAAAATTACCCAATGGTGGTGAAAACATCACCGACTGCTTATCCGCACCCTGTTCTGGAACTTGAGCAGATGGATGGAATGATAAAGACTCGATGCGATTGCTATTCAGTCCTATCAAAGGAAGAGATACATCAGGCAGTCCTTCCAATTCTGCTCGACAATTAACCTGACCGGAAACTGAAATGCTATCTGGAATTTCATCACGATCATACAAGGCAGCAGCAACAGTTTCATGAATAGTAAAAAGTATTTTCTGCTTCCCCTTGTAAAGATATGGCTTCCATGCAGGCTGTTTGACATCTGCAGGAGGCAGATCCGCTGAAGAAAAACCATTAAGCTTGATAGTGAAAATATTGGAAGCATTGAGATCCAAAGGGGTACCTATATTTGAAGAATAGAAAAATTAGCCAATCCTAGAAAGAGGAGAAGCACAGTTCAGAAGAGAGAGGCGACAAAACCAGCTGTCATAAGCGGAGTAAACATCACTGACCAAAGGGCATCGAGCTACTAATAAAAGTCCTTAGTGCATCCTTATCCAATGGCCTTGAACCAATTTTCATAGCATCTGATGAGACAGCACCAACGGAAGTATTGGAGGGAGTTGAAGATGCAACTGGAGCTGCCGCAGGCTTTGCTCTTGATGATATACCTATGCTGCCAGTTAAGGAATCCAATAACCCTCCCACGGATGGGGATGCATTCACAATCACTTCAGGTTCAGCCATATCCCCAGAAATTATCTCGCCAATGGCATGTGCTACCATGAATGCCCTGCAAAACAGATTAAGAGGAAACAATTAGTGCCGATGAGAGAAAATAAAACAATCGTTAAATGAGAGAGAATGGATAATGCTGGGTCACCATCATTCGATGCTTCAAATAGGACTCAGTAATTCAAGGGTAGTCAGACTCAAAGAACAGGCACACAAATGATTCTAGATGATATTAATTACAAACGGGCACAATCTGGAGACAATTACTCCATTGCTACAAGCCTAACGCACAACTATGCCTGTTAATTTGAATTATATCTGTCTGGACAGGAAAAGAGAAACTCACAAAGAACAAATGAATAGCATATGATACTGAATGTGCAACATGATATAAAGTTTTGCCTTTTGGTTAAGGAAGGGAATAAAACTTGGGCATAACCCAAACGAAGCATGATATAAGAAAAACAATCCCATAGATCAGAACCAGTTTTCAAGTGATATGGTCTTTGCATTCAACATTGTAACAATGACAAAGCATTCTTCAATTGTTTCCTTCAACTTATAGAACGATCTATACTAGCAAGAAGAATAGATTATTTACTATCTAGTGCACAAAAGAGAGTATATGATGGTTTGATGCCATAGAACCATGTGTGTGTGTGTGTGTGTGTGTGTGAGAGAGAGAGAGAGAGAGAGAGAGAGAGAGAGAGAGATTTCTAATGTCTCCTAACTAACAAAATGAGTAACTTACCTTACCCTGTAACTGATGGAAGATCAAGCAGGAGCGAAGATAAACTTCCATCCACTCCTCCAACAGCATTGCCACAATCAGATCTTTTGCACAATTCCTTATATGAATCTAAATGTCCAAGCTCAACCAGAGGCAGTATGAGGATGCAGAACTGACTCTTCATATGCAGGATCAAAGGCCACAACAGATAATTCTGCCCCTCTTCTTTGTTAATGTAAATGCTAATGACATGACGCGTCACTGGATCATCTACCCAAGAATCTGAACCTTCAGCAGACTGAGACACACGTATGCCAAATCCACGAACAGATCCTTCTCTAAACATAGATGGATGATGTCAAATTATTTAGAAACTTATCTAAGTCACAAGACAGTATAAACAGGTAGACAGAAATGTGTATTCTCAATTGCCATGCAAGACTACTAACCATCTAATCCCGTTATCATTATTTAGACTGGGTATGTTATACCAGTGCATAATTTTACAGAGTCATGCAGATGCTAGATCACAACCAAATTAACTCTTAACTTGGAACAACGAAAGCTCACTTATTTTGTCCATTCTCACAAAGCATTTTTTTCAAGAATGCAACCACTTCCTCATATACTCAATAATGAAACTCATGGCATTTGAACTAGAGTGACTCTAGCATCCACCAAACATTCATGTTCCTTACTACGAAAATTATGAGTCAATGTTATCGCAACTTAAGGGAACAAATGCCAAGCGTTAATTCTTGGTTGCACAAATGATTGTTGCTGGAGGCAATCTTCATTAGACATACATAAGCGAACAACATGCAGATGCGGTTTTGACATAGGAAAATTATAGAAGTGTTCAGTTTGTGTAGATATATAAGCAAACATCCAAGTGAGCTCATCAAGTGAAAACAAGGAGCTCTCAACTCATTGTATTAACATCTTGGCAGACCTCTTCTTTCTCTCTGCAAATGAAGAAGCCAACTCTGAATCGGACGGCAAATACGGCAATGCCGCACTGCCGACACTACCACCATTGCGCTCATTCTCGCTTTTGCAAGCTGCCCGCCACTGCTTCTCCACCACCGGAAACCTCCTGTGATCACATCCAGTCAAAAGAAAAAATTAAAAACTCCCATCAGCAAACAATCCACAGCAGTAGGCCAAGCACTCTACAGTTCAAGCCTTTGCGATAGATGGTTTTATCATCATCGTAATTCCCTAACTCGATCAATTCTACGAAGCACAAAAATTTAAAACTTCTCGGGCTTTCGCAAGTAATCCAAGTCCTTCTCTAAGTACACTAAAACAACTTTTCACATTCACACAGCAAGCGATCAACAGAAGGCGTGTCTGTCCCATCAATCGCTTTGTAAACCGAATCCACAAACCACTCTCGCTATAAACAGCATCATCAAATCGAGAAATCACCAGCATCGAAAAGCGCATGCGTAATCGAAGCGAGCAGCCTCTCCACGGCATCGGTAACGCAAAACCGGTCACCCCCGCCGACAGTTCGAATGAAAGTACGCACAAACCGGCAAGAGAGCGACCTGGAGAAGACGACGGCGTCGTGGCTGTTAAGGATCCAGAGAGCTCTGATGCCGCAACCGGTGGGCATGTTTCGGAGCCCTTCTTCCACGGCGGCGATTAGCTCCGCCGGATCGGGAGAGGAGGGCGAAAGAAATCGAAGACGTCGAGAACTAGGGGCTAGCCGGTGAACGAATCATGGAGCGGGCGCGGGCGACGGCGGCGTGTTCGGTGCCGGCGGCCGCGGAAGGCGATGTTGGAAGAGCCGGCGGAGGAGACGGTTGGAGGCGGTGCCGACGGCCGTGGAAGACGGCCAGATCCGGAGAGAGTAAGAAGAGGGAGAAAAAAAAAATGTTATTCTTTTAATTCCAACTCAGCTGACACCTGTCAACGCATCATTAAACACGAGTGAAAAACGCGTGCCCTTTTTGCTGCCGCGCTCGTCTTTTTTCAGTGAGCGATGTGATCTATATCCTTTCTACTTGGCCAGGTGGCATCTTGGTAATTTTCAGGCACAAGGATTAATTCTAGCTTATTGGATTTAGTCAAAAGACAAATTATCGACATCCAGACTAGAAAATTCTTGATAAATTACTCTTTTAATGACATTGACTCAAATAACGGTTTTGATTTAGGAATCCAAGTTTGAGATCTCATTTTTTTAGACATAAAATCTCGATCGTCCTTGCAGCATGAATTTGACTTTTCAGTTAAGTTTATAAATTATATTCATGATTTATATCATTTCATCGGGGATTTTTCAAACAATTAGGTCCCCTAAGTCCCTTTTTTATGATAAATAATGAAAACCATGATATAATATAGAATGAAGTCCAGCAACAAAAGACGCAAGCGATAGTGTATTGCACTAACTAAGCTAACTCACTCATTGGGCTTGAATATGACTCAACTCACCACTCTTACTTGATGAAAAGCAAATCGCGCAAAAGGCAATTACAAACTTGAACATTTATAAAATTGAATATTATTTAGTACGAACTAAATAGTTGAAAATAAACACCCAAAAGTTAAATTAAGAGCGGTAACAATCGGCTACATGTAAACGTACCTCAGAAATCATTGTACAATGACTAAAGTATGGGAGACAACTGCCAAGAATGGTTAAGAGGTACCTAAGTATGCTTGTGCAAGATGAACATATTTCATTTCGTGTCTGTAATGCTTTTGGTGGTTTGATTTGATTTGATCACTTCCAGTTTCTTAATAAAATGGATGCAAGCAAGACATCTATTAGTAGTAGACCATTCGGTGAAATCATGCAAGAAAAATGTCTTGCAAAAACCCGATTGTTGGGGGTATTAGAAGATTATCATCTCAGCAACCGTCACTTTTTCAAGTCCCACAATGTGCATGCAACTACTCTTAATCAAAGTCATCTACATAGACCAAAACCTAAATTTGCAGGGTATTTCATGAACCTTCAAATATTTTTGTTCAATACATGTGTGCTCAAATTTTTTAAGGGGCATAAAGATGAAAGTATCATGGCCGCTCATAAAAAATTCACATTTCGAAATTATTTTTTTAAACCACATCTTTAAAATAGTCGTTACGTGGGCTTTCCGTAGAAGCAAATATCAAGTAAATAGGATCTTAGATGAAAAACTTGTACTTAATTAAAGTTTGGTCAAACTTTTACCATAAATATCATTTTTCAAATTTCTAATAATTTAAAATAACACTTTTACTTTCAAGTTATATTTTTAGGATTAAGGAGAATCTTATAATTGCAAAGAATTTAATTACCTTGCAAAATCTTAACAAATGCTTCAATAAACTTGCAACGGATCAAAAGGGCATGTGCAAAGGCATTTGGTCCAGGCCACGGTGCAGCGCCTTAGTTCCTCAATATGGATGTTTTTAACCCCTTTCCTAAGAGAGTATACAGATATTTTAACTTCATTTCCTATCACAAATAAAGAGAGAGAATCGATCGTTCTTTTCGGGCAATCAAAAGAGAGAGGGCTTATTTATTATTTTTATTTTTTTTCGGGGAATTCAGATTCTCTGTCTAGTTTTCCTGTATTCCTGTCACAAAGAAAGAGTTGTCTCGTCCGAGATGCTTAGGTGAATGACAATACCTCTCTCTAGCACCCTTTCAGATAATTTTCAGTTCTCAATTAAAGGCAGGGCAATGCCTACGATCACAATACATTTTTTTTTATCCCATCCCATTTTGGTTGTTAACCTACAAACAACATCCTTATCCCTCTCCATTTTGGTTGCTAACCTACAAGCAAATAATCCACACTCCCATAATATAGTGTCCAATTTTTTGTATATTTAGTTAGCACATAAAATATTATTCTTAATCAAATCAAACCCAAAAAGAGATATGTACAGAATTGGAAAGATTGATTGTCATCATAATTAATCAACACCATCTTACATGCAAATAAGTTGGTTCCTCATAATTTTTTCTTGTACGAAATTTCACAAGTAGCCCATGAAGAAATGCAAATATTCCTCATATTTTTTCTTGTACAAAATTTCACCAGTAGCCCATAGAGAAAAAGCTCATACAAGGCTTAGAGTGTGCACACTTGGGATCATAATAATAGAGAAAACCAGCATCATCTTCTCACCTTCAGAAAATCTACATTTCCGTGTAAGAGATTTCGCATGAAATTTCACACTGAGTGCGTGCTGTCAGACTTATTGGTTATAAATCGGCCACCTTCGCCCATTCTACAATTAGCACCATCTTCTATTTCAAATCAAAATCAATATACTAAGAAATCCCTCATAAGATGTTCGAAATGCTCTTGAACCTTTAATCCTTGCTCCTTCCTCTCTCAATTTCTCGGTCTCTCGGTTTGTTCTTTTAAAGATATCAAATGAGATTGATTTTGAATTGGACCCTTTCCCAACCTTTCTTTCTTTTCCTTTCCTTTTCATTATTTTAGTAAGGGTCTCTAATAATGAAAATATCACGGCCACCCATTCAGTTTGATTCCTGAAAATTCACAATCCGACACTATTTTTTTTCTTTTTCTTTTTTTTAAAAAAAATTCAAACCGATAGTGTCTATTTTTGAATTACGTGTTAACTCAAATGAATGAGACATTCCCCACATGCATAGGCCACCGAAAAAGACGAATAAATCAAACCCTAAACCCTGACAATACAACCTTCCACGTACTCTCCATGCAAATAGACCATAAAGAATCACATTCATTGTCAAAATGCATAAGCCACCTTTTCATTACGTGTTATGGCAAACGCGCCGTTTCCTCCATGCCAAGGGCCTCCACCCACGTACTCTACATGCATGACCCTAAACTCCTCTATAAGAACCGCCCACCATTCCTTTCCTCACTCACCGAAAAGCAGGCAGCAATCATCAAGAATCGACGACCTCAAACTCCTGCGAAACCAACTGCGTCCACAATGGCGAAGCTTGCAATCCTAGGAGCAATCCTTGGAGCACTCTTGGTGATGTCTCACGCTGTCACGGCCAACCGCGCCACCATAACCACGGTCGACATCGACGAGCCCGAGAACCAGGGGCGCCGCGGCGAGAGCTGCCATGAGCGGGTCCAGAGGCAAGGCCTCGAGCACTGTGAGCAGCTCTTCGAGGACGCGATGATGTACGGTGGCCAGGGCGGCCAGGGCGGCCAAGGCGAGTGCATGAGCGAGATGATGCAGTCGAGGCACTTCAGGCCGTGCTGCCAGCAGCTGAGGCAGATGGACGACCGTTGCCGGTGCGAGGGGCTGAGGCAGGTGGTGAGACAGCAAATGGGCGAGTTCAGAGGCCAGGGGTCGCAAGGCATGATGAGGTGCGCGAGCAACTTGCCCAACATGTGCGGGTTCGGTCCTCAGTACTGTGATATCCGAGCCATTTCGTACTGAACCAGTCGAGCTTTAGCTAGAGCTACGATGAGATGAGCCTTTTTAATAGCAGCTGACCGTGGTGGCATGATGTCACTTAGTAGGAGTAGTAGAGAGACTAGATACCATCACATCATCGTGTGGGGTTTCTCTTCTAAAGGGTATGTACGGGTTATGCACCGCGTAGGCCGTCTCCATCCCTAATAAAAATCTCATCTTTCTTGAGTTACAATCTGGGAATTTGCTATTGTTTCTCTCATTAACACGCGAAACGGTTCACATGCATCGACAACGAGAGAGAGAGAGAGAGAGAGAGAGAGAGAGAGAGAGAGAGAGAGACTTTAATACAGTACACAGCCTGTGCAACTTTTTTTTTTTTTTAAACACAATATATATCTCTCACAATTGATTAGATATTATGGTCCGAAAAATTGATCGACAACACCTATATCAATGGCGATAGAAAAAAGGTCATGTACGAAAAAGTACAGAAACTCTATATTTAAAATTGTGTCGTGAGAGTGCTTACGTATGAGATGGTTCGAAGGTAGATGTAGGATCAAACTAGACAATTTGAGAAGGTCTTAACCGCCATTCTAGTCGTATCAGTGATGGTAATTAGCCATGCCAGGCTGCACAAAAAACCATACTTCTGAAAGTTGTTTATGAAGTGATAAAAATGATGGTTGGGGTATTGAAACACCTAATGAGATTTTAACCACAATTCGAGGAACGATTTCTGGAATAATATCGTTGTAGCTAAACTAGGACTTTGATGTTCTATGTATAAAACCTATAAGAATAACCCGTCTAACTTTTCTCTACAAAACCAAAAGAACAACCTTGAAAGTTCTAATGTAAATGTCTTTTTATTAGAAACGACGGAAAATCAATTACCACTGGATGTTGACATTTGATCGTTCATAGAAAAACTCATTGACAAACTGAATTATATAGTTACATTTTTGCACTTATATGTAGTTAAAAGGAGGTTATTCAAGTGTGGGTCTGCGCAGGCTTCGTACTTGATAAGTGTTCAATGAAAATATATATTCCAACACGCTCCCCAAGGCCGAGGAACTTGAGTAAGACACTCGGGCATTCGGATTGCGGTTCTGGACTTCGGGACGCCGCCTAAAACTTAGTGTTCGCATGGGGAAGCATTAATAATCAATTGAAGAATTCCTTTTTTCAAATAAGAAAATTGATCACACAGAAAAATATAATTCACCGTAACATATAATTATTTGGAAAATTTCATGAACTCCTCCTACATCTTGAGAGAGAGAGAGAAAGAGAGAGAGAGAGCGCAAAGGGAGAAGATAAAAGTGAAACATAATTGTAGGAGTGTGGAAGCAAAAAAGGAATTTGAAATTTTATCTTAGATAAAGTGAGTCTCACGTAACATTTACATCTTAAATAAGAAGATGAAATGAGCTTTTTCGTCTTGTTCAAATATTTTCAGATTGAGTGGATCTCATATGACATTTACATCTTAAATAAGAAAATGAAATGAGTTGGTGTGAATCTGCACACGCGATAATTGATGAATGAATTTGAACGAATCTCAAGGATCACTCAACGAGTGACCAATATTTTCTTGAATGGTCAGAGATCAGTGAGAAGGGTTTGCATTTCGACGGGAATTGCCAAACAATGAAGCATTTTGTTGGTATTTGTTCTTTCGATTTGGGCTTTTTTTCTAGGAGAAAAGGTAGTTAGTTTAGTTCTATTTTTGCTTTCTTTTCACCATCTTGGAGTCTTAGACGGCGAACTTTTCTTCACAAATGCTGAGAAGCAGGGTCAACCTCCAAAATAATCGGTCGGATATAACTCCATGAACGAGCGTTTTCCTTTAGATATTTTTCTACAATTGAGCCTTCGCTGGAAATTGAAAACACTGTTTACTAAAGCTGGGGATAACATTCTCTCTCAGATGTATTCTAGCTATACTTTCCCATTGTCGATTATAGCGTAAGGCTTGATTAACATTTCATATACTATAATGACATAACTCTATTACATACAAAATAATTAAACAGATCAATAGTCCTATTTAGTTTATATTTAAATAAAGTATTGAATCAGCCCAGGTCGGTTTACTAATGGGATGCCCTAATGTGTCACAAAAATTCGTTTTAGACAATGATCCAATCAAAGAAATATAGTATAAATAGTTATTACTAACATAACTAGTTTATATTCATGAATATAATATTTCACATCCTTCGTAATATATATTTTGAGAAATGGTAGTTTTAAAACGAAAAAATAGGAAATATTATAAACTCAGTCCTAAATCTATTACATGAATGTAAATTCAGTCTAATTCTTTTTTAATTTTTGTCAATGTAGTCCTAAGCCTTTACAAGGAAATTCCAATGTAATTCTTTCGGTCAATTGCCCTAAAAAATTGTTGACGTGGCGATCCACGTACTATGTTGTTTTGACTAAAGTTGTCCATGTTAGTGTACCACGTAAGACGACCGTCGGTGACTGAACGTTACGTCAGTAATTTCCTACCGGAATTGATCAAAATGACTATATTGAAATTTCACGTGAAAGATCAGAACTACATTAGCAAAATAAAAAGTTTAGATACTGAAATGAAAAAAAACAATAGATTTAGTACTTAAGCCAAGAAAAATAATTTAAAGAGTACATCTTTTATTACATGGGAACCAACAAAAACCTCGCAAATACTCGAGAACCGATTCAAATGAAAACCCTGGATGATTGCGCAGATCAATATAGAACTCCCTCCCCTACGCTTCAATCGCTCTTGCCCAGAGAACTAGAGCGAACTGTACATTATTAACATCTCATGAACCATTTTCCATCTCCTAAGCCGAAACGGCTCAGTACCAAGCGGCTCTGATCTCACAGTGCTGAGGACCAACCCCGCAAGTCGAAGGCAAGCGCCGAGCCGACCTCGCCACCTCGATGCTCCCCTCGCCTCTGAACTCACCTTGCTGCCCTCTCGCGACCTGCCTTATCCCCTCGCACCGGCACCCCTCCTGCACCTGCCTGAGCTGCTCGCAGCATGGCCTCAGGCTCTCCGACGACTCCATTCTCTCCCTCGCGATGCCCCCTGGGCCGCCACGGGCAACGTCCTCAAACAGCTGCTCGCAGCGGTTGAGATCTTGCCTCTGGAGCTGCTCCTGGCAGCTCCTGCCTCTCCTCGGGCCTTCCTCGTCGATCTCAACGCTGGTTATCGTGGTCCAGTGGGCCTCGATGACATGGGACATGAGCAGGAAGGCCGCAAAGATTGCTGCGAGGGTTGCAAGCTTCGCCATTGTTAGTCACAAGGAGAGTGAGAAATCTTGATATCTGATGTATGGTTTTGTTGTTATGGTGAGTGAGAGAGGTGGTGGATGAGAGGGTATTCATAGGGGATCGTAGGGTTTGCGTGTGGAGTTACGTGGAAGAGGGAATCTGTCATCAGGTTGTTTTGCAAGGGTTTCGTTTGGCCATTTTTGACCGAGTATCAGCTTAAAGATCTACTGATCAGTTAGGATAAGCTTCTTTTCGCTCCGACTTCGCAGTGGAATTACAGTTTTGAATGAATATGGCGAACGAAGTGGTCAGAGAAAAGAAGGGAGTTGCACGTTTTGTGCGACTAGAAACAACCGCAACAATATTCATTTGGCATTTTTCAGAAATGTTGTTCATCGTTGTTGTTGCTGTTTACCTTCATCGACTTTATCGTAAATAGAGAAGCATTTTTTTTTAGAGATGCTAGGAAATGCATGTCAACAACAAAAGATTTCCAGAGTGTATGACTCATTAGAAACTTTTTCCTTATTCTTAAAGAAAGAGGAAGAGGGGACGCTGGAAGGGGGCACCAGCATTGCCCTTGTTGAAAAATTAGACATATGAGAAATTACTGAGTTTTTTTTTTTTTTTTAGTAAAGTGATTGGGTGATATCTTGAGCCCATCTTGCGCGTCAGACTAAATTCACCTCTTCAATATAGCCCTGTAAAATAATAGAAATTTAACCAATCGATACTAGACAAGTCGAGTTAATTTCGCAAGTCCTGCTCAATTGACTGACCAACTAGAGATAGACGAAGAGGTCTTGAATTTGAAGATTTAAAACTAGGTGACGATGCTGTCGCCGGCCTTGGTCGACACAAGATCCAGGGTCGCCCAAGGCCAACGACTACGAATATGGGCTAGGTGACATTGGATCCGATGTCCCGATCCCAAATTCGAATATCGACCGACAGATAGAGGGGTGGAGGCTCGGGCTGTGCTCGATGACTAACGGCGGCCTCTAGGCTTAGAACGACGATGAGGTGACGACGAAGTGGTGGCGATGCGCAGGCGAGCTGTTGCAGTAGTGACTGGCGTGTGGCGGCGCCTGGGGTTCCTTTATGTCCATGAAGGTGGTCTGGTTGTCCGTCGAGTGGAAGTGAAAGGAAGAGGAAGAATGAAAAAAATAATGTCAACCCTAGCTGATGAGGAAAACGAAGATGACACGTTGGACAATAATGGTGACATTTGGATGGAAAGTCAACCTAGGCAGATTTGGATTTGGAGTTAAAGTTTGTGATTTTTCATGAGATATAAAAAAATATGGGTAGATACTTAGGCGCTTCTCATATCTAGGTGTCCATGAAGACTGAAGTCACATGGGTCCAAGAAGTGGTTCAAGGGGATTATTCATATGAGTTGCAAGCGAAACTTCAAGCGAGTCTTGGAAAAATAATGAAAAATTGGATAATGTATTGAATAGACAAATTGGCAACAACTTTTTTTAGTCATCGATAATGAAGTGATAGATTGCAATCGTTGTGATGCGGAAATCATAAGTAAACACAGATTCATTGCTCACAAGCACAATAATAAAGAAAAGGAAATTATTCTAGCAAAAGCAAAAAATAACAGAGAAAAATTTCTTTTGTGTATTCCGTAGAATATGACAAAATACTATTTGATACATAGAAAAATAGACCTCAATAATCTTAGGTGACATTGGAAAATCCAACGATAACCTTAAGCAACAAGGAATTCGGAAAATTAAGTAGAAGCCTAAAAAGAGGAGGGGGGGGGTTTAAATAATGAATTTTGAGGTCCGAAATGATTGTAAAGGGGTATCTAGCCGCTCGAAACAAGCTTTCTGAATTGCAATTATGCGTCCCGTAACATTTCTTAATCCAAAGTTATGGTTGTCCCGAGCCACTTTTTGACTTTGTCATGGCAACCGCGTCTGCGTCAGATCGAAAGGTAGACCGACCATCTTTTGCTTACTTTTTAGTATCTTATTATCCAAGTTGGGGTCGGTAAGAACGTAATTTCCGACCGATACCAAGCCACATTATGGTCAATCGCACGTTCGAAGAACTTTCACTTAGCTCATTCTTTGTTTTCCATTTGCAGACAACCATCACCGGTTCTTAAGCTCCAGCAACAGCACCCAAGATCAAAAAACAACTTGCAGCTCTTCTTTTCTTGGCCTTCTTCGCCGCCGGCGAGAACCTCAGTGACCATGTCGAAGTCCGCCTGGTGGTGCCCTGGCTGCGGTTGCTTAATCCTCATTCTCGGCCTCACAGCTGTCGGCTTGTGGAACCCACCGCCCGTGTCCATGCCCCGTTGCTCTATCCAGCGATTCTACCTTCCAGCACTCGACAGATCTTTGGACACTCCCACGAACACCACCATATTCTTGGACATAAAGCTGAGGAACGGCAACGGAGCGAGGGGCATTCAGTACGACCCCGTGAACCTCACCGTTTCTTACTACAGTGATGCGAATCAGACCAAGTGGCTCATGACCATTCCTGGATTTTACCAGGGGTATGGGAAGAAGGGCACGAAGCATGCAAGTGTGGAGACTTTAGGGGTGAATTGGACTGATGTTATGACCAAGAACGAGTCTTTGATCTTTAGGGTGGATTTGGCCGCTGCAATGAGGTTCAAGACCGTGGTTTCGAAGACCAAGAAGTCTAAGTTAATGGTGGGTGCTAATGTGACTCTCAATGATGAGGGTGCTAAAAACACCAAGAAGGGTATCGACCTAAAGTCTGGGGTGGGTAAGAATTTGGGGGGTTGTTACTCTTGGCAGATGGGGATTTCTGTTGTTGCTTTAGTTTTGATTTTGCTTGACTAAGGGCTGAGTTTTACTCACTCTTCCTTGTGTTGGGAGGGTTGACAATGAGATTGATTTTTCTGGTATTCCTAGATAGTGGGCAGTGCTGATTAGTGTTTGCATGTTATTCAATGTGTGAGAGTAAATCATTGGTTTCAGATGATTTCGTTGAATGAACATTTGAATGATTCTGGTGTTTGGTTCTTATGGTATGTAGTGCTTATCCTTCATTACATTGAGTTCTTTGGGCGGATTCAGATCCTTGGTCTTTGCAAACAGAGTGAATTTTGTTTACCTTCTCACAATTCTTGCCTGAAAGACTGCATTGAGAGGAGAATCTGGTCATATTAACTTTAGTGCATCTTTGCTGAGTGTCTCGTATCATTTTTAGGACAGATAAAGGCCGATCTTTCCTGATGCATGGTTTCATTTTTGTCCAGAGAAGTTCTGGCAGTAGCAATCTCACCAAGGGATTCTGGCTGCACAAGAATTACTACGAAATTGGACGGCTCGATTTGAGACTCTCTACAGAAGTAGATTAGTGGTAATGAAGCTGAAGCTGAATATTACGTGAAAATTCTATAATCTGCGAAAAAGCAGGTCTGGTGCTTTGATCTTAATCCTATAATCGCGTTGTGATTTTATCTTGTGAGTGCCCGCAGTCCAGGTGAGCTACCGCTAGTCTAGATCAGGAACTAGGGAAGGGACCGGGGGAGGTGATATCCATTTGACTAGTAAAAGAACATGGTCGGGAACTTGCTGGGATGGTTCCTAGGGTTTGTTATTTCTTTTGTAATGTCACATGCCAGCCGTACTTATCAAGTCACCTCTTTTGGACCTCCTCAAATATGCAAACATGCATAGATACATACATACATTTATGCTCAGCCTCTGTCTGTGCTCGACTTTTAGTGGTAGGGAGAGCTGGCGCTCTGTAATTTGATCGGAGAGTGGTAGGCACCACCACACCCAAAGATATCAGCTCATTATGCGAGCCTTGTTCTGCAACTTTTCCATTCTTAACGACACGATTGAGTCGAACTTCTATAAAGTGGACAGCTGGTGAGCTGCATCTATACATGTGGAGCCGTTAACTTTGAAGAAGACTAATTAGCAAAATAATTTGAAAGAGACGAGATCTTTTATTACATGAGAACCTACAAAAGCCTCACAAAAACTTGAGAACCAACCGAAATGAAAACCCTGAATGATTGCCAGGATTAATTTAGGACTCTCCTACACTCTAATCACTCTTACGAAGAGAACTAGAGCGAGCTGTACATTATTGACGTCTCGTGAACAATTTTCATCTCCTAAACCGAAACAGCTCAGTACCAAGCGGCTCTGATCTCACAGGGCTGAGGACCAACCCCGCAAGTCAAAGGCAAGCGTCGAGCCGACCTCACCACCTCGTGGCTTCCCTCACCCCTGTACTCGCCCTGTTGCTCTCTCACGATCCGCTTTATCCCCTCGCACCGGCACCCCTCCTGCACCTGCCTGAGCTGCTCGCAGCATGGCCTCAGGCTCTCTGATGACTCCATTCTCTCCCTCGCGATGGCCCCTCGGCCACCGCGGGCAATGTCCTCGAACAGCTGCTCGCAGCGGTCGAGATCTTGCCTCTGGAACTGCTCCTGGCAGCTCCCACCTCTCCTCGGGCCTTCCTCGTCAATCTCGACGCTGGTTATCGTGGTCCAGTGGGCCTCGACGACATGGGACATGAGCAGGAAGGCCGCAAAGATTGCTGCGAGGGTTGCAAGCTTCGCCATTGTTTGTCACAAGAGAGTGAGAAATCTTGATATCTGATGTGTGGTCCTGTTGTTATGGTGAGTGGGAGAGGTGGCTGATGATGAGGGTATTTATAGGGGAATGTAGGGTTTGCATGTGGAGTTACGTGGAGGGGTGGAATTTGTCATCAGGGTTAGTTTGCAAGGGTTTCGTTTGGCCATTTTTTGACTCGGTATCAGCTTAAAGATCTGCTGATCAGTTGGAGCAAGCATCTTTTCTCTCCAAATTTGTTGTTGAATTGCAGTTTTGCATGAAATATAGTGAAAGAAGTGGTCAGAGAAAAGAAGGGAATTGCACATTTGGTGGACTGGAAACAACCGCAGCCATATTCATTTGGTTTTTTTTTTCATTTTTTTTAAAAGATAGTAAGTATTTTTGTTTTTTTATTATCATTAATATTTTAGTATTGTTATTGTTGTTATTTATTGTTATTGTTTTTAGAGATGTTTGGAAATGGAGGTCAACAACAAAAGATTTCTAGAAAATACAACCCTTATTAGAAGCTTTTCCTTTACTCCTAAAGGTGCGAGAAAAACACATGCATAGCATGTGTTGAAAAAAATTCGAGATACTAAGGTGATAAAGATACCAAATGAATGTACTTCTTGAAAGATTTTGTGTATGCGTCAAACTATAGAGCAATTTCTTAGTATAGTGATTGGAAGCTATTTTGAGCGAACATTACACATTAGACTAAATTCACCTCTCATATATAGTCCGATCAACTAATAAAAATTTAACTAGTCGACATCGGACAAGTCGAGTTAATTCCACGAGTTTTGCTTGAGGTTTAAGAGGTTTAAAAGCAGAGTAAATCAAAATCGAATAATCTTACTTTCGTCAGGAAATAAATATATCGATTAGGAAATTAATTAATTTTTTCTAATGATATTAGGAAATTAATGAATTGCAAGGGGTAAAATTTCTCTATAGAAGCTACATTTCTTGGATAAGTAGTTTCTTCAGCATCGAAATGCTAAAGTACATAGTAAGTATTTCCCTTTGAATCCACATTTTGTACATATCCGTGCACAAAGTTATCCCTGAATTGAACAACGAATCTCCAATGTGTAGTAAATATGTTAAATAATGCATTGAGCAACTACTTGACAAATACGATATATATTTCTTCCTGCCGCAAGACGCATCTTGCTTAATTTATTCTAGTTTTGATTCTTAGTAATGGCATTCATAAGTTGAAAATTTTACTCATGGGTTTTTGTAACGTCGAGTCCATGTGAGTGGTTATTGAATATGAATATAGATAAGTTCATGCCAACAATGTTCGATGTTCCTCAAATATTTTTGTTTCTCATTCCTTACGGTGTTTTGGAAGCTAGACCGCATCATGATTAAACCCGCTATCGAAGCAAGCTTTGTAGATTTTTCTGCCCGTCTTCTTCAGTTTTGATCTGCTTTACTAACCTAATTCCATCGTGGAACATCACCATTCAATCTTCAATGACATCACTTACTCGAGCAAACAATCCCAACCATGAATCATACATAACTCTTCCAGGATGCACTTCAGACAAGATCCCGTGGGGATATCAGTCATCAAAACTGCACGAATAATCGCTGAAACTTTAGAAATGATATTCAGAAAGATGTTATAATATCATTCTCAATGATTAAAGTATTCGGACTAAACTCGCACATTGCTTGTTGTCTTGGATTAGAGATCTATGTAAACAAATGTTTTTTTGTAAGAAGCACCGAAGTAAAACTATTTTTTATATATATAAAGATGGTTATATTAAACACTTCTCGCTAAAATATATTTATTACTAAGTGTGCTAAATATTTGATTGATAATTTAAACAACTAGCATACATGCATTTAACATTGACTTTTGTTCAAATGATCGATTATCACATTATTTGGTAAACATGGTAATATAAAAAGTCTTAATATATCTAGCATTACTCTTCTCTTTATAGATAGATAATCTGACTCTTCATGCATAATGTCATACGTAATATCAGATGCCGAAAATTTCATTACCTACTTCTTGATGTATCATTGAGCTATGGTAGAAGCAACCAAAGACAACAAGCATGAGCAAGTAAAATTAATAGTTACTTCAAAAGAAGATGAGATGAGTTTATTACATGAGAGATAATGAGAACCTACAAAAGCCTTAGCCGCTGCTTCCGAAATGAAAATTGAAACTATCACGCGATCGCGTGAATTAAAAAAGCTCTCCTAACCCTAGAAGCCAGAGAAATGAGAGTGAAGTAAATCTCTTTATTAACATCTCATGAACCATCTCCATCTTCTCATGCCCACGCAAGCTAGCTAGCTGGCTAGCTAGGGTTTCAGAACCAAATGGCTCTGATCTGACAGTGACGAGGACTCGAAAGACCGCATGCTGAAGGCAAGTCCCGAGCCGATCTCACCACCCTGTGCAGTCCCTCGCGTCTGAACTCGCTCTGTTCCTCATTCACAACCTGCCTAATTCCTCGGCACCGGCATTGCTGGTCCACCTGCCTCAGCTGCTGGCAGCAAGGCCTGAAGTGCTGCGAATCCATCATCCGCTCCCTGTCGCCACCGCTGGATCGGCTACCACCTCGGCCAATGTCGAGGAACAGCTCCTCACACTGCTCGAGGCTTTGGGTCTGGACGTGCTCACGGCAGCTCTCACTTCCACGACTCTCGTTGTCATCGTCGATCTCGACGGTGGTTATCATGGTCCGATGGGCTGAAGCGGCATGGGACATCACCAGGAGGGCTGCAAAGATAGCTGCTAGGGTCGCGAAGTTCGCCATTGTTGGTTGTTGCTTGTGGATTCACGAGAGAGAGAGAATTGCGATAGATGCTTGAGGTGATGTGGTGAGTGAGATAGGTGGCTAGGGATGGTATTTATAAGGGAGTTTATAGGGGTTTGGATGGGCATAGTACGTGGAAGGTAATGGGATATTCTCAGGTGATTAAAGATTCCCATTCTCTACAATTGCGGATTTAATGGAGAAAACGGTGCGTTTGAATAGATTTATAGTTTGACCTCAAAAAATCAACTTGCCAAAATAAAAATCTCCCGATTGAATAGGTACGCTCCAACCTAATCTCTACATTCGTGATTCTTCGCGTTTGAATAGTCACAAGGTCGTTGGTATTCACAAATTGGTGATGGGTTTTATGGAAGAGTTTAGAATTTGCAAGGGGGAGTACGTGAAGGGCGATGTTGTCAGGTTATCGGGATGTTTGGTTGCTTCTCGTCGTTCTCTGGTTGTGGTGACGGCAAAACAAGGGGAGTTGAAGTGGAGGTTAAGATTATCATATCCGTGGTTATTTTCGTTTGCGCTCTTGCCGCGTCTCTACTTCCACGTAGAAATTAGCACAAAAAGAACCGGTCCACTTTGGTCAAAAAAGGTTAATCAGATTTTTCTTGTGGAAATGGAAATGGAGAAAAGCAGGAAGAGCCAATCATATATGCACTTTATAATTAACAAAGTGATGCTGCATTTGGTTTATAATAAGAAATAGGATTTCGAATCATTTTTTTAGGTGAAGATTTGTCCGAGGATTTATTTCTTCAGGTTTTTGGAACACTTTAATTACTTCTTTCCTGTTAGTGGCCTAAAAGCATCTCTAATTATTTTGCCACTTCCATGCAATTGTCTGTGTTACATCCTCTTCCTGTTGGAGTGAAATTTACGCTTGCACTATAAAAAAGGTGATAAATGGTCCTCTCGCTATACTTCCATACATACATAGATGTAGAACGTTGAAAGTCCTAATAGATCGAAGCGCAAAAAAGAGATACTGCAGCGGCGCCGACAGAATTAAATAGGCGATCGCACTAAAGAGTCAAATTATATTCCAAAGCAATCCATTCAAAGACATCATAACTCTAAAATGGCAAACCAACCTAATAGACAAGAAAAACTCGACTTTATGAAAAACCCCTTTGCTTGCATGAAAACTCAGAAACCACCACGGAGACGGAGGACCAGATGCAGGGTCGACTCTTTCTGGATGTTATAGTCAGCCAGAGTCCTCCCGTCTTCAAGTTGCTTCCCGGCGAAAATCAGCCTCTGCTGGTCCGGCGGGATGCCCTCCTTATCCTGGATCTTCGCCTTCACGTTATCAATGGTGTCTGAACTCTCCACCTCCAAAGTGATGGTCTTTCCAGTCAGAGTCTTGACAAAGATCTGCATCCCACCACGCAGACGAAGGACGAGATGGAGGGTCGACTCCTTTTGAATGTTGTAGTCAGCCAGTGTCCGGCCATCCTCAAGTTGCTTCCCTGCAAAAATCAACCGCTGTTGGTCTGGAGGAATTCCTTCCTTGTCCTGTATCTTTGCTTTGACATTATCGATCGTGTCAGAACTCTCCACCTCCAAGGTGATAGTCTTGCCAGTAAGGGTCTTAACAAAAATCTGCATGCCTCCCCTCAGGCGCAGAACCAAGTGAAGTGTCGATTCTTTCTGGATGTTATAATCCGCCAAAGTCCTACCATCTTCTAGCTGCTTCCCAGCAAAAATAAGCCTCTGCTGATCTGGGGGAATGCCTTCCTTGTCCTGAATTTTCGCTTTGACATTGTCGATGGTGTCAGAGCTCTCAACTTCCAAAGTGATTGTTTTCCCAGTAAGAGTCTTGACAAAGATTTGCATTCCTCCTCTCAGACGGAGAACCAAGTGAAGGGTGGATTCCTTTTGGATGTTGTAGTCTGCGAGCGTCCGGCCATCCTCGAGTTGCTTGCCAGCAAAGATCAACCGCTGCTGGTCTGGGGGGATCCCTTCTTTGTCCTGGATTTTTGCCTTCACATTGTCAATGGTATCAGAACTCTCGACCTCAAGAGTAATGGTCTTGCCGGTGAGGGTCTTCACAAAGATCTGCATCCCACCTCTCAAACGAAGCACCAAGTGGAGTGTGGATTCCTTCTGGATGTTATAATCAGCCAGGGTGCGTCCATCCTCAAGCTGCTTGCCTGCAAAGATGAGCCTCTGCTGGTCCGGGGGGATTCCCTCCTTGTCTTGAATCTTGGCCTTAACATTGTCAATTGTGTCTGAGCTTTCAACCTCAAGTGTAATGGTCTTGCCAGTGAGGGTCTTCACAAAGATCTGCATGCCACCCCTAAGGCGAAGAACCAAGTGCAGGGTCGACTCCTTCTGTATGTTGTAATCAGCCAAAGTGCGCCCATCCTCGAGCTGCTTGCCAGCAAAGATGAGCCTTTGCTGGTCTGGGGGAATTCCCTCCTTGTCCTGGATCTTGGCCTTTACATTGTCAATTGTGTCTGAACTCTCCACCTCAAGGGTGATGGTCTTGCCAGTGAGAGTTTTCACGAAGATTTGCATCTGAAAGATTCAAGAAAATAATTAGACAATATATAAAACAAGATAAGATCCTCAGATATGTATAGAAAAAGAGGTGCATTAGTCAAGCTATAATTGCAAGAAACAGCAGGCAAACAACAAGCCTGGTTAGATTCATTTCTGCACTCTTGGAAGCTTTATTTCCATGCAAAGCTTAATTTCATGCAGGACCTGCACTAATGGGGATATGAATAGACCACTGTTCAGTGAAACATACATAGCAGCACCATATTCAGAGCACCCAAGTAAGACAGATCAAAACGCCAGACCCCATCGCGCCAAATCAATAGATAAAATACACAAACCCTCTGTGTGGTGCTAAAATTGCAAGGAACAGCAGGTGATAACAAGCCGGTCAAATAGCTAAAACCCAAAACGCCAACCAATAAACAAACACCGCAGATAAACATCTCAGACGACAACACTCTGGGGACTGTTGGTAAATCACAGGGCCTACTATCATCTTGGCTTCAACATATCATCAGAGATATGCAAACTAGATGAAAGATGCAAGCAAAACGGGGTGCACAAACATTCGAGATTAGCTAAAATCAAACCAACAACAAAGTCACACGAACTCAGTTTCCTCCGAAAGATCGACACATGCAAAGCCAAGATCAAACCATTCCCTAGACGCAGCCTTCCTGAGAGCGCAGATCCATGAATAAAAACTTAAAAAAAAAAAAAAAAAACAATTTCGGGCAGGAAGGACAAGCATCAGGACGAGAAAGCAGATCGCATCACTTGGCATACACAATCGATCGCATTTCGAAGGAAAATCGAAAGAAATACAACTTGAACAAGAGAGAGAATTGCAAGAGATACGCCGAAAAAGAGAGATCGATCGGATGGATAGAGAAATTGGATGATGGCGGTCGAAGAAATCGTGATGCCCCTCGATCGGGGGTTGGGGGTCCTATTTATAGGGCTTTAGATGCCGCCTTGAAGGTAAGCGTCTTCTCGATGCCGAGACGGAGACGGAGACGGAACGGTGCGTCGTTTTCGAGACCGAGCCGGGCTGGCGTAAAATTCAAGCCACGCCGAGATTAGGTTCCCTTCATTGGACCGGGGCTTTTCCGCACCCACGCGCTCCTAATTGTAGACGCGCCCCACGCGCTGGGCATCTTATTCGACAAAAAAAAAGTACTGATATACTTTTCTTAAAAAAAAAAAAAGGTTCTAAAGAAATATAATTCATATGAAAAAAAGGCAAGTTATTCGGAATAAAATATAATTGCATTTCAAAAAAGTGCATTTTAAATCACTCTCAATTCTTTTTCCTGGAGCATTAATTCCATTTCAATGGTGCATTTTAAATCACATATTGAAATTCTCGAAAATTTTGAGGATGCATTTGACTATGTTTGTCATTTTTAATGGCTTAGAAAAAAAGCTCTAAAACTATCATGGAATACTAATTTGGTGACAAATCTATGCAGTTTGTAATCATGACTTTTCTAGCATGCTCGAGTGAGAAAATTGCAAAATTTCTTATCTTATCTTACACTCGATTGTCAAACTTAAAATTGGACTACCTTTTAAAAAGTTGTCTTCGGATGCTTAAATAAAGTTTCATTGCTTTTTTTTTTTTTAGTTCTTTTTTTTTTACAACAGCGTATGTAAGAAGCCATCAATTCGATTGGCTGGCTTGGCATCACTATTAGTCATTATCATGGGCCCTTCATTCTTTTTTAAATTAAGATTTTTGAGACAAATTTTTATTTTTCTCCACGAACAAGTATGAGAGAGAAGATCCCTTTTATTACCATATAAAAAAATAAAGAGAAGACAAGCAACTTGGTTTTATTTGAAGTATAAAATTTCAATTTGAGCTGAATCTTGTCAGCCGCTAGACAAAGTTTGGTATATCTAGACATTTAATAATGGGGACCTAGTTGGTTGATGTTATGTCCTATACAATTGCTACTGGTGACTTTTGACGTACTCAAACCTTATCACTAATTCTAATCATTTTTAATGCTCATAAGAAATCAAATGACCCACTACCCTCTTACTTTTTAAAAAAAATAAAATATCATATTGATGATCAAGGAAGTATTAGATAAATGTAGGTACAAAGTAGATTTTAGTATTCGCCAATGAAATGAACCCATATAGCTCATGCAATGTCAATTCACATGTACCGTTGGATGAAATAGAGTTTGCATAAAACCCTCTTAATCAAATGATTGATGTAATTAAAAGCTGAAGAGGGCCATGGGTGACTACTAGGCCTTTTAGGCCCACAATCTCTACAAGACCCTCTTGAGTCGAAATAGAGCCTTGTTGTCCGCACGAGGGAAATCAAGATCCCTGCAAGTGACGGTCGATGAAGCTAGTGTCAATGATCTCTTTCATTTTGGATTTGCGGGTAATGAACTCGTAAGTTGAATCCTCTATTGTTTTAGCATCGTCTAGAACTGCATGGTCTGGTGTCTTAGATATCAGTATTGAAGATGGATTTGTTGATTGTTTGCATATTTGACAGGTGATTCACCTCGTTTTTTCTGATTGTGTACTTGAAATTCGAAACATTTGAGGATTTGAGACCTCATTATCCCTTAGATTACTGGGATGTCTCGATGTTAACTGCAGCATGAAATTTGCATTTCGACCTTACTGGCACTATTTTAGTTCTTCAGCATGAAATTCTGTTGTTTAGCTCGACATTGTTCACAATTTGAGATGGCATAATTGCTAACCGTGCTAAAATTGCAACCCTTTGTTTCATCCAGTAATCTTCTTCGCAATTCCTGCGATTTTGTGTCACCGGTAATTTTGACAGACATGTGCTGCAAATGCCGTTAGCATATAACTAATTATTGAGTTCTATTTAAGGCTCTGTTTGATTTAAGAAAATTAATGATTTTAAAAGATATTTTCTAAATATAATCATTTGTATTATTGGCATCTTCAATCATAATGCATCTTGGAACCCCGAAAATGATTGACCTAGGAGATTTCAAAAATGATTTTTTTTTTTTTTTTTTTTGGTTCTTCAGAACGAGCTGCTAGTTGTGTTGTCTCAGTGGAAAAGATAAGCTCAATAAGCATTAGGAGAAGTAGTCAACACATAATCTTGGATAAAGATATTGTTTAGGAAACTCAATAATCTTACTTTCATGAAGAAATGAATATATTTTTAGGAAATTATTCATTTGACAAGTAGTAAACTCTCTTTAAAGACGTCACATCTTTAAATAAGCAGTATCTTCAACATTTGCAATGTTATATGATAAACCTCCCGTGAATACATATATATACATAGTGATGTGCAAAGATATTCGTGAATTTAAACACAAACTTCCATAGTGAGGTAAACATGTTAAATGTTGCAAATGACCAATTTTCTTTTTGAAAAATGATATATGTATTAAACACTTCTCGCTAAAATATATTTATTACCAAGTTTGTCAAATCATTGATTGATAATTTAAACAACTATCATAAATGCATTTAATAGTTGATTTGTTTTATTTAGTTAAAAGGTCTTAGCATATCAAGCATTACTCTTTTCTTTAAAGATAGATAATCTGACTCTTTGAAATTAGAGATATTGATAAATGCATGCATAATATCATACATAATATTAGATATTATATATTTCATTACTCACATCTTCATGTATCGTTGAGATACTAAAAACAACCAAAGACGACAAGTATGAGCAAGAAGAGCTAATAGTTATGTCAAAAGAAAATATGTTTATTGCATGAGAGATGATTAGAACCCACAAAAGCATATCCTGCCGCTCATGGTCGAAACAGAAATCAAAACCATCACGCAATTGCGCCGATCAAAAGCTCTCCTAAATCGAAAAGCCAGAGAAATGAGAGTGAACGACATCTCCTTATTAACATCTCATGAACCATCTCCATCTTCTAGTGACCACACAAGTTAGCTAGCTACTAGCTAGGGTTTCAGAACCAAATGGATCTGTCTCACAGCGACGAGGACTCGAAAAACCGCAAGCGGAAGGCAAGTCCCGAGCCGATCTCACCACCCTTTGCATTCCCTCGCGACTAAACTCGCTCTGTTCCTCCCTCACGACCTGCCTGATTCCGTGGCACCGGCATCGCTCATCCACCTGCCTCAGCTGCTGGCAGCACGGCCTGAAGTGCTTTGAATGCATCAGTCGCTCCCCCTCGCTGCCACCCATTCGGCTACCGCCTCGACCGATGTCCATCATTAGTTGCTCACATTGTTCAAGCCCTTGCGTCTGCACCTGCTCATGGCAGCTCCCTCTTCCGCTCCTCTCGTTGTCCTCATCGATCTCAACTGTGGTTATCGTGGTCCGGTGGGCCGAGGCAGCATGGGACATCACCAGCAGGGCTGCAAAGATTGCTGCTAGGGCCGCGAAGTTCGCCATTGTTGGTCGTTGCTGCTGGATTCGCAAGAGACTGAACTGTGGTGATGCTTCTATATGCTTTGCTGGCCGAGATAGGTAGCTGGTTATGGTATTTATAGGAGAGATCACAGGGTTTGGATGTGCATATGGGCAGAGTACGTGCAAGATATGGGGATATTTTCAGGTCATTACGATTCCTTTTTTCCATCCTTTATGATCGCGAGTTTGACTTCGAAATATCAACTTGTCAAAATAAAAATCCCTATTTTGTTGGAGTGAGTGATAATGCCGATTGAATAGGTACACTTCAGCCTAATTTTTGAGTTCTTATATGTGATTCTTTGCATTTGAACAGTCGCAATCCTGTTAACGAAGTGCACGGGGACGACGCGGATGGCGATATTGTCAGGTCATCGGGATGTTGGTTCTTGTCGTTTTTTGGTTGTGGGGTGTGTCGTTTTGTATGGAGGAAAACGGTGCGTTTCATCTAACCCCGTAACGCAAAAGCAGAAGGGCGGATCGGATATTTCTGCTTCAGCTCGTGGAGAAAGGCGATCCTTGAATTGCACAGGTCCAAATTGATCATAATAGTGATGTCTGCATGTACCACGGAATGACATATTGATCCAAAGTCGTAGATCAAAACTTCATTTCCCTCTTTTGGAATTTAAATATATAATTCTTTGGTCGTTTTTTTATTTGGTTGGGGAATCCAAAAAACGAAGATAATGCTTTGGTATTTTGAATTGTGATACGTAGAACATAAGAGAAATCATTAGATTGAAGTTAAGTGGAGGTCAAGATATTATCTCGTCACCCATTTTCATTTGCCCTTCCGGGCGACGAATTTCAAGAATGTCATATGCACCAAGCATAAGTACCAACGGGAGTAAATAGGTAATCACACCAGAGACTAAATAGCCTCAAATTTATTCAAAGTATAGAACCATCAGAACACATCGGAACTGAACCATAGCAAACAAACCCAAAGGACCCAACTAGAGAAAGAGACAAACTTGACTTCACAGAAAAACTCAGAAGCCACCGCGGAGACGGAGGACCAAGTGCAGGGTCGACTCTTTCTGAATGTTATAGTCCGCCAAAGTCCTGCCGTCCTCGAGTTGCTTCCCGGCAAAGATCAGCCTCTGCTGGTCCGGCGGGATGCCCTCCTTATCCTGGATCTTTGCCTTCACGTTGTCGATGGTGTCTGAACTCTCCACTTCCAAAGTGATGGTCTTCCCGGTAAGGGTCTTCACAAAAATCTGCATCCCACCACGCAGACGGAGGACGAGATGGAGAGTCTTTTTGAATGTTGTAATCGGCCAGAGTCAAAAAATCTGCTGGTCCGGGGGAATCCCTTCCTTGTCTTGTATCTTCGCTTTGACGTTATCAATCGTCAGAACTCTCCACTTCAGGCGCAGCCTCCCCTCAGACGCAAACCAAGTGAAGAGTCGACTCTTTCTGGATGTTATAATCTGCCAGGGTCCTACCATCCTCTAGCTGTTTCCCAGCAAAAATAAGCCTCTGCTGGTCTGGTGGAATGCCTTCCTTGTCCTGAATTTTCGCTTTGACATTGTCGATGGTGTCAGAGCTCTCCACTTCCAAAGTGATTGTCTTTCCAGTAAGGGTCTTGACAAAGATTTGCATTCCTCCTCTCAAACGTAGGACCAAGTGAAGGGTGGATTCCTTTTGGATGTTGTAGTCCGCTAGC
The DNA here is from genome assembly GCA_014182365.1 of Eucalyptus tenuipes. Taxonomy (NCBI): domain Eukaryota; kingdom Viridiplantae; phylum Streptophyta; class Magnoliopsida; order Myrtales; family Myrtaceae; genus Eucalyptus; species Eucalyptus tenuipes. Next base: position 7,695,820 of record CM024542.1, read on the forward strand.
GTCCGGCCGTCCTCAAGTTGCTTACCAGCAAAGATCAACCGCTGCTGGTCTGGGGGGATCCCTTCTTTGTCCTGAATTTTGGCCTTCACATTGTCAATGGTATCAGAACTCTCGACCTCGAGAGTAATGGTCTTGCCGGTGAGAGTCTTCACAAAGATCTGCATGCCACCTCTCAGACGAAGCACCAAATGGAGTGTGGACTCCTTCTGGATGTTATAATCAGCCAAGGTGCGTCCATCCTCAAGCTGCTTCCCAGCAAAGATGAGCCTCTGCTGGTCTGGGGGGATTCCCTCCTTATCCTGAATCTTGGCCTTTACATTGTCAATTGTGTCTGAGCTTTCAACCTCGAGGGTGATGGTCTTGCCAGTGAGGGTCTTCACAAAGATCTGCATCCCACCTCTCAAACGAAGAACCAAGTGCAGGGTCGATTCCTTCTGGATGTTATAATCAGCCAAGGTGCGTCCATCCTCAAGCTGCTTGCCAGCAAAGATGAGCCTCTGCTGGTCTGGGGGGATTCCCTCCTTGTCTTGAATCTTGGCCTTTACATTGTCAATCGTGTCCGAGCTTTCAACCTCGAGAGTAATGGTCTTGCCAGTGAGGGTTTTCACAAAGATCTGCATGCCACCCCTAAGGCGAAGAACCAAGTGCAGGGTCGATTCCTTCTGGATGTTGTAATCAGCCAAGGTGCGCCCATCCTCGAGCTGCTTGCCAGCAAAGATGAGCCTTTGCTGGTCTGGGGGGATCCCCTCCTTGTCTTGGATCTTGGCCTTTACATTGTCGATTGTGTCTGAACTCTCAACCTCGAGGGTGATAGTCTTGCCAGTAAGAGTTTTCACGAAGATTTGCATCTGAAAGATTCAAGGAAGTAATTAGACAATATATAAAACTAAATTAAATCTACACATATATATAGAAAACAAGCTGCATGTCTTATGCCATAACGCAAGAAATAGCGGGCAATAACAAGCCAGGTCAAAGATCTAAAGTCCACAACACCAATCAATAAGTAAACACCGCAGATTTCATCTCAGACAACAAAACTCTAGGTACCATTGGTAAATCACTATCCTACTGGTTAATCATCATGGCTTCAACAAACGATTAGACATACGTAGACAAGACAAAATAAGCGGCTATGGACGATGCGAGCGATGGGCAGAAAATTAAAATGTGAATCCACAAGACAATTTCATAAACCACACGATCAACAAAATCAAACGAACTGAGTTTCCTTTAACGAGACCGACACATGCAAAACCAAGGTCAAACCATTCCCTAAACGCAGCCTTCCTTAAAGGTGCAGATCTACGAAGAAAATTTCGAAAAACCCAATTTTGGGCAGGAAGGACAAGCGTCAGGACGAGAAACCAGATCGCATCACTAGACATACGCAACCGGCGGCATCTTCCAAGCAAAAAGCTAAAGATCAAAGCTCAATCAATCAGGAAAACCTTTACACAACTCTGCCCTAAACCGAGAAGAACAAACAATCGAAACATGACAACCCAATCCCAGATCAGAAAGCGGAACATCCACACATAAAGGTCTGAAACTCAGCCGAATCTCGCGAAGAGGACCATAATCCCATCGCCGTAAGAATCCACCAAAGGAGAAAAACCAGATCAAAGCTCAACAGATCTGAAGGAAGAATCGATAGAATTGACGTAGCAAAAACGATCAAGATCAACAAGATCTCGGTATTCCGAAGGAAGAATCGAGAACAACACCTTGAAAGAGGGATCGGGAGAAACGCCGAGAGATCGGTCGATTGAAGAAGACAGAATTTGAAGAGGCTTGTCGAAGAAATTGTGAAGATCTCGATGCGGGTTTGGGTCCGATTTATAGGCCCTTAACGGCGCGCGTTGTCGGTGACGAGGCCGAGGCGCGTTGTTTCCAGGACCCGCCCGTGCCGTCTGGAAAATCCACGTCGCGCCAGGATTCGGTTTCCCATCGGTGGACCGGACTTTTCCACGCCCACGCGCTCCCACCGGTGGGCGCCCCCACGCGCGTCTCTTTCCTAATAAAATATGATTACGCATTGTTTTATAAAAGGAAAACGCATACAAATTCGGATCTACAGCGTAACTGCGTCTCGATTTTCAGCGGTGTATTGTGAAGGCCTCTTTTTGTTTTTGTTTTTTTTTTTCTTTTTCCTGGATATTGAGTAAATTATATTTGTCACCACCGTTGGCCCTTCCTTCTTTTCTGTTCTGAATTAGGATTTTTAAAAAAATTAATTTTTTCTTGTCAAACAAGTATGAAAAAGAAGATTTTTTATTTTTTTTTTCTATTTATTGGCATGTATCTTAATATTTTAATGATGGGGACCTTTGTTGAATGATGTTATGTCCCATGCGCGACTTTTATTTCATATCCAATTGCTGGTGATGGCTTTTGATTTGACCAACTTAAACCTAATCGCGAATCCTAATCTTCATCCAATTGCTCATGGAAGATTAGATGGTCGGATGACCTACTAGCCTCTTTTTTTCTTTTTCTTTTTTGGTTCTAAGGAAGTAAAATGTTATACTCATGATGAGGCAAGTATTAAACAGAAACTCACCCTCTGATGATCAACAATACAGCAAAAGACAATGAAATAAAGCCGACCATATTCACTGTTATACGAAATAATAGGAGTGATCGGTTTGAGGATGGTTTAGCTTCCACCCTGGAACCAGACTAGAATGATTCCCCATTTCAAGAATCGGGTCACTTGGTCCTAAAATTAAATTGCACTAATCGATTTAGTTCTCAAGTGAGTCCAAGGATCATGAGGATTTCTTTCTTTCTTTCTTTCCTTTTCTTTTGTAGAACCGTTTGCTTACTCACTCATTAGTCAGCACACTCTTGTACTTTGTAAAACCCCCATAAATAGAAACAGACCTCCTCCCAACTCTCTTCTCCCTTGCTTCTTTGCAACACTCTCTTTCCATTCTTAGAAAGTTAAATTAAAAGGTGTGTAACATAACAAATACCAAATGAGGGAAGTGCGTGACCATGCGAGACTGAGAGTGAGAAGCGAGAGGCGTGAGACCAAGCAAGAGTCGATAGGAATGAGTAATGGGACAGAATGAGGAATTAGGGTTTTGAGAAATGTTTTGTCATAATAAAAATTATAAATAAAAAGTGCTATTGGTTTAGTCTAGGCAGTCTGAATGAGTGGGTTCACACTTAGAATCGGAAATAGGACCGATAATCACTATTTTCAAATTATAGAAAACGGAAGTTGCCCAAGATCAGCTAGTCCAATCTAGTTCCTTGCTCACCTTTATGAGATCAAACTCACATGAGATTCGCTTGGCCTACCTAGGAATGTGATTTGGGCTCACATGAGCCGAGTGTGCCCAATGCTCGCTCCTGTAACTGGGCAATTTATCGTGGCGCAAGGCTTCTAAATGGCCCCAAAAGGGCTTCGTTGTTAAGGCCCGAACTCATCACGGCACGACACGCTTCACGGCGTGCAGCCCAGCATGGAGACTCTGCGATATAGGATTCTCAGAATGGTCCGGAAAGGATTGAGAGTTTGAAGAGGGCTGTGGGTGATTACTGGGGCTTTTGGCCCCAGAATCTCCACTGGACACGGTTGAGCCCAACAGAAGGACCGCTCTCCGCACGAGGGAAGTCAAAATCCATCAATACCAGTTACGCTCGATCAAGTTCGTGCGGATCATCTCTTTCCGTTTGGATTCGCGGGTCACGAACTGCTAAGTTGGATCTTCGGTTACGTCAGTGTCGTCGAGAACTGCGAGGTCTTGTTGTCCTAGATTTCAGTATTGAAGACGAATTTGCTGATTGTTTCGACATCTGTTATTGGAATTCGAAACCATTGAGGTTTTTCTTATCCCTCTGAGACCTCATTCTTGCATCAGGTTCCATTTTACTACCTTACTGCGATTTTCTGAATTGGCGTTATGCGCCTTGTGACTTATCTTGATCCAATGTTATGGTCGCTTTCCCACACGCCACGGACATTTTTATATCAGGCCATCTATTAGATTTGTTATCGGGAACCGCGTCTCCACGTTTCTGATGGGTAGACCGAGCATCTTTTATTTCTTTATGACATTTCCTTGTTCAATTCGGTATAGTTTCCGACGAAAAGACAAAAATTGTTATAGTTAACAACGTATTTTCCGACCAATCGCAAGCCACATTATGGTCAACCACAAGTCAACGGGCATAGCCGACTGTATTCGTCTGCTGCACGCTCGAAGCGCCTTCACTTTTGCTCATTCTTGTTTTCCATTACAGACAACCATCGCCAGTTCTTGAGCGCTAACGACACCACACAAGATCAAAAAAACAGCTTGCAGCTCTCTTTTCTTGACCTTCTTCGCCGCCAGTGAGCTCCTCCAGTGACCATGTCAAACTCCGTCCACTGTAGCCGTTGCTGTTGTGGCTTAATCATCTCTCTCGTCCTGACCGCTGTCTTCACGTGGCTCCCACGGAGCGCGTCCAAGCCCAGTTGCTCTATCCAGCAGTTCTACCTCCCAGCACTCAACAGATCTTCGGACACTTCCAAGAACACCACCATTTTCTTGGACGTGAACCTGCATGGATAGATAAAATGCGGGTGCATAAAGTAGAGACTCACCCTCTCGTGGTTGACAAGACGGCAAATAACAATGAAATAAAGCCAGCCACATTCACAATTACACAAGAAAGTAGGATTGATAAGTTCCATGGCCAAGGTGGGTTGGTCCCCACCTTGGAATGGAGAATTGAAAACTGGCTCACTTGATTTTAAAATGATTTGGTTCAGTTTAGTTTTCGAATGAGTATAGGAACTGGTAGGGATATCTTCATTTCTGTTTTGCAGGATAATTAGTTCATTTATTCTGTTAAAATATATGTATGTAAGTTGTGTTAGAGAAATTTCATATCGGAGAATTAGTATAATGTTGAGTAGTTAATATATTTTAATTGATCCATAACTTATTGACTTAAACTTTTAAGTGAATGTGAATCTAAGTAGATATGTTGATGGATTTGGACTTTGGCTTTCTCTTTGAGATCTCCTCAAATGAAGGTTTCATATTTTTGCTACGCACTCTAAACAGATGAAATTAGAATCGATGATTGATAGATGGCCCACTCTCAATGTGTATTGGTTCTTGATTAAAATCTCAAGGAATGACTCTTGTGACTAGTCCGACTTCATAGTTTGGTACTTCAGTCCGGGAAAAAGAGGCGTTTGAGGAATATCTCAAGGAATGAATCTTGTGGCCAATCCAACCTTACGATTCGGTGGTTCGGTCCGGAAAAACAATATTAGTATCAGGAACCACTTAATGTTACAGTGAATGTGTGTTGAGAAGCAAGTGGATGTACAAGTAAAATAATTGCTTTATTTTATATAAACAATATTACAAACTCTCTATACCATCACACTCTCACAACTACTCATTGCACTTGCTCACTCACTCACTTCACAAACCACACGCACACACCCACTCACTTCTTATCACCCTATGCTTACACTACACAAGACCCCTCACACACCCACTCACTTCACGTACACACTCCACTCACTCACACACTTACACACACAAGAGGCAAGAGCCCCTATTTATAGGAGGCAATGTCGGTGAGAAAAATCTGGAGAGAGAGGGGGAGAGAAAAGTCTAGAGAGAGGGAGAAAAATCTGGTGCAGCAGAGAGAGAGAGAGAGAGAGAGAGAGAGAGAGAATAGGCGGTGCCCCTTCTTTTTTTTGACACTCCCCCTCACCGACTACTCTCTCTTAGCATGGACATTGTGATCATACCAAGTTGCCTTCGAAACTCTTCGAATTTTACAGCTCCAAGACCTTTGGTGAAGATGTCTGCAACTTGATCATCTGTTTTGGCATACTCCATCTTTATCTCGCCTTGTAAGACTTTTTCCCGCAGGAAATGATAGTGCACTTCTACATGCTTGGTCCTCGCATGGAAAACTGGATTTTCTGCTAAGCTTATGGCCGACGATTATCACAATATATCCATGTAGGTTGATTTATTGGTTGATGAAGATCCTCCATCGGTTGTACTAGCCATGTACTCTCTTGTGCTGCCATTGCTGCTTTGCTCTATACTCGCTTCTGTCAGTAGATAGTGACACGGTTACTGTCTTTTACTGCACCATGACACTACCGCTGATCCGAGACTAAACATATATCCAGTAGTTGATCGTCGTGTGTCACGATCTCTAGCAAAGTCAGCATTGCAATGACCTATAACTTCACATGATGCTTCTTTCTTATACAAAAGCCCAAAATCAAATGTACCCTTGACATACCTTAGTATGCGCTTGACTGCATCTAAGTGAGCCTTTCGTAGCTTCTCCATGAATCGGCTTGCTACTCCTACTGCGAAGGCAATATCGGGTCATGTTATGGTTAGGTAAATAAGGCTACCCACCAATTGCTCGTACATAGTTGAGTCTTCCAATTCTTGTCCTTCAGTTGCACATAATTTTACATTTCCATCAATTGGAGTAGATATAGGTTTGCAATCAAGCATCCCGAACTTGTCTAGGAGGTCTCGTGCATAGTTATGCTGATATAGGAATAATCCTTCATTGGTCTTTTCAATCTCGAGTCCCAGAAATGTTTTAATTCTCCAAGCTCTTTCATCTGAAACCGTGCGAGAGGTTGGTTTTGATTTGGCATATCTCCTCTTCATTATCTCCAGTGACAATTAGATCATCCACGTAGATTAGTACTATTGCAAACTTGCCATCTTCTGCCTTCACAAACAAGCTTGAGTCTGCTTTGGGCTCTGAGTAACCACTTTGTACCAAAAATTCAGCAATCTTTCCGTACCATGCTCTCGGAGCTTGTTTTAAGCCATAGAGGGCTTTCTTTAACTTACAAACATAACTGGATGATTCTTACTTTTGAAACCATCCGGTTGCTCCATGTATATATCTCGATCTAGTTCTCCATGTAAGAAGGCATTCTTCACATCCATTTGCCATAATTTCCACGATTTGCTTGCTGCAAGTGCTAGTAAGACTCGAACCGTGGTGATCTTTGCTCTTGGACTAAAGGTCTCATCATAATCTAGGCCATACTTTTGAGAGAATCCTCGAGCAACTAGTCGTGCCTTATATCTTTCTATCGACCCATCTAGTTGAGTTTTAAGTTTATAAACCCATTTGCAAGATATAGAACGTACCTCTTTAGGTCTCGGCACTAAGTCCCATATTTCGTTCTTTCTTAGTGCTTGTATCTCTTCCTCCATAGCTTTCCTCCATTCCACGCCTTGCGAGGCTTCCTCATATGTGGACGGCTCAACTGCTCCAACATCTTCGGTCGCACCGCATTTGCATATTTGGGATTTGGTCTTCTTTGTCTTGTTGATCTCCTAACTTGAGGTTCCCGTTCTTCAAGTTCTTCCATCTGACTTGGTCGAAGCTCTTCTGTTGTTCTTGGATGTAAACCAGTTCGCCATGGGCTCTTTGATTTTTCTGGTGACTATGCTCTGACTTCTTTTCTTCCAGTTACATTATCATTTCCTTCTTCAATTGGCTGGCCCTTATCAATCTCGTCATTTTCTTCCATTCCTTCACGAATCTCTTCTTCAACTTGTTTTGAATTAGGTTGTGATGGCCATCAAGATGATAGTTCATCGAACACCACATTTCTATAAGTGTAACACCTCCCTATTGTAGGGTCACAACACTTCCATCCTTTTCTTTGATCATCGTAGCCCACAAATATGCAGCGAATTGCCTTTTTATCGAACTTGTTGTGAAGATGGTCTGGCACGAATGCATAACATACACACCCAAATATTCTAAAGTGACTTCCCATGGGCTTGCGATTCCACAACTTCTCATAAGGTGACATAAAGCCAAGCCTTGCTTGAGGTAGTCTGTGATCATGTGTGCTTTGCCGTCTTCATACACTCAGCCCAAAACTTGGGTGGAACATTCTTCGCATGCAACATACTTCGCATGTCTCGCCAAATGCCAATTCTTTCTTTCGGCAACTCCATTTTGTTGTGGCGTATTTGGGCAAGTAAATTGTCGACGTATCTTCCATTCTTGAAGAAATTTTGTAAAGTCATATGATGTATATTCTCCCCCATTATCTCGTGCGAAGGCATAGTATTTTCTTGCCTACTTCATATTCTACTTTTGCTTTAAACTCCTTAAATTTGTTTAATGCCTCGGATTTTTCTTTCATGAAATCGACCCAGACGTACCTAGAGAAATCATCGATGAATGTTATCATGTACTTTGATCCTCTGACAGACGGTTGCTTCACTGGTCCAAATACATCTGAGTGGATAAGCTCAAGAGGCATCTTAGCTTTGAATGCAGACTCCTCATATGGAAGCTGATGTGCCTTCCCATACTGGCATCCGGCGTAGATGACATCTTCTTGGACTTCCAAGTGGGGAGACCTTTTAGCATACCTTTCTTCATCATCACCTTTAATTTATGGTAGCTCACGTGCCCAAGCTGTGCATGCCACAAATCGGGCGTTTCACTTCTTCGAGTTTTGTCCACGTATGCCGTCTGAGCTGACATTACGTAGACAGACTCTAATCGACGCCCTTCCATGATTGGTGTACCAGTAGGTTTCAAATTATGATACACCCTAACATCTCTTGGACCGAACACCACATAATTACCTGAGTCTGTAAGTTGTGCCACGGACAATAGATTCTTCTTCATCCCTGGTACATGGTACACATTCTTGAGTTCGACTTGATGCGAACTGAATTGGGGTGTTATCATCGTTTGGCCGACATGGGTAATTGGCAACCTTGAGTTGTCCGCGGTGACAACTACTCGTCCACCTTTGTACTCACACATGTTTGATAGCTTCCCTTGATCTCCGGTCATGTGATTTGAGCACCCCGAGTCAACGATCCAATCTTCATCATAATCAATCAATTTATCACTTACCGTGATGAGGGTCATCGCATCTTCTAACTCTATGGAGGAGTTTGCAAGCTCTTCTTGTTCCTCCATTGCAAAGGATGCTTGGAAATCCCACTCTTCTTCGCTATCATTTTCCTTAGAAGCCGCAACATTTCCTTCAACTCTTTTGAACTGACAATCCCTGGCAAAGTGACCTACTTTGCCACACGTGTAACACCGTCCATTACGTCTTCTATTCTTCTTATCTTCATTGTCATCCTTGTCGCGGTCTCAACGAGCTCCCCCTAGCCGAGGTCTAGTTCCTTCTACTCGCTTTGGCCATTCTCCATGACTTTTCCATGGTTTGCCATTTCTTGCACCTGCTCTATTTCTATTATGGCCCTTGAACCCTCTTTTGTTACTGAAGAGGGCACTTTCATCCTCCTTAATTGTGACCTTAGAAATTTGTTTATCTAAGACTTCTTGGTTGGCCAATATATTCTCCAACTCTGTTAGAGTTGGCTCATTTGCCCATCCACGGGTGGCCGTAACAATACCATTATACTCCGGCCTTGACCCATGAATTATTATTCTTCTCATTCTTGTCTCAGAGATGGCATTCTCAGGATCTAATTTTGAAATTTCTTCGCAAATAGATTTAACTTTAGAAAAGTATTGACTTACCGTCATACTTTGTTGCGAGACTGAGAGGAGCTCGTTCTCTAGGCGTTGTAACTTGGCATCGTTTGTCCTTGCAAACAGCGTTGCCAAGTTATCCCATGCCTCCTTCGGGGTCTTCGCACTCTTTATGTGTTGCAATAATTCATCTTCAACAGTCATGGCAAGAACATAAAGAGCCTTTCCTGATTTTATGTTCCATTTTCTTAATTCGCTATCATTCGTGGGTGGTGTGGTGTTGCTCCCGCCAACGATATCCCACAAATCTTGACCTAGTAAGTAATATTGCATGCGGGTACTCCAATTATTATAATTTGAGTTGTTGAGCTTCTCGACGCCACTTACCGAACTTGAGAAATCTGCCATTGTGACTTAAGTATAATGCCCAGCACTATACCAAGTAAGTCTGGTCCCGGACCAACCGTCTTCACAATCCCAGATTGTGCACTGGCAGAACTCCGATGTCCTTCGCTTCTTCGCTTCTTGGCTCGATGATCCTTGACCGCCTACTCACTTACAATGGTCCCCGACCACTGTCTTTGCATGGCCTCCGACAACCCGCTCTGATACCACTTGTTGAGAAGCAAGTGGATGTACAAGTAAAATAATTGCTTTATTTTATATAAACAATATTACAAACTCTCTATACCATCACACTCTCACAACTACTCATTGTACTTGCTCACGCACTCACTTCACAAACCACACGCACACACCCACTCCCTTCTTAGCACCCTACACTTACACTACACAAGACCCCTCACACACCCACTCACTTCACGTACACACTCCACTCACTCACACATTTACACACACAAGAGGCAAGAGCCCCTATTTATAGGAGGCAATGTCGGTGAGAGAAATCTGGAGAGAGAGGGGGAGAGAAAAGTCTGGAGAGAGGGAGAAAAATCTGGTGCAGCAGAGGGAGAGAGAGAAATCTGGAGAAATCCAGAGAGAGAGAGAGAGAGAGAGAGAGAGAGAGAGTAGGCGGTGCCCCTTCTTTTTTCTGACAATGTGGTCTGGGCTCACATGAGTCAGAGCGTGCCCACTACTCGCTCGTGTAACTAGGTAATTTATCTTGGAGCAAGGCTTACAGATGGTCCCAAAAGGACTACCCTTCGTTGTTAAGGCCCGAACCCATCACGACGCAACACTTCACAGGGTGCGACCCAGTGTCGAGGCCGTACGATGTAGGATTCTTGGAATGGTCCGAAAAGGATTGAGAGTTGAAGAGGGCTGCGGGCGATTATTGGGCCTTTCGGCCCCAGAGTCTCCCATGGGACCCGGTTGAGCCAACCGAAGCGTCGCTCTCCGCACGAGGGAAATGAACATCCATCTGTACAAGTTATGCTCGATCAACTCATGCGGATCATCTCTTTCGGTTTGGATTCGCGGGTACTGAACTGGTAAGTTGGATCTTCGATCAGTGTCGTCGAGAACTACGCGGTCTTGTTGTCCTAGATTTCAGCATTGAAGATGTTTGTTGATTGTTTCGACATTTGTTATAGGAATTTGCAACGTTTGAGGTTGTTTTTTTTTTGGGATTTCTCGATGTTAACTTCAGCATGGAATTTCCATTTCATTACCTATATGGCATTTCTCAGTTTCAGTTTCTCAGCATGAGTTCTATTGTTCAGCTTCGACATCATTCACCATTTGAGATGGGGTAGCTGATGATTCTGCGAAATTGCAACCCTCTTTTTCATTCAGTAGTCTTTGCGAATTCCTGCTGTTTTTCATCGTCGTAATGTCTTAAAGCATGCAGCTGATTGTCTTTGGAATCTTCAATCACAGTGCATGTTTGAAGCTGTGAAAATCATTGACCAAGAAAATGCCAAGAACGAAATGTTGTCTTTGGAGCATGCCGGTCGCTAGTTGTGCTGTCTCCGTCGATAAACTTTACAAGTAGTTAATACGTAATCTGCCATCAGTAGCAAATTTTGACTAGTATTCTTTCGTGAATGCTTGAGTGACATGTTATCTTCCGGTGTTTCTAATGGAGTTTTTTCTCCTTCAGTTTGGCAGAGGGTACAACCAAATATGGTTTAAGTGACGCATCATCCGACCAGAGGTAGTTTCGCCATGGTTAATAGATCTCTGACGCTCGCAGTTGACCTCTCTACATCACTCAATGCCCACCATCGGTCCTCAATCTGGTGATGCAATCTTCGCAAATGTTGAGCGAGTGGTAAGACAAAACATTTGAGTATGACGTGTTGAACCTTGCGGAAACGTGGTGCAAATATAACTCACAGAATATGACTTTCACTATTATAATATTTTCTCACACCACATACAATACTCGGACAACTCTTACACAATTTCTCTCACACTCATATGCATACATAGCACACTCTACTCAACACACTCTTAAGACCCCTACACACATCATACTGTACACTCACGCCACCCACTACACCCACGCACACCCTCTTGGACTTCTTACTCACACACTCTTTGTTGGACACACAAATGAGGAGCAAGTTGCTCCTATTTATAGGATGGAAAGTCAGTGACTTTCCTAGCTTTCTACACTATTCTAGAAGTATTATTTTATTATAGCCTCACAACTAGATTTCTTTGGAGAAGTCTAGAAGTGGCGTAGCTGATGGATTTTGCTAGAACATTCTGGAGAAGGAAGAGATCTAGAGATATCGAGAGAGAGAGAGGAGAAATCTGGAGGAGTAAAGAGAGATATGGAGAACTCTAGAAAGAGAGATCTAGAGAACTCCAGGAGAGAGAGAGGCGGTGATCTTCAACATGACGTACCCAAACCAGTAAGCTGGTAAGATGCCAATAAACCACAAAAGAAAAAAAAAGGAGGAGAAAATCTAATATTAATTGAGGGAAGTGGATTATCTGCTGCTCTATAGTCGCTGGTGATCGGTCATCTATGTGGAACTTACACCTGAAAGTATATAATCTACCTTTAGTTCCGTTCAACCATTTCTGTGACTTTTATGATGATAAGGTTCTAAAATTAGTCATAGATATTGGTTCTTTCTTTACTCGTGTAACTCAGATTGGAATTGATTTCAGATATTGACCTTTACTAGAATACTTGTGTTGCCTCCAATGTCACTATATAGCATTAAGTTTTAATTATACCTTTGTTCCTTGCTTTCTTTGGAGGCTAAGTGATTGAGCTTTATCTTAGATTTAAGTTTTGGCGACAATCTCTGGGATGAGTGACTCTTTCCTTTCCTTCAGTGTTCCTTTATGCAAAAGAGAATGGACAAGATCGAGCAGCATAAATCTCGTGCTGCTCATTTTGTTTGTCGGTAACTAGAAAGATGTTCTTGCTGCAGAATGCAAAGCTGTTTACTTTAACCTATGGAGCAATTGTGCGTCAATTGCTTACAGACCTGGAGGAGGTTGAGGAAGTCAACAAACAACTCGATCAAATGTGCGTTTCTTTTTGTTACCTTGATTTCATCATCCAGTGTTTGCGTTTCTTGTATATTGACGAGAATAAAATTATCTTAGCAATGTTCTTTGTCCTTTTACCAGTCTTGTATTTGTTCTCAATTGCTCAACGTCTTAGAATTAGATTATAATGTTGTAGCTTGTGTTGAATACTCATTGTCAAAATTATTCATTTTAGCAGCGGTAATGAATTCTAGTTTGTGAAAATTATAACTCCTGTGAACTCTGCTAAATTGCTTAAATTTGTCAGTTCTTCACTATTTATATTCTTTGCACTTTTTACCCATCTTGCAGGGGTTATAATATAGGCACCAGATTGATTGATGAATTTCTAGCAAAGGCTAATATCTCCAGATGTGTTGACTTCAAGGAGACAGCCGAAATGTTTGCTAAGGTTCCAATGCTTACTATGTTTCATTCCTATGATAATAATAGGAGACTACATGCTTATGCTAGATTAGTTCTAGACAAGCCCAGAGTATCAGTTCGACCTGGTTTCTATATACTATGCTGCAGTAGTAGATTGTCAATATTGGCCAGTAGGGGGACAGTTTGATTCTCCAACATGACTGATTTTTCCTTGCTTGCATGTATACAAGAACTGTTAACCACAGAAAAGTACAAGTTGAGGTTTATGTTTCACCAAATCAGTTACATACAGGTGGGCTTCAAGATGTTCTTAGGAGTCACTGCATCAGTGACCAATTGGGACATCGAAGGAACCTGTTGCAGTATAGTTTTGGAGGAGAATCCCTTGGTAGACTTTGTGGAGCTTCCTGATACATGCCAAGGCCTATACTACTGCAACATCTTATGCGGCGTCATCAGAGGGGCCTTAGAAATGGTAAGCTCGATCACCGTTGCAGCAGAACTTCCGAATCATAAATGTAGTCGCAGTTTGACTCTTTGTGGTTGCACTGCAATGGGTGCTATGTGTAGATTGTAGAGACTTTCAAATCGAAATTTGTTAGGAGACTTCCACTGGTTGTTTTGACCTCCTTGCAGTTCAAGTTTTAGGACAAATTGTCCTGGATGTAGGATTAGGAGAGAAAGGTTATAAGTAGGCGATTTGGTTTAGGCTAACAATTATTCATCTGAACATTCGTGTAGCGGGAATGGATCTGATGTACCTATAAACTTTTTGAAGAAGATGATATGATTCCTGATCAGTGGCAGAGAATGTTACTTGGTGTTCGTGTTACTCTTCGCCTTAACATTGAATGCTACTTGCATTACATTCACATCTAGGTGTCGATGAAGACTGAAGTCACATGGGTCCGAGATGTGCTCCAAGGGGATGATTCAGATGAATTGCAGGTGAAACTTCTGAAGCAAGTCCCGGAAGAGTACCCGTACAAAGACGATGAATAAACTGGTCTGTTTGCAGTTCATCACGACCTTTTTTCTGCCTTGTGTCCGGGAGGGGAGTGCCAAATAGCTCATCTATTCCCTTCTTAACGATGTGTTTTTCTCTTCAGTATTGGAGGGATCATCGATGCCGATGGCATTTAGGTTTCAGTCGTTATATTCAGTTACTCTTTGCCAAACCGAACCCAACATGACTGCAAATTGGCTCTTGATTCGATTCGATTCTTCTTTTCTCTTCTTTTCTTTTGTTGACTTAATTTTGGAACAAATAAGATAGTTTAAGAAATGGATAAATTTTGGAACAAATAAGATAGTTTAAGAAATGGATAATGAACTGTACAAGGTACATACAAACTGGCAATAACTTTCTTTAGTCAACATGGGTACAGGGCCAATAAGTTGGTTGAGAGACATTATGCGAAGCACACAGGTTGACCTTGTAGTGAGTGTTTCGCTCACTCGTTCACCTTCACAAGCGCAAATGGCTACTATACTGATATATCAGTTCCTCAAACACCCCTTATGAGGTGTGGTGGAGTCTACCCTTCCCATTTAAAGGGCCCCTAATTCCCAGTGTAATTTTTTCTTCTCCACCAAGGAAAGAATACCTATGATGTTTTACGTCCTAGAGTTTCAATGAAACAATTTTAAGATATATTCGGATCCAATTCTTCTTTTTGTCTTTTCTCTTTGTTGACTTATCCAATAAGCTAGTTAAAAGAAATGGATAATGAACTGTACAATGTACAGACAAACTAGCAACAACTTTCTTTAGTCATCGATGACGAAGTGATATATTTAATTATTATGGCGCAGAAGTCATAGGTAAATATTGATTCGTCAATCCGCAAGTAGGCTTTGAGGCAAATGTACTCACAGCATGACAATGGAGAAAAAAATTGTTCTAGCCTAGATCAAAGAAAGAAACACAGTAGATTTTTTATTTTTATTTTTGTGTATTCCGTCAAAACAATTTAATACATAGAAAAAATCAACACTACTAATCCTAAGTGACGCTAGAAAATCTAAAGATTAATATCATAAAAAATCCCAAACTATGCGCGTGGTGACATAAAAACTTAGACCTTTTTTGTTTTGTGTCATTGAAAACAATACAAAATCTTAAACTTTTTCTTGTGTCATTAAAATTTCCAACTTATACTAATGTGATAAATATACCTTTGATGAAACTGAAATAAAAGCCATATATGTCAAATATGCATAATTTTGGGTTTTTTTGGCAATATAGAAAAAAGATGGGTATTTGTATTACAATAGACATATTTTGAGGTTGCCTAAAATCTATCGATAACCCCAAGCAACAATAAGTTAGGAAAACCTAAAAAAAAAAAAAAAAAAAAAAGCGAAAAAATGACAAAAATTAAAAAGTGCATCGAGACATGCCTCGATAATGAATTTCGAGGTCCCAAATGGGTGCCTCGGAACGTATGGTTCAGTTCAGAACAACCTTACTAAAACTGGCAGTCTGCATCCCGTAACTTTTTTTTTTTTTAATCCCAAATCATGGTCGCTTACTTATGCGCTGCGTACGTTGCTGTTCCCAGACCACCTGTTCGATTTACCATCGTGGGCAACCGCATCAGAGCCATAATTGATAATGATAGGTACGACCGAGCATCTTTCGAATTTTTTTCTTAGCTGTTTCCATATTCAACTTGGCGTATTTATCTACGCATTTTCCGACCAATTGGAAGCCACATTATGGTCAACCCCAAGTAAACGGGGGCGCGTCTGCTGACTGTATGTACCTCTGCGTCTGCCGCACGTTCGAGGCACCTTCACTTCACTTTTGCTCCTCCTCCTCGTTCTCCACTGCAGACCAAGCATCACCAGCTCTTCCTTTTCCTCCTCCGCCGTCGGCGAGCTCCTCCGGCGACCATGGCGGAGTCCGTCTGCCAGTGCTGCTGCGGCTTCATCTTCACCCTCGGGCTCTCGGCTCTCTTCCTCTGGCTCACGCTGCGCGTGTCCAAGCCCAGCTGCGCCATCCGCCAGTTCTACCTCCCGGCGCTCAACAGATCTTTGGACCAACCCACGAACACCACCATTTTCATGAACGTGAAGCTGAGCAACGGCAACAAGGAGAAGGGCATTTACTACGACCCCGTGAACCTCACCGTTTTTTGCTACGGTGATGCGAATCAGACCAAGTGGTCCCAGACCATTCCTAAGTTTTACCAGGGGCATCAGAAGACGGCCAAGAAGGATGCGAATGTGTCGACTTCTGGGGTGAATTGGACGGCTGTTGTGGCCAAGAACGAGTCTTTGGTCTTTAGGGTGGATTTGGCCACTGCAGTGAGGTTCAAGATAATGGTTTGGAAGACCAAGAGGTATAAGGTAATAGTGGGTGCTAATGTGACTCTCAATGATCAGGGTGCTAAGGACACCGGCAAAAAGATCAAGGATGTCAAACTAAAGTCTGGGGTGGGTAAGAATTTAGGGGGTTGTTGCTTTTGGCAGGTGGGGACTTCTGTTGTTGCTTTAGCTTTGATTTTGCTTGACTAAGGGCTGAGTTGGACTCTTCATCGTGTGAGGAAGGTTGAGAATGAGATTAATTTTCTGGTATTCCTGGATAGTGGGCAGTGCTGGTTAGTGTTTGCATTAGAAATGAGTGCTGGTCAGTGTTTGGATTAGAAATGATTTATTTAATGGAAGAGGGAAAAAATCATTGTTTTGGGATGGTTTCGTTGAATGAAGATTTGAATGAATTATGGTGTTTGGTTCTTATGATATGTAGTCCTTATCCTTCATTACATTGAGTTCTTCGGGCTTGTTCAGATTCCTGGTCTTTGCAAACAGAGTGAATTTTGTTTGCCTTCATAAAATTCTCGCGTGAAAGACTGCATTGGGAGGAGAATCTGGTTTTGTTAATTTTTGTGTATCTTTGGTACGTGTCGGATCAATTATAGGACAGATAATGGCCAATCTTGCACGATGCATGATTTCATTTTTGTCCAAAGAAGTTCTGGCAATAGCATGAAATTCTTGCTGCACAAGAAGTTACTACAAAATTAGACAGCTCGATTCAAGACCCTCTACAGAATCAGATTAGCAGTAGTGGAGCTCAAGCTGAATATTCATTGGGAACAGTCTATAATCTGCCAAAAAACAGCTCTGATGCTTTGTTCTTAATACTATAATTGCATTGTGATTTTATCTTATGAGTCCCTGCAGTCCAGGTGAGGTCCCGCTAATCTAGATCTGGAAATAGGGAAGGGACCTGGTTAGGTAATATGCATTTGGCTAGTAAAAGAACACGGTCAGGCACTTTCTGGGATAGAGTTGATTTGTTATTTCTTTTGTGGCGTCACATGCAAGTAGTACTTACCAAGTCACCTCTTCTGGACCTCCTCTAATACGCGCTCGTGCGCGCACATATATTTATGCTTAGGCTCTAAGATGATCCAGGTTTCATGAAGGGACTTTGGTTATTCATCTCCTTGGATTTCTCCCTTTTTTCTTTTTCTGCGAAAGCTGCATTGTTCATTTGAATTGTTCAAATGCACCTATTTTGGTCAATAGTTTACTTGATGAAAATAACCTCATTTTATGAAGCCAACTCGTTCCAGAATTGGACAAAGTGACCCTTAGAAGTTCAGTGGTGCTTGGAAGTATATAAGGCGCATTCAACAGATAATTACATCATTTTCCTTGGGTATACTACATGAGAAACAAAAACTGGCATAGTCGTACTATGAAGCTCATCTTTTAGAAGAACAAGATGTGACCCAAGATATCATTCAGTCTGTGTTCTACTTTTAGCGATAGGGGGAGCTGCCGCTCTGTAATTTGATCAGAGAGTAGTAGGCTCCGCCATGTCCCAAGGATATAAGCTCATTATGAGAGCCTTGTTCTGCAACTTTTCCATTCTTAATGATGGCGATTGAGTCAGCCTTCTGTATAGTGGACAGCCTGTGAGCAACAACTATACATGTCCTATTGATCATCATCTTTTCCAGTGCTTCTTGAACTAAGCTCTCTGATACACTGTCTAGTGCACTGGTAGCCTCATCTAACAAAAGGATTGATGGATTTTTCAATATAGCCCGAGCTAGTGCTATCCTTTGTTTTTGGCCTCCTGATAGCTGAACTCCTCTTTCTCCACAGTATGTGTCGTACCCATCTTTCATGCCACTGCAATTCAAGAAAATACATGATTAGCAAATAGAACTACTTATTCTAAGCTTATCACACACAAGGAGGAACCGCTATCTGTTGCTATATCAGCCGAAAGGAACATCTGCTGCTGTCAATGATACAAAGTCATAAAATCTTCCTAGTTGAATAATAGCTTGTTGCCTATCAGGTTTTTAATCATCCTAGCAGATTCTGAAGAAAGGAGAAGATTGCATATTTTACTCTAGAAAGTAAAACCCTTTTCAGCATATTTACCGAGCTCACCATACCTTATGAATTCGTGGGCATTGGCAAGAAGTGCAGCTTTTCTTATATCCGATTCTCTAGCATCTTCTTTTCCATATGCAATATTTTCACGGATGGTTCCAGCAAAAAGGGTAGGCTCCTGACTGACTAGTGCAATGTGGGATCTCAAATTTTTCAGGTTGTAGTTCCTTATATCCTGGTCATCTATATGCACAGATCCTTCCATTGGATCATAGAATCTTTCTATAAGCCCAATTATGGTAGATTTGCCAGAGCCACTCTGCCCAACAAGTGCAACTGTTTTCCCTGCGCGAACTTTTAAACTCAATCCCTTGAAGATCAGCTGATCTGGCCTTGCTGGGTATGCAAAGAAGACATTTCTCAACTCCACTTGACCCTTAAGACCCCTCTTTAATTCTACTCCCCCTGGGCTGTCCGGATCAATCTCAGTTCTTCCATCGAGGATCATGAAAACTGACTTGATGGAATTGCTTCCTTTGGATATATCGGAGGTCATGCTTCCGGCCTCAGCAATAATATAAGCAGAAAATACCAAAATTAAATATGATTGAAAGAGGTGCTCTGGACTTAGCAAACGTTGATTCATGAGCTTCCCACCATACCAGAAAGATAAAGCTGAGGAAGCAGTGTTGAAAAATTGTGAGCAAAACAGGCCCAGGCCTGAATACATTGAATGTCTGATGCTCTCCTTCCTAGGACCACTCAAGGTGGCGGCAAAAAGCCCTAGCATTCTTTTTTGGGAAGAGAAGGCAGTTATGGTTCTGTGGTTGATGACGGCTTCACTGGCTAACTGGCTTCCCTTCTTTTTGTGCCTTTTGTGCTTTTGCTGCCATGCTTTTCATCAAGACACTCCTGGCATAGAAACTCCCAATCACGACTGGCTGCACTGCTAGCATCACTAGGGTTAGTCTCCATGTGAGCACAAGTGCTAGACCGTAAGCAAAAGAAGCCCCAAAAATTGCTTGAACTAACAGGGACATCCTGTCACCCACGAGCGAACGGACCATATTCGCCTCTGTGGATAGCCTCGCACAGATAGCAGCACTTGTATTCTCATCTTGATCAAACCACCCAACCTCAAAAGTCATGAGCTTTCCAAGCAAACTCTCTCGTACCCTCTTGGTCAATTTTTCTCCCATAATTGAGAAATTGTAGTGTTGGATGACGTTGGAGAGAAAATGGAATGCACCAAGCCCTAAAAATATGAAGGAGTATTCCCTGGATTTAGACTTCATCACAGACTTGTCCGGTCGGAAGTAATTTGATATGACGGAGCCAACAATGTAAGCATTTATTGGTTGAACAGCTCCGGCTCCTATGGCACCCAAGCATCCCAAGAGAGCTCGGCCCTGCTCGGGAGAGTTCATTTTTAGCAAACGCCACTGGGAAGGAGGGGGATAATATGAGCTTTCTGAATCTTCTTCTAGACTTTCATCTGGATCATAAACGGAGACTGAGTATGGTGCACTAAAGGGTGCACTAAAAGAAAGTCCAGGACTGGATGGATTCAGTGCTGAACTGTTTTGAGCACTTGATCTCATGCTGATTGGGCTCGGTGCAGCGTGCACCCAGTGATGACTTCTTCCCTCAATTTGGTAGCTGAAGCTGTTGGAATCTTCATTTTGAGTAGCCATTTGTTGCAGCTCAACCATCCTAAGGTATTCCCCACCCTTTCCATTGTTCGTTTGAATGAGTTCATCATGAGATCCTGATTCAACAACTCTTCCTGCTTGAAGAACCACAATAAGATTTGCTGTCCGAATTGTGGAGAGTCGGTGGGCAATTACGATTACCGTCCTCCCTGCAGAAGCCTTATCAATTGCTTCCTGCACAGTTCTTTCAGATTGAGCATCCAGGGCACTGGTGGCTTCATCAAGAAGCAGGATTTTTGGATCTCTGATGAGGGCTCTTGCTATGGCAATTCGCTGCTTTTGACCACCAGACAACTGAAAGCCAAATTGACCAACCTAAAGAATTTGTGATGGTCAGGGGTTACAACGTATTACAAAGAGCATACAATCCTCTTGGATTTATACTAGACTACTAGTGCAAAGCAAAATAATTCAGTGTTTCTCAGACAGAAACTCAAACTAACTTTGAGGATATATTTTCTCTCAATGCATGTCCAGGGAGATAGTTTAGTGGCACGACAGAATAACACAGATTTCAAATGTTTTTCTATCTTTTCATGTCCGGCAGTTGTATTTTTTGTTGGTTTTTGAGTTTGTGTTATACATTGCTACAGTTCATGCATATCTTAATTATGCTATTTTCCTCCATTTGATGAGTCTCTACCAAAGTGTACAATTCCATTTATTTAGCTGAAGAGCTCGCCCAAAATAATATATATGAATATATATATATATATATATATATATGTATATGTATATATACATATGTATATGTATATATACATATACATATGTATATGTATATATCAATTAGCTGAAGAGCTTACCTGAGTCTCATACCCTTCTGGTAACTTGGCAATGAAATCATGTGCATTTGCGGCCTTAGCTGCTGTCATCACTTCTTCCATTGAAGCTCCTTCCTTCCCAAATAGGATATTGTCTTTTATAGTTGTAGCAAAAAGAATTGGTTCCTGGTTAACCAGCCCCATTTGTGATCTCAACCATTTTAACTGAAGCCTCTTTATTTTGTGGCCGTCGAGAAGAATTTCTCCTTCGATCGGGTCGTAGAATCTCTGAAGCAGGGCAATGACTGTGGACTTGCCGGAGCCGCTGCCTCCCGCGAGACCTACAGTCTTCCCTGCTGGAGCCCTGAATGTGAGCCCTTGGAGTGTTGGTGTATCAGGTCTTGATGGGTAGTTGAAGTATACGTCTTTGAATATGATTTCTCCTCTCACATATGATAAGGCCTTTCCCTTCTTGTCTTCTGTATCTATTGTTGGGACACGATCAATCATTTCGGAAATTCTAGAAGCGGCGGCCTTTGCCTCTGCAATGGAAGTTAGGTTTGGGAGTGCGCTCAACACACATCTGAAATAGCAAAATTGAACTTAAAAGTCACTGCATGATCAAGTTATTGAAGCCAATAAAAGCTAGAGAATACTATACAGGCCATTAGAGGTCCGTGTGCATGACTGTATCAGTAAAGCGCTAGTGAGTATGACTTACATGCCTCCCATGATGACACAGATTCCAGCTACAAAAATGGTACCGCCCTTTTCTCCTTTTTCACCGACCAAAATAGTGCCAATCCAAGTCTGAAATGCCCAACCAACATATATTATACCCATGCTCCCCATCATCAGGCCCTTCGCAAGACCTTGCTTAAATCCAAGTTCCATGGTCTTTTGGAGTGCATTGCTGAACTTATCAAGTGTTTGATTCTCTGCCACGTATGAATAAACAGTCCTTATTGAAGAAACTGCTTGTTCTGCAATCCCACCAGCAGCTCCATAAGATTCTATTATCTTCATGCCTACGTCCATCATGAGTTTGCCAAATACTAGTCCAGGAACAATGAATAGGAAGGAGAATGGAATAGGTGCCAACGCAAGTTGCCATGACAGGATGAATGAAACTAAAAGGCAGAAGGAGAAATTGGACACATATGCAAGGCAATCTGGTATCTGCAGGAGGAATGCAGAAATCTCAGTGAGACGTGATATAAGAGAAATGAGATGTAGATGTTTAGCTTTTTCATTAGGAGACATTTGGTTTTCTAGGTATTTCACATGACCTCCTTGAATGATCTTTAGCTGTTTCACTAAAACCTCTATTCTGGTTTCTTCCAAAATATGACAATGCTGTTGTTGAAGTGAAAGAAAGAATGGTTCTTCAGTTGTACCTTCTCACAGATGGCAACTTGGATTGAGTTGGCATCAGAAGAAATGGTAGAGACAACTTTATAGGTTGTTGAAGAACCAGCTTCTTGAGTGTCGAAGAAGCCGACTTCTTGTCTGAGAACTGATTTGAGGTATGCCATTCTCATTCGGGAAGTCTGTCTCTCAGCAGTTCTCGTCCAGCAAATTCCCTCTGTTCAAGCAGATAGTGGCCAATATTGCAGCATATCAGAACTCCACATTTCTCTTCATTGACAGTATTGCGATTCATGGTTTGGTAGAATAGTATGAATGCTATATGCACAACTTACCAATAAAAGCGGAAAGTCCAACCAAAATTGCAATATACAGCAACCTGAGAGCATACTGAGAAGTGACAAATGTGGTTAGCAACTTGAGATATTCTTTTAGCAATTTAACTTCCTAGACTTGTACAGAAGCAATTCTGATATTATTAGCTCTTAGGATTAAGGAAATTCAACCATGCTTGTGGTCCTTTTAGTGTGAGTTTGCTCTGGAAGCAGATGGGGATGGATTTTTGTAGAATCAATTATAGAAGTTACGAATAAGGAAAAAGCCGAAGTAAATGATGAATGCATCATGAAAGGTTTCTTCTATTGTTTGAACTAACCCGGTTTATCCTAAACATCTAACCCAATCGATATGTTTAAACCATGCGAAGAATAACTATGCAATGCTGGTGATATGGTATAATACTCCTTAAATTAATAAAACAACAAAAACTAATTTTACCTTGTCCACAGTGTGGTCCGAAATGGAAGCACCGGCCTTTCCATATTGATTGATTACTGTGCTTAGAACAAACATAGTCAAAGGGTACTGCAATCCATCTCCGATGCTGCCCAAAGTTCCCAATAACATCAACAACTTGTCGAAGCTATCAGCGTACCTAAACATGCTATCTTTGCTCCCCATAGTTCTATCTGCTTAATGTTCTAAAGGAGCTGAACTTAAGATGTGCCTGACATCTCAATTTCTGATCGTATGCTGCAAACCACTTGCTTTTTATATGCAACTTACTCGGCCAATCCGCACTGTGCCATTGCAGGCTGTTATCTCTTACATTGTCTCAGCTCATTTACCCTTTTACGGCCATGCCAACTGGAGTGAGGGTGGATGCAATATAAAATCAGACGGCGCTGTGTCTATGCTTTGGTCTGGGCCATGAGTGTGTGCTTCCGTAGCTCCAATTTGTTTCTGTTATTTGGCAATATTCCCTTGTTGCTTCACCGTAGCTGTTTTTGCAGACCAATGCCGCATTCCTTTGGAAGAATCGTTGGCTGTTCTTGAAGTTGGAAAGTCGCACAATGCCATTTTGTTTTAGTAATTTGCTACAGAGACAACGCTTCGATGATCTTTGCAGGCCTTTCATTGGTTGAATCATTCTCTTTCATTAAATAGTAAAGCGCGAAACACAAGACAAGTCCCATAATTCCATTTTATTCAACTAGGATGGCAAATAACTTGGTATCTTCCGAAGTTACTATTTCTTTACAAGATTCCCTACAATTTAAGACCGTGACAAATACACTCCTCCTGGCTCTGCCGCAACAGCTGTCTTCTGTACCTTTGGAAAGAGTCTCATGTATCAAAAAGGTTGCTGAATTTTTCAGCTCAAGGTCCGTTTCTTTCTTTTTCATGTTGTCAGCGGACTCATATGATTGAAATTTTTTTGGCAGGTTTCGATGTCGCCTAGGAACGAGGTTCCTTCGAATCGGTGCTGGCCGAAGAGAAAATCTGTTGCATGCTATATTACTTGCTGCAGCCAACAAGGGACGGCAGGTCAAGTGCAGAAACTGGTCTTCTAAATCATTAATGATTTTACTTTGTTGTTGACATACGATCAACCTCGCCCCTCTTCATATACCTTCTCATCATAACTTGGACATCAGTCCCAAAGAACGAAGTGAGCTACGTTGTTCAAATAGCTCGGTCTAATTTCATCGGCTTATTTTGAGCTCAACTCCGATATCTCAACGAGCACTCATGACCATTCTAGATTACCTCACTTTTTCTCTCCTTTTTCGGTGTGCAAATCAATTCATTCCCACTTCTTTCACCATCTTAGAAGCCTGTCTAGAGCCACTCTTTGTCCAAGCCCGACCTTGTTGGACCGGGTTGTTACTGGCCCATTGGCTTCCACGTGGTTCATTGCCGAACTATGCCCTGACTAGAGGGATCCCACTTTAATATCGTATTATGGTATCCTTAGATTAATTCACTCAATGTATTGTTTACTCTAGTCCGTTCCACCTGTCTTGATAGTGCTCCCACCTGTCATAATTTTATCTTTTGATACATGGACATGCATTTTCTTAAGAGATCACCTAACTTGATAGTGCTTTCATCTGTCGTTACGTTAAAAAGTGCATTCATGAGTTAATCCTAATTTTCATATATATATATATTACAGACATGCTCTCTCCATGTTCAGTATGCAGATCGGACTTGCCCCCTTTGTCTGCGTCCTTTGACCCCTGCGACTACTCCCTACCCTAGTTGAACGGGTTGTTATGGTGCAAGTTGAGCTCGAGCCTAGTACGTCCCTCGTGCTACCATCTAATTAATAGCCTTAAGAACACGTCACTTCGAAGAGATGACAGACTTCTAGAGTATGTACATTGAGACTAGGACATTCGATATGAACTGCAGGTCATAAAGTAACAAGTAATACAACAATCTCTACTTAATGGATAGCCATGAGATTGGCTCAATCACCGAAAGATTTAAAAGGAGGAGCAAAGCATATACGCCAAACCTTAATCCAACTATAATAGGGCTGGCAGGCGATTGCTTTTAGTTTTGAGGGTTTCAGCTGCACTAACGACACTATGGATTATAGATTTTCTGGAGATAGAATTAACGCATCCAATCCATGGATTAAAGGAAGTAGGACTCTTCATACGTGTATCTCAAAAGTTTCCTACTACGGGCCATGCTTTGCGTTGGTGGCCTGCCCCATTAGCACGTAAGGGGGAGTGCTGGTTTCGATCTAACCCAGAAAACGGACTGGCCACTTTTGGGGAATCCCAATTTCCGAAATTTGGAACCTCCAATAACCAATCCAGCTCTTGGTTCTTTGCGCTGAGCCCGATTGGATCGGTATGCCTTGTTTTTCTTTTTTTCTTTTTTTAAATTATTTTTCTCTTCTAGAAGTAAAGCTACATTGAGGGTGGAGGCGATATGCATTGTCAAATTTTTGCTTAGATCCAAAACCGAAATTCAAAATCACAAACAAACTAGAAAAAAAACTATATCTTCGTTATATTTTCATGATGTGATAAGGAACTCATGCCAAGTGTCCATATTAAACAGGAAATCCATTTATACTTAGCAAAAAGATAAGTCTTAGATTATCAAATACCAACATAAGAAATCTGATTATCTACAAAAAAGAATTAATGTACTCTCATTTAAAAAGAATTATAGCTTCCAAGAAAAAAAAGAAAAAAAGACACTACCATCGTGGGTGGACATTGTCGATTCCCATTTCCATAAACTGGGAACGGACCATATCCATTCCTATTCCTGATTTTAGGGTGGGAATCGATCCACCCCGAAATCGATTGCTCCAATTAGCATGGCAAGGCACAACCCACAACATCGCTAAGCGAAGCTTGGCATGACCCATGGGCCACCATGGTCCAATAGTGTTGTGCTTCTTGCCAGGCCACTGCAGCCGAGCAATTCTTTTAGAACCTTTTTAGCTGATCCACAATAGCCCAATAGTTACATGGCTGTATATCACCAAGCCAATCTTAGGTCCATAGATTCTAGGGCGCATTTTGATTTCCCACCCCAGCTAGCACGTAATGATGCCCCCATAAACCATAGCGTGCCCATATTTGTGTCCCTCAATTACGGCATCTCCACCATGAAACGTCAGTGCTGATTCTAGCCAAATTTCATCATCTCATGCCTCGTTGGCAAAAAATCCAGTCAAATTTTTTCAAAATCAACATCGACTCGTGCATCCAGCATGATGCCCTTCATACCCTTTAATGTGAAAGTTGGAACATTTGACCTGAATTCGGAATTCGGCTATGATTGGAGTGCCTCTGCTCTGACTTGACTATGATGGGAGAGCCAACCAGCGTGTTCAACTCGACTTCGACTTTTCTAGCATGTGTTTGGAAGTCGTTCGGGGGCATTGACATCGGGCACTTTCAGGCACTGACGGAATTCACAAGACAAATTGAGAGGCATTATTAACAGTTAACTACCAAGGCTTTTTGGCTGAGGGGTTGGAAAGCTTACTTATTCTCCAACTTGGAAGCTTTCAGTCGAATCATTTCCATTTCGGAAAACCGTCATCATCATCATCATCTGTACAATTGGAGCAACGTAAGTTTATTCCTCTCCCAAGAAAATGGATCCTAGGCTGTACCGATATGCAAACTCCGGTGATATTCACTCCCTCAAGGAGATTCTCGATAGAGATCCGAGCATGCTCCTGATGCACACTCCTCAAGGAAACACGGCTGTCCATGTTGCTGCCAGATCTGGAAAAACGCCAGTTTTGGCAGAGATCTATAGTCGATGCAAGTCTCTTCTCATGGAGCCAAATTCCGAGGGAGACACTCCTCTGCATGTAGCTTCAAGGGCAGGCCATCTATCTGTTGCAAAGTTTCTAGTCACAGAGATCACATCCGTCTCTCTTTCTCAGCTAGACATTGAAAGCGGCTGCAACTGCGGATTCGAGATGCTAAGATGGGGAAATAGAAGGAACAACACAGCCCTGCATGAAGCGATTAGAAATGGTCACTCACAAGTGGTTAGGTTGTTAATAAAGGCCGATTCTCACCTTGTACTTTCTGAAAATAGTTCGGGAGAATCCCCATTGTACTTGGCTGCTAGTGGGGGCATGAAAGAGATTGTAGATTGGATCTTGACATCATGTCCTTTATCTGCTCATGGTGGATCAGATGGCCAGACGGCTTTGCATGCTGCTGTGAGTGCGAGACATCCTGGTAACTCTCTATTCCTTGACCCGCGAGAAATCATGCTCCAAAGTGTTAACAAAGATGCAAAGTTCTTGTGCCGAGTTCAACTATCATGTAATCTGATGTAGCAACAGAGTCCTGATATCTACTGATAAAAAAATTTGGCATATGCTCAGTCCCAATACTTGCTAGTTCTGTGTGCTTTAAAGAATATCTTGTTCATGCATCACAGGTATAGTGAAAACCCTTCTAAGGACAAAGCCGGAGCTGATCAAAGAAGCTGACTACCATGGCAGGACCCCTCTTTACTATGCAGCTTTTTCTGGATGCCACAAATTGGTCCAGCAATTACTGGAGCTCGATATCTCGAGCGCACATTTAGTGGACAGAGATGGTCTTTCATCACTTCATGCAGCCGCAAGAAATGGTCATGCCAAGGTTATAAAAGAGATTATGCGGCAATGCCCAGATGCTGGAGAATTGGTAGACCTAAAGGGCCAAAACATTCTTCATGTTGCAGTCCTAAGCGGGAGAGCAAATGTTGTCAGGTGCATATTGGAAACCATCGAGCTCGAGGGCCTAATAAATCAGCCTGATCACAACGGCAATACTCCTTTGCATCTGACTATCATGGAAAGGAGAAGTTGGATCGCGGCTTACCTATTGTGGGATGCAAGAGTTGATCAAACAGCGCGGAATGCAAAGGGGGAAACTGCCTTCGACATAGAGGAGCTAACCAAGGAACCACGTGTTATTCCCTCGGTAGGAATACTATTGCAGGCCTTAATTCATTGAAAATTTATTAAATTTTTAGACCATGATTCGAAATCTAAGTTGTCTTCATTTTGCTTGCAGGTTGCGACACTGAATTGGCAACAACTGCGCCTCCCACATCTTTGGAATCGTGGTGGAGGATTTTTCCCCTGTACCAATGAACAAAAAGATGGTGTCTGGAATTCAGAACAAACTTACAAGCAAAATTGTCAGACCTTACTGATGGTCGCCACACTCATCACAACCGTGACATTTGCAGCGGCTTTCACGATGCCCGGTGGTTATAACAATAACCCTGGCCTAGGCCAAGGAGTGGCCCTTCTCCGGTCAAGTCGTTATCTCAAGCAGTTCATCATCTCCGACACTATCGCAATGACCTGCTCTATAATCGCCTCTTCCATCATACTCTGGGGTGCTGCTTTCGGCAAGAGACCTTACGTGCATTGCTACGTGACTGCAGCTGTGCTGACATTCATCGCGCTGCAGTCAACTGCTATGTCATTCAATACGGGTCTCTTGGCTGTGTTACCTGACCAAACATATATCCGCACCATGGCTACCATAGTTGGCGGTGTCTTCCATGTTAACACCTTCTTGTTTCTGTTCAGACTGGCCCAGATTTTTTCCTTCTCTGAGGTATGCCTCTCCATGATTTCCCGTCTCAGAAGGCTCAAGTGTATCATCAATTCCGACATAGCAAATATATAATATACTCCAGCATTGTCATGTCGGAGAAATTACCGACAACTTTTCCCCTTGTAGATTTAGTGAAAGTTGCAACAAAACATAGCTCAATTTTTCCCTTTTTTTGTCTTTTAGGCCAACAACACCGCGGCATTGTTTACAGATATGCTGATACTAATTCTGTGATACCTGGAGTTGTTTCTAGAAGATCTCAGAGCCATCATACAACAAAACGACTCCATCCCTCGATCTTTGAACAAAAAAATCTGATGAATTATGATCAAAGACAAGCACAGTCAAATGATTGACCTTGACCCTTACATCAATTTCATTTGATACCTTAACACTTCTGTTCAAATTTATTATACTTTTGTCAACTTGGTTGGCAATTAAGTTTATTTGATCAATTTTGGCAGAAAATTATCAACATAAACGCTAGCCGTTTAATGTGGCACAACAGACACTAACATAGATATCTTTTATTATTTATTTATTTAAATTTTTATGGTTTTTTTACTTTTTCTTATTTTTTATTTTTATTTTTTGGAGTGAGGGCTGCTAGTACTAGGTGAGGGCCTAGGTCCTCAAGCAAGGGCGTCATGGCCCTCACCCCACCAAGGTTGTTGGCTCTCACTCCAGAAAACAATAAAAGTAAAGAAAATTTAAAAAAAAAAAAAAAAATTAAAAAACCACATTAACGTTGGTCGTGCCATGAAGAATGAATGATATCTACTTAGGGTGCATTTGTTTCACGGAAAACTCAATGATAAAGGAAAATGCTTTCCGGGAAGGCGTTTTCCAAGAATATGGTTTGTTTTCCTTTGTTTGGTGATGTATAATTGAAAATGTTTTCTGTCTTTTGGATCCCATTAAAAAATAATTTCGCACTTCATCGCAGGAAAAAAAAAAAAAATTTTTAATTTTAAAAAATTCGAATTTTTAATATTGTTGTTTTTTATTTACTTTTATTTTCTTTCTTTTTATTTCCTTTTTCTCTTTTCCTTCTTCTTGTCTTTCACTCCTTAGCTTCCTCACGCCATCCCTTCTGCTTCATCTGGCAGTTTGTTCCTGGTTGGCTTACAAAGGGTGAGCTCCAGCTATCGTCGGAGGTGACAAGCTCATCAGCTGGCCGCTAAAGGCTACAGCTCGCCCAATCTGGCGAGGCTTGAGCCTCATCGGATGGAGGCCACGAGCTCACCCGATCCGGCGAGGCTTGAGGCTCATCAACCTCGAGCAAGCTCAAGCCTTGTTGTCAAAGGCCATGAGATCGCCCGATCTGGTGAGGCTAGAACTCACTAGCCATCCTTGTGGCCGGTGACGGGCGGAGAAGAAGCAAAAAGAAAAAGGAAGAAAATAAAAGAAGGAAATTCGATTATTTTATTTTATTTTTATTTTTAAAATGTTTTCCAAATTTTAATTTTTTTAAAAAATAAAAAAATTCAAATTCAATTTTTTTTAAAATATATTTTTATAAGAATAATTGTTTGTAAACCAAGCATCAAATCTAAGTTTTGGTAGATTCAGAAAACGTTTTCCGGTTCTTTCAAAGGGGAAATCATTTTCCTGAATTTAAGCTTTGTTAGAGTGAACTAAACGCCGGAAAATAAGGAAAATGTTTTCCCCGAAAATGTATTCCGCGAAACAAACACACCTTAGTATGATTGACGATTCCTTTTAAGTTTCAATCTAATCACCAAGTCAATCTTAGGTTTGCAGCCTCTAGAGTACATAATGATGTACGCACAGAAGGATTTGCTCGTAATAAAGTTCTTAGTTTACAACATCTCGGCTGTAAAACGTCATGGCTGATTCTAGCCAAATTTTCCAATCACCTGTGGTAGTTAATCTCCAGTCTTCGCATGCCTCTCACCGGTGGAAAATTTAGTATGAGATTTTGAGAATTTTCTAAAATCAACGTCAGCACAATGAACTTCGTTGCCAATTCACCTTGTTTTTCAAGTTTTGACCTTGAATGTTCATCTATCTTATTTGATACATTACTTCATTCGGTTGAAGCCGACGCCATGCTGACTTTAATGTGATGGGAGTGTCTCTGTTCTAAGTTCCCGGACATGACCGAACCTTTGCTGTCCCAATCCCAGTCAACCAAACGTGTCCAACACGACATCGAAGTCATTTGGGGGCATTGACGTTGGGCTCTTTGGCTGAGCGGTTGGAAAGCATACTTATTCTCCAAGTAGGAAGCTTTCAGTCGAATTACTCCCATCTCTAGAAACCGTAATTACCATCTACCCAATTGGAGCAACGTAAGTTTCTTCCTCCCCCAAGAAAATGGATCCGAGGCTGTACCAATATGCTCGCTCCGGTGATGTGCACTCCCTGAAGGAGCTTCCCGATACAGACCTGAGCGTACTCCAGAGGCGCACTCCTCAAGGAAACACGGCCCTCCATGTTGCCGCTAGATTCGGACAAAGACCAGTTTTTGCGGAGATTTATAGTCGATGCAGGTCCCTCCTCATGCAACCGAATTCCGAGGGAGACACTCCTCTGCATGTAGCTTCAGGGGCCGGCCATCTTTCTGTTGTGAAGTTTCTGGTCACAGAGATCACATCCACCTCTCCTCAGCTAGACATTGAAAGCGGCTGCGACCGCAGGTTGGAGATGCTAAGATGGGGAAATAGAAGGAACAACACGGCCCTGCACGAGGCGATCAGAAACGGTCATTCACCAGTGGTTGGGTTGTTAATAAGAGCGGATTCTCACCTTGTACTTTACGAAAATAGTGTGGGAGAATCCCCATTGTACCTGGCTGCTAGAGGGGGCATGGAAGAGATTGTAAGTTGGATCCTGACATCATGCCCTTTATCTGCTCACAGTGGTTCAGATGGCCAGACGGTTTTGCACGCTGCTGTGAGCGTGAGACATTCTGGTAACTCTCTAATTCTAGACCTGCACGATAACATGCTCCAAAGTATTAACAAAGATGCTAAGTTCTTGTACTTAGTTCAACTATCACGTAATCCGATGTAGCAACAAAGTTCTCGTATCTACTGATGGAAAAGTTAGCATATATGCTTCTACAACTTCCATTAGATATTGCTCGGTTCCAATACTTGCTAGTTCTGTGTGCTTTTAAGAACATTTTTTGTTCATGCATCACAGGAATAGTGAAAAGCCTCCTAAGAGCAAAGCCGGAGCTGATCAGAGAAGCTGACCACCAAGGCAGGACCCCTCTCTACTATGCAGCTCTTTCTGGATACCACAAGTTGGTCCGACAATTATTAGAGTTCGATATCTTGAGTGCATATGCATTGGACAGAGATGGTTTTTCGTCACTTCATGCAGCAGCGAGTAATGGCCATGCCAAGGTTATAAAAGAGATTATTCGGCTATGCCCAGATGCTGGAGAATTAGTAGACCTAAAGGGACAAAACATTCTTCATGTTGCAGTGCTAAGTGGGAGAGCAAATGTGGTCAGATGCATACTGGAAAACATCGAGCTCGAGGGCCTACTAAATCAGCCTGATTACAGTGGCAATACTCCTCTGCATCTAACTATCATGGAAAGGAAAAGTTGGATCGCAGCTTACCTGTTGCAGGATGCCAGAGTTGATCAAACAGCTCGGAACATAAAAGGCGAAACTGCCTTTGAGATAGATGAGCCAACCGAGGAAACGTGTGTGGTTCCTTCGGTAAATACACCATTGCCTGGCCGTAATTCAAAGAAATTTATGAGATCTCCAGACCATGATTTGAAATATAAATTGTCTTCCTTTCACTTGCAGGTCGCGATGGTTAACTGGCGACAACTACGCCTCCCACATCATAGGAATTTCCAAGGTGGATTTCTCCCCGGTACACATGAACAAAAAGACGGTGTCTTGGATTCAGAACAAACTTACAAGCAAAATTGTCAGACGTTATTGATGATCGCGACACTCATCGCAACCGTGACGTTTGCAGCGGCTTTCACAATGCCCGGCGGTTATAACAATGACACTGGCCCAGGCCAAGGACTGGCCCTTCTTCGGTCAAGCAGCCCCTTCAAGTGGTTCATCATCTCCGACACTA
The DNA here is from genome assembly GCA_014182365.1 of Eucalyptus tenuipes. Lineage (NCBI taxonomy): Eukaryota > Viridiplantae > Streptophyta > Magnoliopsida > Myrtales > Myrtaceae > Eucalyptus > Eucalyptus tenuipes. The sequence goes on from CM024542.1 coordinate 7,728,829, forward strand.
TCGCGATGACTTGCTCGATACTGGCCGCTTCCCTCATACTCTGGGGCACTACTGTTGGCAAGAGACCCTGCGTGCAAATCTACGTGATTGCAGCTGTGTTGACATGCATCGCGCTGCAGTCAACTGCTATATCGTTCTTGACGGGTGTCCAGGCTGTTTTACCTGACGAAACATATGTCCGCACCATGAGTAACATAGTTGGCAGTGCCTTCCATGTTAACACATGCTTGCTTCTCTTCAGATTGGCACAGACTTTTTCCTTCTCTCAGATCTGCCTCTCCTTGAATTCTTGCCTCAAAGGGCTCAAGTGCATCATCAATTCCCACATAGCAAAGAAATAACATTCTCAATTAATGTGCAAGAAAACATGGCTTGGTTTTTCTTTATCTTTCTTGGGCCAACAACACTCCAGCATTGTCTGCTTGTATGCTTATACTAATTCTATGATACCTGTAGCTGTTTCCAAAAGATCTCAGAGCCATCATCCAACAGAATGACTTCATCCCTTAATTTTTCGACATAAAATAGTCTAATGAACTATGATCAAAGCACTAACACAGTCAAATGATTGACCTTGAGTCTTATATCAATTTCACTTGATACCTTAACACTTCTATTCAAAGTAAACTGGGATGATTTGCTTGTCTAGAATCTAGACTCAGGATGTCATTCCCACATTTTTTTTTTTTTATTTGGTCGAAATGTCATTGCCATTGGAAAGTTAGAATGATACTGAGATTTGGCTCTCCAAACCATCCCTCGTACCTGTGAAACTTGCCAATGACTTCCCAAATGCTATTTAAAATTTATGGGGGCATAAATTGGATTCACATTAGATACTGCAGTGCAGCTCAGGAAAAGTCAACAGCTAATTACCAAGATTTTTTGGTAAAGTAGCTGCGGGTCCAACTTGGATATTACCATATTGTCAATATCATTTCCGTAGAATCCCTCTTAATGAAAAATATCGCCATTTAATCGAATTTTTTATGGAATTTTTTGAGGTTGAAGTCCTCCTTGAAGTTGCTTCCCACGTGATAAAGATAAAGCCATATGGTGCAATTCTTCCCTGAACCGATTTGACCATAAGCAAAGGCATTAAAGTATTAGACACCGAAAGGTATGGGCCGGGCCTACCATATGGTATCGGACTTATAACACAAATCTAGGGTGGACCTGATGATTATGAGAATGGCAGGCCTAGAGAAACCTAGACCCCCTCCCTAAAGCACGAATTGCAAGGTTGAAAGCAAGCAAAATCTAGTAGTTCTAAATCAGGGCAAGGTTGGATCTACAACGCATTTTTAGCGGACAAATGACTAGCTGCTGCTTTGTTAAAAAAAAATAAAAATGACTAGCTGCTGCCATCTAGACATGTGGCACTCTGTTAAATCTCTCTCAATCGCTTTCATGTTATGCATTCAATGCAGATCGTTCGATTAAAAAGAAAAAAAAAAAAAAACTGGCTTTTCGGTGATAATTTAACAACGTTAGAGAAAAGTTAGAGAAAAGTTAGAGAAAAGTTACGAAGACAAAGGTAAATCTATATTTACTTAAGAAAGTTACAATCATGTAAATTGCAAAACTTAAAGGATAAATTATGATCAATCATATATTTTATTGACAATAGTATAAAAAGAAGTCTATTATTAATTTAGGTTTTGTTTGTTTTGTGGAAAATAAATGATTTTAAAAATGTTTTTTTAATTGATCACTTATATTGCTTATAAAAATAAATGAACAAAACATTTTTCATTGTCCACGAAAATATTTAAATATAAATTATTCTCGATAATGAAAGCATTTTTCATTGTCAAATTATTTCAAGTAATATAAGCGATAATTTTTCTGAAAATGTTTTTCAAATCATTCACCTTCCATAAAACAAACATAGACTTATTGAGATTACTATTTTTGTAGAATATTATGAACATAAGATTAAAAACATTTACTACCATTCCATCTTAAATGTATTATATTTTCAACACGAGACTTTTTTTTTTTTTATATTGATTGTGACATCTTGAATTTCAGGTTCTAATTTCGATCGATATAGTTGGGTATTTCATCGACGCGCTTATAGTTCTTTTCCTTGAACTGATCACTCATGGGATAACTAGTCTATCAGGTGAATCCGTTAAGGGATTCTAACGCATCAGACTTGAGAATTCGACCAGGAAATGACTGCTCGACCGTACAAATCTGCAAGAGATCATTACGACACAGTAAGATCAATTAGAAATCGGAGATAAGTCGACTCGACAAAGGTGTGTGATTAAGTGTGGGTGATTCCACCTAATTGCACAATTATTGTCGATCGGCACTAGACCGATTCTTCTGTCGTTTTGGTATCCTGTGTCCGTATTTGAAACCTTGAGATTCCTACGACAACTGAGAGTCGCCAATGTGTCGAAGATGTACTTTGTGGCTTGAAAATAATCAACTACAGGTCAAATGCACGAAAATTCCTAAAAGCTACTCGGTAGATTAGGACGCGCTAAATTCGCACCGAATTGAAGTTAACCGTGAAATCGAACCCGAATTCAGAAATTGAGAGTTCTATTATGTCACAATTCATTTTAGGAACGTCGACTCATCCTCAGAAGATTTTCTTCTACAAACCGAGATTTTTGGCAAAAAAGCAAAGTAAGGCCGTTTTTTATCGAGAAAGTCAGAGGGCCGCTTTTGATTGCATATTTGGCAGTCAAGTTGGATCAATTAACGGGGAAGTCATGAGATGGACGAGGACACCTTGATGGATTTAATTGGGTTTCAATTGGATTTGTTTAGTTGAGAATTGAATGAAATTGATTGAGATTGAAGTGGGAGATGTAACAAATCCGTATCCTCCATGGACCCAACATTTTGGAGTACCTAAAAGCTTCTAGAAGGGGTATAATGGTCTAGAAATTGTGGGTGGACGACAACTCACATGGTGGGCCATATTTGATGGATTAAAGAAAGAGAAAAATAAAAGAAATGGTCCCCTCTCTCTCTCTCTCTCTCTTCGGTCGCAGCTCTCTCCTCCCTCTTCTTTCGGTTCGATGCCCAGAAATTGCAGAGGAGAAGTCGCGCGTCGCCAGGAGCAGTCGCACACCGCCACCGTCGCCGTTCGTCCCCACTCAAGGCCGTTGCTGCTCGTTGCTACTCCGCACGCCTCCGTTTCTGTCTCCCTCTCCCTTTGCTGCCTCTCCTCCATCTCTTCTTGCTGTACGAAGACCGGCAAGCGGCTCCCTCACCGTTGTAGCAAGCAGCCGAAACAGCAGCCAGCAGCACCGCTCGTCGCCGCTCGCCACCGCTGCACGCCGTCGCCTCGCCGCAGCTTCACCCGTCTCCGCCTCCATCTCGCCGGCTCCCCTGTTCCAGCAACCATTCCAGATTTGGTGAAGCTCAGTCGGAATCGTCCAACACACCTTCGACCGCTGTGAGACCCTGCCGTTGACTGCACGGCACTGCTGCAGCTCCTCCGACCCATTTCCAACCCAAACCGGCGGTGTTGCACCCCTTCTCGACCTCAACCAGCAGCTGGAAAAATGGGTATGGCAGCGAACGTTTGGCTCGTTTTGGCCAACTTCCCGACCCAAAAGTTAGGTCTGCCTTTGGGAAAATCGGTCCCCGTGGCGTCCCCATCGTTTGGAACCGCTCGGCTCGCTAATCAGTGAGTTTAGCTCACTAAACCTTGATTAGATGGTTAATGATGCTTAGGGTGTTCTTAGCTTAAGTTAAGTAAGTTTAGGTGGTTAGATTAGTTTATTTAGTTGTTGATTAGATTAAGGTGTTTAATTAATTTAAAGTGTATTTAATTTAAGGCTAAGTGAATGTTTATATTAATATAAGTCTTGATGTGACTTAAAGGAATTTATTTTTGATTAATTAAATATTTCGAAATTATTAAATAATTTAATAATATATTATTATTATTATTCGAAATTATTAAAATATTATTATATAATTAATTTTCGGAATAAATTTAATTATTTAATAAATTCTGAAAATTATTTCGGGACCTTATTTTCTCATAATTTTGCGCTGATTGTTGCTGTGTACTCAGATTTTGAATTTGATGATTGGATATTGCAAATTGAGTGTTGATTGTGAAAAGTATGGATTTTATTCAGAAAACTCCAGGTGTCGGGTTTTGATACCAAAATTGGATTTTAATGATTATATTAAATTGTGAGGTTTGAAAAAGTGAGATATTGGCTTTCTGGTTCGAAATTAACGTGCCCCCACACACGTGAATAATTTATGGAATATTTTTAATATGAAGAAAAATGGTCGGGATCACTATTTTAAGTGGAAGCATTGAGTGAAATGCAAGGTGTCCTGGGGCCGAGTATGATTTCGTTCTGTGATAATTAAGAGGAAATTGTCTTGGGCTATTGAGCCGAACTTGCCCCTATATGGGTTGCCCCTTACAACGGGTTCGGGTCGCAATTGATTCTAGACTTATGCTCATTCGGGAACGCCGTCGATGTAGTGACGAAGCCGTGCTCCAAGGTGGGGAGGCGATGCCTAGCATTAATGTCAGTAAATAGCCGAACTGCGAGTAGGCTATGCCATTGTGTGGCAATGAATAATAATTGGAACGCATGATGAGTGATATTGACGGGTCGGATTATGGGACGGAATCGTGTGACATGGTATGGGACGTGTCATAACGGTTTGGTCTTATAATCCAGACCCCTGTGGTTGTTGGTTATTTAAAAGAGATTGCGTTCCGGTTGTTTAAGTTCTTATTACTATATGTGATTAAGTGATATGAATATGATTGAGTGGTTTGAATTGTGCTAATCTGCTGGAAGGAACTGAGGCGAGGTAAGTCCTCTATGGGATGTGGCTAGGTCACCCTTGGGTGTATTTTCTTTCTAATAGGGGTTTAGGGGTTGAACTTGCTGAGACAATGTCTCACCCCGTTGTGGGCTTACATTTTCAGGTCCCTAGTGCACGGAGCGGCCAATTCGTTATGGTTGGCCTTGTGGAGTTGCAGAGGTGAAGTCTGTTGGATTGGAGATTGTGTCCAACTTGTAGGTCGTACGACAGTTTCTTTTTAAGAGCTGGTCTTTTGTAGACTTTTGGCTATAGACCTTTGTTTGTAAACTCCGTTGGTTTATGAAAGTGTATTGTGGTGAAATTGCTTCCTGCTTTTCTATCCCGTATTTTTTTGTCGGGAGTTTTATAACACGCTTTTGCATGTGCATTAAAGAACCGATTGGGTCGGCAACTTAACCTGGGAACGTCGCATTTGAATGACCATGGTGGGATGTTGGCGCGCTTGAGGTTCGAGGCATGACATTGATTATCAATAATTGTTTTCCTCACGATCCAGGGCTCATCATGAAGTACTAATTATCAATAATTTGTGATGTTTTTCTTTCATTTTCCTTCACAAGTAACGGAAATGCTCTTTTTCTAGTACTGTATGGATGGAAAACTTTCCCAAAAGAACAGTTAGAAAAAGTCAATGAAACTCATATCCAGGGCTAAGCTACCTCCTTTGATTTGGGGAGGCGATCTGTATGCAAAACTAAAGGGAAAAAGGTGGAAATAATAACCTCTCCATGTCACTAGACCTATCAAAATAAATCATAAATCAATTTCTTAATTCATATATAATGAGTTGAGTTGTTATATAGGTGAGTTGTATTTGGTATTGGGTTATACATGTGCTTAAACATAAATTGGATGTTCTATGGGTCACAAATAAGTTTATAACTTATTTATACTCAATTCACCTCTATAACTCTTTCTTCATCTTTCTCATCCTCAATCGATCTCGCACTCATTCCACACTCTTACCTCGGTTTGAATATGACTTTTCCTTGGAATGGGTTATATAAAAGTGTTTTAGGTGAATAAGTTGAGTTAGATATAAGTCATTAGATCTGCATTGCATGGAAATTGGTCAAACAAGTTAAATTAGTTTATTTGAGCCACTTCACCCGACCAACTCATTTAACAATTCTTCATGTCACTAATTCCTTGAATGTAAGGGGCAAAAAAGGAATAATCTCAAAAGCTTAAGACATACTAGTAGGTTATCTAGAAATTTGTATCAGATGGTTGGATCTCTTTCTGACTATATGTTCATTCATCTCCTTCTGCAAAGAATTACTCGTCGTTTTAGGTCAATTAATGAGCTACTGGTCAAGCAGGTACAGGAAACTACTCCAACTCCCTTCTCCACTCATAAGACTGTTCCTCACTATCTACTCCCAAAACGTTAATCACGTCAAACATCACATCATCGAGTGTCTCTGGATTTTAACACAACACAAAAGTGCTTTGATAGTATAAAATCAAGGAATACTACGAATCTTGGTCACACGATTTAGAACCTAGGTAAAGAAGTAACTTGATACGCAAGGTTGTAAAATGGTACAAATATCTCCCATGTTTTTCAATTTTTGTGTACTGCCATTGGAAATCATCAAAATTTCTGCAAGCAATTAGAGCCAATGAAATAGATGAAGGGTCCTTGTTCTAGTAGTCTCGGTCTTCTTTTTTCTTCTATCTTCACTTGGTGAATTTGACAATAGTGATTACAACCCCAACCCGAAGTGGCCAAGTTTTTGTACCTAGCATTATTTTAATATAACTCCAGTGTTAATAAATTCGTCGCATGATTATATAACAAAGAACCCTTTTGTTGAAATCTGTGAGATATGGTGGACTCCCCCTTAAAGCATGGAAATATGTGATTGGAGAGGTAAATGAGGCCTATAAGATTTGAATTCAGGACCTCTTAATTTTAATATCATATGAGATTTGATTAAACCATCGTTAACTATTCTAAAAGTTTAAATTATTAGATGAATGCGTTGTTTATTATATTCTAACTTAAGTCAATGGACCTAGCTCGGCCACTTTGGGTTGGGAGTTGTAATTGCTATTGTCAAATTTACCAAGTGGAGATAAAAAAAAAAAAAAAAAAAGAATAAGACGAAGACCATGACTAGAACCGGCCCTTTCATCCATTTCATTGGCTCCAACATAAATAAATAAAAGAACATAGGAAATATTCGTTCCATTTTACAACCGCTTGCATCAGGGCATTAATGTTTGGGGACCAGACAGTGACACACAATGTCACGAGTAGAGAACGGAGTTGGAATTCACATTAGATACTGCAGTGCAGGTCCTCACGGTATTCATAAACTTACAAGGAAAACTCAACAGCTATATGTCAAGACATTTTGGCAAACGAGCTGCCGGTCTAACTTCAAAAAGTCATCTTGTTACTATCATTTTACCACACTTCATCTTAATGGAAGATATTGGCATTTAATGGAATGTTTGGATCAAAGTTTGAGGTCGAAATCCTCCTTGAATTTGCTTTCTGTATAGAAGAGATCGAAGAAATATGTTGCGGTTCTCTGTAGGGCCTGTTTGACCATAAGCAAGGACAAAAAAGTATTAGGTACCGGGAGGTTTGGCACAAAGATAAGCACAGATGTTTTCCTCCTCTGAGATCTACCTCTCCATTTTTACCCGTCTCAGAAGGCTCAAGCGTAGCATCATCAATTCCCACGTGGGAAACAAATGACATTCTTCAATAATGTTGTATTGGAGAAATTACTGACAACTTTTCCCCTTACGGATTTAGTAAAATCTGCAAGAAAACATCACTCCTTTTTTCCTTTTATTCTTTTTTATGCCAACAACACCGAACCATTATTTACTTACATGCTTTTACTAATTCCATGATACAAAGAGCTGTTTCTAGAAGACCTCAGAGCCACCGTTCAAAAGAATGACTTCATCTCTCAATTTTTTGACAGAATATAGTCTGATAAATTATGATTAAAATACTAGCACCTTCAAATGATTGTCCTTGACTCTTACATCACTTTCACTTCATACCTCAACATTTCTATTCAAAGTAACACCGCGCTAGTTTGCTTGTCCGGAGTCCAGAATCGAGATGTCATTGTCTGTGGAAATTTAGGAAAACACTGAGATTTGTCTCTCCAAACCATCCCAGTATGTTAAACACTGAGATTTGTCTCTCCAAACCAAACCAAACCAGCGTGTTAAACTTCGCGAATGTGTTTAAAAGCCATTGAGTCATACCCTCAAATTCTCATTAAATACTGCAGAGCAGGTAAACTACAAGATAACATCAACATCTAAATGCCAAGATATTTTGGCAAAGGAGCTACTGGTCCGACTTGGAAAAATCGTTTGTTATTGTCATTTTACTTTAATACATCTTAATGAAAGATATTAGCATTTAATGGAATGTTTGGGTCGAAGTTGGAGGTCGAAATCCTCCTTGAATTTGAATTCTGTATAATAGAGATCAAAGCAATATGGTGCAGTTCGTTGCACAAGCGTGAGTGGTTTTAGGGACAGTCTAGATTTCACTTGGAACTTACCATGCATGCTTTGGAACTTGAAATTTACCCGTCACAAATTCCATGGTCGATTCCAATGTTTACTTAGGTTCCACATGCGTTCTTGATTGAATGATTGAGGTGAATCATCACTTCTAATAACTACATTTGCTACTACAATCTACTGACTACAATTCATATTTAGACTCATAAAGAATAGGAAACATTTGCAAAGTAAAAATCAATCATAAATATCATTGAAAATGAAAGTTCATACTAGTAACTCCAAATTGCAGACCATGAAGTATCACAGGATTGCACAAAGACATAAAACAGGAAAGACACAAGGATGTATTTCAAGTTCTACCTGAATCCTACCCATCAAAAAAATTCCTTTTGGAACTTAAAACCTATCCCACACATACCTTGTCCAATTTTCCAGTTCCCGGTAATCTTGCTCATACCTACGTTGTGGGACCCGTTTGACCATAAGCAAGGACAGAAAAGTTTTAGACACTGGAAATTTAGGCCGGGCCCAGTATATGGGATCAGACACCATGAGCCCGACAAGTTGAGCCCGATAAGTTGCGAGACGAAAACTCCAGACCTAAAGTACATATGGTATAAAGCCTAATAGTTCCAAATCATGGGTGGACTTTGGAAAAAATTGGGCATAAGACTAGTATGGGTGTCAAAAATAATTTTCTCACTTGAGTGCTACATCGAAGAAAAATTGATCATTTAAGTGTTAATACCAAATGTCATACATGGAATTTTTTTTGTACTTTTTTATTTTTTTATTTTCATATGTATTTTGCTTTTTATTTTTTAGGGCTGATGAGGTCACTAGCAACCCTCGCCGGCCGCGGCTGCCTCACCCTTGGTTGCGAAGGCCTTAGGCAAGGTCGTGAGGGCTCTTGGCGGCCACGAGCGACGCCGCCCAAAGCAGGCGAGGGTCGTTGTAGCCTCACCAGTGGTTGGCGAGGCCCCGATGGCATCGCCCAAGGCCTTCGCGGTGAGAGAGGCCAGATCTAGGTTGGTCACCTCGTCCTCAGTCGTGAAGGCCTTGGGTGAGGTTGCAAGGGCCCTCACCAGCGTTGCCCAGAGCAAGCGAGGGTCATCGCAATCTCACCAACGGTTGGTGAGGCCCCAACAACTTCACCCAGGCCTTTGCATCAATGGTGGCTAAATCTAGGTAAGGGCCTCCACCCTCAACATGTAGGCCGTGGGTGAGGCCATCGGGGCCTCGCCAACCGCTGGTGAGACTACGACGGCCCTCTTTCACAGCCGCCCAAAGCTGGATGCTGCCCAAAGTGGCCCCGATGGCCTCACTTAGGGCCTTTGCAGCCAAGGGCAAGGTGGCCGCGACCGTCGAGGGTCGCTAGTGACCCTTACTGATCTTAAAGAAAAAAAAAAATCAAGAAATAATAATAATAAATGTTTAAAATATTTAAAATAATATTTTCGGCAGCCACGTCAGCTTTTCTGACGGGGTAAATTGGAAGTAACACTCAAATAATCGATTTTTTAAAGTGTTGACACTCAAATAAGGGAAAAAAAGTTTTGGTACTCAAATGAGTGCCAATGAGTGCCGTACGAAAGTATTAATACTTGTACACACTAGAGACCTGCAAAGGCAACAACATCGTCCACCTTGCGGTGGAGTCAGGCCGCATGGACTTCATCCAGCAGGTCCCCCAGAAGTGCCCCTAGCTCGCGGCCAAGCCCAAATCCTACGGTGACATGCCACTCCACGTCTCAGCGCGGACACCCCGCTCCGACATTGTGGGGGCCATCCTCTCCAAGTCCAAGCTGCACGGGGGGACACCCACCGCCGAGACGCTGTGCATGCGGCGGATGAAAAAGATGGAGGATGGGGGGCGGCCGGGATCAATAAAAGCTTGCTGAGGTTGAAGAACAGGGGAGGGAACACAGCGTTGCACGAGGCGCTGAGGAACGGGGATAAGAAGATGGGGATGTCTCTGTGGGAAAAAGATAAAGAGATGGCGGGGAGCGAGAATGAGTCCGGCGAGAGCGCTGTATGTGGGGTCGGAGTTCGGCATCGAGAACATGGTGAAGGGGATGGTGGAGTCTTGAGGCAACGTGGAGCAGCTGTTTCGCATGGCGCTTTGAGTGGCCCGGACGGCCGAAACCCTTACATGGTGCTGCTCTTGCCGGAAGCATTGGTACGTTAAGTAATGCATGCTTAAATGACTAATTTCGCAGTCCTTCATTTTATTTTATTTTTGAGAGATTAATTTTAAACATACATATTAAGCAAGAAGTTTAATAGAGGTGCCATCTCTTCTTTTAGCCTTAAATCTGCGTATATATTACTAAAACTGACTTTTGCAAGTTGCAAGCATTTGCGAGCATGAAGGTAGGTACATATTGATTATGCAGATTTTTTTCGGATAAATACCATCGAACCATAAAGATAATTTTATTTTATTTTATTATTTCTCTTTGCACGTCATCAACCAAAAAACTGAAGGATGCGTCCATGATTTCTCTAAGTTTCTCTACTGGATTTAGATGAAATATCTCTACTATTATTCATAAAATGTATAATATAGTTGACCCGGGTAAGGGGATAATCTTCTTTATATCTTTACTTAGCCGCCCCATCGGCGTATCTAAACATGCTATCTTTGCTCCCCATGGTTCTATCTGCATAACGTTCTCAACAAGCTGAACTTAAGATGTGCGTAACATCTCAATTTCTGATCGAGTAATGCAAACCACTTTCTTTTTATATGCGACTTACTCAGCCAATCGGCACTGTGCCGTTGCAGGCTGTTATCTCATACATTGTCTCAGCTCATTTACCCTTTTATGGCCATGCCAACTGGAGTAAGGGTGGATGCAGTATAAAATCAGCCGGCGCCGTGTCTATGCTTTGATCCGGGCCATGAGTGTTTGCTTCCGTAGCTCCAATTTGTTTCTGTTACTTGGCAATATCCCTCGTTGCTTTACCGTTGCTGTTTTCGCAGACCAATGCCACATTCCATTGGAAGAATCGTTGTCTATTCTAGATGTTGGAAGTCGTACGATGCCTTTTTGTTTTAGTGATCTGCTACAAAGACAACGCTTCGATGATCTTTGCAGGCCTTCATTTGGTTGAATCATTCTCTTTCATTAAATAGTAAAGCGCGAAACACAAGGCAAGTCCCATAATTCTTTTTTTTTTTTAACTAGGATAGCAAATAACTTGGTAGCTTCCGGAGTTAATAATTCTTTACACGATTCCCTGCAATTTGGGGCCGTGAAGAATACACTCCTTTTGGCTCTGCCGCAACAGCTGTATTCTTTACCTTTGGAAAGAGTCATGTTTCCAAAAGGTTTCTGAATTATTCAGCTCAAGGTCTGTTTCTTTCTTCTTCATGTTGTCATCGGACTCATATTATTGGGCATTATTTGGCGGGTTTCGATGTCGCCTAGGAGCGAGGTTCCTTTGGATCGGCGCTGGCCGAAGAGAGAATCTATTGGATGCTTTATTACTTGCTGTAGGCTACAAAGGACGGCCGTCCAAGTGCAGAAACTGGTCATCTAAATCATTAATGATTTTACTTTGTCGTTAACATACGATCAACCTCGCCCCTCTTCATATATCTTCTTCTCATCATAAGTTGGACATCAGTCCCAGAGACCGAAGTGAGCTACATTGTTCAAATAGCTTGGTCTAATTTCATTGGCTTAGTTTGAGCTCAACTTCGATAGCTCAAGGAGTACATGTGGCACTCTTAGATTACCTCACTTTTTCTCTCCCTGTTTGGTGAGCAAATCGATTCATTCCCACTCCCTTCACCATCCTAGAAGCCCGCCTAAAGCCACTCTTTGTTCGAGCCTGCCCTTGTTGGACTGGGTTTTTACTAGCCCATCGGCTTCCGCGTGGTTCATTGCCGAACTTCGCCCCTACTAGAGAGATCCCACTTTAATATCATATTGTGATATCCTTAAATTAACTCACTTAAAGTAATGTCTACTCTGACCCGTCCCATACTAAGTCTTACAATTTTATCTTTTGACATATAGATAAGCACTTTTCCAGTTTGTCACCTATTTTGATAGTGCTCCCATCTGCCATTACATCAAAAAGTGTATTGGTGAGTTAATTCTATTTTTTACATATATATTTCATACACACACTCTCCATGTTCGATTTGCAAATCGGTTCATTCCTGCCCCCTTTGTCCGTGTCCTTTGGCCCCGTGCGACTACTTTCCATCCTAGTCGAACCGGGTTATTACGGTACGAGTTGAGCTCAAGCCTAGTGATATTTCCTTCCTGCCACCATTTACTTGATAGCCTTAGGAACCCGTCGCTTTGAAGAGATGATAGACTTCTAGAGTATATACATTGAGACAAGGACATTTGATATGAACTGCAGATCATAAGGTAACAAGTAGTATAATAATCTCTTCTTAATGGAAAGCCCTGAGATTAGCTCAAACACCGCAAGAATTAAAGGAAGGAACAAAGCATACACGCCAAACCTTAATCCAACTGTAATAGGCTGACTGATAGTGCTCCCATCTGCCATTACATCAAAAAGTGTATTGGTGAGTTAATTCTATTTTTTACATATATATTTCATACACACACTCTCCATGTTCGATGTGCAAATCGGTTCATTCCTGCCCCCTTTGTCCGTGTCCTTTGGCCCCGTGCGACTACTTTCCATCCTAGTCAAACCGGGTTATTACGGTACGAGTTGAGCTCAAGCCTAGTGATATTTCCTTCCTGCCACCATTTACTTGATAGCCTTAGGAACCCGTCGCTTTGAAGAGATGATAGACTTCTAGAGTATATACATTGAGACAAGGACATTTGATATGAACTGCAGATCATAAGGTAACAAGTAGTATAATAATCTCTTCTTAATGGAAAGCCCTGAGATTAGCTCAAACACCGCAAGAATTAAAGGAAGGAACAAAGCATACACGCCAAACCTTAATCCAACTGTAATAGGCTGACAGGCGGCTGCTTTTAGTTTGGGGGTTTCAGCTGCACTAACGACACTACGGATTACAGATTTTCTTGAGATAAAATTAATGCATCTAGTCCATGGATTAAAGGATGTAAAACTCTTCAGACGGGTATCTCAAATGCTTCCTACTACGGGCCATGCTTTGCAGTGGTGGCCTGGCCCATTGGCACATCAGGGTGAGTGCTGGTTTCGATCCAACCCAGAAAACAGACAGGCCACTTTTTAGGGAATCCTAGTTTCCAAAATTTGGAACCTCCAATAACCAGTCTGGTTCCTGGTTCTTTGCGCTGAACGGGATCGGAACCGGTTGACTTGTTTTTCTTTTTTTTTAATTATTTTCCTCTTCTAGAAGTAAAGCTACATTGAGAGTGGAAGCTATATGCATTGTGAAATTTCTGCTTACTTCCAAAACCAAATTCAAAATCACAAACAAAACTAGAAAAAAATCTACATCTTTGTTATATTTTGATGATGGGATACGGAATTAATGCTAAGTTTTCACATTAGATAGGAGGGAAAAAGCCATCAAAAACCCTAAATTTTACCTAAAGTTACAAATTTATTTCAAATTTTTTTTTATGACATGAAAAACCCCAAACTTTGCTAACCGTGATATATTTACTCCCACCGATGGCATTTTAGTCTTTTTTTTTTTTATGTTTTTCCTTTTTCTTTTCTTTTTTTCCCTCTTTTCTTCTTCTCTCTTCCCTCCGCCATGGCCGGCGGAGGGAAGTTGCACTAAGGCGAGGGCGGTCCTCGCCGACGTCGAGCATCAAGCAAGGGTTGCTAGGGCCGCCCTCGCCAACATCGGGTGAGGGAAGCCCTCGGCTAGGTCGGGCAAGGGCCTCCCTCACTAGATCTAGTGAGGGCGGCCCTTGCTCAACCCCGGCAGGGTGCCCTCACCAGGCCCTTGCTTGACCCCGCCCTGCTTGATGCCGGCGATGGCGGCCCTAGCCAATACAGGCGAGGGCGACCCTCGCCCGACACCGGCAAGGGCAGCCCTCGCTTGAGTCCGGCTTCCCTTCCCCATGGCCGGCAGAGGGAAGAGAGAAGAAGAAGAAAAAAAAAAGTAAAAGAAAATTAAAAAAGTAAAATACGAAAATGCCTTATAATTTAGGGTAAATGTGTTACAAGGATACAAGTTCGGGATTTTTTGTGTCACGAAAAAAAGTTTGGAATAATTATGTCACAATTGGCAAAATTTAGGATTTTTCATGTCATAAAAAAAATTGGGATAAATTTGTCACTTTATGCAAAATTTTGGGTTTTTGGTGGCCTTTTAGGAAATCCATTTATACTTAGCAAAAGATAAGTCTTAAATTATCGAATACCAAAATAAGAATCTGATTATCTACAAAAAGAATTATAGCTTCCAGGAACTAAAAAAGACACAACCAGTCCTAAGTGGACATAGTTGATTCTCGATTCTATAAACTAGGAACGGATATTTTTGTTCTAAGGTGGGAATCAATCAATCTTGGAATCAATCACCCCTATTAACATGACACGTCACAATTCACAGCATCACCGAGCGAAGCTTGGCACGACCTGTGGGCCACCATGGCCTAATAGCATCCTGCTTCTTGCTGGGCCAGTGCGACCGGGCGATTCTTTTAGAATCTTTTTACCTATTCTGCAATGGCCGGGCAGTTATATGGCCATATATCAGCAGCAATTGCAACAGCTGTATCAACAGCAATTTTATTTCATTCGAGTTTCAATATAATCACCAAAGTCGATCTTCGGTCCATAGATTCTAGGGCGCCTTTTGATTTCCCACTCCCGGCATCACGTAATGATGCCCCCACAGATCATTGCGTGCCTATATTTGTGTTGCTGATTCATGACATCTCCATCGTAAAATGTCTGCGCTGATTCTAGCCAAAATTCATCATCACACGGCTGTTAATCTCCGGTCTTTGCATGCCTCGCTCGCGAAAAACCCAGTCAACATTTCTCAAAATCAACGTCGACGGGCGCATCCAGCATGATGGCTTTCATCCTCTATGCGCCTCTTTTTTTTTTTTTTCAGCTTTTTCAAAAGTTGGAACAGTTTGACTTTCAATTCGCATGTCACGCTGACTAGGCTATGATGATGACAGTGTCTCTGCTCTGCCTTTAGGACATATGACTGAGCCTTTGAGACTCGCCAGTCTTGGGCAAGCTCGAGTCACCAATCGGGTGAGACCTCGAGCTTGCCAATCTAGTGAGGCCTTGGGCAAGCTCAACTTCGCCAAATCTAGCAAGGTAGAGCCTCGCCTGAGGATGGCAAGGCTCAGCTTGCCGGAATTGGGCTAGGTTGAGCCTCGCCAGCATGTGGCGAGGCTCCAGCTCACCTAAGGCTAGTCACCACCAGTCACTATGGTTGGCGACCAGCCGAAGAGGAAGGAAAAAAAAAAAATTAAAAATATTTTTTTAAAAATAAAAATATTTTTTATAAAAAATTAATATATTTACAAACATATATATTGTTGTTTTGTTGTTTTCTTGGCAAATGTTCAAACAAACGGAACCCCAATTATTTTAAAAAATTTGCAAAAAATTTCCACTAAATTTGAATTGCAAGGAAATATTTTAGCAATATCATTTTCTTAAAAAAAAATAAGAAATAAGATCTCCTCAATTTAATTAAATGGGTCGGGTCGGGTATGGGTCAAGAAATTTCCATTACAATAAATGAGTCATAAATCAATTTAAGTTATATCATTTATGACCCTATTCAGCCCATCCATTTAACAAGTTTACTTCTTAGTCAGTAGAGTCCACGAGCATTTTTACCAAGCGGGTTGGCAAGATGCCAGTCGTTGGCTGACTTTTCTTTTGAAAGAATCTGGACATGGCAGCTAAGAAGGAAAAGTCTGGAGAAGAGGAAAGAGGCGGTGTTTCTTCAATGCCCACGTATTTTCGAGGCTGGAACATAGCAAGACTAGCTCTCAAGAGCTTCCGCTGGGTGATTAGGCCCTCGATGTCCCCATCGAGCCCCTCCACCACAATCTCGCCGGCCATCTTTCATCTCGTGTCCTAAGCAAAGCCCCCTTCTCCATAGAATCAAACGAGTGGGAACGCGCTGACCGAATAATGTTCATGTCAAGATGCTTGATTAGTTGACTAATCCACTGATAATTTGTCATTTTCGGTTCACACAAAAATTAGGAGGCACGATACAAGTCGTCCTCACAAATCAAAGACGTGTAAGGTTTATTCTTCCCTAATTGCCTGGAAAATGCCCCGCAATAACCACGCACGAAACCTTATAGATCTTATAGCATGCGACTCCCTCCTCCATCTCTTCCTCCTCACTCAACACTCAATTTGCTTTCTCCACACACTAAAGATGAGGCCTGCAATTCGAGAAAAAGAACAAGAGATGAAGATGAAGGAGGACGGTAAACCCCCAACGAAGTACATGGACCCAAGTATGTACAAAGCCGCCAAAGAAGGCAACTTCACCGCCCTCGAAAACTCGATCCGGAAATATGGAGAAGACGAACCCCGGCTAGACCTCCTCAAACTAGAGACCCGCAAGGGCAACAGTCTCGTCCACCTCGCGGCGGAGTCTGGCCACGAGGACTTCATCAAGCAGGTCCTCCGCGAGTGCCCCCAGCTCGTGGCCAAGCCCAACAACTCCTGTCACAGAGCGGACACGCCACTCCACGTCGCAGCGCGGACACGCCACTTCAAAGTCGTGGAGACCATCCTCTCCGAGGGGAAGGCCACCACCGAGACGCCGTGCACACAGAAGATGAAAGAGATGGAGAATGGGGGCACAACCAGGATCAATACCAGCTTGCTGAGGAAGACGAACGGGGCCGGGAACACAGCGCTGCACGAGGCGCTGAGGAACGGGGATGAGAAGATGGGGATGTTACTGTGGAAAAAAGATGAAGAGATGGTGGGGAGCGTCAACAAGGCCGGCGAGAGCGCATTGTATGTGTCGGCTGAGGTAGGGATTGAGAAAGTGGTAAAGGAGATGGTGAAGTTCTTGGAGAGCGGCAGGCAACGTGAAGAAGGTGTTCGGGATCGCGCTTTGAGGGGCCCGGAAGGCCAAAACCCCTTGCACGCTGCTGTTCTTGCTGGAAGTAGGAGTACGTCAATTTTAATACATGCTTAAAATGAGTAATTACATGGTCCTTTCTTTTCTGAAAAATCAATTTATTAGGATTTATAAATCAATTAAATGACGTGGCATCACACGTGCATATAGCATCTTATTTTCTCTATTAGTAGATAAGGCTTATTTTCTCTATCCTTTCTGGTGCTCATCCGTAGGGGCTAGTCGCACGCTTACCAGTCAAAGGAGATATATGGAAAGCACTATGGAAATAGATTTTTAAAGTACTTGCATGGAAATTAACAATCTAAAAAGACTAAAAATATTTACCAAACATAGAAAACTCTACTGTGTACCAGTCTTAAGACTATACATATAGTTATTTTTTTGCAACATGTAAGTGTTCGATATAATGCAAAATATAACTATGGTACTCATATGACTAGCAGATTTATTTTTGAGAACAGGAGGTTCCATCCGGCGCAAAATCAAATATGATCTCAAGTATGCGTTTCTATTTTTATGAAGCATCGATATGTTTTCAGCCCGTGTCACCTTCAACTTTTTAGTTCAAGCAAAAGCTTAGGTAAGAAATATAGAAACTATACTCTTTTAACGTACATGAACCAGCAAGAAATGCTATGTGAAGGCATATGATGTCGAAGGAACTGAGGGAGTTCATTCGTACCAGCGCTAATTTATCACTTTGAACTTTGTATTATAAACAACCGAAATCAATTGAGGCATCTCTCGGTCTTCCAAAAAAAAAAAAAAAAAGAAACGGATTTAAACATGCGTGAATGGTAATTGAGGAATTTTGAAAATGGATATTTTTATTTTCTTCAAGCTTTATTGACCTACTATACTGTGTAGTGAAACCCATAACAAAATCCAAAAAGACATGTACTTTTGTAATTTATCATCCCCATCTTCTTTAATTAGTTCTATGATGTATCTCATAGTCAACCTTCAATTTCAACAAGAGACAAAGTATGGCAACATGACTATACTTTTAGGCGGTCTAATCTACGGTTCCAGAAACTAAAAACCAACCCTTCTAAACCAATTTCAGAGGGGGCCGGACCGCACCAAAAACCAATCACCTTACTCTAAACTAACCTATCGATGATGGCAATGGCGGATTGTGTAATTCAAAGGGCATTTCATATGAAACCAAGAAGAAAAAGCGAACTTTGGTGGCAAAATTACCGATATAAACTAGGCTTACTTCAATTAAATCAATTACATGTCCCTTAGGAGATGTTATCATCTAGATGCTATGCTTAGAGCAGACTAGCCCACATATAAAGAAACCATAACATCAGCAGCTACATCTCCCGTTTCTTTTATTATATTTCTATCTACTCTTTCTAACGAGTTCTTCCTCGTGTCCTAGATTGCGTGGAAGCTCTCATAAATCTCCAAGGATCGGATATGATCAACAAGGCCGACGACAACGGAAGAACAGCCCTGCACTTCGCAGCGAAAGCCGGAGAGAAAGACATCGCCACCCGCCTCCTCCTAACCGACCCTTCCTCGGCCTACACCAAGGAACGCACCCATGGCCGAACCCCACTGCTCGAAGCCGCCTCGTCGGGCCACCTCCACGTCCTGAGAGAGATCCTCGAGCACTGCCCCGACACGATCGAGGTCGCCGACGACGAGGGCCGGAACGTGGTTCACCTCACGCTGAAGTGCGGACCGAAACACTCTAAGGCGGTGTTGAGATTGCCCGAGCTGGTGAGGCTGGTGAACGAGGCCGACCACTCTGGGAACACGCCGCTGCACGTGGCGGCTGGGGACCTGAACTACAGAATGGTGAAGAGGTTGCTGAAGATTCCTGGGGTGGATCTGAGGGCCAAGAACGACGAGGGCTGCACGTTTCTGGATATTTGTGAGTCTGAGTGGCAATACACCAAGAGGAAGGTAATTATTAGCTCATCTGACTAAATTATCTTTTGCACATGGGATTCTGCGTCGGGTTATGTGGTGAAATAGCGAGAAAATTAAAGGATTTTGTAACATAAATTTTAATGAGGGACAAAAATAATTACCAGAGAAATATGAATACCTAAGATTTATATGAGTTGATCCAAATATGAATAGGTACTCCATTAGAAAAGTCAACCGCAAAAAAATCTTATCAAAACTCATCGTTCAGTTCGGTTATAACGTATGTTGTTATTAATTTGATAACGTACCTAATTTTTATAGTAATTTTTTTGTAAAAATTTGATCTGGAAAATGGTTTGTTCTTTTCTCTATAATATTGTCAACATTTTTTTCGCTGGAACCCATTGTTGTCGTCACAGGTTTTAGTGCTTACTGGTACTTCTTAGTAAATTGAGTAAATAAATCTATCGGAGCCCATATATCGGGCTTTGTCTATTAATCTTTTTTTTTGTATTAGAGATATTAAAACTAATTTACAGAACTACGTGGCAGACTCAATAAAATTCTATAAAGATTGTATCCATATCGGGTAAATTAAACTAGTGCTTCCTCTAACCGATCTATCTATATAGGTTTACGTTCTTTGGCGGGAAATCTAGGCTGTTGACGACCTTGAAAAATCACACGAGCCTTACCATAAACTAGAATGGTCCATTTCCGTTACCTGCTTCTATCAACTGCTGATCGTTATTGCTCATCTGCAGGACTACCTTTACCGATACCTGAAGTCCATCCGGGCTGGCGGAAAGCCTCAGACCTGGAACCACCCCACCGGCCAACCCACCTTCCTCGACAAGCCCGAAGCCGACCTCAAGGGCCACGCCAATGCCCTCTGTGTCATCGCCACCCTCCTTGCTACCATCACTTTTGCCGCCGCCTTCACATTGCCTGGGGTTTGACGCCTGAAGATATTGACACTCTTCCACCGCTGCCATCCCCCTTATGCAACTTCCATGACTCCCCTCAGCACCCACCTCCGGCGAAATTAAGCGGCCGAAATACCACAAACCTGGCCAACCTATCCTCATTGATCAAACCGCTTTCAAGGTCTTCATCCTAGCCGACGTCCTTGCCGTATCTACTTCCCTGACAGTCCTGTTCCTCTTGATCTCAGCTATGCTTGCCGAGGAAATGGCCTTGAGGAGGGCCATCGTGTACAGTAAGAAACTGCTTTACATCTCCCTTGGGGGGACCATGGTTGCCTTCATGACGGGGCTGTACAGCGTCATATCGACCGATGTTGTGTGGTTGGAGTTTGCTGTGGGGGTCATTGGATCGAGCATCCCGTTCCTGATCAAGTATTTCCAGGTCAAGAGCTTCACTTCTACTCCTGTGTTTCTTCATCGGCTCATCAGCAAGAAGAGCTCGAAGAAGCCTTGGAGTGTCAGTTGGAATGGGAAGGTTCACAATAACTCTGAGTCCTCCGATACAACTAATTCCGTCGATGATGAAATCAAGCGGACTGTACCACCTCGTCTATCTTCGGGGCCACATTGCAAGCGCTTCTCGTCATAAGGTCCACGTTCCAAGCACCACCAGTGTTCCCTTTTTGCTGATTTTAGGCTCTCGTTAACTTGTCTCGTTTTTACCAAACTTAGAACTCAATTTCATCATGGTTTTAGTTGTGAACTACGCATTCAAAGTCGTCTAGACATTCGTAGTGTGGAAGTCGAAACCATTTTCTTCTTTTTGTTTGCATGTCATTCATCCATTATATCCTGCTTAAATAAAATTCTACCCGGACGTGGAAGATTTGAGACCTAAAATTAAGTCAGGTTCGACAAATATTTGCAAGTTCAGAAGAAACTGTCCGCGTACTCCATCAACGATCTCTACTTGGCATCTCTCCGGGCTGTTCATTCATGATCTAATGCACGCAGATGTCGACGTTAAGTAATTCCCTGAATGGAGTTTTTCCCGTTCTTCACGAAAATGGCCCTAAAGGGCCTCGCGGTTTCTCAATAATCTGCCATGACCATCAATCCAAGTTTGCTGGAATCATTGATTTCTGTTATTTAATTTCAGGTTCTCCTCGAAATACTTAAATGCTTTAACGCACGCCCTTTTGGTGTTCTAGCGGGTACCTCAACCTTATCTCTCCGTAAGATGGCTCGCTATAAATGGTAATCATCACCTAACCCTAATTCTATCTACCACGTAGTTCTATGGTCCTTTATCTTGCAGATCTAAGAGCTTCATATTCTCCTCTCCAATGTCAGAAAACAATAACTTAAAGATCAATGAGGAAATTGCAAAGATTGTGTTTGAATCGGAACAATGACTGGAGTTGAACAATAAACTTCTCAAAGGAAATCAATAAAAACCATAGATAAAGTAAGACTCGACTTGAAAGATTTCATACTCAAGGACAAATATTGAATTTAGGAATAATCTAATTTGAATTTGAAACTCAAACCCTCAACAAAGATCTGATCTGAATAATTTTTTCCTAACTTGATGGACTCCTTGATAGATGCAGCATGATTCTTGTTCGAAGTATTGAAACGATTTGAAAGATATGTGCATGTGTAAATAAGTGTGCAAACTCTTATTCCTCTTCATCTTTAATGGGTGAATTTGTTGTGCGTCTTTGATTTTCCTATGCAAGAATCTCTAATTGTCTCACGCTACTTCAAGATGACTTGTGACCGCTTTCGATCCTTTTGCCATTGTTATCCCTTAGTTGATGGATCCTTCTTGGCTCAAACTTCAACTTTCATTCATGTTTGGAATCGATCAATCGGCCGCGCGTCTTGATCTTTACTAAAACGCTCTTCATTGAAAACTCCTAAATCGATGAGCTCTTTAGACCCATCGATGGGTTTCGTGGGCCAAGCCTATTCACATAACATTTACGATCGACAAGCTTTTTAGGCATTTAATTGAGTTGGTCTTATTGGTTAAGTGTATTGTTATGTTTTTGATTTGGGATATTAGCTTATTTATGTTTTGGTCTAGATTTTGGGTCTGGTGTTAACGAATCTGTACTTGTTAACTAAATAAAATTAATTAAAAGAACCACTTGGGAAATTATACATACACATTACACGATGCATGCACGGATTAGAAATTTTAACCGAAGTGGCTAATTGGCTCAGGTGGCTCCCATGTAAAGCTAATAAAAAATTTGTGATCCGAAGCTCCACATTTTAGTTTTACTCAATGTATCCTTAGAAGCAACAAATTACTTTCTTTCCGATTCATCTTTGGGAAGACAATGAAGAGGTTTTTATTCATCGTAAATATAAACATTCTTTTCAAATCCATTTAACCGAAGGATAAACAATATGTGAATATAAGGATACATAAAGTGATTCATTGAAGAATAATACCGGTTCGTGTATCTTTCTCTCTATGACATATTTCGATCTTTCAATGTATACATATATATACATATATGTTCGAGGCTCAACTAGGCCCATTATTAATAGATGTCAAAACCCAATTCAATAAGATCACTCTAGGGTTTAACCTTATTTTAGATGTGTAAATATTATAGAAAATTTCCAAATGATCCCTTCAAAAATTTTGAATTTAAAAATGACAAAACCAATCCAATCCTATATAATCTCGTAGATAAAACTCAAATCTCTTTAAACCAAAATGAACACAATTATATGATGATTTGAAAGCTCTAAAACTCACAAAATCAAGCATTTAACCCAAATTATAGCCAACCTTTTTAAGAATTGGATGTTCTTGCTTTAAAATGAACTATGACCTCAACTTGTGCTCCAAAATTTGTTAATTACTTTTTTAACCTAAACAAACACAACCATAGGTAAATAGATGATTTTAAAATTCTAAACCTCAACAAGATTTTTTTAACAAGGTAAATATGATTTTAAAATTCTAAAAATATATGAATTATACAAGTTGTCTTTATCTCATAATGCGTGCTTTACTTAGAGAGTGTTTTTTTTTTCCCTCGAAAGAAAGTTTTAATTTTTGCATGTCGAACTTAATACATTTCAATCTCAATCAGATGCCCAACATTTGAAGAAACTTTAATCGTACTTTGGTTGAAGCCTTCGTAATAAATTGATGAAATCAGGCGTGTTTAAAATTCTACTGTTTCGGATTATACAGAGGTGAAAACTGAAGCAAGTTTGGCAGGAGGCAACGAACCAAGTTATACTAAATGCAGTGGGGTTTGCATTATCCACGATAACGCGTAGAAGTCTGTAGTGATCTTACCGAAGGACTCAATGTCGCGCACATGTGCGAACAAAAAGTACATGCATCTTCTCAATTTGCTTGTATAGATGTGCCATCCCCGGATGAATTCGAGGTTCGCAGGCATGAAATGAGTTGACAGCATGAGCCCCTGAAATTGAGAGTTTGTCCGGCCTATTTTACTGTTCGATCCGCTTGTCTCCGCATCGAAAACTTTGGACGTAAGTGTGCTTTTGTTCTTTGGGCTGGCCATCTCTCTTCTAACAGTGTTTCCTTTGGTTTAAGCAAGATTGTCTTAAAGAATGTTAGAGATATATTTAGGAGATCCTATGATTCTATGATTCTGTATATTATGCTTGATTTATTCTTATTTGTTACTTTAGATAGTCGTTGTGTAGAGCCTATAAATAGGCACATGTACTATTCATTAGTCAATGAACAAAATATTATTTTTCTATTCATTCACATATTATGTCAAAAATGCTTTTTTTAATGGCAATCTCGCAATGGAAGTTTATATGGCACACTATACTCATTCATTTGATAAATTGTGTTGATTACATCGAGTATTGTATGGATTGAAGGAAGCTCCCTGTGCATGGTACTCTAAGTTTAGTTCGGGGAAATTATCAAAAAAGTCTTAAACCTTATGGAGTTGTGTCAATTCAGTTATAAACTTTTTTTTAACCAATTGAATCCTAAATATTTTATAATTGTGTCAATTCAGTCATTCTAGCCAAAATTGGCCAACACTAGTAACAAAATTTTTAATAATATTTTATTTTTTCGAATTATTTTTTAATCTTTTAGTCTTTTTTTCCTTTTTTTTCTCTCTCTCTCTTTTTTCCTCCTTCTCCCCCTCTTCCCTCCTTCTTCCTATGGCTCTGGCGACCTGCCAGCCCTCTCCAATCGCGGGACTGAGGCAGCCAAGCTAGATCGCCCTTGCCAAATTCGACGAGGGCTTGCCCCGCTAGTGGCCGGGCAAGCTTGCCCTCGCCCAACGACGGCGAGGCAAGCTTGCCCGACCACCTCAATCCGGTGATCGAAGAGAAGGGCTAGTCACCAAAGCCAAAGGAAGAAAAAGGGAGTAGGGGGAGGAGGAAGGAAGAGGGAGGAAAAAAGAAAAGAAAAAAAAAAGGTAAAAAAGATTATAAAATTAATAAAATAATTTGAAATAAAAATATTAAAAATTAAAAAAAATTTTGGTCGAAGAACTAAACTAGTACAATTGTAAAATGTTTAGAACTCAATTGGCCAAAAAAAAAAAAGAGTTTAAAACTAAATTAGCACAACTACAAAAGGTTTATGACTTTTTTGGTAATTCTCCCAGTTTAGTTCAACCATGGAATCTCCGGGCTATAAATCCAATCCTTATGACCACACTTTATTTGTTTGACACATGCATCGTGGATACATTATGCTGCTCTTATATGTGGATGATATGGTTATTACTAGAGATGATCAGTATAGCATTACCAAACTCTAGCAATGTCTTAGTAATTAGTTCGAAATGGAAAATCTTGGGCGACTCTGCTATTTTCTAGGCTTGGAGGTTGCATCTTATGCTTCTGGTTATTATCTCTCACAAGCAAAATATGCCACCGATCTTATTTCTCAAGGTGGGCTCATTGATAACAAGATTGCTTCTCCCCATTGAGTTGAATGCAAAATTAAATGACAAGGATGGAACTCTCCTTCCAAATCCTACACTTTATTGGCAATTGTTTGGTAGTCTTATATATCTCACTATTATATATTCTGACATCACTTATGCCGTTCACATTGTTAGTTAGTACATGACCACGCCTTGTACAACTCATTTTGCTGCAGTTCTTCGAATTCTTCGCTACGCCAACAGAACATTGTTTCATGGTCTTCATTTTTCAACTCATTTTACCTTGGAGTTGACAACTTATTCTGATGTTGATTGGGCTGGTGACCCTCACGATTGTCGCTCCACTACAAGCCACATCTTTCTAGGCGGCTCATTTATCTCATGGCGTGGCAAGAAATAGACCACTATTGCTAGCTCTAGTACAAAAGCAGAATATTGAGCTTTGGCTGATACGATATTAGAGTTTTTATGGTTACGGTGGATGCTACAAGATATGGGAGTGCATTATCATATTGGAACAGTCATTCATTGTGACAATCGGAGTGCTATCCAAATTGCACATAATGATGTTTTTCATAAACAAACCAAGCATATTAAGATAGACCATCATTTCATCCGATATCACGTTCTTTGTGGCACCCTTCGACTTCTCTTTGTTTCATCCGTTGAACAAACTGTTGATGTTTTCACCAAGAGGCATTCACCCAGGTGTTTTCTAGATTTATTTTTTAAACTCAAGTTGACTTCTTTCAAATCATCTTAAGTTTGAGGGGATGTTAGAAATAAATTTAAGATATTTTATGATTCTGTGATTTCGTATATTCTCCTTGATTTATTCTTATACGTTACCTTAGATAGTCATTATGTAAAGCATATAGATAGGTACGTGATACTAATCATTAGTCAATGAATAGAGTATTATTTTTCTCTTCATTCACATATCTCAACTAAGAAGTTGAAATCTCTCGAAAATCTGAGCTTTTCCCATTTGAGGACAGAACTCGAGTGGCTGACTTCTCAGCCTCTCGGCCATTTGACTATTGGCTAATGCCAAAAAGATGTAAAAACCCTCGAATAAAAGTCTATTCTACTAATCAAAACAATGATCTTTCAAGGATCTTCTTCATCTTCAAAATCAAAACCTTTAAATATAAGTATTGTCGCACGCAAAAGATTGACCACGTTGTTAGCTCTGACTTTGCTTCTGTGAGCAGTAGCAGCGTCCTACTTCCTTTAGTCAAATTGACTTGATTCCCGTCGGCAAAAGCTGTTTTTTGAAGAAAGAATAAATGGGGTTATGCTGAGACAGTCGAGATCTCCGATGACAAGGGCCGGAACGCGGTTCATCTCGCGCTGAAGTGCCGGCCGAGTCACTCTAAGGCGGTGTTGAGATTGCCCGAGCTGGTGAGGCTGGTGAACGAAGCCGACCGCTATGGTAACACGCCGCTGCACGTGGCTGCTGAGGACCTGAACTACAGAATGGTGAAGAGGTTGCTGAAGATTCCTGGGGGTGGATCTGAGGGGGAAAAACGCCGAGGGCCGCACGTTTCTGGATATTTGAGAGCCTCGGTGGCAAAACTCCAAGAAGAAGGTTAATTTTCGCTCATCTTGATAAATCATCTTGTGAACATATGAGATTCTGTGTGGGGTTATGCAGTGAAATAGCACGAAAATTAAAGGATACACGGGATAAAAAAAAATTATCACAGAAATCAACGGAAATAATAAAGAGCACTTAAGATTTTTATGAGTTGGTCCAAATGTGAGTACCCGCTCCATTAGAAAAGTCAGCCACAAAGAGTCTTTTATTAAAACTTATCATTAGGTTCAGTTTTTATAATGTATGGTTGTTATTAATTTGGTAACATACCTGATTTTTATTTAAATTTTTTTGTAAAAGTTTGTGCGGAAAATTAGTTTGTAGTTTTCTCTATAATATTGTTTACATTTTTTTCGCAGTAATGTGTTGTTGTCGTCGCATGTTTTAGTGGTTACCGGTACTTCTTAGTAATTTGGGTAAATAAATCTATCAAAGCGCATGTATCAGTCTATGTATATTAAAATTGATTTACAGAACTACCATAACGTGGCAAACTCAATAAAATTCTATAAAGATGCATCATTGCAGGGAAATCAAACTACTGATTCCTCTGACCGATCTATATAGGTTTACATTCCTTGCCGGGAAATCTAGGTTGTTGGCGACCTTGAAAAATAACACCAGCCTTACCTGAAATAGATTGGTCCATTTCCATTTCCTGCTTCTATCAACTGCTGGTCTTCATTACTCATCTGCAGGACTACCTCTACGGATATCTGATGTCCATCCCGGCTGGCCAAAAGCCTCAGACCTGGAACCACCCCGCCAACCACCTCAACCCTCTCGATAAGCCCGAAGCCGACCTCAAGGACCATGCCAATGCCCTCTGTGTCATCGCCACCCTTCTTCCTACTGTCACTTTTGCCGCCGCCTTCACATTGTCTGGTGGTTTGACACCTGATGATACCGGCACTCCTGCACCTCTGCCATCCCCCTCATGCAACTTCCAAGACTCTCTTCAGCACGCACCTCCGACAGAATTACCTGGCCACCCTATCCTCATCGGTCAACCAGCTTTCAAGGTCTTCATCCTAGCCGATGCCCTCGCGGTCTCTACTTCCCTGACAGTTCTGTTCCTCTTGATCTCAGCCATGCTTGCCGAGGAGACGGCCTTGAGGAGGGCCATCGTATATAGTAAGAACCTGCTATACCTCTCCCTCGGGGGGACCGTGGTAGCCTTCATGACGGGGCTGTACAGCGTCACAATGACCGAAGTCAAGTGGTTGGCGTTTGCTTTGTGGCTCACCGGATCGAGCATCCCCTTCATGATTAAGTATTTCCAGGTCAAGAGCTTCACTTCAACTCCTGTGTTTCTTCATCGGCTCATCAGCAAGAAGAGCTCGAAGCGGATAGCGCCAGAGCCACCGAGCTCAAGGCCGATTGAGAGGATCGGAGAGGGACCTGACTCCTTCGAGGAAGCAACCAGACTTCAAGCCCATCCTGTTCGGCTGGGGCAACCTTCTGAGCGCATCCCAATAGGCAGATCAAAGTGACGCACACACACACACACACATATATATATAGTTGTACGTTCCAAACACCTCCTGTGTTCCTTTTTTTTTTTTTTTAGGTTATCGTTGACTTGTCTTGTTTTTACCAAACTCAAAACTCAAATTCATCAATCCGCGCGCTTGCCAAAATAGTTTTAGTTATGAACTACGCACTCAAAGTCGTCTTGCCATTAATAGTGAAAGTTGAAACGATCTTCTTCTTTTATGTTTGCATGTCATTGGAAGCAATATAAACACAATGCATGTTAAGGATTAGAACTTTTAACCCACGTGGCCAATCGGATCCGGTGGTTTCCATGTAAAGCTATGCAAGATTTGGGGTCCAAGGCTCCACATTTTAGTTTGGTCTATCCTTAGAAGCAACTATTTACTTTCCTTGCCAATGAAGAGGGTTTTGTTCATCCTAAATCCAAATATTCCTTTCAAATTTTTCTTAATTGAAGGATTAATAGTATATGAAACGACAAAATAGCACAATACGAATATAAGAATACATAAAGTGATTCATTGAAAACTAACACCGGTTAGTGTATCTATGCATATATGAGGACAAGTGTTCTTATTTTAGTGGGTAAACCCAGATGATCCCTTTAAAGAAAATGTGACAGTAGATAAAAGCTTCAATCTCTTTAAATCCGAATGAACACAATAATTTGACGATTCTAAAGCTCTAAACCTCACAATATCAGGCATTTGACCCCAATTTTAACCAAACTTCTAAGAAATGGATTTTCATCCTTTAAAATGAACTATGACCTCAACTTGTGCTCAAAAAATTGTAAATATTTTTAATCAAAGTGAACATAATTATAGGTAAATAGATTATTTTAAAGCTCTAAATCTCACAAAATTAAGAATTTGACCTATATAAAGCGATACAAGTTGTTTATATATCATAATCCATCCTTCACTTAGAGAGTGTGTTTTTTTCCTTGAAAGAAAGTTCCAATTTTTGCATGTCGAGCTTAATATATTTCAATCTCAATTAGATGCGTAACATTTGAAGAAATTTTAATTGTACTTTATTTGGAGCCTTCGGAATCCTATCAATCATAATTTGAAAAAAAAAAAAAAAATGGATGAAATCAGGCATATGTTCAAAATTCGAGTGTTTCGATTATACAGAGGTGGAAACTGAATCAAGCTTGGCAGAAGACAATGAACCAAGTCACATTAAAAGCAGTGGGGTTTGCATGATCCGAGATAATGCGGTTAGTAGAACTCTGTAGTGATCTTTCCGAAGGACTCAATATCGCGCACACGTGCGTGCACAAAGTACATGCATCTTCTCACTTTGCTTGTATGGAAGTGCGATGCATATTTGCGGATAAATCCCAAGTTCGTAGGCATGGGCCCCTGAAATTGAGAGTTTGTCCCGCTTATTTTACCGTTCGATCTGCCAGTTTCTGCATACAAAACTGTGGACCTAATTGTAGTTTTGCTCTTCGGGCTCGTCATCTTTCTTCTAACAGTGTTTCCTTCGGTTTATGCAAGAATGCCTTAGAGAAGTTGAAATCTCTCGAGAATCTGAGCTTTTCCCGTTTGAGGACAGAACTCGAATGGCTGACTTCTCAGCCTATCGGCCATTTGACTATTGGCTAATGCCAAAAAGATGTAAAAACCCTCGAATAAAAGTCTGTTCTGTTAATCAACCCAATGAATCTTTCGAGGGTCTTCTTCATCTTCGAAATCAAAACCTTTAAATATAAGTATTGTCACGCGCAAATGATTGACGCATTGTTAGCTCTGACTTTGCTTCTGTGAGCGGTAGCAGCGCCCTACCTTCTTTAGTCAAGTTGACTTGATTCCCGTCGGCAAAAGCTGCTTTTTGAAGAAGAATAAACGGGGTTATGCTGAGTTGGGCAGATTTTGCAGATAACGAGATATCCCTTCTTTAACACAATAAAGTTGCGGGGTAAAGGCGATTAGTGACGATTTCCATTGCACCAATTAAAAGAAAATCAAAGTCTGGCTGAAACTTAGGCATAACCACAGAGAAGAGACTTCTTTCTAACATCATCAGGAAGTGAAGTTTTCTCCGGCGACTATGGCAAAGCATCCGAAACATAATTGCACACATGAGCATGCACAAGCCACAAAATGGCCAAAGACAAGTGAATGTGCCAAATATGCGCTAAACACTAGAAGGGTTTTAGTCGAGTTGATTGAGATTCAATATTGAAATTGCATTCCATGAAGCTTAGTCATGAGTCTAGCCTTAGCGAAACTAATACTTTTGGGACTACCTTCCTGGATCTTCTATCATAATTCACTTGTGCTTTTGCGTAGATTGTAATAAACTTGTCTTGATGCTACTAGATCATAGGAGCATTTGATGTCTCACAAGGTCTTACCCTTGTCATATTATATTTTCATTTGTTTCGTGAAAAATGTATAATTTAACAAGTATTTGCATTAAAATAATCGCTTATGCTGTTTGAAGTCGTTGACAATGAAAAAAATTTCATAAATACATTTTTTGAGTGATAAGAGGGATGATTTTTAAGAAAAATATTTTAAATCATTCATTTTTTGCAAAATAAACACACTTTATAACCATACACATTTGACAGGGACTGATTATCATCTCCAGTCTTCATGGACCGGGGGCCCAATTTGCTGATGTTTTGTATTGGGCCTTGGCCAATCTGACAACCCACATGCCGAATTGACCATCTTCAGATACTGAAAATGATGACTTCTAGCTCAACATAGCCTCGCAAAAGAGACTAGGGAAAAGGCAGATGACCGTTTTACTTATCCTTTGAGCAGGAAAGTAGGAATTATACAGAAGAAAGAAGTTCCACTAAACTATTAGCATAGGAAAGAATATAACTCACGGAAATTAAAAAGAAAAAAACACTCATTGGTCCGTAAATCATATTAAATCACAAATTCTTCTCTCTTTTTTCCAAATGATAGGCACATTCTATATATCGTTTTTTCCACTCCAACGTTCTTGAGCTAAAAAAAAAAAAAAAAAAATCATCTGGCCATGACTCCGTCAAGAACATTAGCTCCGACAACGTGAAAGACTTATGTAAATCGCAACTTGATATGACATAAGAAAAGGTTAAATATCGACCTATAATAAAACTTGCGGAAGCAGAAGTCCCCCACCTAACAAGTAGGAAGGAAAACGTGTCATTCTTTTTTAAAAAGGAACTGAGTTTGTTAGACCATTTCTTTTGCCCAGCAAAAGAAGCTAGCGGGAGGAATGGGGCCTTTCCCTTTAATTAATTCCTTATTTTAGGTTTGATAAGAGCGGCGACCCTGTTCATTCTCATTCCCATTCTCATTCCAACAACCGGAAGCAAAGAGGACAGAGAGAGGGTCACTGTCGAATCAGAAACCCTGTTCCGTCAAAGTCCAAGGGGCACATGTATGCTTCAAAAGTCCTCATCTGGAGGCAAAGCTAAGTAAACACCAGACATCAGACAATGCTCTCTCATCTTACTTTTCCATCAACTTCCCTCCTTCAACCCCAAGCCAGACCTCCCCTCCCCAACGAAAAAAACAAAAGAAAGAAAAAAAACAACACCCAGATGGAAAGTACCTTGTGTTGTCACAATTGCAGCACATAACTCGTGTAGAGCTCGTGTATATTATATGGTAAATGAACGCGGTACATATGACCGACACTCGAGACATAAGAACGAATCATTTTCTTTTAGAAGTCACGATGGTCAAATCTTGTTGTTAAATCGATCCTATCATTGAAAGAGGAGCGTGTCAATCTAATTCTTCTGCCACGATTGAGTTGATCCACCGCATTGGTCGCGACGAAATCGATGGATCAATAGTCCTGGCTTCTCAAGTCCCGCGTCACTTTCCCTTCAACAACAACCCCACCTTCCCCATATGTAAAATAAACAAAAACACAGAGACCTAGGAACATCTGTTTCTATTACCCCAACTTCTAAGCAAGTTTTGGTGACTGAAAGCTACCTCAAATCCCCCATCAAAACCCCCTGAACTTTTTGCCTGCATGGCACTCCTTTGCCAACACCATTCTCGTTTTGGCCTTTCTTGCCAGACGATTCAGAGAATACACGGAGGGGAGCAGAAATTGGGTGTCCCTTCTGCTTATAGTGATAACTTATCTTTTTCGTTTGGGCTGAATAAAAGGGATGCAGCTTCATATCTCGCCCAGTTTGCGACACGTGACCGTGCTCCCAGGCAAAGGAGTGAGAGAGTTCATCAATGTCAAGGTCGGGTCAAGACGGGTCTCATACCGCATGCTGTTTTATATGCTGCTGCTCTTCACGTTTCTTCTGCGAGTCATCTTTGTAATGACGGCGGTGGATGGCATCGACGGGGAAAGGAAATGCTCCTCTATAGGTGAGCCCTACTTAGTCATAGTTTCTAGCCTAAAGTTTGAAGTTCCTTTTGAAACTAATGAATCAATGCTAGAACTATATGTCTGCCTTTGAAGAAATGCAGTCTGGCCAAGAATGTTAATGAGTTCTCAGAAGCATCTTTCTCTGTTCAGGAAGCCAAAAAAAATAAAGCTACATAAACATTTCCAGAATAAAATGCAGAACTTATTGCGGATATGTTTGTTTTACATAGTTTTGCTGACATCAAAATCAAAATGTTCCAAAATTAAGAAAATCTTTCATGAGTTTGTTGTGCAAAGAATAGAATAGGATCTGGTCGTTCTATGAACCTCATTTCGGTTGTCAGGTATATTAAATCAGGACAAAATAACACCCTCCAGATTAGAAAGCAGATGGTAACAAACGGATTCATTCATTTTTACCAATGATGTCATGAGAGGTACTTTCAAGTTGATTAATCATAACAGAGTTCTGATAACTAGGACTTTATGTGATGATCCTTTAATAGGTCATATCATAAAAGCATCAAGACATCACAGTACTTTTTCAATGAGTTGAACAAAAATTTATTTAGTGTCTAATTATGTGAATCTTCTGGTTAGAATAGTTATCCTCCGTTCATTTGGTATCTGATATTGGGGTCAACTTCTGTCAACCATTAAGTTGGTTTGATGTAGTCTATAACCAGCTATAATGCACTTGGTCCCCAGGACACACTTATACCAAAGAATTTGCCTAAGGGGTTAGCCCAGAAAATTCATTATCATACTCAAATTATGCAGTACCAACAGTAGAGATGATTCCATTTGTGTAATAGATCAGGAAGCCAATAGTTTCCCAAAGGCTTACATACAATCTGTCTCAACACAGACAAAAAGTCCAATCCTCGGCTTTATCTAAAGCAGGTTATAAATTATCACTGCAACCACGTGAACACAAGCAATTCTGAAAAGTTTCATCGTTAAATACCTTACTGAGATATTCTACGTGATTATTCAGTGATTACCTCTATGGTGGCAGGTTGCCTCGGGAAGAAACTAGGACCGAAAATTTTGCATCGAAGGCTCGAACCAGCAGTAATCTCCTCTCCAACATCTTCATTGCTCAATAAATCTTGTTCGACATCTACAGTTCAAAGCTTAGGAAGGAAAATAATAACTCTATTGCCGCTGCCAGAGATAATAACTCTCACACCATTTTACAGGTTCCAGAAGTAATATACCAGATCTTAGACAAACCCGTTTCAGAAGATGAAGTTAAAGGAAAATCAGAAATTCCCCAAACATTGGAAGACTTTGTCACTGAGATGAAGGAAAGCAGATCAGATGCCAAAGCCTTTGCTCTCCGGCTTCGAGAAATGGTACCAACTCAATCTCTGTTCCACATGATCATTTATCCCTAGATGCTTATTTAATCTTGACAGTTGTTCTTGTTTCGTCAATTTGTGTAAATTTACCCTGTCAACTGAACATCATGTCCCTGTAGCATTTTTTGAAGCTTTAGCTGATTAGAAAGTTTTACACTCCAGGTTACTCTACTTGAGCAAAGGACCCGAACAGCTAAAATCCAAGAATATCTGTATCGGCACGTGGCATCTAGCAGCATACCAAAACAGCTTTACTGTCTGACCTTAAGACTTGCCAATGAACACTCGACAAATGCTGCTGCCAGATTGCAGCTTCCATCAGCTGAGTTTGTCCCAGCTCTTGTGGACAACTCATATTTTCACTTTGTCCTAGCTTCAGACAATGTTTTAGCCGCTTCAGTGGTCGCAGCATCGCTTGTCCACAATTCACTCCATCCCGAAAGGGTTGTCCTCCACATTATAACAGATAAGAAGACTTATTCTCCAATGCAAGCGTGGTTCTCCTTGCACCCTCTATCTCCCGCCATAATCGAGGTCAAGGCACTCCACCACTTTGACTGGTTTGCCAAGGGAAAAGTGCCTGTGTTGGAAGCCATGGAGAAAGATCAGCGTGTTAGGTCACAGTTTAGAGGAGGGTCATCAGCCATTACAGCTAATAACAGTGAGAAGCCTTATGTGGTTGCAGCAAAGCTTCAAGCACTGAGTCCTAAATACAATTCCATGATGAATCACATAAGAATACATCTACCTGAGGTATGAAGACCACTAGTCTTGGTTATTTCTTCTGTATGATGCAAATAATTCTTAATTCTACTTGTTCTTTGCAGCTGTTTCCAAGTCTAAATAAGGTAGTTTTCCTGGATGATGACATTGTGATCCAAACCGATCTTTCCCCTCTTTGGGATATCGATATGAATGGGAAGGTCAACGGAGCTGTTCAAACATGTAAAGGGGAGGATAAATTTGTGATGTCAAAGCGATTAAAGAGCTATTTGAACTTCTCCCATCCTCTCATTCGGGAGCACTTTGATCCTAACGAATGTGCATGGGCTTATGGCATGAACATTTTCAATCTAGAGGCTTGGAGAAAGAGTAATATAAGTCTTACTTACTATCACTGGCTTGAACAGGTAAGCACCTCAATATCAAGAATATAATCAGTGCTATGCTTGTGTGGTTTAACCGATCTACAACATATTGTATATGGACAGGCATACTGTTCGCATTAAATACCTTGCTTACTACATCAGATACATGATAATGACAGTTTGTAATGAAGGATGGGAAAATAGATGTTCTTGGACGTTTCTGTATAACAACCTGAAAGTACAATGCAGATGTCTCTGCAACTAATAGTGCCTTCAATTTTCCCATGCTCTCTTCTGATAATAACCTGAAAATATAATGCAAAATCTCAGCAACTCATACTGACTTCAATGTTCTCATGCTCTCTTCTGGTGCAGAACTTGAAATCTGATCTAAGCTTGTGGCAGCTAGGAACATTACCTCCTGGTCTAATAGCATTCCATGGTCATGTTCTCATAATTGATCCCTTTTGGCACATGTTGGGGCTTGGATACCAGGAAAACACAAGTTTTGCAGACGCTAAGGATGCAGGAGTCATCCATTTCAATGGCAGAGCAAAACCCTGGCTAGACATAGCCTTTCCGAAACTTCGGCCACTGTGGGCCAAGTACATCGATTTTTCTGATAAGTTAATCAAGAGCTGCCATATTAGAGCTTCTTAGAATGCAACTGGAGGGAAGCTGCCTCACCATGTGGAACATAAGAGCTATTGCATCTGTACATGTCGAGAGAAACAGAAGGGAAAGTCCACAAATTTAGCAACTACAACTGAGGGTGCATACGAAAGAACAGATACAGCATCTTGCAAATTTTGGAATCTCTCTTATGCATTGTTATTTACTATGTTCTCTCTCTTAGTGGTTTCAATTACAAGATATCTTCAAATAAAATTCCCTCCAGGCATAGTCTTCATGGGAATAGTCCACAGTGACTACAAAGAAAATCTTCCCTCTTTGTATAACCTGCTTACATAAACCCGAGTACATCACATTTAAATTAAGGAGATAATAAGCAATGCATTATCAAAAAATTGAAGGGCAGACATTTCAATGCTTCAGAGGCTTTAGAATGAAATTATTCTCAGATAACCAGCCAGGGAACAAATAAGAAATCAGACATGCTTTAATTGGTCCAGACTTTTGTTAATCATGGTCCAAACTTCAAGAGTTTGAGGCATAGAATGTAAACAACCAAAAATTGAACTCTCTACTTTTTGCTACAAAAGAAATGCTACTTTCTCCCAGTTACATTGGATACGAGCTCCTTCAAGAACTTTGCAGACTTGGTGATGGGCGAATTGATGGCCATCAAATTATACAACACGCTTTCGACCTCACCAATGGATGGCCGAGATTTGAACCTCGAAACCACCTTCAAACTCTCTCCTTCTTCTTCTTCGACAAGAACAGCCCATGTCTCCCCACTGACCACCCCATCTCTAACGCACTTAAAGATCACTCCTCTCCTCTTACTCAAAATTCCCTTAACTTCTAAGCCCATGAAGGAATAAATTACCTCAAATGATCCCACAAAACCCCTGAGCTCACCAAAATTCTCCTCTTCATCAAATGCCCATTTGGGATTAAACAGTACAACCGGCTTCGGGTACACTATCTCAGCCAATTCTTTCACCACATTCAACTGCGAAGACCCTGGAGCTAAAACGACCACCGCATCACCAGAACTGAAGATCCGGACATCATCATCCTCCGTAACTGACGACACGACTGTATGCTCCACCTGACTTGATGAACTCGATCTAAAGCCTTTGGCAGAAGACTGTTTGTCAGGCCACAGGAACAGAATCTTGACAGGGGAGCCTTTGTTTTTCACGGGCAAGTCTCGGAACACGTCGGAAACGAGCTGGGACAGCGATTCGGGCGAGTCGTCGATAACCGGGATCTCGACCCTGAACCTGGGTTGCTTCAGTTTCTTGAGCTTGCCGGCGAGCTTGGGGTTGTTGAGAGGCTTCTCTAAGGTGGTGGAGAGGCAAGTCCTGGCTTGCTTGATAGCTTCTTCTCTTGAGGCTGGTGGGTTTGGAGAAGATAGAGAAGCTTGAGCAGAGAGTTTGCTGGTCCGGGGTCTCTGAGGAAGCGTTCGAGGGCAGAGAGTGATGCGGCAAATGGGTTTGTGCGTGGGAAGTTGGAGAGATGAGGGAGAGATTTTCTGGGGCAACGATCTTGTTGTTGGTGGACTAGGATTCGTGTGTCTGTTGTTGGTGTGTACATGAGTTTTGAAGAGAAGGGAAGCCATTTGAGTTCACTTGAGAAAGAGCAAAGCCTGGAGTGCAGCAGAGCAGAGATCAGTAGCTTCATGCATGATGCGGATAAGGTTTCATTTTATGGCTGGTCATACGCCCCACAGTTTTCCAGTTTAAGAAAAGGAAGAAAACATTGCCTGAGGTGAAGTACTGATCTCGGACGGTTGCATTTTCGAAATAAATTATTATGGTTTTTAAATCTCACTTACTACTTTTGCTGATGTCTCCGTCGCACATATTTTATAACAGTTTCATCTGTTGCAGAATTTTCATAAAACAATTAGAATCAATGTGAAATCCCACACACCAAACGATACGTGCGATTGATAGGATCTTTGAGTAGACCAAGATCCAGACAAATATTTCATCTCTAAGAGGGAATATTATATGACAAAATTTCTCTATCAGAGATCAATGCAACAACTTCGGAATAAATGGTTTGACAGGAATTTCCTTTCAAAAACATTTCTGGAAAAATGGACTGGAGACCCTCTGCCAAACTGAGTAGTTTACAAAGGATGATGAGCTTATGGTTTACGAGAAACTTGAAGTTCACTTAATACAATTGACAGAATTGGCATCAGAACTTGTTACAATTAACATGTGAAGACTGAAGACTAGCATTATCATTCTGAAGTTCGTACTGTCATCAAGCGCTTAAACTGCCAAGAAAGACTTGAAGAAGAACTAACAGCATCAGTAATGACAAACTCAATACAATTCGGCAGCCAAGTTAAACAACGGGTGGCTGGAGAACATGATCCTGTGAGGTATCCCCTGCAGCAAGAGGCATGAACTGCCACATTGCATCCAATGAAAGGTACCAACTTGCTCCCAGGAGTTTCGCCTTGATGAGCGAAGGTGGTGGGAATTGCCGGAGGTGGAGGCAAAAATGGTTGGGCATTCATGGCTTTCACTCGCTGATCCAACTTTTCCTTCTTGTCTTCACCCATTGCTTCTCATCACGAAGCTCACTCTTCTCACCCTGCTCATGAAAATGCACCTGTTGGAAACCACTGTTCTCCCGAGTAGTCATATCATTTGTTAGGGAATCAAGTTCATTACCGACAAAGTGATAAATAGGAGGAAAGAACTTGATAATTGTCAAAAACTTAAAACTCTTGAACAGTCGTTGATTCACTTTCAACTTTCGGGCACAGCATCGACTAATATCGCAACTCTTATCAGTTTTGGGAGGCCTTCCTGGCTTCAGGAGAGATCCCAATTCCTGGTTACAAGATGCTTAATTGAAGCGCCCCTGCTTTTGTATATTCAGAAAAGAGAAGGAAGACGGGGGACTGCTTCTATCGATCTCTTCACGCGTTCTCCGTACACCTTCTAGAGCTCAATGCACCAAATGCTTCAGATCTACTCTGGCCCTGTTAGGCTGATAGTTGAAAAGGGACAAAGGTATGATTGCTTCGGAAATAAGTTGACCAAAATATTAGCACTTATGCAAAGCATGACATATTGATGTTACTGGATAATACTTAGTACTCACCAAGAACCAAGAATATAGAAGAAAAGAACTGTCTCTAATCGAGAGAATTAACAAGTTAAAGACTGAATGTAAGGATCACATTCTTAAAATTTAACAAGTTGATACTCAACTTGCCATAAAAATTAATGAGAGTGAAGTATCGATTACAATTTTTAAGAAAGGTCAATTTACTGAAAATGGTATATTTGCCTATGTCATTTCCTATCAAGTGTTCCATGGAAAGCCACTAACTAACGAACTCCACCAAACCAAAGAAAAGCTTTGTTTTGGTCAAATTTTCTCAGGGGAAGGAAATGACCGAACCGTCCCCGTTGAGAGGATATCATTCCGGTGGTCACGAACGAGCCGCGCTCTTTTCAAACGGATATAACCGAAATCCAAAAACACAACCTCGTCTCGCTTCTTCACTTCCCACTTCAGTCCGTTCCTTCTTCGATCCCCACCAAATCAATGGAGGGTCTTGCAAACTTAAATGGCCTATCGAAGACCCTGCTTTCACCGGTTCCGGCCCTTCTGAGCCGTCGAGCCGCTCAGAAGAGATTGACAGTGAACGAACATCCGGGCCTTACTTCGGACAACCTTCAAGAACCACATTTGACGCTGCAAACTTCTCGTAGAACAGCTCTCGGCCTCACTTCGGTAGCCCTTGTCGGGGCTTGGGCAGTGGATTAGCTCTCGCCGAGGACAATGGCTATTGGCTCACTGGCCCCATCCCGGTGCCTCCCGTCTACAATAGTAATCATTTACTTTTTTGCCAAATCTCCATATTTGCAGTTCTGGTTCTGTAATCGACTTTCGATATTGTTTTTTGGCATGAAATTTAGGGATGGTTGCTTTTGGCAGTCTTCAATCTGGGGTAATTTCTGATGATAACCTGGACTTGTGAATAACTGTATATTTTGGAACTAGAACGGACCATTTCCACCTCTTGGAACCCGTTGGACTTGAGATGGACTTGCTCTTTTAGATCTTATCACAGTGAGGCTGCTTTTTCGCCTTCATAATGTTGATGTCTAGATACGTATGCAAATGGAAAGTACAATGTGACCGATCAGAACTCCATGTAGGTTGCATTAGTTTGGGGGCACTAAAGAGTGAAAGAAATCGACACACGCCTTCATTCAGGTGTTGTTAACATATTCTTAACCTTCTTAGGGTCCAAGGATTGCAGTCACTTTATGATAAAATGCAGGATGTATCGCTGTCATTCTAGCGCGTCACTCAAAACTAAGTTGCTTATCCAGAAATAAGTTCTCCATTTCTCATCTGTGGCATGGATTTACAGAGATTGCAAACGAGAAGACAGGGACAAGGTCTTTCGTGAGGAATGGAATTTACATCGCAGACATAAAAGTGAAAGGAAGCATGTACAGGCTAAGGAAGTACGCATTTGATTTGCTAGCTTTGGGAGATTTGATTGGGAAAGATGTGTTGAATTATGTCAGGAAGTACTTGAGGCTCAAGGGGACTGTCATGTACTATGACTTTGATAAAGTGATCTCTGCTGCTTCCGCTTCTGATAAGCAGCCCCTCACTGATTTGGCCAACAGACTGTTTGACAACTTTGAGAAGGTAAGGGTATTTAAATGTAGTTCACAAAGTGACAATCAGATCACTTTTCGCACTTTCAGAATCGTTCATAAAAAGTTGTGGTGAAAAACTGTTTTAGATAATGGAAATGAAATGGTCATCAGGTGGTTTTCAAGTGCAGGGGTACAGTAGGCATAATAGAATTTCTTTAGTCTTCTGAATCAGAATAATGCATACTTACTTTTCAGATTTAAATTTTTAGTTTAAACATCACCTTCTTTAATTTGTGTTTGTGCATTAAACTCTTCAAACATCAGAGGAACCAGCTAATGAAGAAGACATGCTTTGTTTTTTTCTGAAAAAAGTTTATTAGAGTGACACAATCTTGTAAGGTCTAACGGATGTTGATTTGCATCTGATTTGGCAGCTTGAAGATGCTGCGAAGAAGGAGGACTTGCCAGAGACACAATCTCGTTACCAAGACACCAGTATCATTCTTCAGGAGGTTATGGATAGAATGGCCTAAATATGAGGCAATTGTGGACCTGATTGAGATTTTGATCATTACTTCAAGGGGGGAAACTAACCCTAATTGGGTGGAGAAATATCATCTTTATTCCATTGTTCATTTTCGCTGTATATTGTACTGCGAAGCCACATCTTTTTGTCTATGGAGGCGATTAAAAATGGCCTTAGATTGATTGAAAATTTTCTAGTTTTAACAGATGATTAAATTATGTATATAAGCAGATGTAAGCTATAGCGATAAACATATGCCACTTCACAGTCAACAAAAATTGTAAGCATGACATGTAAAGGGTTATGGTTGTTTACCTTGTACCACGCATTCATAGATCTGCTTTTCTTGCTCTAGATGTTGGTTGCAGCATAGACAAATTAAGATCGGCCTATGGTTGCGATGCATCCATGAAATTGTTTCAGTGTATTCTACCTTTTGTTGCACACAGCAAAAATCACCCCATATATAGCAACAAGGCAAACTCTCTTTAGATTCTAGCAGAAGAAAAAAGAAGTCTATGGTATATTGGAACAAGAAAAAGAAATACCAGAGCCGATATTCACCTCATCAGTACACAAAAGCATTGGGGAAAAGGAAAAGAACTGTTTCACCAATGTGGAGATGCGGGGCATCAATCCTCTGGCATGCTAAGCGAGCTCTCTACCATCTGCCTACATTCCCGTTTCAATATATATGTGCTAACAAATGCCCATGTAGAAATTTTTTCTTTTTACTCATGACTCCATTTTGGTTTAGGTTCTTCACCTTTGTCACTGAGATACAGTTTGGCAACAAAACCCTGTCTGATTGTACATGGCAAAGCTACAATTCTAAGGGTATGTATGTTGGTTCAGAGCCTATTTAAATGCTCTTGTATCTTGCTGAGTTCTGAATGAGCCTAGTGTCGATAGGCATATTTTTTAAGAAAGAACCTGCAATCTTTATAAGATATTGATTTTGCAGATACCATGTTGATTGATTAACATTCTGCATTGGACGCTGCACATGGATTCGTTTAACCATTAGCTCGTTCCAAATATTGTACTCCCTCCGTCCATCTCTCTCTGATTTTGCAAAACCAGTTGCTTAATGATGGATCCTTTAGCGTAGTTCTGCTAGTAATAGCCATCATTTCTTGCTTTTCCCCTGCCCATTTCCAGCACTACATCCTGCATTATTTGTTGGTTTTCAGTCTATACATCCCTCGACTGAAAACAGGACGCCAATAGTGTTAGTGAAAAAGGTCAAACCTAAAAAAACATGCATCAACCAGACCTTATGGTAACACCCCTTATAGGGAGGTTAGTCATAATCCGTGTTATGCAATGTGATTTTAGTCATA
This sequence comes from Eucalyptus tenuipes, assembly GCA_014182365.1. Taxonomy (NCBI): domain Eukaryota; kingdom Viridiplantae; phylum Streptophyta; class Magnoliopsida; order Myrtales; family Myrtaceae; genus Eucalyptus; species Eucalyptus tenuipes. The sequence goes on from CM024542.1 coordinate 7,771,006, forward strand.
CATAATTTTTTGTTACAGAGGCAGTACAGTTCAATTAGTACTTTGAATCAGTTCAGCTACATCCCGCCACCCCGTTCTTTCCCTGCACGTTGTCGGAATGCAAATTGGCTTTCGGGATTCTGATTTCTAGATACTTCTCACTGCTCAGCTTTGCCTCTAATTTCCTCCAATCTGCATCATCTGGCAGCTCAAGCCTCCTCACGTATCCATGTTCCCACCAGCGCCCACATCTCCAATCCTTGGTCTTGGACTCTCTCTGTGGCTTCCATTGCCCACTAATTTCCACCACCTTTCCATTATCAGTATAAATCTGGACACCGTTTTCCCCTAAAACTGCTTTAAGCATATGGTTATTGTCACGAAACTGACCTTACTAATGTAACAATATTCTTAAACAAACAAACAGTCTCAATTTACAGCCAACTCTTGTAATATATGTTCACTCTTTCATAGATGGTACTGATAAATTCATGTACTTAGGCCTGGAACTGCAGATAAGTTTCCAGCAAAATAAAGGTATTCTGTAGTCTCCTAACCGAATGATCATTTTTGTTCTTACCCTTTAACCTACAAGGACAGCATAAGAAAAGCTCAAAAAACTTACCTGGAATTTCCGATTTCAACACGTAATCATTATCGGTCTGAAACCAGTCGACGGTGGTCTGGCCGCAACTGCGAAGTTTGGACAAGAGCGCATCCGAAACGAAGTCCCACAGAGGGAAAGCATCACATGGATCAAAGAATTTCCCGAACAAAAAGGGGCTAAACAGCGAGCCGTCGCCGAAAACCCCGTGGACCACCGGACTGCCCTGGCTGAAGAACTGCTTGAACACGTCGTCGTTCAACGGGACCGACCACTTTTTGGGAGCATGATCGTCGGTTTTAACATCCAGCTGTTTGCAAGAGCTCATCTCACAGAGCTTAGCTTGGATGTTTAGCAGGCGTTTCTTGCGGGGGCAGCTCAGAAGAATTCTTGCCTTTATAGTGGGAAAGAAGAAAAAGGAGCTGCAACGGGAATATTTGGAGGGCTGTAAAGCTAGCGGGAATATTTCCTTTTCTCTTATCGCATTTTTTCTCTTTGGTCAGAAGAAGTTATGGCAGGCAGGCCAGGCACGCAAGATGCCCATTTGGCCATTTGTCTAGATTCTGTGCTTCTCGATGTGAAGAATCGAGAAACAACCTTTCCCTAGTACGAGAGGACCGAGAAGGACGCACGCTGCTTCTAGCAGCCGCTACAGGTCCTCAACCAGCTTCATAATTCTGCATTTTACAGGTCGAGGCGTAACTCTGGATGAGTTCATAGTTACCGCTTCATTTCCAGTCCCGCACTGAGCTTATCATTGATATATTTGGCGGTAGATCGAGCAAAATGAGAAGCTTGCTTCTTCATCTTGACTTCGATTCTCGATAGGCTCTGTACTTGTTCTTTACTACGAACTACCTCAGCTGATCTTTCCATATGCGAAGCTAGGACCCTACGCTTCATATCATTTCTCCAGAAACATGACTTTCATTGGTGGGTTTCACATAATATATCAGCAGATTCGGCACGAAACCACCTATCGGAGATGCCGATTCCTCCTGATGTGATTACGAAACCAAGCACGGAAATCAACAACCACATCACCGGAAGCGAAGGCTGAGTGCGAAAAGAATCTTTTGGTGTGACTGATCATGTTCCCACGAGATCTCCCTTTACATAGACAATCCAAAATCATCCTTTCTTTTGTGGAAAATGGTTGGCAAAGCGAGATAGGGTATCGGCTTTGATTAATGTTCTGCAAATTTTCAGCCACTGGAGTACCTGAGTCGCCAAGATAAAAAGGAAGGGGAGCACGACAAGTCGTGCCCCACGTTCGCCACTGGAGGAAGGCAATCATTGAAATTCTGAGCATCCAGAAGAGACCCTTTGCTTTATGAGACGAGTGTCTGAGATCCAAAGGCCGAGGCTCGGCAAGGGAATGGGAAAAGACCATCTGCCTACCACGAGTCCCTACCAAAAAGTTTGGACGCTGGAGACGACAGGAAACGGGTGAAACATCTTATATCAATTCTAACTTTGTTCAGGACCCTTTTAGCTTGAGATTTCACCAGGGGACCTAAGTATGTGGCAACATGGTACTTTGGGCACCTTAGGACCTTAGCTTCATCCCAAATTCCCAATAGACGCAAAAACCGATGTGGAGGGGGATTTGTTGCAGTGACAGAGAGCAACCACTTCTTATCAAAAGAGAATTACCAACAAAAAAAGTTTTAAATCTATTATAATTATGTCAATTCAGTTACAAATTTTTGTTTTTAGTCAAATGAGTTATAAATTTTTTATACTTGTGTCAATTCGATCCTACCTAGTCGAATTTGACCAAATTAACACCTTGACATGGCATGACTCAAACGTAAGACTACTGTATTTCTTGATGTAGATAATTTTTAATAAAAAATTAGATTTTTAAATTACTTTTTTCTTTTCTTTCTCTTTATTTATTTTCCTCTTTTTTCTCCCTCTAGCCTGTTGGATAGAGACGACCAGCAAGAGGCAAAGGCCAGCAAGGTCGCCTTCACCCAATGACGACAAGGCTTGACCTTTGCTAGGGGTGAGCGAGCCAAGCCCTCGCCAGACTCGACGAGGGCCCTCGTTACTAGTGGTTGGGTGAGGTGAGCCTCACCAATGGCCAATGATTAGTTCAACGATGGGCCAAAGGAAGAGAAAGAGGAAAAAAAATAAAAAGAAACAAAAGAAAAAAAATCAAAATTTTTTTAAAATATGAAAATATTATTAATCTAACTTGGCACCAATTGTGCCGTGTTAGCACTGGTCTACCCAGCCAAATATGATCAGGTAGACTAAATCAACACAAATGCAAAATATTTATAAATCATTTGACCAAAAAAAAAAATTATGATTGAATTGGTATAATTGCAATAGATTGAGAATCCTTTTTAATGATTCTCCAGGCTGTTTGGCTTATGTGGGGACTTTTAAAACAAGTTGTTCAGGGCCGTCCGGCTTACGTGGATACTTGGGAGAGCATAAGGATAGTCTCGGTTTTCGCCGAATCACGCGGTAATTCCTCGCCGGCGGTGGTGTGGTTTGAGTAGAAAAAGACCCGCAATGACGGTCAATTGGAGCTTGCTTGAGTGCTTTGTACATCGTGTGCGAAAGATACGCGTAAAATGCATATTAAACAAAGTGGACGAACGGGAGGCTTTATGCGGCTGCACCTTGTGCTCGTATCCTTCGTCCTTAAGATATTCGGCGGCTTTAAATATAGCCCATTCAATTCCGTTTACCCTCTTCTTCTTCTTTTTCTTTTTCATTTTCTTCTTTTCCGTTTTTACATTTTGCTAAGAGTTAATATAACGAAAAATCCTAAACTCATATACATCTAAGAAATTTAGATCAAACTAATTTGTTGATCACCAAAAATCTCCAAATTGGTACATTTATAACAAATAATTTCTATTAAATTGAATAAATACAACAAAAAAATCATAAATCGGTACATGTGGGACAAGCGGAAGGTAAATACCAGTCAACTGTCATGTATTATCTACCTCAATAATTCAACGGTAGAGCTTAACGAAAAATAACGGAGGATTGTATCAATTTGACATTTTCTAGTGATCAAAAAATTATTTTAAGTAAATTTATCATAAATATACCAATTTAAAATTTTTCATAGTATTAACCCTTTTGTTAATAAAATCGTTTGTTCTCTTGCTTTGCAGTCAAATAATTTTCATGAATGCTTTTTTTTTTCTTTCCCATTTCCCCTAAATTTTTCAATATTTTTGGGAAATATGATGTGAAAGCTCTCAAATGATCGCGGAAGAAATCATTTATTCTCGAAGGAAGAAAGGGGCATGAGGACCAATGGGTGAGGGCATTCTCATTTGACCGCTTTGCCTAAATTCAAATTGTCTCCATGCAAATCATTTTTGACTTTTTCTCCCTGGTTGAATTATTGGACCGGTTATATACTGAAAATTGATAGTAACGTTAATGCAATAAAAAAAAATCTCAAATTGCTCACGACACATTTGATTCCGAAATTAATTTTCGTGGCTCAAGAAATCTCAAATTTGTATTCTCATAATAAATTTATCCCCAAACTCACAATAAAATATAACCGATATCTCTCACTTATATTTATAATGTGTTTGTTTCGTGAAAAAGAAAATCATTTTCCAAAAAAAATGTCTTCCCCTTTTCAGGTTAAAGAATTTATTTGTTTAAGTGAACGTTTTTTAATAACCGATCATTTTCAACAAACCAAATGCACGAAAGTCTAAAAAACTAATTCACAAAAAAATATTTCACTTAAACAAGCACGCCCTTATCCTCTATTAGCATTCCACCCAATATCCCGTTAAATGCATACATGTGAACAGGCTCGAAATACCAATACAAGACGCAATGATAAACTTGAAGTGGAAACTCCACGTGGCTTATAAGTTGATTTGGATCAGAGGTACCTGTTCTATTTATAGTAAACGTGTCACGGGACATCAAATGAGATTTTGTGCGAGACGAACACCAATCCGAGGTGAAAGTGACGCGGAGAATCAATTTTGGACCGGACAATTGGATAAAAGAATTCAATTTTAACAGTTCCTCATGTGCATAAAATAATATATCAGGGTTAACGGTAACATCGTCCGACCGTCACGGGACGGTGAAAAGTCGGTCACGGGCCCCGCTCCCCCCGGTTTTTCAAAGCGAGGTTACCGACACGTGGCCGCGGCCGGCCCTACCGACCGGACCCCACCGGACGCAGTCGCCGTGTTTTTTTCTGCGGATTCTGCTGCAGACGACACGAAGGAACAGGGGCCCCCCGTCACGCGTTTCCGTCGGTTCGAAGACATCCATGGTCGCCTCCCAAGATTGAATTTTGCGTGCTGCCCCCTTCGTGAAATCCCAGGAATTAATATAATTCGGAAATGCAGGAATTCGGCTCGACCCCCTTGCCCGCTCCCGCACGAAGCCTCCCCATGCGAAAAGGTCCTGCCTTTCGCCGTTTCCGGGGTCAACAGCTCCTTCGCTGCTCCTGCATTTACAGCTAACGTTTCCGGGTTCTCCCCACTTTTTTGTTTTCTTGGTTAGATCCGACCAAAAACCCGAAGTTACCCGGAAAGGGGCGATTCGTACCTGATTCAAATTTGAAATATTGGGGCCTGGTTTGTTGAGACTTTTGGGTCCGAAGTAATCTTGCTGTAACTTTTCTTGTCTGGATCGTGGGTGGTGCGTTGGGAACGAGCGTTTGTCCGCCTCATCTGTGTTATCCGATCCGACGTTTTGTTCCCTTGCGGGCTGGAAAATCTTGGGTTTGCTCGTTTGATTGGAATGGTGTTGCGGTCTACCCGTTTGATATATTGAGGCTCTTCTGGTCCTGTTGAAGATTGATTCTGTGTAGTTCTTGGTTGGACAAATTTTTGGTCGTGTGATCAGTAGATACGAGAGCTTGGCGGGTTGGAAAGGCTGCAAGAGGCGAAGCTTGCATTGGAACTTGGGTGTTGTGGGATGAAAGTATAAAGGTGCGGAGAGGTTTTAGCCATCAAGCTGATGAGAAGGATATCACATGTCGAAAAGAATGATTCAGGGGAAAATGGGTCTGAGAAAAGTGGGAGCCTTCGTCGTCTTGGTGACTCTGCTTTGCTCTTCTATGGCCTTTTGCTCGAAAGAAAGGGAAAGGATGGGAGAAGAAGTGCCCGTAAGAGATGTGTTAGATCCACTTTCTGGAGTGATGGATAAAGACTTGGTATGGAATTATATCTCTTGATTGCTATCCATTTGTAGTTGCAATGTCTGTCAGTTTCATAATCTCGATCCTTAGTCTCGAAGAAAATGATCATATGCTTATGGGTTTGGCAAGTTGCTTCTGTTATGGTAGCTAAGGTTCTATTATCAGTAGCACGTTTTTTTCATTGTTTATGGTGGTTGTATGGTTATAGGGTTATGACTTAAGCTGAGTCTCAAAGTCCAAACTAAGTGGGTTGGTTTTCACTGTCAAATAACTGCGTTAAGCATTCAACGTGCACTTGGTTTTGCATCTTCAAGAGTTTAGATGGCGCATTTAGCTTACTTGAGACTTGACTAGTGCTCTGCCTCTTAGATTTCATACTAATGGTGCGCTGCTATTAGGGGACAGGCAGCTCCAAACCTTTTTCTTTATTTGGAGCTGCCTGTTTCCTACCTCTATCAAACTGCTGCATCTTTGTTTTATGCTAGACAGAGCGTAATAATTGCCCATTGGGTGTTTGTTGGTCAAAACTGGTTACCATAAAATTTCACACAAATGTTTTTGGTATGCTACATATATAATAAACTTTTTAAGTGATGGGCATAATTTATTCTCTTTTATGAGGGATAGTACCAGATTTTAACTCCGAATTTCTGTCGAGTAGACCTTGTTGTTGTGAGAATTCTTAATTCATGAGTTGTAGGGAGGGACTTATGTCACCACAAACAGAGACTAAAGCAAGTGTTGGATTCAAAGCTGGTGTTAAAGATTATAAACTGACTGAGTTATGAGAATGTGTTGAAGCCCACAGGGAAAAAATTATGCTGCATGATATGTCAGACTTTAGTGTGCACTATCCAAGATTGATTTTTTTAGTCCTTAGTGTAAAGGCTTTCTTTGAGGTTGAAAAAGTGAATCCTATAAAACAGACGGCACTTGTTGGCAGAAAATAGGCTTGTTGTAGGTAGGCCTATATCAACAGCTTTCAGTTAGATCTTGATTTCCATTATCTTATGCTCTACCTTACAGATGGGCACTCAAGTTTTTTGACATTGATGTGGCAGGTGGAGCAATTATTGATCAATTGTAGGACTGACTTGATTCAAATAAAGGATATTGTTGAAGCCCTTGATGTATGTCTACTGCAAGAAGCATCTGGCAATAGTAACAATTTCGTTTTAGAATGTAAATCATTTGCAAAAGAAAAGATCCAGCAATATTTTGATATCCATCCCCATGCGAAGCACCAGCTAGTAGATTGTTTAAGAAAGCATAGCTTTCTGTTCCCGGTTTCTGGGGAAGATTTTGGCTCCAAGAACTGGTACTCTGAGTATATCGGGTCCTTGAGTTCTAAGCTTGGCTCTTCAAGAAGGTATTTGGCTAGCGAGTCTCCAGCACCTGCCCCATCACCTGTATCAGGACCTCCTGCATCCAGCCCAGCACCATCTCCTGGTGCTCCTAGTACTCCTAAGACTAGTGCACCGCCAAGTCCATTTTTTCCTCGCAGTCCTGATGCTCCAACCTCAACATCTACAGCCAGTGATAATCAATCAACAAGCGCACCATCAAATAAGCGGAATAATAAAAAACCAGTTGTTCTTGCTGTTGTAATCACGGCATCGGTCACATTGGTTCTTGTAGCACTTCTATTTTTATGCTATCGACGAGTATGCAGAACTGGCCCTCGTGTGGGCCGAAATGACGAAAGGCCCCTCCTCAGCCTAAGTTTAAGCGACTATTCCGTTGGTAACAGAAAATAATTCGATCTCTTTTTCTTATTCTCCTGAATTATTAGTTCATTGGTGATAACCACATTTCCTTCTTAAACTATGTTTCACAGGTTCTCCATATAAGCCTTATGCCTTCGGAAGTTCAATTAAGGAAGATAAGCCTGGTCAACAGACATTCCATAACGAGAAGCCGTCATCTTTAAGCGGCAACTATAACGTTGAATCCAGTGTGCTGAATAACTTCTCAGGCAAGACCTCTTCAGTAGGAATCGAGGTCAATGCTACAAATCTAAATCCGAACCCCTTGCCACTGCCTCCCGGAAGGGCAGGTTCTACTGTTGGTTTTCTAAAGCCTCCTCCCGGCAGAGCAGATCCTCTTCCTCCAGAGCCACCTGCTCCTCCTAAGCCTCCTGGAAGGACAGGCCTTCCTCCTCCTGCTGCTCCACCACCACCTCCTCCTCCCACTATAAGACCTTCAGCCGTGGGAGCAGGTCCTAAACCTCCTGGACCACCTCCTCCACCTCCTGGACCTCCAAGGGCCAAACCTGGTCCACCACCCCCGCCACCTCCAAAGGGTGGTGCAGCTCCACCACGGCCTCCTCAACCTCCTGGAGGTTTGAAAGTACCTCGACCCTCTCCTCCTGGTGCAAGCACATCTGATGCGGGTGGATCAGACCACGAAGTTGATGCCCCAAAAGCCAAGTTGAAACCATTTTTCTGGGATAAGGTCCTGGCAAACCCTGAACAATCAATGGTTTGGCATCAGATTAAGTCGGGGTCATTCCAGTAAGTGCAGAATCTTGTGTCCCACCACCCTATCTATTTTTATTTTTTTCTTTTAGTACATGCTTATGAGCTGCTGATGACCATGTTTTCTCTCGTGGACAGGTTCAATGAGGAGATGATTGAATCTTTGTTTGGATATGCCCCGGCTAACAAAAACAAAAATGAACTTAAGAAAGAGTCTTCTTCACAAGATCCTTCAAATCAGTATAATCCAATCATCGATCCTAAAAAAGCACAGAACTTATCCATTCTCTTGCGGGCCTTAAATGTAACGATTGAAGAAGTCTGTGATGCCCTCCGCGAAGGTGATCATTCTCTTGCTGACTTTCAAAAGCTCATATGCCACATTGCCATAGTCATCCTTGTAAACCGTGTCTATCTTCATGTGCCAGTGATAAATGATACCCTTGATAAGCATAGAGTAAAGAATGGATTTGTGCACAAGAAGTCTTAACGTTGTCAGTTTATCATCTTTTGTTTCCTTTCTGTTTAATCACTTTGTGTAACAATTGCCAAAATCAATTCATGTGTTCCCCTTGAGGAGTAAATTTGACGGTTGACATATTTCCTTATCTATCAGAAAAGCCTATTGGCACAGGTACTCATTTTTCCTGTCAAACGCGAAGTTGGTTACTTTAGAATGTCATCTTTGACTTGGAATGGGGGGTTTATGTTTTTTATTTTTCCTTGCTCGTGATTAGCTAAATTGCTTAGATCTCCTCCTTTACAATCTTTTCAATTCTCAGTAGCTGTAAATGTTGATTTGCTGTCATGAGTTATTGAGAACAATGCTGGAGATATATTTGAAATGATTGAAGTGATTTGGAACTTAAAGTTCTACCATGTTTGTTTGCCCTGGATTTGCTAAAGAAAAAAGAACTAAGAGTTATGGCAAATGTATCTGGCATTTTTGCTAACCTTTTGACTAATGTCTGCATCATCGGCATTTCTCAAAAAAAGTTGAGCCACAATATTAGATACTGATCCAATATAATGAAATGTTCAGGCAGACCTGTTAATTTTTAGGCATCATTTGACTAATGTGTTCTAGTGTATTTTAAGTGTTAGGTTCACTTGCTCTAAAATCATGTTTTGAACTTTCTTTGGACCAGGCAATGAGCTTCCAGTCGAGTTCCTTCAAAGTTTGTTGAAGATGGCTCCTACAACGGATGAAGAACTGAAGCTCAGATTATACAGCGGTGAACTCTCTCAGCTTGGTCCTGCTGATAGGTTCCTGAAAGCTCTTGTTGACATTCCATTTGCTTTTAAACGTATGGAGGCGTTGCTTTTCATGAGTACTCTGCAAGAGGAGGTTTCCACAGCTAAGGAGTCCTATGCAACCTTAGAGGTACATTAGTAAACATCTGAATCTGACCTTTTCATGCAGTTTGTTGCAGTTCTCAAGGAAAGTAGTACTCTTATCTAATTTTAGATTTTCTGGGGTAAAAGGTGCTAGTCTTTTTATGGGATTCACACATTAGGTTCATTTTTTGCTTGTGCTAATGGATGGGTTTTTCCTAAGCATGCTGCATCATTCCCCAATTCTTGTTGGTTTCGGGGTGTGACGCATGCTGCTATCACTCACCTTGTTTGATGTCAATCTGATGAATGGGTAGGCATAGAACAAGGTAGTCAGATGGAGGTCCTTGTTCTTGGGGAAAACAATTAAGGAGAATATTGGTAGTCTTTTCTCAGTCATTTCATGTACACAACTTCACTCATAATTTACGAGGGAACTCCGGTTTGCACATGGACTACTTCAGTTGATGCCAATCTTAGACAGTGATTTGTGATGTATCCTTAACCTTCTGCCTCATTTATACTTAGCTACTTAATGAGGTGTATATTTTCTTGAAAGGTTGCATGCAAGGAACTCAGGAACAGCCGATTATTTCTCAAACTCCTTGAGGCTGTCCTGAAGACTGGCAATCGCATGAACACTGGAACGTTTCGAGGTGGCGCACAAGCATTTAAGCTGGACACACTTTTGAAATTATCAGACGTGAAAGGAACCGATGGCAAGACGACGCTGCTGCATTTTGTGGTTCAGGAGATCATCAGATCGGAAGGTGTAAGAGCTGCTCGTGCAGCTAGTGAAAGCCAAAGCCTCTCCAGCGTGAAATCAGATGATCTCCTCGAGGATGTCTCCCACGATTCAGAAGAGTATTACCGAAGCCTCGGTCTTCAAGTAGTTTCGGGCTTGAGTGTTGAACTTGAAAGTGTCAGAAAAGCAGCGAGTATTGATGCAGACAGCTTGACAGGGGGTGTTGCCAAATTAGGGCATTCATTAACGAAGACCCACAATTTCTTGAATTCAGAAATGAAGAATGCTGGGGAAGAAAGTGGATTTAACAAAACACTGAAAAGTTTCGTGCATAATGCTGAGATTGATGTGGCGTGGTTGCTAGAGGAAGAAAAGAGGATAATGGCTCTCGTGAAAAGCACAGGCGATTACTTTCATGGAAATGCCGGGAAGGACGAGGGGTTAAGACTGTTTGTGATAGTTAGGGATTTTCTGATCATGTTAGATAAGGCTTGCAAGGAGGTGAGGGATGCACCAAAGAGGCCAGCGAAAACACAGAGGAAAGAGGGTCCAACAGCGCGATCCTTGTCAGATTCTCGACAACCAGCCTCTCCTGATCTGCGCCAGCGACTTTTCCCTGCGATCACCGAACGACGAGTAGATAGTTCTAGCTCCGATGATGAAACTTGATGGGAAATCATTTGACTCAGGTACTGACATTGTTCTTCTGGTTAAAGTTGATATTTTTGTCGCATGGCAAGGGAGGTGTTTGCACTTTGTCCTCTAAAAATGCCTTGTCGCGGCCTCTATTCAGGTGGTTGCCATGGTGAAATTTGGCAGAAGAGACACGAACCAATGCTGCTGGATGCTGCCTCCTCTTACAGGGAGGTCATTTGAAGAGCTCGAGGTCATCGCATGCACGCCCTTGAGATTGATTTACATGGGCTCACGACCAGCTGGTTGACATGGATCTCCCCAATCACTCCCACACGGACGAAGGAGGAGCTTACATAAAGATGGATTTCCATGGTGGAGTTGACTTGTAACTTCCCGACTTGTTCACCAAGTGCTGAAAAAATTGGTGCCTCTGTGCTCATTTGCATTCTTTGTAGGAAGATTCTTTGTCGGTATTCGTGATTTGTAGATTAGTAGAAGGATAGGAACAGAATGATCTATAAAATGAAGATGGAATCAATTTTGTTACACGACTCTTCTTCTTTTTTACTTCTAAATGAGAATGTCGCGATGCTAGTTATGCAGTTTTCTCAATGCTGAACGATGTTCTGTGGAGACATGTTTTATCCTGTCCCAAAACTCGCCTCTGCTGCTTAGGGTCAAAACGCTAAATTGGGTGATCCCTACATGAAATTCACTATGAAATGACAACTGGAACGTTAAGGAACTTGACCAAAAGTTCATGATGAGTCACTTAGTTCCTCTTCTACTTTCTGCCCCGTGAAAACAAATTAACTCGGTCGTTCCAAAATAAGCAAGAAAAACAGAGCTTCTCCTGTTCAAGAAGGGGCTTTGTTCACACCTCTTATACATGAAATGCATCTAGAAGAATCAAAGGGTTTACAATCAACCCGCAGAGAGAAACCCTATAATCCAAGGGTATCCGCAGAAACTCCCGCTTTAAAGCGGGCGAAAGAATTAGTTTGAATTCGTTGACAATCCAACCTCTGACGGTAGATGGTGAGTGGGCAGTTACTAACTTGGGGACACCTGTTGGATGGAGCTCAAGTTGGCCGTAGAAAAGAACCTGAAAAAGGGCCTAAAATCCAGATTCAAGAACCGACAGAACTCAAACCCAGATTCAAGGACAACGTTCCCAGATTCCCCAATTCTACCTAAACTTTATACGGCTCTTCCACTTCCCACAACCAGACACGCAGCAACCGAAGCTTTCTTTGCTTAGCCAATTCATCCCAGTGACCGACCGAAACAGTTTTCAGCACACATTCAGTTACCAATTCCTCATGCATGCATAAAAGAGAAGGCTAATAGCAAGGTTGCCAGGAACGCGTGCATCTGAAAAATCTCCAGAATTTCTTGTATTAAGAAACTAGAAGATGAACAAATATTCACAACCTGTTAAAAAAAAAAAAGAGCCCCCCACTTTGAAACGCCAACGCCCTAATCTAACCCAACACGAATTCTACCAGACGAACTCAGTCACTGACAAAAGTCTAAAGCCTACAACAAACTAAATCGAAATGAAGGAAGCAACCTAAGGAAACCCCCCTTCCCTTCAGGCCACCATCATCTTCCAAAGCTTCCGAATTGCGATCATTCGTCGTCGGGGGCGGATGACTTCGAGGTCCCGGTCTTCTTCGGCAAGAGGAGGTTGTGGATGTTGGGCATGACGCCTCCGTTGGCGATGGTCACGTCCCCGAGCAGCTTGCTCAGCTCCTCGTCGTTCCTCACCGCGAGCTGAATGTGGCGCGGCACGATTCGGGTCTTCTTGTTGTCCCTCGCCGCATTCCCAGCCAATTCCAGGACCTGAAACAAACCAAAACCCCAAAATTCCGTCACTTCAGGCCACGAAATCGTACCCAAACACAGCAATTGCGGATTCGCGCACAAACCCTAAAAACCTAAACGCTCGTCCTCCGAAGGATTTCCAAAACACAATCGAATCCTCGAATAGAGAAAGAAGCCAGAAAGAAAAAACGCCGAATCCAGATTCCGGCGACGCCGTACCTCAGCGGCGAGGTACTCGAGGACGGCGGCGAGGTAGACCGGGGCGCCGGCGCCGACGCGCTCGGCGTACTTGCCGGCCTTGAGGAACCGGGCGATACGGCCCACGGGGAACTGCAGCCCGGCCTTGCTGCTGCGGGACTGCGCCTTCTTCGCCGCCCCGGAGCCTAGGGTCTTGCCTCTGCCGGCCATGGCGGAACCGCGGGAATCGCTCGGACCGGATCGCCGGAAGTTGCGAAGCGACCGAAGTCGAGATGAACGGGAAAAAGAGAGGTCGCTTCGAGGTGGTACGACGTGGGTTGGTTGCGATCTGGGCCGACGCGAAGAAATATATATATAGTGCGGGCGATTTGAAATCGGACCAATGAGGGCGAAGTACGCGGATCGAGGGCGAGGGCCGTCGGATAGCGAGGGATGGGACGGTCGAGATTCGACGCCGGGGGTCCCGGGTCCCTTTTTCCGCGAGGGGGCATCCACTGCGCCGGATCGGGTCGGGAGGGCGAAATGACGGGAATGGCCCCCTTAATTTTCGGGCGTTGATTACCTCAGCGGTCACGGGGGCGTGCGTCTGGTCCTGCGCGCGGGGATTGCCACGTCAGCGTGAAATTAGTGGTCCCTTGGCAGAGAAAAATGACGGAGATCATATCTAGGCTACTCGTGTGAAAAATGGGTCTCACAAGAAAAATAGACCTATTTAATTCATTTTTATAAAATAAAAAGATAGCAATCAGAACCCAATTCATACCCGACATAATCCATTTTAAATAACTAATGTTTTTTTGGGGAATTATTTGCTAATATTAGTATACGAGGCATGTGAAGTTTGTTACTAGCGATAAATTAATAATAAATTACTCGTGAATTTTAGGGTAAATTTTAAATATGATGTTGAAATGGGACCATTTTTTAAAAGGGTCACGAGAGTATACCTTGTGTTGCTAAATCATGAAGTCGACGATTAGCCCATGTATAGCCATCACCTACAATCGCTCCTCCATTCAAGCTGGCTTGATGACACTGCCTTTCTTCTTGTCTGCGGCTCTCTAGCTTCTCTTACTCGCGGCCCCCTAGCTCCCTCGCTTGTGGTCGTGGTCGCTCGAGCTCGAAGAACTCGACCATGACTATGGCTATTGAAAGCTTTGATGTTTCATCAACGTTCGAAGTGAATTGATAGAATCGAGCCTTGATATACCAATCATGGAAGTGGCTAGCCTCATGCAAGCACACCATCAAAGTGGATCTATGGAATTCACTACTTTTATGGATATAAATGGCTAGTCTCATATCCACTTTAAGGGCTTTTCTGAAAAAGCAACTCTACTTGAAGATTCTATATGAAAATTTCCCTAATTTGTAAGTAAAGATAGTTATTGGAATGATTCCATTTAAGACGAAGTTTTATACTAACTCCTCCAAGAAAAATCATTTGGCCCCCAAATGATTTGTGCACACTTATTCGTGAATTGTTCTAATAAAATAACGTAATTCATTGTACGTTTTAGGGACATACTAAAAAAAAAAACATACAGAGCATGGGAATTAGAAAAAGAAAATTGGCACTTCAAAAATCTGTTGCATGAGAAAAATCAAATTAAGTAAAATGATCTCTCAATAAAACAATAAAAAAATCAAAAGAAAAAAAGGAAACGGCGAATGTGAAGTAAAAAAAGAAGAACAGAAAAATTCACTCGCAATCTATCAAGAGATGATCAGTTAACAGGCTTACCTGAGGCCGAGTCTTCTGATCGCATCTAAGGAATTGCCCAAGTCCCATCGTGAAAGAAGCAAATGATGGTCCCAATAGACCGAGCCTTATAAGATAGGCCCTTGTGTAGGCATATTCAAAAGTGCCTTTGACCCTTTTGATATAGGTTGGATCTAAGTAAGTCCATAGGCCACCAGACTCCTAATCAAGTCTAGCTCTCAATTGACCCGTCAACAGATCTAACATGAGATCACGCCTAAAGTTTCTTATCCCAATTCGCTTGCTAATATGGCAAACCACCCGGATAAAAAAATAATAATAATAAATAAATAGATCGTGTATTTGCACTTCAGTTCTAAATAGGCTAGAATGGGCCCAACTGGCTATTAAGACTAGTGATCACCTCTAGTTCCCATGTAAAAGTATTGCCTATAATCGATCAAGGCAAAACCAATCAACGCGGACTATCAAGGGACTAGTGATCACCAACTCAACTCGTTCCAACTCAGTGGTGGGCCTTGGGGTCGCATCTGCCATCTAAATACGAGGAGCCCCCCGTTTATCAGTCGGGTTTGTATTTTCTGGCCCATTTGGATCACGGGCCTCCAGCTTGAAGCCTCCCGTTTATCAAGCAAAGGCCCGTTTCTATGAAGACAGCAGTGGTACCAAACGTGATTAGAATTATTCATAAAAAATGATTTGCAAAATGCCCCGTCGTATTTCTCCTAATTCTTGAATACGATCCACTTGTTTAAACATTTAGTTAGTTGAGATTTCTGGTTTGTAGTAAATGAGAGGAAAGTGTAGTATACTCATATTACCAAATGAAGAGTACAAGCCCTCCCTTACATATAAGATGAGAAGGAAATTAAATTTAATTGCAATTAATGTAAATTACAGCTAACCCCATCTCAAATATATACATCTAACATACCCTTCAAATTCAAGGTTACGGGAAAGAAGGCAACTGGAGTTTGGAGAAAGATCTAGGAAGCACTAGGGGCCACATCAATAGTCTATTCAACAAATGAAGTGGAAACAAGTCAAATAGTGCCATAAAAAATGTGACATTAGATGAAATGACAATCTATCTCAATGTATTTGATACAATCATAGAAAATATCATTATGTGTTATTTGGAGAGTTCTGCAATTGTCACAATTAAAGATTATTCCGCCATGATGATACACCCTCATGTCTTCCAATTGCCATTGCAACCATAAATAACTCCAATATTTAGTTTTTGTACTAGAGCGAGCAACAATGGTCTGTTTCTTTCTATGCCATGAGATAAGTAAGGTGCCTGAAAAGAAATAATAGCCCATGGTGAAGTGATGATGGTAAGGGTCACCAACCTAATTGGCATATGAATAAGTTGTTAACTCTAATGTAGAATGAGCTGAAAAATGAAGGTCATGAAATAATGTATCCGTGACATGGCAAAAAATGTGAAGAATCGCAACAAAGTGAGTCGTATGGGGCATAGTTTTGTATAGACTGACAACGTGAACAACGTCACCAATGTTAGATCGAGTAAAATCATGAGATAAACAAGAGTGCCGAATAGCTGTCAATAGAGGGCAAGAGCCGGAAAGGGACCCCCTCAGTAGCATCAAATTTGGCATTGGTCTTAAAAGAAGTTGTGGCGACCTTGTTATCAGTGAGTCTTGCTAGAAAAAAGAACATCAGTGGCATATTTAACTTGAGAAAGATTATAATCAGAAGAATCTGAGAAGATTATAATCAGAAGAATCTAAGGTAACCTCCAAACATAAAAAGTAACTGAGAAACTCAAGATCTTTCATCTCAAACTATTGACAAAGATATTGCTAGAGTATTGAATTTCAACGCAATCATCTCCATTATAATCATATAATCCACATATAAAAACAACAAAATAGACCCACAAGAAGTGTGTCCAACAAAAAGAGCATGATCGTAGGGACTAAATGCAAAATCAATGGATTCCATTGTGGAGCTAAATTTGAAATACCATACACAAGGAGAATTTTTAAATCCATATCATGCATGATGTAATAGACACATTTAGTCAAAAGAATGAGTGTAGTCAAGAGAGGCACCTAATAAACTTCCTAAATGAGATTGCCATTTAGGAGTGCATTTTTAACATACATACAAAATACAGACCAATGGAAAGAACAAGACGACTATGAATAGAAGTAAAACCCACATCAGGTGCAAAAGTCTCTTTATAATCAATGCCATATTTCCGAGTCAACCATTTCACAATAAGGCGAGCTTTATAGCGGTCCCCAATACCATCAATTTTTGTTTAATCATGTACACTCATTTACAGCCGATATTAGAGTTACCAGGAGGCAAATCAATTAATCTCAAGTATGATATTTGTCTAAAACTTGCAACTCATCTGCCATTACTTGTTGTCAAAGAGGATTAATGTAGTATATTTACGTTACCAAATGAAGAGTACAAGCCCTCCTTTATATATAAAATGGGAAGGCAATTAGGTGTAATTACAATCGATGTAAACTACAGCTAGCGAATCTCAAATATACACATCTAACGCGGTTTTCTATCGAGGGCGAGCTTCGCGTCCACCAGCCTTGTCTCTCTTGAAGCTGACAACTGAAGAGACGTACAGAAGTATACATAAGAGGCCATGAACAAAGCATAGACCTCCGCCGATCGACAGGAAATGCGGATGCAAGAACCTGCACGACCCTTGCAATTTTAAGTTCTCTAACATGCCAAAGACCAGCATCGGGAATCCAACGGCAGCGACGATCCTGTCGGTTCAGCAACGTACTATTTTAATATGGTTGAGAAAAATAAAATAAAATCGAACCACGGTGTAATTTAAACAGAAACCAAATCAAAACCCTTCTTCGCATACCATACCATTTTCCTCTTGTATATTTTTCTTATTTTTCGTTAATTTTATGAAGGCGAATTCGCTGAAAATAGCTTAAAAAGGGCGTTAGCTTCCGGAAGAAATTGAACTATATGCTCACAGGAGATCACGCTCTTCTCTCTGATCTGATCGGTTTCTATTACCCAACCCTCCTTGTTGTGTTGAAAGTGTAAAAACTCAAAATGATATCTACTCCGTATATGTATGAAGGGAAGTGATTCTTTACTTTCAATCCAAAGATCATAGCTATGCTGCCCATAAAATAAAATCTTAGCAAGAAGAGTTGGGTCGCTTCAAAAATAAATGACAAAATATAGGTAAAATGATTCAATTCTCGAGTTCTGCAAAGACCATTTCGATTCGAGTGACGAACCTCTTATTTTTCCTTTCAAAATCCTCTTGAATCGAAGGTTCTAGGAACAGTTAGATTTGAGGTTCGAGGTTCGAGGTTCGACCTGGTTCGTCTTTTGAACCATTTCCGGGTTACCCTCCATAGTCAAACAATGAAAAGATCTTGGCTAGACTAAAAAGGTTAAGCAATCTGAAGTGTTGAATGGTAAGTTTTCATGTGGAACCAACATGACCACTAGGGGACAATGAGTATGGTTTGAGTGGGTGGTTCCTATCCTATAATCGGAAATTGTCTGTTAGTTTCGTAGACCTATCTAGGAACCGGACCAACAATCCGGTTCTCGAGTGGATCCATCGAACCAATCCCACCAAGCTGAGCTGGACTAATTAGAAAATGGCAAGAGAAAGAAGCCAGAACAAGAAACTCGTCTTGCAGAGTGAGAATAATTTGACGTCCACGTGTAATCTGAAAGCAATTTATCAAATAGCGAGACAGAGAAATATAGTCTACTAGCAGCATATCAAAGTGTTGAGGGTCTCTAAAGTCTTACACTGTCTACATCCATAGCAAAGCCTCCAAAGCTCTTATACAACGACTTGTAAACAGCGATGCTGAAGATAGAAATTGAGTATTTGTGTTATCTTAATATAAAAAAAGTAATGAATCATTTTTTGCTGTAGGTGTAAGTCGATCTTTGAACAAAGCAGACAAACAGAGGCAATTGTCATTTTGCTAGTGCATAATAATCACTTTCAATAATGAAAAAAATATATAAATCAAATGAATAGAGGTATAATGCAGAGTACAACCAACAAAAGAATACTTTTTTAAAATATATATTTTTTTTATATATAAATATATCAATCCGGTTTGGGTAGTCGGTCTCAAGTCTGGAATTGGAATCGGACTAATACCCACTAGTTCCAATAAATTGGAATCAAGAATCAGATTGGTCTCCTTGGAGACCGTCGATTTTGAGCTGGTTCGGTCCGGTTCCAAGCGGAACGGGCAGTTTCAGGTTCCTTTGCATATGCCTAGGACAAACTAGCAAAGACAAGAAAAGTCAGAGAGTTCCTATTCATGTCTTTGTCCTCATTCTCGAGCTGCTGTCTATGTTGTCAGATTCTTTCCTAACCCTGTCGCAGCGATTCTATGCATTTTAGAACTCTTCTTTAGAGAGCAAGAGAAACTTTTACATGGTTTTAATCTACTATATTTGTCGAGGCAGCCAAACATGTGATCTCCCGTAATCTACGGCCCCGTCATTGATTCTGTTTATAACGTCGGCACCGCGGAAATCAAAATCGAAAAAGAAGGAACACGAGAGTTCGATTTTCGACGTACCAGGAGGAGACGAGAGAAGCGAACCAGAGCTGCCTGTTGGAGGAGGACTGCTCGATCTCATCAACGGAGCAAATGCAGATGCACCCTCCGAGCAGATTCGAGGCGACGTGGGCGAGAGCGAGGAGCACCGTGGCCGCCAGCGCGAGCTCGAACGAGTGGCTCCTCAATTCTTTGCAGGCTAAGCTCTTGCTACTCTTCTGCGCCTGCATTTTTCATCATGCATTCTTAACCAAATGGTCAAAGCAAGAACGCACCCACGTACAGTGAGAGAGGAAGCGAGGGTATCTGTACCTTGTTCTTAGCAGCTTCTGCTTCGATAGCGAGGATTCCGGCGAGCACGTCCATGGCGACGACCAGGAGGCAAGCGAATGCTCTCACGTTGGCCATCCTGTTGCAGCTCCGACTCAAGAAAAATGAGGTTTGTGAAGGATATGGAGGAGGAAAAGGTCACAGTGGGACCTTTGGGAGGAAATTATGCCGACAAAACTCACATGATTATACACTGCGAGTGCAAGCAACATTAAAGGTGGGGCTACAGTCTCGAATCGTGATCGTGACCGCTCTCTTTTGTCTTGTTGGTTTCTTTGCTGAGCTTTTTCTGGAACGATCTTATGTAGGGAAGGACTCAAGGTGACACCTCTGTTCTGTTCAAGTAAGGCTGTCTTTTGTGCGAGTGCAGTCACGTCCGTCGTTTTCCCAGCCGAGTCAGACTCGTTTTCGTTGGATTCAAATTCCCTCGGTTTTTGTTTCTTTTCAGAAACGAAAAGTCGCTTATTGCCTTTCCCGTTCGGATACATAATATACCGGGAATTGTACGAGGACTCACGTGTCAAAGTTCGCACATTTTGACAGATTTTAGGTATAGCATGTTCCGACACAACAGAGAAAAAAGTCGCACATTTTGGGTATCGCATGTGCCGACACGAAAAAAGAGAGAGACTAATTTTATTGTTGTCATCGACACATATCGGATTTAGTTGATAAAAGTTGAGTCTGGTCAACAGTGAACAGAAAAATCAACAACTTAAAGAGAATTGATAATTTCAGTTATCGATCGGAGCTTTTATCAAGACTTGAGAGGTTGATCGACAAGGTCATCGACGGCAGGCAATAGACACAAAAACGTAGGTAGAAGAATACTAGAAATGCCGGAAGTTGTGTATAATGTTTACTTTAGTGCCATTTTTTTTTAATCACTTAAGTGCCCCTTTAAAAAAAAAACAAAAACAAAAACAATCACTTTAGAGCCAACTCCTCCAATATGAATAGGCGAAAATCCAATGCGGCTCTATTTTATTAATCTCTTAATCCTATATGGTTAGTCGACGTATCTAATTAGCATATAATCCTAAAGGACGTCATATAGACAAGTTGGCAAATGATTATTTGAGTAGCAAAATTTTTAAATACAGATCGTTTGAGTGCCAATTATTGTGAAATGTGATTACTTAAGTATTAATCGTTATTAAAAAAAATTATCACTTCAATGTCAGTAGTTGTTAAAAAGTAATCACTTTAGTACCAATTTCAATTAAAAAGTAATCATTGTGTAATTTTGTTTTGGACGCTGCATGGACCGGATATTTTAAAAAATTAGCCAAGTCATATTAAATTTTAATTATAAAGGCCACATAATCAATATGACCATAATTTGTTGCTGGAGGCACTCAAGTGATTGTTATTTAAGTAATTCGGTAAAAACTTAGTACTAAAGTGAGCATTGTACATCATCTTCGACACTTCTAATATCCTCCCCGAAAACATAACTACCACTGCTGGGTAGTTAAGTTTTATTGCCATTGACTTAGGAATTTTATTCCAATAAAAAGAAAATCTTTTAGGATTTTTTGTAACTTCTTATGAATAAGGGTTCCAAAAAATAGGAGTTAGTGAATAATGTGACTTCTTGTAACCACTTAGTTGTAACTAATAGCCACTGTTCAATCAACAAAAAAAAAACCGTTGTCTTTAATCAATGTTATCTTTGCAATTCTTGTATTTTAGTCGTAGCTTCACATATTTCATCCTTGATTAAATTATGGAATATATCTTAGTTGTAGTTTTCAAATTTTCATTATTGATTAACTCTCAGCATTATATCCCTCTATCATTTCACTTTGTTGTCGATTAAATTTTGAAGAAGAATATTTATTCCTTATGATTTATTGAGATTCCTCTCCGGATCATCGTAGAACCTATCTCTTCTCTATTAAAAAAAAAAAAGAAGAATGAAAAAATATTTGATTGATGATCCAATTTCAGGAGGAAAAGTCGAACCACGTGAATCAAGAGCTTTATGTTGAATCATCTTTTAACATGCTTTATTCACTGTCTTCCTCTTGGTGATACTGCTTATGGATTCTTCACGTTGCCTTTTGTTTTTCATCTTTTCCACAACTGTTGAACCTTTTTAGGTCGAGCATCATTACTTTCAGCACTGTCCGGGGTGATTCGCTCTCCAACATAAACCAAACCCGATCACGAGCGCCAGGCATTTACTCAAACCAGAAAGGGACCATTTCTTGCCAACAGTGATTCAGCATCGTACATTTCTGACCATACGTTGTGTCGAGCCGTCCAGATCCAATCGAATGCTCAAATTAAATGCAGCAAAGCTTGTATTTGGTTTCCAGCATTCTTTTTTTTTCACTCAAAGTGAAAATAACCTTGGGGGGTGTCCATCGCCTCATGGGTGAACTCTTACCAAATGCTTACAGTCGTAGAGGTCGTTCGACCCTAGAGCTCGTAGATGATCGGTTTCTTTCGGAAAATTCCATGTCCACGTTTTCTCCATCGTTCAGCCACACGTTTTGCTTTCATCAACAGTTGCTGGATCACCGCGACGCTTCTGCTGTTGCTTTAAAGCCCTGGAGACCCCCACTATAAAACGCCAAACCGATGGGTTTTCACGTTAGTCACAATCACAGTAAAACCATGCATTTTCACTCCCATGGCAGCCCCAAATCTGCAGTAATTTACCTGATGAACGCAAGGACGAGGTGGGTGATGAGCTGAACGTGGCCGGGCAGGCAAGATCCGGCGGACGTGGAACTGCTGGGAGATCCTCACGTGACCTACTGCTGTCAAGTCCTCATTAATGTTTGGGCCCTTGCCGATATCATCAAGGCCTGTTGGGCCTACCACGCCCCAAAAAAAACAGGGAATGGAATGATTTGATGGCCTCTCCTTTGTGCTTGCGTAATGCGTGATGTTTGCTTTATTTTTCTCCGACTTAGGCTTAACCCCTAAAAATATCTTCATGACTACATATAAAATCATCCCTACTCATTAGAAAAATTACCCGAAAAAAAAAAAAAAAACATCATAAACATGCTATACGTGTGCCAATTCAATCATGAGTCTTTTAATTTTGTCAATTTAATCTTAAACATTTTGACGATTTGCTTTTTTGAGTCTTAAATCTTCTAACAATTTATCAATTAAGTCATAAATCTTTCTACGATTTGCCAATTTAGTTCTTTTAGCTAATTTAGATCGAAAATCGCTAACATAATAGTGTATTGGCTATTCTATGTGGTACAACCGATGCTATATGGATAATTTTTGCAATTTTATAATTCATTATTTTCTTTTTTATTTTTTGTGTTTTTTAGTTTCTTTTTTTTTCCAACCCTAGGCATTTGAGGGTTGGAAGAAGAATAAAGAATAAAAAAGTTACAAAAATTGTTCGAGTCAGTGATTCTCCAGGCAAAATTAGTTAGAATGACTAAATTAGTAAATAGTCAAAAAATTTAGTATTGAATTAGTATAAAAGCAATAAGTTTAGGAATTTTTTCATAATTTCTCCCTAGTCATTTCATGTTAAAAAGTAAAATACTTTAAAAAGAAAAAAACTATTCGAATGATATAATACCAATCTTTTTAAGACATGGCACTTTCGCATGATACTTAATCTTGTTCTGGCAAAAAAAATCTGAGTAGTTTTACATTCTCTAGAGCCATTGGATATATTGAAATCAAGATGTTGTGGTCTTCATACGAGTGGTTGACTAATTTTCATAATTAAGGAGCCTAATTTTGAGTGGATTAAAAGAGCAACATTTACTTTACTAAAATCTCAATATTAGATAAATACAAGAAGCCACATGGCTTCTAGACCCTTTGAAGTGGTAAGAACACTGCAATTTGACGACACCACTTGTCCAACCAATTGATGAAAAAAGCCCCTTTTGCACCCACAATTCACCCAGGTTGCTGCTGCTTTACCTAATTATCGGTGTCCTGTGATGATTTTTTAATAATATCGAAGGTGTTCATTAAGGGAAGAACAAGCTCCCAAAATTGCTGAAAAGTAGATGACGAGAGCAATCAATCAGCACACTCGCATCCAACCAGTTCCAGCCTTAGTGCTCTCCTTTTGTACTTGCACGATCGTGCCCAAGAAAAGCAGCAATTGGGATGACAGGTGTGTCCTTTCAAAGACGTGGAGGATAAAAAGAGAGAGAACTCGATTCTTCCATTGAAGTTTGAAGTTCATGAATGTGATGTCTTAAAGCTCAAGACACCGTTCATTTTGTTAAAATATTTAAATAATAAACTAATAACTTACATTTTAAAATTTGTTGGCTATAATCTTACTACATTTCACATGATATCAAAGTCGAATATCTTGAATTGGAATCTTTTTAGATCCCATCTTCTCTCCGATTGTATTAAGCTAAAAGATCAGACTAATAGTGAGGATGATTGTTATAATATTTGAATAATAAATCATGTATACATCTAATAATTTAATTTTTTAGATTAATTAGCTATGTTCCATATGATCCCACTAAACCTCACAAATCTTTCAAGATACAAAAAGATAGAGCACAAATTTGAGTTCGTCTATATATCAACTTGGAACTCATTTCGCTATAAAAATATAAATCAACGAGTCATGAATCGATTAGGATTATCAATTACTCCAGACCATACTGATTCTCTAAGGTATGATATTTCCGACGCAATTCACACATGAATCTCAGTGGTTGTATCGTTTTTTCCAACACGATTCTTCCGTGTTTCTTACCAGCCATATCCTTCACTCCACGATGAACCATCTCCCTCTCTCTTTCGCGATCAAGCTTCGAGGAAAAAATAAGGAAAACGACGACGGAAGTTCGAGACTTTAGATATGAATCACTCTTCTTTTCAACGCGACGAATCCCATGATTTTGCTGCGAAGAAGCTAAAGTCCAAATATTCCCAAACTTCTTTTTCTTTTTCACGCGCGTATCATCATCGCATGCGTCTCATCGAATGGGGTCGAATGGGGTCACGACATCTCGGACGACAAAACAGCACAAGCTTCACCGGTGAAGAAAAACAGGAACTTTGAAATTGACAAAGAAATGATTTTTTTATTCAGTTTGACAAGATGAATTTAAATAGTGTTAAATAGGAACGGTATAGATGAAGTTTCATAGATTTTGGAGGGTTTGAATAATCATGTTAGGATTATCTTGATTAATTTATATTGCGAAATTTTTCGTTGTTTAGTAACGAACGATAAAATGCATCTAAACACTTGCAAGCGAGCAAGGAATTTCATATGCAAAAGTTATGGAATTAAACTCTTCCAAGTTTGTCTTGAATAAATTAGAGAAAAGCAACGACAATTCTCTAATGTTTTATAATTGGGTAAATTTCTATTATATCTATGATCAAAATAATAAAAATTACTAAGAGTAATGGTAGATTTACTGATATGAGATATTATTTTAACATATCGAGAGATATGATATATTGCAAATGTTGTTGAACGAGTTTGCAATATTACTTGCACATTCATTTTGCGATTTCTCATCTTTGATTTAAATAAATTGGCGTCCCCACCCAAGCCGCCAAAGGTCAAAGGAGTCAACGGACCAGACACTTAACTCCACGTGGCAACGCCACCTCTTCCTTAGCGGCATTGCTGTAACGGCGATGGATGGCGCCCTCGGGCTTATCGCTACGTTAATGTCAATTCCATTGTCATTCGCGTGATATTAGTTTTTAAGATATTTTGTTTCACACGTATGTCTTACGTAAATTATATATATATAAAAAATAGCATACCTTTAAATAGACACTAAAAAATTAATTTTGCATTTACTCCATCCAAAATAAAAACGTCGCTAGACCTTTCACTCTTATTTTCAATCTTTTTATGAGGATATTCTACGAAATTATTTTGCAATAAAATTAATCCGCGAATGTAGTGTTCCTGGAATTTTTTTCATCACGTGCATATTGCAATTAGTGAATAAAATATAGTGCGCATCGCGCGGGATTGATAAAATCTTAGCATCCGGATGAGGACGAAATGAACTCTAACGCATGCTTATCGTTGCCCTTTCACCGTCCAAATCAGATTTGCTCGGACACGTGTATATTAGCATAGTTATTAGTGGATGAACCTTTTAAGAAAGAGTCCCATCCACGTGCCCAATTTTTAATAGACAAGAGTTGCATCTTTTCATTTAACATTCGTCTCAAATGGGATGCTTTGAATTTGGATTTTAAGTTACATTTTTTGAGTTAACAATTCTAATAAAGATAGATGCATGCATTGCTAAAAGATATGACAATCTTATCATCACACAAAAAATATAACTGTTGTAATGAAAAAATATAGAAAGAGAGAGCAATTGCCATCATCTAAGGAGTACAATACTACATAATTGTTTTAAGAACAATGACCACCTAAATGCCAAATTAGGGACAACAACTATGTGAGAATGGCCTCTTAATCATGACCCACGATTTGCTCTCTATTTCTTACACTCACTTATATGTTGAAGTTTGTGATATTTTCCCTTCTTTTATATAAGATGTGGAATTGGTAGTCATATTATCATCCTTAGATGGTGTTGATAATGAAAGGACTTTACAGCACAAGCGATACGAGTTAGTAGATTAGGTCTTGCACATTGTGGATTGGAGGACATAATTGAATAAACGACTCAAATTAGACGATGAAAATAGAATCATCCCAAACTTGTACCAAGAAATGCCCCCTTCCCCCAACCAACTTAACGACCGTTTTCTCTCTCCTTTACCGTTAAAGGCCCGTTAAAGCCCCGTCAAAGACACCACTCGACCCTCCTCTCGTCTTCTATATAATTCGACGAAAGGTCTTCCCTTCCACTTTAAAAAATGAAGTTCAGCGGAGGCTGACACCAGCACGAGACGAAGTCGCTTGGACACTCCATCATCGCTCGAAGGTCTCCCCACATGATTTTAAAAGCACCAAAAGTCTTCGGCTTCTCCATGCGGAGCTTCCTGTAAATGGTAATTTCTCTTGCTCAGTTGGTGTTGCTCTGTATCGGCTCATCATCCTCGTACCTGGCTTGGCTTGTATCGCCTGTTTTTGCCCGGTTGTTCTGAAGTCTCAGGAGGAGAAAAGCCGAGTCGAAATGGGTCTGCGTTTCTTGTCTAGTTCGATTCTTCTTCTTCTTCTTGTTCTCTAGGGGGGTTTGGATTATTTTCGTGGGCTGAAATTTTTCTTAGCTTTACCAGCGAAGAGCTCCCAGGAAAGCAAGTGGAGAGATTTTTCTTTTTGCGCTGCTCTGTCGAATCCCTCTTCTTGATGGACAATAAGTACCTTTTTCTGTTGTTGTTTAGATGGCTACTGTTTTATAATTCTAGTAGACGTACGCTTTTTGTGGAATTGAGGCTTCTTCATGTGTTGCGACCAGTAACTTGTTCTCTTTAAATATAGCACTTCCTTTACAATTTCATTTGATGTTAAAACCATGCTCTGAAAAGTTTATCGGAACTAAGAGGCCCCAAAATTTGTCGGGCCCTTCAGTACGGGAAGTGCTGATGTGAATTCCTTTATTATTCCCTTTTTTGGTTCTGCATAAGTTAAACTGATAAAAAGCCTTTAAAAGTCTGCAAATATAGCATGTTTGATTCAAGAAACGAGTTATTCAAGAAACGAGTTCCGCAACTACCAGTTTTATACTGGCAATTTTGTAGAACATCATCTCTTTAAAAGGTCTCTCTGACGTAAAGTGCTTGTCTGTTGTATAAATTGGCGCTTATCTTTTCTGCGATGTTGTATATTCTTGATGTCAATGATAGGATGGCTTTGTTTTTCCTGGTGTTCATACCCATTTTCTGGTATAAAATCATACGTCGATTACCAACTGAAATAGTTACAGGAATGGAAATTTTCTAGAATCATTTGTTCATCAGTGAAATCTTGTTAGTTGTCTATATGAATTGATTGAGAATTGTTGCTAGATGCACAGTGACATTTTTGACCTCATGCTATCAATGCGATGATAACCGAGTGTTGATATGTCTGATCTGATGCAGTTATTATACATCTTACCTCATGTCTCTGCCTATCCTACCTTTTACGTATCTGTGCACAGATGTGTTGTTTTTTGTCTAGTCCAGGTTAAATCCTTCTCTTGCCAAGCTTATATTTTTCACCTGAATAATGAGCTGTTTCCTGGATCAATTGCAGGCCATTGATTTTGCATATAAAGTTTGTCCCTGCAAAGTAATTCCAGATATGTGGCCGACGCCTGCTTTTCAAGCTTTGTATTCCATACCTTTCTTATTTGTGACAAGTAATTGATGATTACCAAATGGCCACCCATTGATAAGCTCATAGGATGGAATTGCACCAGCTATTTGGATGTGGTCTGACTGATGCTGGCTTATGGTGCTCATCTTCTCACCCTGCGGTTACATCAATATCTAACAGGTCATTAAAGGCCTTGAAATTTGATATTGGAAGTTCTCCTTGTTTGCCCTTCTCAAGTCAAGTTGAAAGTGAGGCCTTACCTCCACCTAGAGACAATCGAGAGCAGCAGAGCTCCGCAGAAAATCTTTCTATAAGTGGCGTTTCTTGTAACTACACCCTCGAAACCAACAGCAATCTCGTTTGTTCAAAATCCGACTTTTGCGTTGACCCTCTTTCAGACCGCCTTACGTCATGCTCTGATTTGACGTCTTTGTCGGGGAGTTTGAATAGTAGCCCACGGATGAAATTTGCTGCAAAGGAATTAGAGGCCACTTTCAATGATGTAGTAACATCGCCATATGTTTCTTATTGGAAGGGTAGCATTCCACTTGTGCAGGGTCAAAAACCTAACAGGCGGAGCCAAGAGTGCTGTAGGTTGCGGTCTATTCTGCCTCAAGCATCTGTTGCTTCAAGACACAGCCAATTCAACGAAGTAAGTCTGTTGGAGAAATGGCACAAAGCAATTGATGAATCGTTGGTACGCATTCCTCCAGAAGACAAGACAAGGCACTTGCTGATCGAGTGTGCAAAAGCCTTGTCAGAGAACGATACAGAAAAATTTGATAAGTTGATCAAGAAGGCTTGGAATGCAGTATCAATACATGGAGGGCAAGTTTGGCATCTAGGCAGTTACATGGTAGAAGGGCTCATGGCGAGGAGGAAATCTCTAGGAACTCCGGTTTTCCATGTCCCTAAATGTGAAGAGCCACAAAGCAAAGACTGGCTCACCTACATGCGTATCTTGTATGAAATCTGCCCTTATTTGAAGTTTGGTTACATGGCAGCTAATGGAGCTTATTGCGGATGCTTGCAGAAACGCGGACCGCATCCACATAATAGACTTTCAAATTGCTCAGGGAACTCAATGGGTCACTCTGCTTCAGGCTCTCGCGGCGAGGCCTGGTGGGGCTCCGCATGTACGGATCACAGGGATTGATGACCCTGTATCTAGATATACCCGTCGGGTTGGATCGGAGGAAGTCGGGAGGATGTTGGCAGTAGTATCTGAGCAATTCAAGATTCCTGTACAGTTCAGGGGACTAAGTGTTTCTTCCCCGGATGTCACTAGAGACATGCTCGACATAAGGCCAGGGGAGGCTCTGGCCGTGAACTTCCCGCTGCAGCTCCACCGTACCCCAGACGAGAGCGTCGACACGAACAACCCAAGGGACGGGCTTTTGAGGATGGTGAAGTCCCTTTCGCCCAAAGTGATCACTTTAATAGAGCAAGAATCAAATACAAACACGAGCCCATTCCTCTCCAGGTTCATCGAGACTCTAGATTACTACTCGGCGATGTTCGAGTCCATAGACATGGCACTGCCAAGGGATGGAAATGATCGGATCGACCCGGCGCGGCATTGCCTGAAGAGGGATATCATCAACATCATCGCGTGCGAGGGAAAGGAAAGGGTGGGGCGCCACGAACTGTTTGGCAAGTGGAGGTCGAGGCTGCAGATGGCCGGGTTTAGTCAATACCCGCTGAACGCTCATGTGAACTCCGTGATTGGGACCTTGTTGAGGCGTTACTCGGAGAATTTTACAGCGGAAGAGAAGGAAGGAGCCATGTTGCTGGGTTGGAAGCAGAGGAGCTTGATATCAGTTTCTGCTTGGCACTGATGAAACAAGTTCGATTCCTGTATCTAGACCTTTTGAATCGACTAATCTTTAATAATTGTTCTGAGCGAGAGATGCTGAGATCGGAATACGGGTTTGCCGTATTCAAGATGAACGCTTGAACATTTAACTTGATAGTTATAGAAGTTGAGCGGATGGACATGGAATGGCGTCATGCCCTGTCACTGCTCGGTAACTGCGTGTGTGGTCCTAGTCCTAGGAACTTAGGAAAATGTGCATAGCCACACTTTGTGGGAAGTGCCTGTTACTTTAATGGCTAGTGGTGTCTGGTTACTTTTCTACGGGATTGAATGCTTTTTTTTATCTCTTTATACGTGTGGAGCGTGCTTTGTCATTAAGTCCACTTTAATCAATGGACATACTCGATTAGGACCGGACGGAATTTGTCCTTGATTAGTACTTTTTGCGGTATGCGCATGTCGACCATGGCCTAAACAATTTGGTGTTCAGATTAAGAAGTCCATGCCTTGGATATAATAAACCGAAGCATCATCAAAAGAGAATTCACCAATAAAATTATCGAAGGATAGTTAAAAAGGAGAAAACATTGGGTTGTTAGCGAGCGCTGCGTTGTTAGTTGAGGCGGCTGGCTAGCATTTTTTAGAATAGATCCACTTACAATTTGATACATTTATTAGATAACAAAAGAATAAAAATCTTGTTTTTTCTTTGTCTTCCTTCTCCATCCAACCGCCGCCTGCTTACCCACCCATTAGAGAATCTGGCTCCGCTCTCTCCACTGCGCAAATCGCTACCACCTAGGGGTGTGCATGGTCCGGTTCCGGGCGGTCCGGGCGGATCCCGGTTCTTTTGCACACCCCTACTACCACCTCCATCCTCGATGCCCGCCGTCCCGTTGTGGCCGCAAACCCAGCACAAGTTCTCTCCCTTCGCCTTTGTTGCCATGCCTCCCTCATTCCTCTAGATGTAGCATGGACGATCCTGTTAGAGACTGTGAGCTTGACGAAAAAATTATAACGGCTTGGTTCGACGAGGGTGGGGAGTGGTTGCCGAGACCAAAGGACCTGGATAAGGAGCGAGTACTTATAGATTTCCAGAATGACGAAGGAGGCAAAAATGAACTGAACTATGCATTGAACAAAGGGATAATGATTATGAGATATATATGTAAAACTTAGATTAATTTATGGAGGCGCCTTTTAATATAATAGTGAGTTCCAAAGTTAAGCGAGCCTTAGCTAAAGCACTATCGAGATTATTAACCTCCTAGGAAAGTGTCTGTCTATATGTCAAATGACAAAATTGTGGCGCTCGGTATAGGCTGAGCTAAAACGACAACTTCTCAAATGAATTAATTTAGGGATGTCACAAAAATAGGGGAGTGGCTTGGCTTGAAGGGAGCTACCGCGACGACGATGAACCTTGACAGAGCCGACCACGACACTGCGACATGAGACGAAGCCGATCGCAATAATGTACGATGTAAGACCACAAACAGAGTCAAACTTGCAGATTTTGTGGTGATAACCACTTGTTAGTGGTTGCGAGCCATGGTGGCGAGGTCGAGATGCCATGGATGAGTTTTCGTAATGGGTAGTTCTATGAACTCAAAAGCCCAAAAAAAGAAGAAAAAGAAAAAGCGAAATAGAGGTCGTGCTAAGGAGAGCGGAGCTGGTGAAGACGATGGAGGTGGTGGTTGGCCTGGATGGAGGTGGAAGAGAGATGGAAAAGGCGACATGTATTTTTTTTTTTTATTTTTTAAATTTAAGACAAACGTCGAATTGAATGGATCCTTCAAAAATATATATCATGCGATATAGAGCTCACAAATTATTGAATAATTTGTCGTAGATAAATTTTTTTTTCGGGTCAAGATAATCAATGGATTAATGAAGTCATGATTTCCTTTGAAATCCGGCGCAATCGGTTTGTAGCATGTTCCCTTCCCACCCAAAAAGGAAGACGAGTAACATGTGATCCTCTAATTAAATAGAACAACCAAATTTAAGCTTTATCCCCAAATTGGAATCCCTTTACCAAATTCGCATCACCCATGATGATCCCCAGGACATTCCCCTCGATTCGAACGTCCCCCATCCAACGGCCAGCACGAACCCTACATCCCCACGTGTCAACCATCCGTAACTCGCGTCCCCGTCAACACACGTTTGAAAAGGCGGAAGCGCTGGGGCAAAGCGCAATGCAAGGACACCATAAATACATGTGTTGGGCAGCGGAAGCCTCTTCCCCCCGCCTAGAAAACCCACACCCGATGTCCTCCGCGGCACCGCCACCGTCCCATGACGACTCTCTCCACTCCCCCCTCCTCCCTCCTCCTCCTCCTCCGGCGGCGGCGGCGGCGGCGGCGGCGGGAGGAGAGAGGAGCCGAGGCCCGCGCCAAATCCAAACCCGACAGGATTTGCATCGACGGGATGCTCCAGAAGTACTGCGGCGAGTTCGGGCCGTGGCAGCTGAGGCACTTCGTGCTCACCAGCCTCGCCTGGTCCCTCGAGGCCTTCCACACCATGGTCATGATATTCGCGGACCGCGAGCCGGCGGCGGCGGCGACGGGGGCGTGCGGGACGGGCCCGGGCTCGTGGGAGTGGGCGGAGGGCGGCGGGAGCTCCACCGTGACCGAGTGGGGGCTGGTCTGCGGGGAGAAGTACAAGGTAGGGCTGGTCCAGGCCTTGTTCTTCGGCGGGTGCATGATCGGTACGTCGCTCTTCTTCATCCATCTTCTCAAATCAATCCAGAGGTTACTCTAACGTTCTGCTTCCCAGAGCTTAATACGTGCTTGCGATATTTAATTGAATTAATATTCGCCAGCTCTAGCATCTTGCAATATATGGAATGTCAGGTATTTCTGATGAATTTCCCTTTTTCCTGTCTTTATTCATTTAAGGGTTGAAAAATTTGTAGCCACACATGCCTTTTTAGCCTCTGTGGTCTCTTCTCTCCAGCCTCTGTTTCCTCATCGCCCTCCTATCTTGTCGCCGAGCAGTTTGAATTTAATAGTAGGGACTGGCGTTTGGAATCTTTAGGGTTTAATGTGGACCGACAATCTTGATGCTGAGGATATGCCATGTTAATGGATAAAGTTACTAATCGACAAGACCCCTTATTAAAATACGAGACCCGTGTTCAGTTTTCGGCGGAACTCGCGTGAGAGGAAATAGAAAATTTAATGGCTTGGCACGATTAGGGCAGAGTGTTTATGTTGGACCTTGGAATTAAATTTTTTTGTCTTTTGTATGTTTTCTATGTCGACCCTAGAAAAGGAAATATCAGGATTATTATCGACCACTACCTCTTGGTTTTTGTCGTTTTATTGGATTCCTTTGCCGATTAGAAATCGTTGGCTGCTTGGATGATGATTCGAGACCATGCTCCTGTTGTATCTTAATGCATCCTGGTTGCTTTATGTTTCTAGACTTTGCTTGAATCTTTTTCTTTTTCTTTTTTTGAACTTATATTGCTAATTTTGAGAGCAGAAGTTTTTCTTGCTCCTGCGTTTGAATTCGTCGTTGAACTATTCAAATCAATAGGTGGGGCCGTCTCGACGTTTCAATGGATGTGATTTACCCCGCCCCCCCCAAAAAAAAATAATAAATAAATAATAAAACATAAAACATTTGATGGATGTGTATCGTTCAGTGTCTGATCATCACTTCGAGTGGCGATTGGCAAAAGCACGTGAAGTGCCTCTTTCATACTTTATGGATAGGTCAATCGTGTCGGGCTGTGTAGCGTGGTATTAACCTGAAAGAAAGCGAACGAAAACGATATTATAGCCTTGCTAACGAGTTTCTTTAAGATAAGCATGACTGATTAGAAATAATTAAACAAAATAATGCATGAATCTTTCTTAATTGCTTGTTTATCACTGTTAAAAATTTTTAGATGTGTGCGTGCGGAAGCATGGTTTTGGTATTAGTTAGTGTATGATATGATTTGTAGTGAATGGACAAGGGATAAGATAGGATAATTGAAGGATAAAGAACATGGGATATATTTTATTTAGTTGATGGAAATGGATAGTACAAGATGTTTTGGTAATGGAGGAATATTTCATGACATAGAAATCATCTTAACTCTACTCCTCCACACACGGTGGAGGTCTAACCCTCTCACCCATCAAATGATCAAGTACAAGCCTATTTATAGGCGTGAGTCACCGCCTTAATCTACGGACTTAAGTACAATAAAATAATATAAAATTTCAGCTTGCGTTCCTTAGCTTCTGCTTGCTGCAGCTCTTTTCTTCTAGTCAAAGTCCAAGTTGGACTTTGCTTTTCTTTTCTTCTTTCTTCCGAGCTTCTCGTTCCTTCTTCCTTATTCTCCAATTTTCTATTGTTGCGGCTGCCCGCCACTTTTGTTCCTTCTTTCTTCATGGTTGTGGGCTGCACTTTTCCTTCACGTTCAAGTTAGTAAGTTGAAGCTTGCTTTTCTGCTTCTTGAACCTCCTATAATATTTTATAATGTGTGCCTCTCTTTTCTTGATCAGCTTGTGGCTTCTTCACGTGTTTCCCATGCACGTAGACTTCTCTAAGCTTATTCTAGGATTTCTTCTTCAACTTGGCTTTTGCTTGCATGCATTCCCACGTGAATCTTCTAGGTTCAGCTAGCAATTCTTGCCTTCACGATTAAGTCAGTAATTTCTAGATAATTTTTCTAGATAATTTTAGAGAAAATGAATCACAATTTCCAACAATCACAAACTCTGTAATATTATTTCCGGGATAAAACTATGTTTTTAAGGAGAGATGAGCTGTAAGGTCCAAGGGAAGAGATGAATTCGTTTGTTTGCGGAGAGTTTCTTTTCTTGTTCTTTTTTTTTTTCCCAAGTGAATGAATCTTTCGATGTAGGAACAGATCTTCGAAAAGGAGATGGACGTCTTGTTATGGACGGACTATTTTTTGAACTTTCTTCTTGGTTCTGGGTTTGCAGCGTCCAAGAAGAAAGTTAAACGCGACTGTTGATTGGATCTGATATTTATCCCGAATGTTAGTGTGTGGTGGCGATGAGATGGAGTGCTTCGAAGGAATTTGCAATTTTATGCTGAAGGTGGAGATATTATCAACGTTAGACATTGTCACGGTTCGTGCCAGTGAACTTAAGTCTCTTTTTCCGACAGCTACTCCAGCATGGAATGTGTTAAGACATTTCATGAAATTTTCTATTGCAGTCAAGGAGCACTCCTTTGCTTCCCATGAAATGCCTAACATGCATCAGACAAGAGTTGCAATGGTTTCAGTTAACTGAACACAAAGAAAATTGACTGGGGTGTGCACTTTGTCGAATGCATGACTGGCTGTGGTTGAGGTGCATAGCAAGGTGTACTTTTCAGTCTCACAAATGCAGTATAAATTTTTTGCTTCAACTGGTTGATGGAATAGCATTGAACTCAAATCACTTTCTATCTTTTCATCCTTTTACCTAGGACAATCATCTGATCACAACTTGAGTGCCAAGTGATAACTGGAAGCAAAATGGCACAAAGTTCAATTTAGATTCGTCTGATTAGTTTACCTGATCATGCAAGAAACTGGAGGAGAATGCATTAGGAACTGAAGCAATTAGAACCATTATGCAGTAGCATTAGCTCGTTATCTGACTGCTTTATTGAGACACTTCAATTTCTGAGGGATTGTATTCATAGTCAGACGATTTCTTGTGCCATATGTTGCAGGAGCCGGGACATTTGGCCATCTCTCAGACTCGTTCTTGGGAAGAAAAGGCTCTCTAACGGTGGTCTGTATCTTGAATGCCATCTTCGGTTGCTTGACGGCCCTCTCTCCGGATTACTGGACCTATTGCCTCCTCCGCTTCATTACCGGATTTAGCACGGGCGGGGTCGGCCTATGTGCTTTTGTACTAGCCACCGAGCCTATTGGCCCAAAGAAGCGCGGAGCAGCAGGAATGTCCACTTTCTACTTCTTCTCATGCGGCATAGCTCTTCTCTCTGGCATCGCTTATGTGTTTCGCTCATGGCGGGAGCTCTACATCTCTTCCTCCATTCCGTCCATGCTCTTCCTTGTGGGGGTCCTCCCTTTCATCTCAGAGTCCCCACGGTGGTATCTCGTCCGGGGAAAGATTGACGAGGCCATGAAGCTTATGCGAGTTATCGCCAAAGCCAACAAGAAACACCTCCCCGATGGGGTCATCCTCGCACTTGATGAGGAAGTGAATGAAAACTCGAACGATGGTCCATCCTGCAAAGATCAGATGGACACAAAGGATGCGATAACAGGGTCTCTCATTGATGTGGTGAAGTCGCCTGTCACTCGGATTCGCCTTTTCTTGGCGGTGGCAATCAACTTTCTTTGTTCGGTCGTGTACTACGGCATTAGCCTAAACGTTGTCAATCTACAGACCAACCTTTACCTTAATGTGTTCCTCAACGGCGTGGCTGAAATGCCAGCCTTTACAATAACGGCCCTATTGCTTGATAAGTTCGGGAGGAAGCCGCTGTCAATCGGAACACAGTGGTTCAGTGGAATATTCTGTCTTATGGGGAGCTTGGTGATGATACACGGGGAATGGAAAGTGGCGAGGATGGTGTGTGGAATTCTCGGGATTTTCGGGATGGCCGGCACATATAATTTGCTCTTCATCTACATGGCTGAGCTGTTTCCGACTGTGGTGAGGAATGCGGCTCTTGGCTGTGGAGCTCAGGCGGCCCAAATGGGTGCGATTTTGGCGCCTTTAGTGGTGGTCTTAGGAGGCGGCTTCCCCTTTGCGGTCTTTGCGGTTTGTGCAATTCTTGGAGGGATACTAGCATTTTACCTCCCGGAGACATTGAATAGGCCTTTGTATGATACAATGGCTGGAATGGAAGGTGGGGAGAGTGTATGAAGGAACTCAATCCTCTTACTTCAAACTAAACTTGATTAATGTAGACTTAAATGACTTCTTGATGATAGGATTTTCCTTTTTTTCCTTTGGGACATGAGAGTGCAGGATGGCAGAATCTGTCTCTTATAAAAGGGGAGAACGTTTGTAAAAGTGTATCTTTCAAATCACTCATGTTGCCTTAAGGCAGTTGCCAACTTGCCATCACGTGATGAGAACACATTATACTGGCCTTCGACTCTTAGTGTTGTCAGATTAATGCATTAAACTCCCATAATGTCGCTATCAGCATCACTGTTCCCACTATGGATATGTTGAAAAGAAAACGTTTGTGTCTGATCATTCTGCCTTTGGTGCAAGAGCATCAAACCCACCAGTTCTTTGAAATAAAAGGCTAGTTTACCGCAAGATTAGTGCTTGAGGGACTACCCCCGCCAGGTGGTACAGTCGACTTTATCCTGAATATGCTGAAACTTACATCTCTTAGAGGAGGAAAAATTTCTGCTTTTCGTCTTGTACTTTCGCACATTTCCCAATCAAGTTTCTCGTACTTAAAATTTGTCTAATCAAGTCACTTTAGTTTCATAATGTTTTATCAAGTCTCTTTGGCACCGAATCTGCCAAGCCTAGCCGACGTGGCTGTTGGATGATACCAAGGCGTGATGTGGATACTTATGTGGACATGGTGGAAAATATAGTCAATGTAGACGTTGGAGTTGATGTGGATAAGACTTTTGCCAATGTAAACAGTTATGCAGACTTCTACATTACAGAAATATTATCCCCTCAAACTATGAGTTGTTCGGGGTTGTGTCAGCTGAATTTGACCAAATTTGATGTTGGAGGGACTTGATTAGAAAATTTGTGAAGATAGACAAATAAAAAGTATATTGATTTTAAAAAAAATAAAAGTATATGGATGAAAAGTAGAAATATTTTGACGAAGCTGGGTAGAATCTTATGAGTTTTGGCATAATGGAGGAGGAAAAGGCGGGTCAGTTCAAGAAAAACAAATGGGACAGTTGGCCAGTGTTCTCTATACTGAGGAAGTTACATGCAACTGTGAGAAATCCAAAGTAGGGTTCATGCAGAATCAAAGTGGTGAAGGAACTCAATTGTGAAGTTCTTTTCCTCGTCTTTACTCTCTACTTTCTTCGTGATTGTACAGCGAATCATAAAGTCGTGAAGTTATAGAACTTGGAGTCTCATATAGACAAAGGCGCGCATGAAGTAGACATATACTCTCTGAGAGCTCCACCTCTCTTCACATTCTCTTTGTCCTTTCATTTCCTCGCAATTTCAATTCCTGTTTGTTTTCCTTTCCGATGTACTTCAACTCCCATGAATTTCCTTTTAAAGTAGCTTCAGTTCCATACATTTGTTTCTATTGGTACTCGGCTTCGAGTTGATTCGTCACTACATCCAAATCCCATTTGCATATTTTGTGTTCGAGCATGAAACTGCGGAGCCAATCGTCTGAAGTTCGGCACAATCGATTGACTTGTTTTTCGTCGACTGCAATAAAAGGTGACTCTACAGCAATATTTAGTGCTTAAGGACTAGTGGACTACCATCACCAGCTGGTACATCTAGCTCTGAACTGGATAGGCAGAAAGTTGTATCTCTTTGCGAACA
Source organism: Eucalyptus tenuipes (assembly GCA_014182365.1). Lineage (NCBI taxonomy): Eukaryota > Viridiplantae > Streptophyta > Magnoliopsida > Myrtales > Myrtaceae > Eucalyptus > Eucalyptus tenuipes. Next base: position 7,809,112 of record CM024542.1, read on the forward strand.
AGATGCATGGGGCCATTACGTAAGGCCACAAGAAAAGAAACCAACGAAATATTAAACTTAGATGGCAAGAAATTTATTCCTCTTCTTGTGACCTTGAGGTTTAAGCCTCGTTGGGAGTATCTCACGAGTAAAATTCTATTTGAATGTAACAGACTGTTATGGGAAAGTGCACCTTTAAGATTTTGAGGAGATAGACTTGTCAAGATAAGATGCGCCAAAGTTAGCTTGGACAACCATTTAATTGTTAATATTAAAAAAAGAAAAGAAGGCATAAATCAATCACATTTATTACGGGAACCAGAAGTACCTAGACATCAATCGAGCCGGTTGACTTAGCAATGGCGATAACTTTTGATGTCCACCGCTCTCAGCAGACGATTCATTGGTGGGATCATCTGTGGATTTCATCAGTCTGGATGCAGAGGTGATTGGTCTGCAACGTCCCTCACTGTAATCATACCAAGATCGTCTTTGTCCTAGACAGAATGTCATGCCACACACACATTAGCTTACAAGAACTTGACTTGTGGTCCGTTCTCTTGCTAACCCCATCTAATTTCTGTCCAATATTGCTTCCAAAAGATCAGCCCTCAAAGATTTCACAAAGTCGTAAAGAAAGTGAACCACTCATCTCCTTTTCACTATAGAAAATGATTTAAAAAAATTAGAGTTAGTTGAACCACCTAGTGATGACAATCATTTGGTTATTTTCCCGGATGACTCACTGTAGGGTAAATTATCTCAATCTATCAACGACGTAGAATGATATCGATTACAACAAGACATGAATGTTATATGTTTGTTTTAAGGAAATGAAACTAGAATAGATCTAATGGTCTCGGAAAATTAGGGTTCTATTTGTTCCCCGATTTGGTTTCTAGTTTTTGGTTCCTAAAAATATGTAATTGGAAACCGGATCGGGACGAAATGGAACCTGAACCGGACCTATTCCTATAGGTTTGGTCCTCTGGTTCTCGAATCTATTATAGAATCATGTTCACCCCAAAATATATCCTACCAAATAATATTTCCCATGTTTTTGTGATTTTGAAATTGCAATTGTAAATTTCTTCTTTTTGGCAATTACTAAATTTGGTAAGGAGTTGGCAACTCTTTTTCTCAACTTATGATTAATCTGCAGATACTAGTAAAGTTCCTAAATGGTCGGTGATTTGGGAAAGCCGGATGGAATTTTTGTAAAATCAATTTCCGGAAATTTTGAACGCAAAGAAATAAATGTCTCAAGAATCTAACTGGAAATTTGCATAACAGGTTTCGAGTTGCTTTCCTCTTACATAATCCAACGATTGTCTTTGCTTGTTTGAAAACAAACGGTGTAGATGTGCCGAGCATGATTATTGGTCAACCTATAGGAACATCGGAGGTTGCACAATCGAGGGCACCCTCGTTCGGGTGAATCGCAGAAATCAAGATGGACATATCCTTTCGCGTCCATTATTTAATATTTACAATATATCAATAAATGAACAAATAAATATTATAAAAATCTTTCATAATTCACTGTCAAATATAGTAAAAGAGAGAAAATATAATCATTCATTTTTGTGATTATAAAAAATAGTACTTTGACTTCTCGCTATTTTGTGAAACTTCAATAATAACCACAAAATTACAGAGGAGGAGTTTCGACTCTTTCTTGAACTTTTGACATGAACTAGAGAGTTACGAAAGAAAAGAAGCTTCGTCTCTTTTGCCATTTTCATGGAACATTGATGTGAACTAAAAAAACTATGGAGGATTCATGAAATTTCAATGTGAACTAGAGATAGAAAAGAGACGGAGACGGGGATGGAGAGGGTAGGTTTTTATTTATTTATTTAAATTTCATTGACCTTATTTTTTGAGCATTAGAATGATCTTTTTAAGTTTGAATGGGTTCATTTAAAATCTAGGTTCTTCTACTTCATTTTTATTTTCTTAAATTTTTTTATTCCCTTCCAGCATTCCTTAATTAAAAATCTATCAAATAATATACTATACTATTATACCTAAAATATATAATAAAATGATAATATATATACATATATATTATTGAGTAGAAAGAAATTCAAATATATAAATAAGAACATGAATAAATATATTTTTTTTTTTGTTATTTTGAATTTTATTTTTAATATTATAATGCAAATAGTATATACTTATACATATTATTATTATTATTATTATTATTATTATTATTATTATTATTATTATTATTATTATTATTTAAGAATTCCCTTATTTGAGAAAACTAACTTTTATATTATGAATATGAAAAATCCCATTACCATCTTTATCTCAATTCCCGGTGAGATAATTTTATTTAGGTTATATCTCATTTATATTCGATTTTATTTGATAAGAATCGTGATTTTTATCCTGGTTACCAAACATATACTAGGGTTATCTATATTTTCGCGTGGTGTCTTCTCTCATCTTTCCTATTCGATTCCTTCTTTCATCTCGCTGTATAACACCGCTTCAAATTTTCATGTGAACGAGATCGAGATCAAGGGAGAAGAACTTGAGCGGGCAATTGAACCCAGCCCATGCAATTTTGCTGTAACCGGAGTCAACCAAGGGTGTGATCAGTGGCTGAAGGAACACATCGACACCAGAGATTTGCAACTGGACCGGAGCTTCAGTCCTCCTCCTGGTACGTTCATCTTTTACCCTCGTTATGCATGGCCTGTCTGGATTTCCTGTTGCAACTCGTGACGCTCTATTCTAGGATCTTGACCGTGCAGTCTACTTAAATTTCCAGATCTTCTATATCCGTAAGAAACATAGAACACTTCAATTGTTTAATCGGCCAATATGGAACAAAGAAAATAAGCAACGATCATGTCTGGTCTTATTTTCTGGAGCGTTTTTCCGGAAGCCTTCTCTAATCACATAAGATATTTAATGTTTCCAGCGAGCAAAGTGGGAAGACTTAATCGTTTATCAACAAGAAGTTACATAATTAGCTGAGTGGTCAGAGGTGCTATAGATCCATTGTCTCAACCACATCGCGAATCTCAACTCTAACCAACTAGCTTTGACAATGGGCCTATCCCCTTGCCCGCTCTTCACTTGAACCCTTCGTCAAGTTTCTTGGTAAGTCTCCGACAAATTTTAGTTCTTTTATCCTTTCCATCTCCCGTGGTCCTGTCTAAGGATTAATCCTCCCGCGGCATGGGAAGTTCATTTTTTTTTTCTTAACTGTTATAGCAAGGGTCGTACCACATAATTACATAGAAACTAGCAATTAGGCCCCAGCTACACACTGATAAATGACTTATTACAACTTGAGAGTGTAGCATAATGGTCATGTTATTATTGAACCTTAGTTGTCTCGGCGATGTTTGAAAATTAGAAAAAGAGAATACTCCCTTAATTTGAATGAATAACAATGGCGATAGTCCTCTCTCTCTCTCTCTCTCTTTTTGTGGCCAGGGCACTCTTTGCACATTTAAAAGATGTTTCTCGCACTGATTTTCCAAAAAGGCTTTTTCTGAGTGTACAAAAATTTAGCTTTCTCTAGAACCTTGTGAAATCTACGGGGGCTGATCTTTTGGAAGCACGAAAATTGGACAGAAATAAGGATGGGCGTCGGTATCAACAAGCAAATTGAGGGAAAATTGTCTAAAAAGTCCTAAACCTATTACACTTTTGTCAATTCAGTCATAAACCTTTAACTTTGCCAATTGAATCCATCCGGCCAATTTTGGCTGAAAAATGTTGATGTGGACGCCGGCGGTGCTCTACGTAGGACCGCCGGCGTTGACATGGACAATTTTTAATAATATTTTAATAATATTTTGATTTTTTTTTTTTTTTTCTATTCCTCCCCCCCTTTTTTTCCTCTTCTTTCTTTTCTTTTTGGCTTTCTTCTTGGCCTTTTCCAAAGGGCCACCACCAGCCACGGGCGACGGTCGACCATCGGGCACGGCCCAGCCGGTTGGCCTCACTCGCCATAGGCGAGGCTCGGCTGGCGAGCCTCGGCGAGGGGGCCCGCGCCTAGGCAAGGGCAACCTTCCGGCGTCGGCCGGGGGGACGGCGACGCCGGGCAAGGGCTAGCCTCGCCGGATCTAGGGCGTTGGCCGGCCAAGGGCAAGGGCTCCCCTTCTAGCTAGGCCGGCCTTCGCTCAGAACAGGGTGGCCTTGCTCGGCGTCACCATCGCTCGACCGACGGCCAGCAAGGCCGCCCTAGCTCGGGCACGTCGGCCTCGCCTGGCCACCCTTGTTGCCGCCCGCGCGGAGGGCTCCCCCTCACCGGGGTTCCTCCTTGCTCAACCAGGCCTCACCCGTGGCGAACGAGGCCGCCGGCCGGGCTATGGCCGGTGGCCGGCCACCGGAAAAGGCAAAGAAGAAAGCCAAAAAGAAAAGGAAGAAAAGAAAAAAAAAGGAAAAAATAATAAAAATTCAAAAAAATATTAATATATTATTAAACATTGTCTACGTCGGCCGCGCGGTCCTACATGGCATCGCCAGCATCCACGTCAGCATTTTCTGGTAAAAATTGGCCAAATGGACTTAATTGGCAAGAAATGAAAAGATTTATGACTGAATTGACAAAATTAAAAGGTTTAGGACTGAATTGGCAAAGTGCAATAGGTTTAGGACTTTTTGGACAATTTTCTCAGCAAATTGGCCGCAGTTCAAGTTTTTATTAAGCTCTTTCAAAGTGCACCACAATATGTATATAGATTTTTCATGAATAGTCATGTGGTGCACAACGATATTGGGTACGAGTACGAGAAATGTCCTTGGGGACTAATCGCTCGACAACTATAGAAAAACTTGTCTCCCACTCTCTTTTGCAACTGCTTTCTGGTCTTTTGGGCCCACTTTGCAAGTGACTAACAAACATTAATATTTCTGCCTCAAGACTGATGAAGCCGGAGAGGATCCGGTTGAGGATGAATCATCTTGCGACGGAAGTGGACATCAAACTTAACGCCATTGCTACATCATCCTTTGCTCGATTGATGTTTAAAGTACCTCTGAACCTTGTGACGACAGATGCTTAATTTATGCCTTCTTTTCCAATCTATGATAATTATGTCTTGTTTCTGGATTTATTGGTCTGTATTATCCCTTATTTCTACCTTGTTAAGCATTTCTCTTTCTATTTCTCTCACCCCGACTTGAATGAATCGTGTAAAGAATCTATCTGGATATGAATTAGATGATCTACTCAGAGCAAGTGTAATCTACGGTGGGAGGTGCTCTTGGTTTGGAGCAGACTAGTGGCTATATCACTCGACAAAGAGCGCATGATGCTAGCTTTAATGGCATCCGCAATGTTGACCGTCTTAGAAATCATGTGAGCAGCCAACTTGTAATTAATGCTCTTGAGGAAGGTTCTCGTGCAGAAACCGATTCTGACTGGAGCAAAGCTCCAAATATCTTGTCTTCTTGTACTCGGAAAGGTCAGAGTCCATACCCGTGCAACTTTCGACCAAATGAAAAACAATACCTGTGCCATTGACAAGTACGGTCAGACCGCTGCTGCTTGTTGCCGATCTGCAATCAATGGCAGATATTGAGTTTGAGCGTCCAGTCCCATCTGCGGCATCTGGACCGACCTTGTCGCCCAACTTGGAGGCTGATCTCGCGTGCATGGGGGATGAGTATCCAAGGTCATCAGGCTTTTGCTTCGAGCATTGTCTGGAGTTGTCTTGTGTAACAGGTCCTGAGCTCGGGGACTTCTCGTTGGGTATGACTTGTCCATGAGATTGTTCTTTTAGCATTTTAGGAACATTGGAACATTAATTTCAGTAACTAAGTAATATACGAGAGCTCTGATGCTTCTCGAAGAATTCCTTGATAAGCAAGGTGGCTGTCGTCTCCCTTGTTAATGAGGCTTCAGGACAGTAAAGATGATATGCAGTGATATGCAGCATCGGAATTGCTCAACAGTCCCATCTTTGAGTGCCTACATAGTAATGAGTATAAAGCAAATGTACCACATGTAACGAAACAACATTCTATTATAATAATGCAATGAAAAGCCATAGCAATGACAAACTTTATAGTGCCGAAGAACTGGTGAGCCAGAGCGAGCACCTTTCACCATCGTCATCCGCTGCCAAGCCTAAGACAAATATCATGTCCTTGCAGGTGGGAATGATAGTCGAAGTCCAGATTACCAAAGAAAGTATCCTAAAGGTTTCGTCATCTTCTTTGTGGTCTCTCAAGCTACCAGAGAATGTGTTTATATAGACATATATCGGGGATGTGCTTGAATCTCTGTATATTACTCCAAAACTCTGGTAAGCAAGACGGAGGGTTGTCTTGGAGAACTTCTGTTGAAGTTTGCAAGTATGAAAGGTATCATTTCACTAACTTCACCAATGAGAGGTGAGTATAGATAAGCAAAATTAACCATCAGATTATTGGAAGAAAGGAACATTCTGAGCTCGATAATGTTGGTGCGGCGAAAAGCATTTTGACGACAATAAATTGCAAAGCGAATGGAGAACACCAGAATTAGTGGAGTCCTATAGATCACATTACGCAGCCAACGAGGATAATGTGGATTCAGTTAATATAACAAAACCAACTTCACTACTACGAGAGAGCGAGCTACTAGTTAAATTTCCATACCGAAACACCGATGAAAACAGGGAAATATTCCTCTAAAAGAGCTCAAAAAGAATGGCACATACAAGTTGAGATTCCTCGGACGCAGAGTAGGGCTGAGTGTCATCTTGTGTTACTCTTGCAGATCGGGGCACTCTCGATCTGTATTTGGTCGTTTGGATTTCTAGATATGACATTACTAAATAGAATATGATACTAAAATCTAAGGATTTAACTATATTATATCTACCTTTTGGTGAATTACAATTATAAAATTAGATATTTTCAGGGAAAAGTGCCAAAAAAGTCCTCAACATTTTGTCTTTGTGCCAATTTAGTCCTAAACCTTTTTTGGTGCCGATTTAGTCCTAAACCTTTTACGTTGTGCCAATTCAGTCATTTCCGGTCAACTTTGGCCGGATTTTTGCTGACTAGACGTCGGCCGGCTGATGTGGCTTGATCGGCGCCGACGTGGACAATTTTTAATAATATTTTAATATTTTTGATATTTTTTATTTTTTTTATTTCTTCTTCTTTTTTCTTCCCTTCTTTTCCTTCACCCGCCGCCGGACCTTGGCGACCGGCCGTAGGCGATGGCCGCCGAGGTCGACCTTGCCGGCCACCTCGCCGCTGGCCACAAGGGCGGCCTCGCGCCGGGCGGCGAGGCTCGCCCTCGCCGGATTTGGTGAGGGTTGAGCCTCGCCCATGGTCGGTGAGGGCGAGCCCCGCCAGCTCGGCGCGAGGCTAGCTCGAGGCCGCCTCCTCCCGTCGAGCCGGCGGGGCTCGCCCTTGCCGACCATGGGCGAGGCTCAACCCTCACCGATTCGGCGAGGGCGAGCCTCGCCACCTAGGCCCCGGCGCGAGGCCGCCCTCGTGGCCACTAGCGAGGTGGCCGGCGAGGTCGACCTCAACCTCGCCGATCGTCGCCTCTCGCCGGGCGATCGGCCGGAGGAAGAAGAAGAGGAGAAAAAAAGAAAAAGAAAAAGAAAAAAAAAAAAAATCAAAATCAAAAGAAAAAAATCAAAAACATTAAAATATTATTAAAAGCTGTCCACGGTCCACGTCGGCGCCGATCAGGCCACGCCGCCCGGCCGGCACTTACACTCCAAAGACTTAGCTTGGCCGGTGTCCGGTCACCAAATTCGGCCAAAATTAGCCTAAAGGACTGAATTGGCACAACGTAAAAATGTTTAGGACAAAATTGGCACCAAAAAAAGGTTTAGGACTAAATTAGCACAAAGACAAAAGGTTTAGAATTTTTTTGGCACTTTTCCCGATATTTTCACATCCTAATATTTTCGATTTTGGTATGCATGGCACATTAGTGCAAATAAACCAAAAAATTACACAAACGAATATGGTAATAAATCTCTCACGACACTTTTGCCTACTTTATTCTTATTTGCTTATTTTTTTTTAGCTTTTCTTTTTATTTCTTTCATCATTCTCTAATAAATTTTATTAAATAGTAAACTATACTAATATACTTAAAATACCTAAAATATGTAATAAATATATATCTTGTATATATTAAATTTATATTTTAAGATAAATAAAAATAAAAATATATAAATAAAAATAGGAATAAATAAAAACCAATTGTTGTTATTTTTTGTTATTTTGAATTTTTATATTAAAATTCAAAAATTATTTAATTTTTAAATTTAAAAAGTTTGTTATTCAAGAAAAATAATTTTGATATTATTAATATTAGAAATTTCATCCACATTTATTCTATCTTCCCATGAGATGATGTTATCCAAACTGTATCTCTTTTATACCAATTGTATCCTATCTTTGGCAAGAACCAAACATAAAATATGATAAATTCTTTATCCTGAATACCAAAGGTAGCTTTAGAGTTTCTATACTTCTGTGTGGTTTCTTCTATTGTCTTTCTCGTTCCTTCTTTCATCTCGCCGTTTCACACCGCTTCATCTTTTGCCGTCACCGGAGGCAAGGGTGTGTGCTCAGGGTTTGAAGGACCAAATCGACACCGGAGATTAGCAACTGGACCTGAGCTTCAGTCCTCCTGGTACGTTATCTTTTACCCTCGTTATGCATGGCCTGTCTGGATTTCCCGTTGCAACTCGTGACCCTCCATTTTAGGATTTTGACCGTGCAATATACTTAAATTTCCAGATCTTCTATATCCGTAAGAAACATAGAACACTTCAATTGTTTAATCGGCCAATATGGAACAAGAAAATAAGCAACGATCATGTCTGGTCTTGTTTTCTGGAGCTTTTTTCCGGAAGGCCTTCTCTAATCACAAAAGATATTTAATGTTTCCAGTGAGCAAAGAGGGAAGACTTTTATAAGTTTATCAACAAGAAGTTACATAATTGGCTGAGTGGTCAGAGGTGCTGCAGATCCATTGTCTCAACCACATCGCAAATCTCAAACCCAACTCACTAGCTTTGAAAGCCAATGGTCAAGCCGTACTCTTGATGCGTGCAAACTGGATTCCGTCCATCCTTAGAATTGATTGACATTAAAAAAAATGAAGCAAATCGAAGAACTTGAGGGTGCAGCTGAGCCCGGCCATGAAATAATGCTGTAATTAGACGTGAGAGGATTGACATTAAAAGAAATCAAGCACATTGAAGAACTTGAGGGTGCAGCTGAGCCCGGGCCATGAAATAATGCTGTAATCGGACGAGAGAGAGAGAGAGGCAGGCAGGGAGGGAGGGAGGGAGGTTTATATGTGAAATGCTACCTTGTTAAGCTTTAAATCAATGTGTAACAACTCGTCAATTCAATTTAGATGCAGAGATCGAGGCACACAATAATATTGCACAAATTGCCGCTTGTAAAAAAGTTCATTTGATTAGTGAACTTCCTTTGCTAGTGGGCTGACTTGGGAGATGGACAGTTATATTTGTATACATAAAAGCACCAGTTAATTTCAATCTCATGTACCAAAATGGGGAACATCGATTCATAGTCTTAAGGAAGTGCCTGAACGCATGAAATATTGGCTGCAGTTCAGATTTCATCGTGTCATAATCCGAGTTTACTCAACGGGCGATATGTGTTGCCCGGGTCCCATGGCATTGAAACTCTCTTGACACCCATACCCTCTCGCCTCTCTCTCTTCCCTCTACTCTTTTTTCCTTTATTTCTTCTTTTTCTTCCCTCTGCTGACGGTTTTTCCTTTCTCTCTCTCCTCCGCTTTCCCCATGTTCCTTCTCCGACCTTAGACTTGCCGCTGCCGCCTCTGGCAAGTCACCTTATCTATGCGTCCATCTTCACCAGCTCTTTCTCCAACCTCCAGTGCCGTCGCCTCTTGTCCAACCTCTCCCGCGCCCTCTGTGTTCACACTCGGCTAGTTAAGGCCCTACGTTGCCACCTTTGCCCCACCTCGTTGAGCTGAGATAAGCTCAGATTCAAGGTCGAGCTAAGCTCTAGATCACAAATCTAGGGCTCGTTCGACCTTAGATCCAAATTTGCCGGCCAAGCTTGAGCTCGATGACGAAGGACTAAAATGGGGGCGAGGTGGTAGATTGAGCCAGCATTGGGGTGGTGGTGGTGGTGGATGAACTCTGTTGTTGTACATATCGGAGTGAAGGGGAAGACCGGGAACAGAGGGACGAAGAAGAAGTAAAGGAAAAAAGAAGAGAGGGAAGAGAGAGTGGGGAGAGGGTGCAAGTGTCAGAGAGTTATGACGCAATGGGGTTTGGGCGACACATGTTGCCTAGTGAGTGGACTCAAATTATGACATCATGAATCCGAGCTGCAGTTAATATTTTCTCGTAAACCCAAGGTGCCTCACCCTAGATGGCACAAAGATTGAGACATGACCAGAGGGAGTGTTGGGGAAGCCGGTGAACTTGCAATATCTTGCAATTGAAAAGCCAAGGATAGGAGAAGACGTAAAATTCACGGGGGTGGAGGCACTTTATTGTTCTGTTGCCAATGCATGCGTGGGGTATCTTGAGTGCAATAGATACCGACGGTATAGGCTTGCGATGAGTGCACTAGACAATTGCCGCCTTTAGTTTATGGATGAGACTGAGAGGAGTATACTCATCGATAGTTGTGACTATATCGTCGCGAGTGGAGACGGAACAAGTGGTGATGGTTGCGCTATGCTTCTAGAGAGCGTGCAATTATTGGAAGTGTCCAAGTGTCATAAAATGAAGAGAGTGATGGAATGGAAGTGGCTGATCACTCTCCTTCCAAATCTGATGGAGATTATAACAAATAGTTGTGAGAAATTAAAAGAGATAATACGTGGGTCATTGCCAAGCGGAACCACTTGTCACCTTACATATCTTAGAGTAAATGGATGCAACAACATGGAGAGGGTGCTGCCGACGCAAGAAATGCTGCTCCACCTCCCTTTCCTCCACTTGATATCAATCAAAGACTGCAAGGGCATATATGTGATAATAGGCACTGCTGTCAAAATGACACGCTGTTCCTTTCCAAAGTTTATGCACCTGATTCTACAGAATCTTCCAGAACCGAAGAGCATATGTGATGGGAGCAGGAATTGTGATTCCCCCAGGTGGATTTCTATAGACAATTGTCCGAAACTGAAGAGGATTCCTCTGCAGCTGCCCCTGCTCGACAATGGGATCCCTTCTCCTGCCCCTTCTCTTCGAGAGGTTCGGATAAATCAGCAGACGTGGTAGTCGCTGGAGTGGGATCATCACCTTGCCCGTTCTTCACTTGAACACTTCGTCAAGTTTCTTGGGAAGTTACCCGCAAATTTTGCTTCTTCTTTTATCCTTGCCATCTCCCTTGGTCCCTTCTAAGGATCGATTCTCCTGCGTATGGGAAGTTCATTTTTTTCCTAACTTTTAAAGCAAGAGTTATTCCACATAACTGTGCTGCACATTGATATATGAATTCTATTACAGCTTGTAAGTGTAGCATAACAGTCTTGTTATTATTAAACGTTAGTTGTTTTGGCGGTATTAAAATATTAGAAACTAAAAAAAATACTCCCTTAACTGAATGAATAACAATGTCTAGTCCCTGCTCCTTTTTTTTTTCGAGGCCAAGGCATTCTTTGTGCATTTAAAAGATGTTTCTCACATCGATTTTAAAAGAAAAGCCATTCCGAGTTTACAAAAATTTTGCATATGCTGATATACAAATCCCTCAATGATAAGTAATTAGTTTTTGTGGTCATAAAATGATCACGACTTAGAGATAGAAAATTATTAATGGCTGCAGAATTCTGTTACCAAAAAAAAAAAAATTGAAATTGATCATGACACCCTTGTTGGAAAGATGCCAAAGCCTAGTAAAAGTAGAACTTGATTAAGAAGTTCTCCTTTATTGGTTAAGACAGTTTAAGAAAGCACGTTAAATGCTTTTTACCCTGCCTTTTTGTTGCCTTTTCTGTTTTACATCACCCAGTATTTCTATTTTTTGTTGCCTTTTCTCAACTGCAAGTGACTAACAAAACTTAATATTTCTGCCCCCAGACTGATGAAGCCGTGGAGGATCTAGTGGAGGATGAATCGTCTTGTGAAGGCAGTAGACATCAAACTTCTATCGCCATTGCTACATCATCCTCTGCTCAATTGATGTTTAAAGTACCTCTGAACCTTGTGATGACATATGCTTAGTTTATGCCTTCTTTTCCAATCTTTGATAACTATGTCTAGTTTTTGGATTTCTCGGTTTGTATTATCCCTTATTTCTACCACATTAAACATTTCTCTTCTTTTTACTCTCACCTTTACTTGAATCTGGATATGAATTAGATGATCTACGTAGAGCAAGTATAATTTACTGTTCGAGGTGCTCTTGGTTTGGAGCAGGTTAGTGACAATTCCACTCGACACAGAGGGCATGACGCTAGCTTTAATGGCATCTGCAATGTTGAAAGGATATGACCGGCTACTAACAAACCTTGATCTTGGTTACCAATGCATGATCTGGCTAAGAAACGTTAAACGAGACTTGAAAAACTTAAGAATATGATAAGCCTGCAATCTCCTCTCAGTTTCCGTGATTTCTGGCATTGTTGGGCTTAGAGTGGTAATTGTTTACATCCACAGTATCATCTTCTTGATTTTGAGTCAAGCTTATACATGCCACCAGCATATTGTGGAAATTACACGATACTATATCATGCAAAAAAGTCCCCCACCTTAATGAAATTTACCAGAACGGCCGCGAATCTCAGTCTCGCTGCTCCAAATAAGTGGAGCAATGGTCCTAAATACTAATATGCAGTCCTATTGCCGGGTTATTCGTTGATAAAATTACTCTTTCCTTTGCCTGCCTTGCAAAATCACAGCTAGGCATTGCTAGTAACGCACTGATTTACATTTTCAATACTAGGCTCTGTTTGTTAACCATTTAGAGATCTCACAGGGTGGTTGTGTTGCTCTCACGGCATTTAGAAAAGCATTCAGGACCATCAACTGCCTCCTTTTGCTTTTTTAGCAAGAGTAGTACTCCGTCTTGGAAGTTTGCATGAGAGTAATGACCAAACCGACGGTTTCGTTCCTTAGTGTCATGAGAATGGACACGCGATGCAATCCACGGCAAAAGAAATTCAACGGAATTGACGAAGGGGATTGGGTTGGTTCGGGGGACGAAGATAAGCAAGTGTATCTCGAAGGCCTCAGCAAGACGCTGCGCTCAATTTCCTCAGGATTGACGGAGAAGACACTGAGGCTGCTCAACAGAATCCCATCCTGATCCTCCATGGTGGAAGAATCGCTCGATTGATCAATATGAAGATATCTTCTAGGGTCAACGAAGAGAACCTAAGAGGGGGAGGAGTGAAGAAAGCAACGACGGTAACTCACCCTCACTATGGTTGGCAAGGGCCTTGCCTAAGTGAGGGCTCGCGACACCCCTGCCAGCCATAGAGAGGGCACGCGAGCCCTTACCTGATTCGACAGTGAGGGCTTTGTGGCCCTTGCCCAGTTGCTTGGGGGGTTGTCGGCCCTCACCTAGTGGCGAGCGACCACGACCGACCCTTTGAACTAAGAAAGAAAAGAAAATAAAAAAAATTGATAAAAAAAATCAAAATTTGTTAAACGACTAACATCTACGCTTTTCTAATTACGCTCTTATACTTTAATATGCCTAATCAAGCCCTTCTACTTTCATAATTATTTTCATTAACTCCCCCAACACCAAATCCAATCAAATTCAGCTTACAGGCCACTGGACAACACCAAAGTATGATGATAAAATGTGTGGATGCCCACACAAAGGTGCAAGGAAAGCTATAGCCATGCACACAATATTAAAGTTTGATGTGGATAAAATTTAGCTAATGTAAACACCCATGTGGAAATCCCCATTTAAAAAAAAAAAAATCCACATCATACCCTCACATCATTGGAGGCCACTTCAGCTACATTCGGTTGGATTTGAGGCTGGAGAGACTTAATTAAAAAATTTATAAAAGTAAAATCGATTAATTAGATATATTAAAAGTGCAAGGATTAGAAAAAAAGCGAAGTAGAACTTTTCCGTCAGAAAAGCAAGTTTTTTTTTAATGGAAGTAAACATTATGCATTTTTACAAAGGGATCCAAAGTTGAGCCATGTCAATGGAAATAAACAATAACATATTGAATACACATGCTACGTAGATACACCAGACATTTGCGAGATGGTCCCTCTAAAATCAAACCTACTATGGCATATCGGGTTGAGACTTGATAGAGTATCTATTCAATCAACGAAAATAGAGGGAAGTGACAAGTAAGGAAGACAAATCAAGAAATACAGAAAGACAGATGCTTATCACAGATAGGATAAGAAGACAAAAATAAATTAAGCATATGTCATCATAGAAACCGGAGGTACTTCAACTGGAGGTACTTCGAAAATCAACCGAGCAAGACGACGTAGAAATGGCGATAACTTTGTTGTCCACTGCTGTCAGAAGACAATTCATCCTCAGCTGATCATCCACGGCTTTGCTGGGTCTAGAACGATTAAATTTTGTTAGTCATTTGCAAATATCATCATCGTCCTATGTAAAATATCATGCCACATGACTATTAATGAAAAATCCATCAACATATGTATGGCAATGCATTTTGATGGAGCTTACAAAAACATGATCTCTGGCTCATTCGCTTAATGACACCTAAAAATGAGAAAAACTAATTTACATTGATTTAATTTTTTTTATTACAGTGCAGCAATTAGTTTAAAAACCAAAAAGGAGTTTGCAATTGAAAATAGGAGTACTGTGCGAGGTAAAATAGAAAAGGCAACAGAAAGAAAAGGTTAAAAAAAAAAAAGCAGTTAGACGGTCTCTCTTAAATTGTCCCAAATAATAAAGTAGAACTTAAGAATTAGACCCGATATTTTGGCACTTTTAAGTAAAATTGCCATTATTATTCTTTGAACAATGCCGCAGCAACTAATTTTCAATAATGATATAACCATTTTGATATACTTTCAAACAATAATAAAAGGTTATACGCACTGGGCCTAATAGTTGGTATAAAGTTCGGAAAAGAAGAAGAAGAAGTGATTTTACTGTACTGTGAGAGATCGATCGTTAGATATAGAAAATAAAAGAAGTGTAAAACTTGTGGGTAACTCACCTAAAGACTCGATGAAAGGTTCAAGTGAGACACGGGCAAGGGGATGGTCCCACTCCAGCGCTTGCCACGTCTCCTCATCTATCAAAGTCTGTCCAAGGGAGGGGGGAGGAGAAAGGAGGCCATTGTCAAGTGGGTGCAGTCGCAAAGGAATCCCCTTCAGCTTCGGACAATATAATATTTCAATATGTTGGATGTGATCGCAACTCTCCATCCGATCACATATCCTCTTCAGTTCCGGAAGATTCCATAGAGTCAGGCGTGTTAACTTTGGGAAGGAGGGTTGCGTCATGTTGGGAGCAGTGCCTATTATCACCTCTATGCCCTTGCAGTCTTTGATTCTTATATCTTGGAGGGAAGGGATGTGGAGCAACATATCGTGCGTTAGCAGCACCCCCTTCATGTTGTCGCAACTACCAATTTTAATCTGTGTAAGACGACAAGTGGCATCGATTGGCAATGGCCCACCTATTATTTCCTCTAATTTCTCACAATAATATATTCCAATGGACTTCAGATTTGGAAGGCGAGTGGTCAGCCAGTTCCATTCCACCACTCTCTTCATTTTATGACAACACTGCACTTCCATAGAGTTTAGATTGGGCGCAGCTAAATCGATCCCTTCCAGTTCCTCTGAGTATATGATAGTAAACCAGTGCAGATGTGGAAGCCCCTGTCCCTCTACTGAGAGACGCTTCAATTTGGAACAGCCTGTGATGTTCAGTTTCCGCAGCTGAGGGAAGTGGACAGCACCCAGCTCCTCCAACTTCTCCCATTCCTCTATGACCAGCTCCTCTAGATTCTCCAGTGGGCCTACCTCGCTCAAACTTGTCACCCCACTGCACCGTCCCACTTCCAGCACTTGCACATTTTTGGGAAGTAGAGCGCGGCCATCCCCACCAATTTCTCCATCTACCGTTGCCGCAATACTATGGCAACTTTCGATGATTATACGCCTCTCGTGCTTATCCCTAAAGAAGTAGTTTCCTGATGCACTCAGTGCCAGGTCATATGGTAGGGAGCTGTTTTGCTCGACAAGCCTCACACATGCATTGAATGTTTCAACATTTGGAACAGAGCAATAGAGTCCTTCCACCATTGTTAATTTTATCTTTACCTTCTCATCCATCATGTAATTACTAATCACCAGATATTGCAAGTTCACCAGCTTCCCCAACACTCCTTCTGGTAACGCCGTGATCTTTGCGCCAAGCAGGTCAAGGTACGTCAGCTTTACCAGCATCTCCACCCCCTCCGGCACTTCTCCAAGCATTACACACCCACTAAGGTCCAACTTTTTTAGAGATCCTAACTTTCGTACACAAGGTATACAATGTAATTCCTTACACTCTCGGAGTAACAGTGCTTCTAAGCCCTCCAAGTGAGATATAGTGTCCGGTAATTCCGTGATTTTCGATTTGCTAAGATCTAGAACCTTTAACCCCTTCATATGCCTGAAGAAAGATTCATGGATGGCTTCCAAAGAGACATTGTTATTCAACGACAACCTTGTAAGTTTAGGGCAATTTGGTGAGATGCCGTATGGGATTTCTTTTATATAGTTGCTTTGTAAAAAGACTTTCTCTAGATGATCCGTCCAGAACTCTTCCTTTGGAATTTCTTTCAATCCCATCTTGGCCTTGACCATGTGAGTTGTCCTCATCACTATTTGCAATCCCACGTCCCTTATCAAGGGGTGTACTAACAGACGCCTTTCACATATATCAAGCCCCAGGCAAGCCTTTTTTATTTTGTCCAATATGGCGTTACCCTTATCGTGCAATTCTTGCCGGGTAGCTATTCCACTTAACAAGCCCTCATCTATGAAAGACTCTATCAAAACCTTTTTGTTGTTTTCATCTTTAGAGAAGAACTCTCCAAAACAGAGTATTAAATGCAAGAAACACTGCTGCACTTGAAGATTACCCAAGTTCATGTAACTGAGTTTCAGTTCCTTGAACACATTAAGTTCCATCATTGAATTTTCTAATTGCTGCAATAAGTCTTTCCATTCATACACTTCCTTTAGTCCCCTCATGTGAGTTGCAATCTCAATGATCCCAAGTGGCAAACCCTTACACTTATTCAAAATGGAGGTTGCAATTTCCGCAAATTCTGAAGGGAGTTCTCTCCCAAAGCAAAGCTTTTTAAGAATAAGACCCAACAATCATCTGGCTTTTTAAGAATAAGACCCAACAATCATCTGGCCAATCTAGAGGACTTATTTTGACTTGTTTTTGGCAGACCATCTTATGACACACATCTAGCGATCGAGTTGTCATTACCAACTTAATGCCTCCATTCTTGACTGGAATTCCCACATCCTCAACGTCAAAGTGCATCCACAGACCATCTAAACATAAGACAGCTCTCTTGCTCTTCAAATGCCTATTCAATATGCATGCCCTCCTCTTCACGTCCTTATCCTTTGAGAGATTGTCTAGTCCGACTGCATTGGCAATCTCAGTTTGTAGTTCATAGACGTTAAACTCCTGAGGTACAGCAACCCAAAACACATCATCGAAGCCAGGATTCTCAAGTACTCTATTATGGACATGCATTAAAATGGCTGTCTTGCCAACTCCCGCCATTCCACAAATACCAATGAGGAAAATCTCATCCTCCATTAAATAGCCGCATATCTTTTCGATTGTCTTCTTACTTTCCTTGTCTACTAGCTCTGTTGTTACCAAGGGCAAACTTTTCCTACGTCCAGCAGCATGTGTTGTCCACCCTTTTTGGAAGCTACAGTGGCCTAGAATATCTTTAACTTCTTTGCTCAAATCATTTACTCTTTCTACCTGCTGTGGAGAAAGAGATCTGCCTTCTCGGAATGCTTGGACCATGCTCCAGTATTCTCCTCTTATCCTTTGTGCTTTCCTACACCATGTCTCCAACCCATCCATGTCTGCTTCTTGATTGCTTAGTTCTTCCAGCTTTCTTTTCAGAGTTGACATATTCTCGTCAACCAGCCCACAAGCACCTGGTTGACTATCCACGAGTGCATCATCGGTCCTCGCATCTAACATCAAGGAAATACTCATAGGATTTTCTAGAAACATAATGTTCACAAAACAAAATAAAATAAGATGGAGTATAAGGTCGTAAATATATATATATAAACAAATTATCAAGGGAGAGAGAGAAAGAAAGAGGGGGCGGCGGCTTTTGGGGTCCTTGGGATTGGACGAGAGAAAGAGAAAGAAAGGGGGCGAGAGCACTTGTCCTGTTTCTGGGTTTAGTTGCTATCGGTTTGCTTTGAGCTGTTGATGGGTTCAGGTAGTGGGCCTGTATGGGATGGGTTGAATTGATATTTCGGCCAGTATGGGATGGGTTGAATTGATATTTCGGCCAGTATGGGATGGGTTGAATCGTTATTTAGGCCTGTATGGGAAGTGGTTCTCCCTGTATTTTACATTACTATAAAAAAAAATGAATATTGAAGTACGTATTTTAGCATAAATTACTCGTGAAAACGTATCATATTTCATATGAATCTTCATGTTTTAAACAAAGTGCAATTCCAAGTAATATATATTAGTGTAAAATGTATGAACTCGATAACAGTTAAGGAATTTTTAATGGTAGTTATTACATGACATAAAGAAATATGTATGAAATCAACTCCATTACTGTCATATTAAGAGAAAATAATAAAATATTTCAAATAAATATTTAAAAAAAGAAAAAAAAGAGTGACAAAGAATGTTTGAGATTTCAATAATTGCTAATTTGCAACATTAGAGATTATTAAAACTAATCCTTTTTCCGGATGAAACTCATGGCATTGAATGGGGTAAGTAATCCTAGTTAAAGGCAAAATGAGTGGAGAGTGCAAGAAAATACTACTTGCAAAGAGAATAAGCAATCTCTTTCAATTTAGACTCCTAAGTGTCACTCCTAAAGGCAACACTCAAGAAGGAGCTTGTTATTATATATTTTTATAGATGCTAACATTGATGTATCTATTCTTTCAAAATGTTCGAGCGGTACAATACTAGAAAAATTTTAGATCAACCCATAAGTTAAAAGTAGAAGTTAAAAAAAAAAAGTCCCCTTAACCAGACCCTAAGTTGAATTTTGAAATTAAAACCTTAAAAAAAAAAGGAGATATACCTCATATCTACATCTAATGTATGAAGACTAATATCCCAACTGTTCTATAAAAATAGACCTATACTTGCTTTCAATTAGATCATTGATTGGCGGGTGACCCATTTGAACGTCGCTCAAACGCGATGGTAACCAATAGCACTAGGAGAAAGCTAAACCCCATATTATTGATTGCTGGAGGCAATGAATGACAATCTTTCGTCCCATACTTTCCTTAGTGTCCCAACAATTCTAACCATAATCATTCAAAAATATGAAAACAAACAATATTCATATAACTTAAATTTAAGATGAATGAAGGTATTGTTCGTTAAAGTCTCATATAGGTGGCCTTTGAACGTGAAAACAATCAATTAAAGGATGATTTGTAGGTAAGTATGAATTATCGAAAGAGCAAATAATTTATTGAATGCTATCAATGAGAATATTTATCTGTGCAAGTGCAACATCATGCGGATAAATACTTAAAGAATGCGGTATCTTTCTTAGATGGATGTGCTTGTGTGTCATTTGGATAGCAAGGGAGTTGAATTTAGCTCTGCCACAATTCCGTTGGAAGAGACTTATCTAGTAAAGCCTACAGAAATTGACTTACGTTGGTTCTTCTCCAATCATACGAGAAATAAGTAGCAAATTATTGACGAATCTTGCCTACAATAACTGTCTACTTTCCCTTTTTTCTCCCCCAAGCGATAGCCACCAGCTTCCCAATCTAAGTAGCTGCTAAAAAACACCTTGTCAGGGCTTTCCTTTTCTCTCGTTCGCACTTCGAAATTGATTATTTCGCATTTCACATATAAAGCTACCAAATATCATTTTCATGAAGCAAATCTTCACATACCTTTCATAACCAATGATATGAGCCCTTCATTTATGTGGGATTCATTCCGAACAAGAGTTGGAAGAGCCAGGGATTAAAATTAGAGGAAACGGGGTTTGCCATGGCATTGATAACAGCAATGAGATCGATTATAGGAGCTGAATATATTACGGATTGCAATGAGCTTTTGAAGCAATTGAATACTATATGGATCTCAATGAGAATTCAGAACTCTTATAAAGTTGAGTACTGTATGGATTCCAAGATTTACCCATCTCCATAATAAACTTATAGCAAAATTACTATAGGACACAAAACTTGTAGATATGCTGGCAATCATATATTTACAGTAGGATCTTTATACATTTTTTTTTTAACTCAAAGCATCATCATGAATTTGAAAATTAATCGTAAATTGTTTTCTAGAACCATTAGGTTTTGGATAATAATAATCTTTTTGAACCTATAGAATCTGCATTTCAATGAATTTTGATTTGTTTTTTTCCGAAAGAGTTGACTATTGGAGGAATTGCAATCTGTTTTGAAAATTTCAAAAGAATAAAAAATTGCAATTAGAGGAGAAAATGAATAAAAATTACAGAAAAATAGTTATTGTTGATAAAATAGAGGAATGAAACGATGTATTTATGATTTTTTTTTTTAAACCAGCAGAATCCGCTTTTCAATGAATTTTGATTTTTTTTGAAAGAGTTGAATATTGGATGAAGTGAATTCTGTTTTAAAAAAATAAAAAGATTAAAGAATTGCATCTTCGGGATGCGAATCCCTAATAGGCACATACAAAATAATTGTACTCCATATAACATCAATCGTGTTGGTTTCAGAGGATGGAATGTCTAATTTTTTTTTTTTTTTTTTTACTTGGAGAACTAATTGGATTATTGTGAGCGGCCAAATCAATAAAAATTTATAGAAAAATAGCTATTGTTGATAAAATAGAGGAAGCAAAACAATGTGTTTATGTAAATATTTTTCTCTCTCTTAGAGTATCAATAACTCCAAGTAAGACAAGAAGAATGTATTATGGATTTTTTTATGAGAACATATCATGAATCTGGACGATAATATGTATTTTATGTTGATTTTTTTAATAATAGCTAATGTTACCCAATGAAAGAAAAAATTAAGAATGGTCACTAAAAGTTGATCGAAGAGAACAATAAATTTAAAAAGACTTATATACTATGCTAGCACATGTGTCATGAATACATTAGCAAATCGGTTAAGAAATTTAGCCCTTGATTTCATTTGCTAATCAAAGCATCATCCCCACATTTTGCATTCTACAAGATAATTCTTCAATCATCTTAATTTGAAATTTGTTATACAGTACTACATTTTCAATTACTAAATAGATTTAGCAAAAAACAGCAGTGATTTGAGCTCTTCTTTCGTAATTTTATTTCCAATTGAGATTTCGTGTTGTCAATTTTCATGAGATGTGTCGCTTGGCCAAGAACCATGATATAAATCGGTACACCGTCACACTCATGGAGGGGGAAGAAGGAAATTTCAACTACTTTTATAAAGTAGTCAAGTCAATGCCAGTTCCCTCAGAACATCGAAAATATTCTGAAAACTAGAAAGGGCTCAACCAAATACAAGCTTGCCTTCCATGCATCCTCCTCCTTAATTTGAAAGTACTTTCGGTAATTCATCACGTAAAATAGATGAATTATGAACTGATGTTCACAATTTTGGTGCATAAGGCTAAAATTAGACTGATGCTTATATGTGTATTGATAAAATAGTCCATCTCCCAAATCACTGATCAGGTGAACTTATTTACAGGCAGCAATTTGTGCGACAAGTTGTTACACTTCAAGTTGTAGATCTTGTGTTTCACATCACTCTTATCATTTGTTTAAAAGCGTATGTTCTTTATGTAGGTGATCTTCAAAGCATTTGTCAGCTCATTTTCAAAACCGACTCTTATCAAACTCCTCTCTTGCAATTAAATCGGTCTGTTTTGTGATTTCCATTACTAAAAGAAATCTGAGCGTCGTGCCTATATCCCTATTCTTAGGTAAGGACTAGAAGACAGTTTAAGCCTGTTGCATGAGCTTTGACATATGCTGAATTGGGAGATGCACATACCTTGTGGAACTTCTGTATTGGGTTCTTCCTCTCCTGCACTGAGCGGTCGTGTTATGTTAATAAAAAATTCAGGTGCGAGATCTGGCCGGCTGATGGGATAACTAAAATTTTGCAGCTGAGTGTAAGAATCACCAGCATGAGATTGAGGTTGCTGTGGCCAGAATGAAAGGTCCCTTAGGATCATACTTTGAGCCGGAAGAGACTGACTGAGCAAATTCGTCTCAGGCAACGAAGGAAAGGCTGATGAACTTATTATATCAGAGCTCGGGTACGGCATGGTAGCGAATGAAGTCTCTTCATTGTTCACAGTCACAGGCAGATGCAGACCCTCTTCAACATTGCCTTCTCCTCCATTGCTTGACTCTGCCACTCCTTTACCCTTCAATGCTTTTCTCGCTTCCAATCTCACGCGGTCACTGACATCCTTGCAGCCATTGATCCCATATCCTCCAATTCCAGCTAAGTGAGCCTTGATCCTGGTTGCACTTCCGGCATAATCCTTTTTGCAGAATTTACACTTCCACCTATCGTTCTGCAGGAACTCTACATAATCCCGAAAGGAGTCCTTCTCTCTGGGCATTTTCTCTGTATCCCACAAAAGAGTGAGCAGATATGTTTTAAGGAAGACCTTGAATTTTTTGGGGTGAAGAACGGCGTCGGGGCCTGTGAGATATTTAATTAAATTTGGACTGGGAATTGGGTCAAAGTCTCCGTCAATCCCCAACTCTTTTTATAAAAAAAGGCCATGCTTCAGTGACCCCCGCCCTCATTTCTAACCAACTTCTCTTCACTCTCAGATATGAAGAAAACATGCTTAACTGGGTTCTAGAAATTTCGCTGTTCAGATTTGTAACTATTTTCTGTTGTGTTTTCAATGTTATCTTCTCATTGGGAACGTGGTTTTCTTTCATGTTTAATGTTCGTGGGTGTGCGCACTCTTTCTTGGGTAATCTCTCTATCATGCACTCTCCCTTCAGCCCCTAATCTCGCCCCTTGACTCCGCTTACAGCAAAACTTCATGGCCCGGGCTCAGCTGCACCCTCATGTTTTTCCATTTACTTGGGTTCTTTACAAACCGTTTCTCAGGATACATGGTAAACTCTCCAGTTTATAAGCATCAAGTATGGCTTGACCGGTGGCTTCCAAAAGCTAGTTTGAGTTGAGATTTGCAATGTAGTTCAGACATGGATCTAAAGCATCTCTGACGAAGCATTTGACTGACCACTCAGCTAATTATGCAATTTATTTTTGGTAAAGCAATAAAAGTCTTCGTTCTGTGCTCACCCGATACATGAACCATCTATGTAGTAGAGAACAATTCTGATTTAAAAAAAAAAAAAAAAAAAAGAAGAACTCCACAATAGTTGTTTCCAGAACGGGACCAAACATGATTTTTGGTACGAGTTAGTGCTTAGTTTTCTGTTTTATACCGGGCCAATTAACAATTGAAGTGTTCTTTGTTTCAGAGAGATATACAAATCTGGAAATTTGACTAGATTGCAAGGTTAAGATCCTATAATATAGCGTCACCAGTCGCAACAGAAAGTTCAGATAGGCATATATGAGGTGGGTAAAGATACATACCCGGAGGAGGACTCGAGCTCCGATCCCGTTGCTGCACGAACAAAAGATGCGTTCAAGAAGGAGGACTGAAGCTCCGGTCCAGTTGCTGCACAAGCAAAGGCACCTTCTGACAATGAACGAAAGGATCAGGAAAATGGGGAGAGGTTGATGCTAGTCTCCGCTGAGTTGTGGTAGGAATAAAATATAATTACTGGTGAGAACAGAATAAAGACTAACGATGGTACAGGTCAAAGTGGGCGGCTACTTTATGCTCTGCCCTGTCTAAAGATAAATTAGCATCTTTAATTTACTTTTCTTCATGGAAAAAGGACATTGAAAAACATAGTTTTTTTCAATGATTAAAATATGTTTGCTCTATGTTCTGACCAAAAAAAAAAATATGTTTGCTCTATGGATTTAGGATCAAATGACAATTTTTTTTTTTTTTTTTTTTCGCGAACCCGCGCACGCCCCTACAAAAGAGTAAATCACTAGGGGCGACACGTGCTTGGCCACCACACACGTGCCACCGAGTAAGTCACCCTGCGCGACGCTCGGGAATCGAACTCCTCCCTTGCGTTAGGGGGAGAAGCTCGCCGCCAGCAGCGCCACCCAGGCGGGTGGTAGACAATTTTTCTCTCTTCCTCCTCAGTTTTATCAAACTAGGTATTTGCTTCTTCTTCTTTTTTGTTTGTTGGGGGAGGGGGGTGAGGTGGTTACTTTCCCCATTCCACAAACCGAGGATTTATTTATAGTTGATGATAGAGTTGGCAAGCACTAGGCAGTGCATTACAGACAGTCTTTTTAAGGTTACATTTGTTTTATAAAAATTAAATGATTTAGAAAATATTTAAAAATAATAATCAATTATATCACTTACAAAAATAAACGAACAAAAAAAATTCATCGTCCACATAAATGTTCAAACATAAATTGTTGTCGATAATTAAATATTTTTATTGACTAATTATTTTGGGTGATGCGACCAACTATTTTTAATAAAATATTTTACAAATCATTTATTTCTTGCAAAACAAACAAAACTTAAATTTGATTTGAAACGAAGTGCAAAATTTGATGAATATCAATAATAAAAGTTTATAAGCACGGTCGGGGTAGAAACTTCACAAAGGAAATGTTCAATTTTTTGAGTTAAAGTGAGTGGTTAGCTAGAAAAAGACTGATAAAATGTCATATTTTATGAAAAGGGACCCTTTCCTCTGGGCATTTTCTCTGTATCCCTCAAAAAGAACGAGCAGATATGTTCAAGGAAGACCTTGGATTTTTGTGGGTGAAAGATGGTGTCGGGGACTTTAAGATATTTAATTAATTTTGGACTTGGGAATTGACTTAAGAGTCTCCGTCAATCCCCAATTCTTTTAGAAAAAAAGGCCCTGCTTTAGTGACGCCCACCCCCATTTCTAGCCAAGTGCCCTTTTCACCGTCAGATATGGAGAAAGCATGTTTGGTTCAACGACCTCGGTAAAACCATCCAGTTTACATGCACCAAGTATGGCTTTGGCCGGTGGCTTTGAAAGGTAGCTTGAGCTGGGATCGCGACGTGGTTCAGACATGTACCGGTAGCATCTCTGACGAAGCGGTTGAGCCACCGCGCAGCTAATATTTATGATAAAGCGAGGAAAGTCCTCGCTTTTTTCTCACGGGAAACATTAAATTAAACGGACACAGAAAATACATTAAAAGTGGTCCTCTCCAAGTCAAAGTCTCCGTCAACTCTGTGGCCCCGGCCAACCCTCTAGAAAGAAGAGAGTACATTCCTATTCTCCACGCTGGCGCACATTCTCGGGCGTGCAGAGGGGAGAACGCTCTCTGTCTCTGTCTCCGTCTCTCTCTATATCGAAGTGCTGCTCTCAAGTTATAAATTTGGCGTGACAACTTGAGCCCACTTGGACACGTGGCTCAATTGAAATGTCTTCTTATTCTCCACGCTAGCACACAAGATGTATGCAATATTTTCTTTAAGTGCCTTATTATTCTCCATGGTGGCATACGAGACATATGCAATATTTTCTTCATGATGCCCCCCTTATTTTACAAGAGATGATCAAGAAAAGAAAAATAAGTAAGGAATTACATGATCCCTATTCTATAGTAGCCACCGTTCTTCCACCACAAATCAAGGATTTAATCATAGTGTTGAACATAAGTGCGGAAACAGCTCAGTTGGGCCAAAAAAATGATGCAGATGATCGGGTTGGTAAGCATTAAGCCAATAGGTAGTGCATGACAGGCAATCCTTCTAAATCTAGCTTGAAACTAACTTCTGAAGAGTATCAACCATAAGAATATAGGCACAAATGAGGTCGCAACTTTTCAAAGGAAATGACCAGCTTATCATTGAAAATAAAGAATTACATGGAAAAACACTCATGAAATGAAACTCTGACATTTAACGTGATACTATCCAGCTTTAGTTTTACCTAAAAACCAACATCTCTTGAATGTTATATCGGTTGAATATATTTTTAGGAAATTGCACATATATTGAAAGACAAGACTAAGTGCTTTGTAACTATGCCAATTCCTAATTCCCAATTATAATTCAAGCCAAAAAAAAATAAAATTTCACATGTAGGGTCGACTCTTGTTAGATAGGGTCAACCCGACCGAACCCCCAATTGGTTGAACACTTTTAGAAATACTAAGACTTACATAATAAATTGATTTACTTAGTGATGGGAAAATCTATAATTAGTTATTTCCATTAGCAAAATCTTTTAACCACCCAATAGAAAATCTATTACTTGACTTGGCAAACAAATTCAGTTCCCGAGTGTTAGTATGCCTGGATTATTAGAATTATTTTGATCATAATCAAAATCCCACACATTTTTGTTGAAACACAACATGCACGTAAGAAAACTAAACTTTTCATAACGTCCTCTAGTACGTTCGTCCAAAGCTGATGATCAACTTCCTACATTTTCTTCTAATTTTGTTTCATCGCATGTGGGCCGTCTACCGTAGCGTCTTATATGAGTCAGTGGCTGGCGCATTAGCATTGCATTGTATTACATTGATCCATGAGCTTTATTTCCATGTGGGAAGGAAGTAGTAAATTTGCTGGGTGTAAAGAAAATGGTTTGGGAATTATTTGGCATGAACTTGCCACCAAATGAAATTTTTCACAAACCATCCGACCATCCCATGCTGTGTTTCTGATTATGGCAATCTATACTCTTTTAAGTGGATTTCCATATATCTATGTTTTTGCATCTCAACACATCCTTTCGATGGGAGCTTGTATGGTCCTTTTAAGGGGCTATCCTTCCGTCACAATCCCACCGCAATCACGTACTTTTTTCCATGAGTCTTATGGAAAGTATCAATAGAACTTCTAAGTTGTCGATCATTGACCAAGTTCTTTTTTTTCATAATTCTATAATTGCCAACTCTTATAAGAAAGGAGGATAATTGAAAAGTTATAAATTTATTACAATTATATCAATTTAGTTTTAATTTTTTTTTTTTTTTGCCAATTGAATACTAAATCAATTCAGTTTTATTGGGCTAATGTTTTTTGCCAATTAGCATAAATACAAAATATTTAAAATTTAATTGATTAAAATTTTTTAAGATTGAATTGATATAATTATAATAAATTTAAAAATATTTTAATAATATTTCCTCCCAAGGGATTATACAGTCCCCTTTATATAGTTTTTGACCCTTGTGTGATTGCTTTACGCATCACGAGGGTCAGTCTAGCTTGGTCCAAGAAAGGTAATAGGCTAGGCTGTCCAGTGTCCAGTCTGTCAAGTCCCACTCACATGTGGCCTATTCATACACAAGCGCGTCCTATTCTTTTCTTTTCTCACGTAGAATTCGCCAATGCGATTTATTCGTAGAGCTTTCGCAATCCTAGGAAGGTGTCAGGAAACTCCCAACGTTTTGACCGATCATGTCCTAAACTGGGTCCAGGCTGGCCCGGTAACCAATAATTCAAGCTCCAACCCCATTAGCAGGGTAGCTTAAGGTTAGAAGAACCAACAATTAGAAGACCGTCGACATAACTCGTCCTAAGAAAATTTCCTAAAAAAATCTTCCAAGTCAACAGTCGTGTGCGATCGCTCGACGCGGTCCGCTTTCGAAACGCTTCCTGTAGCTGCAGCCAATTTGCCCGATATCTCCTTCCAATTGGCCTCCACAATGGAGTTTTTTTTTTTTTTTTCTTGATCGGATCCATAATGGAGTTTAATGGATCTTTAACTGTGTGACCTTTTTGCACGTCTCTCTCTTTTTTTTTTTTTGGGCACATCTCCTTTTTCAATAACGTGATGAAGTTTCTCGCTGTATGTGAACAAACTTTTCCTGATCAGCACGGTGGGATTTCAGTCAAGGACCGGAACTTCTCGGATGGTGTGCTTCAAACTAGAATAATGACCCCACAGAAAGCTGAAAAGAAGGAACCCGATGCGTTTGATAATGATTACTGTTTCTAACGCATTCGATCAAAAATTATTATTTTTTATTTTATTCTTTTAATAATTTCTACATTTTAAATCGTTTGGTAAATATCCAAACTTTCTTATTCTTGAATAAATCGTTTGGATCGCGCTCATTGATTCCGTTTTAAATAATTTTTTTTTAATTTTTAAATAATTTTTTACTTTTTTACTTTTTTACTTTTTTTTTCTTTTCTTTTTACTTTTTTTGCCTATTCTTCTTCTTCTTCTTCTTCTTGTGGCCGGTTGTCGGTTCGGCGACCGCCGCCGGACAAGAGCTAACGACCTAACTAGAGCGTCGTCGGCCCTTGTCGGCTGAGCCTCGCCGGTAGCTAGATGAGGCTCGCCTAGTCACGGCGAGGCTCGCCTAGCCCCGCCCGGCCACCGGTGGGACCGGGCGTCGTGAGGCTTGCCCGGCCCTAGCAAGGCCGAGCCTCGCCGGTGGGGGGCTTGCCTCCGGCAAGCTTGCCTGACCTCGCTCCGGCTTGGCGAGCCTCCGGCGAGCTCGTCGGACCCGGTTGCCGGTGGCCGGCGGCCGGCAATGGCAATGGCGGACGGTGGCGGCAGCGAATAGCGGACGGCAATCATGGGATGGCAGTAGATGAAGAAGAAGAAAAGAAAAGAAGAAGAAGAAGAAGAAGAGAAAAATGGAAGAAGACTTGATTCTCGCATTTCTTCCCGGAACAAGAATCAACTTTTTTTTTTTATTATTAATTCTACTCCAAATCGTTTCTCGGGAACAAAAATTTTATGAAATGCGATTCTCGTTCCCAAACTGCTCCCTAAACAAAAAATCGAATCGATTCTTGTTGGAATGGTTACCAAATAGCATCTTAGTCTCAAAGTTGCCAATCTTATATTAGAGCTTGTCGACGGTTTTGTTTTGATCACTATATTATGGTTTGATAACATTGGAAATTAATATGCAGTCATTTGATGTGCCCAAAAGCATTTAAACAAAACCTCAAAAGTAGAGGTGGCAAATGGGTGGGTCGGGTCGGGTCGGGTCGGGTATAGGTCGCGTCGAAAATAGGTCGACCCATATTTGACTCATTTAACCCGTTTTAACCCATATTCTCAGTAGTGTAAATATGATGACCCATACCCGACCCGACCTATACCCGACCCGACCCATATTGCTAAAACCCACTAATATTCTAAAAAAAAAAACTACACTCCCTTTAAGCTATATGCTAATTGAATAAAAACCTCAAATTAAATTAAAAAATAGTAAATAAAATAAAAAATGTTAAAAAAACCTATAAATTGAAATATTTATGAAGAATTAGACTATACACATGCTTCTCTTATTTAAAGTGAGCATAGCATTGAGCAACTGAAAGTGAAACTAAGTATTAGCTACTTGAACACTATCTAATGAAACATCCGCGAAGGCAAGAATGAAAATGGTTTTTCGCAAGTCGGATTTACACGAGCTTCATCAAATCTGGAATTGAAAGTAAACGCTTCTCTTAATAAGAATCTCATTTGCTCGTTCAAAGAAAATAATTCTATAGCTACATTTGTAATTCAAACAAAACATACAAACTAATATATTAATAAACCAGGAAGTGAACCTAATGATGTGATCAATGATTCTCGCTCCATGAAAATACTCGATTAATCTCATGTGCATGTTGACGCGAGCACCTAATGATGTGATCAATGATTCTCGCTCCATGGAGTGAATGAACTTCGCATCTACAAATGAACACGAACGAGCTGACATCACATCCCATCTATTAGGTGCTGCAGCGATGCTCAATATACCTCGAACAATAGGGCGAGCCAGGAACGAATAGATATCATCTTGCTTTGAGTGGTCATAGAACACCTTGTCGAAGCTGAACTTCATATCTCCTTCCTTCTCATCCTAACAACTTGAAATCAGTAAGCATAAGAATAGTTCAGCCAGTTGATATTAATATTGACCACTTAACTTCAAATGACTATCTAAAAATCAAATCATTGACTACAAGATAAAGACTGGTAAATACGAAAAGGACCGGAAACATATTGAATAAGACTCACCTTATAAATACCAACAGCTGAAGTTGGTCTAAGGTCGATAATGTTAAGCACCTCCGCTTTTGCAAGGTCATACTTTGTATTCTGATGGTGCAACTGTTGCAGCCACTTCCTTTGAAGCGCCTCTAGACTGTAAGAAACTCAGGACCTCAAAGTTTGTTAGACCACCATCATTGGCATTCTTTCTGCAAAATGCATAAAAGAGAAACATCAATCTAGAAATGCAAATTGGAAAACAAGAGAGAGAAACAAAAAGAAAAAGAAAAGGGAAAGGGGACATCAACAGAGCATGGCAAGTACATACATCTTCATTTCCAATAAAATTAGATGCCAAGAGTAACCTAAGGGAAATTCTTTCAATTAGCAGAGTCGCCTTAAACCGCTATGAGTCTCACTCCACTTTCATCAGCCGAGCCACAAAATGGCCAAACTTATATTTAGAATCAGAGGAATGAGCAATCAGTGCATGCCCTGCACACACCAAACATAGGATTAAAGTCAATAATCATTCTCAATCAGTGCAAAGGGAGTATGCCACAGAACTGCATTTAGGCTTTTAGCTAATGGGACACTCCAAGCAAAATGTCTTGCAGACATTACCTACACACTTTGGGATTCACATTGAATTTCACAAATGGAACCAGATTCATCTACCCACTTAAGCAGTAAACTCAATACAACATCAGGACACGAGGTTGCTCAAATGATCGATGAATTTGATTTTTCACACTAGACAGGATCATCCATGGTCTGCAATACCGGCTGCGAATACTCCAGCAGTATTAAGAACATAAGCACCTACAATATTGCAAGAACAAGACAAAAAACCATTTTAACATGCTAATCTGAATCTGGAGACAAAAGAGATCATTTAACAGTGAACTTTACAAATAAAAGAAAGTACCTAATGCAAATAGTCTTGGAAGTCGACAATGAGAGACTCGTCCTCAAGATCTTCCTCAGGCGGAACTCCAAATAACCAATCTCTGGTGCATAGTTCAGCCTCCACATTTTCAGGCGAAAGGGAACTACAATATTTATTTAGGATGCGTCCTCCAATGCTAAAGGCTGACTCTGAGGCATTTTTTCGATCGTTTAGAGCACGTAGAGTTATCTTCCTCATCCTCATGAAATAAGGATGCAACTCTACACCTCTTAGACCCTTCTGTTGTTGAATATTCTTCTTGATCCTCGTTAGATCTTGACATGTCAACTAATTAGTTAAAGAAAACGTGAATTAGAACAAGTTATTTACTCAAAGAGAAAATGACATGCTATATTTCTATTTAACACTAAAAGAAAACATCTCCAACTTTCATTCTCCTTTAAGAGTAGAGTACGAAAACATGCAGAGTGCAACAAAAGCCAGAAGAACTGACTTGAAATCAGATAGAACATTCGCCCAGCCTCTCTTGATAAAACTATCACATTTATTTGTGGCCACCAACTTGAAGACTTGCAATGCGCCGAGACCTTTGCCTACTCCACTTCATCTACTTTTCACTCCTTTAGCTAAACACTCCGTTTGCTACAATCTTAGTCTAATGAGTGCCGGAGGGAAAAAAAAATTCAGGTCCTAAGCAGCAATTTGGTCGAAATCAAATACCCAAACCACCCAACCATTGTCAGAAACGTCCGGCGGTGCCGCTTCCGCAACGATCTCCCAGTCCAGGAAAGCAACTCACGGGTCAATCTCTGAGCGAAAACTCTCCCTCTCCCTCTCCCTTCAATTTCCTTCACCAACCCCCTCTCTCCTAATCAAAACTTTCCACCCACCCTCACCTTCTTCACGATTCAGAACACGACCCGCCATTCTAGACCCGACAATCCACCCAAGATCGTTCCAAACGAAAGCAAACCGCAAAACCCATCACGGGAATTTGCCGCTACCGAGGAGATGGCAGCAAAAACCGCTTCGCCATCAACATTGAGGAAAGAAATCGATCAACCAAACGCTACACAGTACGAGGAGAAAGCCAGAGAGAACGGGGGCGAACCGCACAGAGAGACACGGAAACGAGCGGTTGAGGTTGTGGGTCTTCTGGGGGACGAGGAGCTGGAGCTCGTGGGTGTGCTCGTTGGCGGAGGTGGGCAAGCCTCAGAGGCGGACGGCGGAGGCGAGCAGCGGCGGCGAGTGGCGGAGGCGACTCGAAGGCGAGCCGCGGCGACGAGCGGAGGAGGCGAGCGGCGGAGGTGGATCGAAAATGGGTCACTGACGAAGCCGAAGCGAGCGTCGCTGATAGGTTTTGAAAATGGGTCGAAAATGGGTCAAAACGTGTGACCCATTTTCGACCCATATAGAATTGAAAATAAAAATGCTTTGACCCATTTTAGTTAGGCCATTACTTCATCATGATCCATATACGACCCATAAGTAAAAATATAGGTCTAAAAATGGATCCATGACCCATTTTGCCACCTCTACTCAAAAGGAACTGGTTTTAATGTTGTCCGGATGGCAAGATGTTGGAACAGACTGCATCCCTCACTAGGCTTCAGTTGGAAGACTCTGATGCAAAAGGCAATTTGGTTTTCTTCCACCCCAGAGGAAATGAGCAATGAAGACTGAAGTCACAGGGTTGATTGATGATATGGACTATGAAGCGGTCCATATAGTTGCCTTTACAATAGATAAGATTATGGAAAATCCGTGTTTTAATAGTCTATTCTTTATTACTATTATATGACTAGATTCTAAATACGTCCATATAGCTTGAGTTTGCGATGAACATTGACATAAATGTACAATATAAAAATGTCCCCGAAAGACAAACATTCTAGAAATCCACGGAAGAGTTAAATTAAGTATGAGAAAAATTGCACTTCACCATGACAAGCACAATTACTAAGTACTAGAAATTAACTCAACCAAATGACTTGAAGAGGTGCACGCGATTGACGGGGAACAAGGGAGTGAAAAATGAACACGGGGTAATAAGAATACTAGGGGTTCACGGAGGTTCTTGATATATAGGATGACTTACTTTATGAGTACTTAGGGCATGCATTTCCTACGATACTTTGATCTTGCTCAAAAGGCAAATCAAATAAATAAATGCATTCCTTAGTCCATACAGCATCTTTTATGGACGAAAACAAAACTCTTAACTCTGTTGGTTTCCTAGATTTTAATAAACGCAGTTGAAAGGCTCTCCCATCTGCCCTGGACGACGACGCTTTTGTGACTTCTCTTTACTTTATTTGGGTTTTGGCCGAAAATTTAGGCACTGTTTGGTAACCATCCAAACAATGCCTGATTCTGATTTTTTGTTCCTGAATCGCTTTGGGATGAGAATCGCATTTGGTAAAATTTTTGTTCCTAGGACCAAATTTGTTCCCAGGAATAGATTGGGAAGAGAATCAATAATAAAAAAAGTTGATTCTTTGTTCGAACAAAGTTGAGAATCAAAACTCTTCTTCTTCATTGACCGCCATCCCGCGACCACCGCCCGCCGCCGTCCGCCGCCGTTCGCCGCCGCCGGTAGCCGGCAACTGGTCCGGCGAGCTCGCCGGAGGCTCGCCCAACCACCGGCGATCTGGCAAGGCCGAGCCTTGGCGGGGCTGGGCGAGCCTCAACGGGCCTGGGCAAGCCTCGCCCGGCCATCGGTGAGGCTAGGCCGACAAGGCCGGCCTCGCCGAGGGCCTGGCGACACTTTGGTGAGGTCGCCGCCCTCGTCCGGCCGTCCGTCGGACCGGCGACCGGCTTGAAGAAGAAGAAGAAGAATAGGAGAAAAAAAAAAAAAAAAAGGAAAAAAAGGAAAAAAAGAAAAGAAAAAAAAAAGGAAAAAAGAAAAAAAGGAAATAATTATAAAAATTATTTAAAAATTAAAATAAATTGATTTAGAACAGAATCAATGAACACGGTACACCAAACGTAATTCTATTCCGAATCGAAATTTTATACGCTTAACAAACACGTTCTTTTATTCGGTAATTAGTTCTAGGAATGAATAAAAAATAATTATTTCGATCGAAATTTGTTTCCTAATGAATCGTTACCAAACGCGCCCTTAATGGACGCGTTTTGTCCAGTGTCATCGTCACTTCTAGGTTACGTGCCTTGTACGCCTCTTACATACTTCATGGATGGGTCAACAATGTTGGGCGGTGAAGCTAGACAAAATAATATCATAGTCTTGTTGACCAGCGTATTTAAGACACGTGCTTCATTACAATTCATATGGTGATTACAATCACGATAATAACAATTTTTTCACAAAATCTATAATATCATTTTTGAATGAAAATAATATGTTTGTTCGGATTATTTTTCAAAGCTCTCAAAACTCACATAATATCAAAGCCCAATTCGAATTTTTCAGGCCGCTTTTTCTCTCTCCAATTACATCAAGATTAAAGTCCAATCTACATGTTAGGAGAAGTATTATAATATTTAAATAATAAATCAAGTTGTCTTTTAATAGTTTAAATTTTAAAAAAAAAGTTTTTTAAAAAAGTTGGCAATGATCACAAAACTCACATGAATATTTTACTGCATTGTACTTTGCAGTCATTTGACAGCCACGTTAATTGGATTTGGTGTTGGAAGCACTTGATTAGAGAATTTGTGAAAATAGAAGGACTTGATTAAAGAAATTAAAAGTACAAAAAAAGTAATAAGCAAAAGCATGAAAATACAAGGGTTAAAGAGTAGAAACTGTTTTTTTGTCCGAGAGATAAAGTCTTCTGCATATTCAGCTTGGAGTTAGTTGGACACCTGGTGAGGTAGTTCCTTAAGCACTGGCCTTGGGGTAAACTTGTCATTCATGTCAATCAACTGGCGGGGTTCTTGCTCTTGCGTAAGGGCAGTTTACCATTCCCATTCGCAGTTAGATGCTTAAATAACAGGATTAAAGTAAAATCATTAGTAATTTCAACATTCCATTAGCAGGGTAAGTCATTTTTCTCCCTTAGAAATCTCTGCATCATAAGCTGACCATGTGTTGCCATGAATAACATAGGCTAATACTCTCATGTCTGCGATATGGATGGTTCATTATGTTGAGTACAATGCCCTAATCCGAAAACAACTACGAGTCGAAGTTCAGTATAAGGTGTTCTCATCAGGCGATGGAAACTGCTTTAAGGCAACACAAGCGACTCGAAAGATATGCTCTTGCAGACATTCTCTCCTTCTTTTAGAGGCAGATTTTGTAATCTTCATTTCTCATGTCCGAAAGGCATAACCAATAAGAAAACGAGACAAAAGAAAGAAGTGATCATGTGTTCCTGTAGTCAAAGCTGCTGTCATCGCAAGAAGTAATCGAGTGAAACCAAAAGAAAAGGAAAAACCAATCATCAAGAATAGTCATTTAGGCCTACGTTAATCCAGTTTAGTTTAAAGTAAGAGAATTGAGTTCTTTCATACCTTCGTGCATGCACTCTCCCCAGTTTCCATTCCAGCCATTGTATCATATAGAGGCTGATTTAACGTCTCCGGGAGGTAAAACGCTAGTATGCCTTCCAGAATTGCAGAAACCGCCAAGAGTGCAAAAGGGAAGCCACCTCCGAATACCCCCATGAAAGGTGCCAAAATTGCACCCATTTGCCTCGCCTGAGCTGCACAGCCAAGGGCTGCATTCCTCACCACTTCCCATACCCCATGTAGCATCATCAAGCTCCCACTATGGCAGGAGAACTCACTGAACCACTGTTTTCCAATCGCCAATGGCTTCTTCCGGAACTTATAAAGCAAGACTGCCGTTATCGTAAAGGCCAGCACCTCAGCCACCCGATAGAGGAATGCATTGAGGTAAAGGTTGGTCTGGAGATTGACGACATTTAGGCTAATACCATCGTGCACGACCAAATACAGGAAGTTGATTGCCAGGGCCAAGAAAAGGCAAATCCGGGCGATAGGAAACGTCACCACATCGATGAGAGACCCCTTTGTGTCCATCTGATCTTTCCCGGATCAAACCTCATTTTGAGTTTTCATTCACTTCCTCATCCAGTGCAAGGATGACCCCGCCGGGGAGGTGTTTCATGTTGGCTTCGGCGATAGCTCGCATAAGCTTCATGGCCTCGTCAATCCTCCCCCGGCCAAGATATGACTGTGGGAACTCCGAGATGAACTGGAGGACATTGCATGGAAGGAATGGAGGAAGCAATGTAGAAAGCCTGCCCCAGTGAAACACGTAAGCGATGCCGTACGAGAACAAATAGAAAGTGGACATTCCTGCTGCCCCGCGCCTCTACGGGCCAATAGGATCAGTGAATATCATGCAAGCGCATAGGCCGATGGCACCCGTGCTGAATCCGGTAATAAAGCGGAGGAGGCAATTGGACTAGTAATCCGGAGGGTCATCAAGCAACGAAGGTGGCGTTTAAGATACTTTCCTTCCCAAGAACGAGTCCGAGAGATGGCCAAATGTTCCGACTCCTACGACTAGGGGTGAGCATGGTCCAGGTTGGGCCAGTTCACCCCCTAACTCTAGGACCAACCCGCACAATGTTGGTCCTCAATTTTTGGGACCGAGGACCGGACCAACTCAGTGGGTTTTGTCCGGTTCTAAGGTCAACCCGGGACCAATCGATAATTTTTTATTTCATTTTTTTGTACTCTTTGAAAGGACAACCGAGGACCAGACCGACTCAATGAGTTCGATGACAAGCGATGTCAACTAAGAAAGGCAAGCAGTGAGGGTCAAGTGGGGGTGAGAGTCGAGTAGGGTGAGCGTCGAACAGAGTGAGCATCAAGTGTCGAGTAGCGAGCGGCACAAGTGACCCAAAGTGAGCAAGGCGAGTGTCGAGTGGCGAGCGAAGAAATTGTTTCTTTCGATTTTGGCAAATTGAAGACTAAGAGGACAAATAAGACAGAAAAGAACGGATAATAGAGGAAGATGCCGTAAGGAGTCCGTTTATGCCATTTTGGACGTTGTGAGGACTCCTCACAAAAACATTTTGACTATTTTCACTGTAAAAGACATTAAAAATCTAAGTTATTAAAGAACAATGTAAAATTATTTGAACTCCTTACTAAAGAGCTGTTTAATGTTGTTGACACCGTTTATTTTAAGATTTTCTCTATATAAAAAAATTATAAATAATACATTGGATATAAAATATATATATTTATATATATATATATATATATATAAATATATAATCATGGTTGGTTCGAGTTGGACCGACCTCGAACTCCAAGGATCGAGGATCAACCCACAAAGTACTGGTTCGAAATCTTAGGACCAAAGACACCCAGTCTCGCCTCCGAGAATCGGACCAAGACCGGCGGGTTGGGCCGATCAAGGTCGGTCCAGGGTTGACCCTGAACCGATGCTCACCCCTACCTGCAACATACGGCATAAGAAGCCATTAGACTATGAATTCAAACCCTTAAAGGTTGTAGCGTCCCGTTAAGTAGATAGATAACAAGTTTATGCATAGACGTTTGTAATTGCTTCTGTTCATAATGCATTCTCCTTAAGTTTCTTGCATGATAAGGAAGACTAATTTACCGAATCTAGATTGAACTAATTGTTTACCATTTTGCTTCCATTTATCATTTGACACTAAAGTCAAGATTAAACGATTGTTCTTAGGAAAAGGATGATGAAAAGAAAGAGACCGATTGAGTTCAGTGCTTTTCCATCAACTAGCCGAAGCAAAAAATTAAACTGCCTCTGTGAGACTGAATGGTATTTTCTACGAAGCTTAACCACAGCTAGTGATGCTTTCGACAAGGATAATTTAATTTAACTTGTTGGCTATATGTCCAAAAAGTTCCTAAGGAATCATGACAAGGCCCACTCGCAGGAACTCTCAATTTCGCTTCTGGATTCATCATCTACGTCTATCATTGGTTCGATTTTTGGTAAGTGCTTGTGATGCTGGTGCTGGTCCTCGGACTAACGTCACCGAATCCGGGCCGTGACAATTTTGTAGGTAAATTACATCTCCGCTTTCTGCCTAAAGAGACACTTCGTCAATACGCTCTGTCTCATCCCCACACACACTTGCATTTGCGATAAATATCTAATTCAATCAAAAAGTCACGTTTATATCACTAGCTGTCCTACTGCATAAGACTCCAAGGACGTGAATAAGGAGGTGGCAAACACAACCCAAGAAGAAAGTTAAAAAGAGTGTTCTGCAACAAGATGCCCATCTCCTTTCTGAAAATTGGTTCTACTTAGAAGGATTTCTTCTCATCAGAAAAGAAAAAAAGAAAAAGAAACTCCCGCGTCTCCTCTTACATTCTATCATTTCTCTTCTTAAGCATTATCCTTCTAGAGATATTTATGATATTTCTTTTGATTTTCTATATTTATTTTGATTATGTATATCTGATTTGATTTCCTTTGATAGTATAAACTCTCCGTATACTCTTTTCTATGCATCGAAATATAAGAAATTTTCTATCCTCTCTCGTCTCTCCCAACAAGATGGTACTTCATGTGTTAGAATAATTTACCTAAATGAATAGCTCTTTGGTCTCCTTATTTCTCAGTGGCCTTTTTGACATGTATCTACATTAAAACAATGAATTATTTTCGTTATTTGAGTTTAATGAGATTTGAAAAAGGATAAGTCAAATTTTACTTTTCTAGACTTCAGCCTCTTTCTAACAAGGTAGTCAGTATCCATTTTCTTTTACTAAATGAGAAATGTCACACATACAAAATATTTCTAAAACTGATATTAATCTTTCTGCGGCCCTTAATCCTTTGTCATCTTTTTATTTTTCATGAGCACGAAAAGTTATTGTTGGACATATAAGGATTTGTACATCAGTCGGTGCAGAATTTTCGTATAGTTAGAATGACTCTTTTTGTAAAGTCAGCGCGAGAATCGTCTTTTGCATGTACAAAGAGCGCCTTGGCTGCAAAACACAAAACAAAACAAAAGAGCAAGGACCATTGCCACTATTATTCATTCAAAGTTGAGGGATTATTTTCTTTTTCTTCTTA
The DNA here is from genome assembly GCA_014182365.1 of Eucalyptus tenuipes. Classification (NCBI taxonomy): domain Eukaryota; kingdom Viridiplantae; phylum Streptophyta; class Magnoliopsida; order Myrtales; family Myrtaceae; genus Eucalyptus; species Eucalyptus tenuipes. The sequence continues at coordinate 7,848,244 of CM024542.1, forward strand.
ATTTCCTGACAGCGCCATGACAACTAAATTTCAATAATAAGATAACCATTATTTGACACTTTCAAGTTGTAATGAAAGTAATCGTGTGGTACGACACTAGGATAGAACCGAAGGAAGCGTTCAAGTGCATCCGGGGCAAGAAGATGGTCCCACTCCAGCGACTCCCATGTTTGCAGATTGTCCTTTGCAATCTCTCGAAGAGGAGGCGGAAGAGATGTGAGGCCATCATCATGGAAGAAGAGCTGCACAGGAATGCTCTTGAGGTGAGGACATCGTTTCACACTAATATATTCGAGGGAATGGCAACTCATGGTCCCATCACATACGCTCCTCAGTTTCAGACGATCCCATAGAGTCAGGCGTGTTAAATCTGGGAAGAAGGAGGGCGTCATGTTGGAAATGGTGCCTATATATCACCTCTATGCCCTCGCACTCTTCGACACTTATCTGTTGGAGGAGAGGGAAATGGAGCAACATGTCGTGTGTCAGCAGCACCCCCTTCACGTTGTTGCATCCTTTTATTCTGAGATTTTTAAGAAGACAAGTGATACCTCTTGGATGTGGCCCGCCAATCATCTCCTCTAATTTCTCACAATAAGATGTTGTAATGCACTCCAGGTTTGGAAGGCAAGTGGTCAGCCACTCCCATTCCACCGCTCTCTTCATTTTAGGACACTCGCCCACAAAAATGTTTCGAAGACTAGGTGCCGCTATATTAATCCCCAGTGGGCGCTACTTTGGCGACTTTCGTGGTGGTCTTAGAAGGTGGCTTCCCGTTTGCGGTCTTTGCAATTCCGGGAGGAATACTATAGCTTTACCTCTCGGAGAGGTTAGATTGACCTCTGTATGATACGATGGCTGGAATTGCAGGTGGGGAGAGTGCATGCAGAAGCGTATGAAGGAACTCAATTCTCTTACTTTAAACTAAACTTGATAAATGGAGACATCTAACTGCTCATGACGATAAGATTTTTTTCTTTTTTCCGTTCACTTTTTTGCTTCCTTTGTACAATAAGGGTCACATACGATTACAGTAGCATTGACGACTCCCCAATTTATCTTCCTTCGAACATGAAACATCTATTTGTATTTACAGGAGTCACGCAGATGATCGAGTTGGTAAGCACTAAGAAAGTAGGCAGCACAAGAAAGGCAGTTCTTCTAAATTTGGTTTCACACTAACGACATTTCCAAAAAAATATTGACAACAAGAATCTATATGCACGACTAGGGTAGTGGCTTCACAAAAGAAATGACCAGTTTGTGAGTGAAAGTGAATGGTCCGCTCTTTGATTTTGGATAACTGCATTTTAGATCTTCTGAAGCCGTCTGTTCTCGAGTTACGGTCATTCTTCTTCTAAACACCTTTTAAACAATATTATTTAACGGATTGTCAAAGAGAAAATCCTGCCGCAGATTAAAACAATCTGCAAGATTTGATTACTCGACAGATAGGACGAATGACTAATAAAGTAGAACTTAAGAATTAGACTCGATATTTTGGCACTTTCAAATGTTAGCGTATTGCTTCGACCAAAATAAACTAAAATGTTAGAGTATTGCCATTATTATTCTTTGAATGTGTTAGAATATTGCCATTATTATTCTTTGAACAACGCCATGGTAGCTGATTTTCAATAATAATATAACCATTTTGATATACTTTCAAGCTAAAATGGAAGTTACACGCACTGGGCCTAATGGTTGGTATAAAGTTCGTAAAAAGAGGGTTTTACCGTACTGTGGGAGATCGATCTGCAGATGAAGAGAATAAAAGAAATGTAAAACTTGTGGGTAACTCACCAACAAAAAACTTGACGAAGGGCTCAAGTGAGACATGGGCAAGGGGATGGTCCCACTCCAGCGCTTGCCACATCCGCCGACATATCAAAATCTGTCCAAGGGAGGGGGGAGGAGAAAGGAGGCCATTGTCAAGTTGACATAGCCGCAAAGGAATCCTCTTCAGCTTCGGACAATATGAAATTTCAATATATTGGATGTCATCGCATCTCTCGATCTGATCACATATCCCCTTCAGCTCTGGAAGATCTGTTAGACTCAGTCGTGTTAACTTAAGGATGGAGAGTTGCGTCATGTTGGGAGCAGTGCCTATTATCATCTCTATGCCTTTGCAGGCTTCCACTGTAATATGTTGGGAGGAAAGGGAGGTGGAGCAACAAGTCATGGGTCAGCAACACCCCCTTCAAGTTGTTGCATGCTAGTATTTCAATCTTTGTAAGATGACAAGTGGCACAGGTTGAAAATGGTCCACCTATTATTTCCTCTAATTTCTCACAATCAAATATCTCAATGGACTTCAACTTTGGGAGGCGAGTGGCTAGCCAATCCCATTGCACCACTCTTTTCATTTTAGGACACTCCCACACTTCCATATAGTTTAGATTGGGTGCAGCTAAATCGATCCCCTCCAGTTCCCTTGAGCCATTGATTTTAAACCATTGTAGATGTGGAAGCCCCTGCCCCTCCACCAAGAGATGCTTCAGTTTGGAACACTTAAAGATTATCAGTCCCTGCAGGTGAGGGAAGTGGACAGCACCGATCTCAAGAAAGAGCTTGTTATTATATATTTATATAAATGCTAACATTTATGTACCGATTCTTTCGAAAAGTTCAAGCGGCACAATACTAGAAAAATTTAGATCAACCCCATAAGTTAAAAGTAGAAGTTAAAAGTAAAAGTCCCCTTAACCAGACCCTAAGTTGAATTTTGAAATTAAAATTGAAAAAAATGAGATATACCTCATTTCCACATCGAATGTACAAAGACTAATGTCCCAACTGTTCTATGAAAAAAGAGCTATAATTGCTTTCAATTAGATCACTGATTGGTGGTTGATCCATTTGAACGTCACTCACACGCGATGGTAACTAATAGCACTAGAAAAAACTAAACCACATAATATTGATGGCTTGGAGGCAATGCATGGCAATAACTTATTATATTCAAAACCACAAACAAAAATCATATGTTTATGATGACTTCTTTTCTGTCAATACATATCTTGTGACCTGTCCAAAAGCGGTCAATTTAAATTTTAGGCCCATCTAATACTTTTAAGTTTAAAATTAAAGTAATTAGATATGATCAAATGCATGATCAAAGATAACTCCCATCTCTGTGCGGTTGACAGGCATCAAAGGTTCACATGAAATATTTTTTACGCAGCGCTTTATTTTAAATCGCTAACAGTATTTAGCATACAAACCCTCGTAAGTTTATTTCCAATTAAGATTTCGTGTTGTTAATTTCCATGCAATGCGATGCTTGGCCAAGAAATATGAGCTCAGTACACACTTGGACTTGTTGAGGGGGAAATAATGAAATTTCAATTAATTTTATAAAGTCGTTGAGACAATTCCAGTCCCCTCAACGCACCAAAAATGTTTTGAAAACTGGAAAGTGGTTACCAAATGCATGCTTACCCCTTCCATGCATCCTCTTTTCTTAATTTGAAGTGCTTTTGGTAATTTGTCAGGGAAACATAAAAAAATATGAAATAATGTACACAATTTTGGTACATGAGATTGAAATTGAACCGATGCCTATGCAAACTGATATAAATGTTAATCTCCAAAGTCAGCCCACTAGCAAGGAAAGTTCCCAGCTCAAGTGAACTTATTTGCAAGCAGCAATTTGTGCAGAGTTTATCATTTGCCTCAATCTTTGCTTGTGATAGGTTGAATTTGGATTCAATTGGCAAGTCATTATACCTTAATTTAAAGCTTCAATATGAAAGCAATAGCATATACACCTCCTTCCTCACCAACCACACCCCCCACCCAACCCCCTCCCCGGCAGGGCTCTCTCCCTTGAAGCTCCCGTGGTTCACATGACTCTGTTCTTTTGTTTAAAAGTAAATGCTCTTTATGTAGGTGATTAGAGGAGATAGAGAGAGCTATGGCTTTTCAAGATTTTTGAATGTCATGCTTGAAAAGCATTTGTCTGTTCATTTTCAAAGAACAATTGATTATCATCAACCGACTCTTAAACTCCTCTGTTCATTTTCTATCACTTTTAGGAATCTAAACATCCTGTTATATCCGACTTCTTAGGTAAAGATTAGAAGACAAATTCAGCATCATATGATGAATTTCGAAGATGCACATACCTTGTGGAACCTCCGTATTGGGTTCCCCCTCTTCTGCACTCACTGGGTATGGCATGTTAGTCAAAGATTCAAGTGCAAGGTCTCCACTGCTGCTGGGATAACTCAAATTCTGTGGCTGAATGTTAGAATCACCGGCATGAGTTTGAGGAGGTTGTGTCCAAAATGAAAAGTCCCCGTGTGTAGTCATGTTTTGAGTAGGAAAATACTGACTGGGCACATTCATCTCATGCAATGGAAGAAAATCTGATGAACTTGCACCTATAGTGCTTGTGGCATCAGAGCTCAGGTATGGCATGGCAGTGAATGAAGTCTCTCTCCGGCCATCTTCATTGCTTACAATCACGGGCTGATGCGGACCGTCTTCAATGTTATCTGGTCTGCTACTCGATTCCACCGCTGTTTTACCCTTCAACGCCTTTAGGGCTTCCGATCTCACTCGGCCATCAACGTCCTTGCAGTCATCGATCCCATATCCTCCAACTCCCTCTAAGTGGGCCTTGATCCTGGTCGCGCTTCCAGTATACGGATTCCCGCAGAAGTTGCAGTTCCAGTGTTTGTTAGGCAGCACCTTCACATACTTCCAAAAGGGGTCCGTCTTTCTAGGCATTTTCTCTATATCCCACAAAAGAATGAGCAGATATGTTTCAAGAGAGACCTTGAATATTTTGGGTGAATAATGGCGCGGGGCCTGTAAGATATTTAATAAATTTTGGACTTGGGAATTGGGTGAAAGGTCTTCGTCAATTCCCAATTCTTTTGAAAAAAGGCTCTGCGTTGGTGACCCCCACCCTCATTTCTAGCCAAATTCTCTTTTCATCCTCGGATATGAAGAAAACATGTTTGATTGGGTTCTGGAAATTTTGCTCTTCAAACTGTTTTTCCAATGTTATTTTCTCTTTGGGAACGCCGTTTTCTTTATTGTTCAATGATCATGGGTGTGCGCACTCTTTCTTTGGTTATCTCTCTACCGTGCATTCTCCCTTCAGCCCCTAATCTCGCCCCTTGACTCCGCTTACAGCAAAATTTCATGGCCGGGCTAAGCTGCACCCTCAAGTTTTCCATTTACTTGAGTTCTTTGAATGTTAATTAGTCCAAGGATGCACGGTAAACTATTTGCATCAAGTATGGCTTGACCGGCGGCTTTCCTAGTTACTTTAAGTTGAGATTTGCAATGTGACTCAGACATGGATCTATAGCATTCTGACCCGGCGCTTGACTGGCCACTCAGCTAATTATGTAATTTATTTTCCATAAAGCAATAAAAATCTTCGCTCTCTGCTCGCCGGAATTACTATCTTACGTAACATAGATAAAAAAACTCCAAAACAGTTGTTTCCGAAACAAGACCAGACATGATTTAGGAACGAGTTAGTCACCACAACTCTTTTTGTTCAATTTTTTGTCAGTTGAAGTCCCAAAAAAGAGTCCGACCAAAACAAAAAGTCCTAAAAAAGAGCATGAGAGATCGCTAAAACAGATATATATGAGTGGGGATGATACGATACGTACCAGAAGAAGAACCAAAGCTGCTCTTGAAATTCTGAGTCCCAGATCGTGATTACCATCCACGAATCCAACCAAGAGTTGGCCTGTGTATGCCCCAGTGCAATTTTCACGGGAGCCAAAAATTAAGAGGCTATGGTAGTCAAACAAAAAAAGGTTTGCTCTAGAAGAAATGATCGAGATCTGGCTTGCGAAGAGTCAAACAAAGAGGCGTTTGTTGGATGTGTATGAGAAAAAAGAAATAGAGACTTGGCCCTGGGCAAAGTCTTCAACCACCATTTAGCCACTATGAAGTAAAGAATAATAATAATAATAATAATAATAATAATAATAATAGGCCGTGGTAGCCAAACAAAAAAAGGTTTGCTGGCGAAGAAATGATGGAGGTCCGGCTTGGGGAAAAACAAAAAGAGGTTTGCTGAATGCGTCCGAGAAAATAGAACTAGAGACTTGTCCCTGGTAGAAGTCTTCCAACCACTATTTAGCCACTATGAAGTAAATAATTATATCAACAACAACAGGTGCTTAGGGTGGTCAAACAAAAAAAGGTTTGCTGGCGAAGAAATGATCGAGATCCGGCTTGCCACGTCGGCCTCGCCAGTAGCAAAGGTTCGGCGTTCGACTAGAGAAAGCAGATAGGGAAAAAAAGAAAGAAAAAAAATAAAGGAAAAATAGATAGAAAATAGAAAAATATTAAAATTGTCCATGTCAATATCGACTCGTTGGATAGCCGGTGTTTATATCAATGATTTCCAATCAAAATTAATCGAATGGGCTAAATTGGTAAATTTACAATTTAATTAACAAAAAGAATTAATTATGATTGAATTGACACAATTACAAAAGGTTTATGATTCTTTTAGTAATTTTTCTGAGTATATTTTTACGTTATCTTCTTACAAAATAATGTATTGTAGGCTGATGTATGGTTCAGCGTTGCAATTCTTCCGTAATCAACTCGATGACTGAAATACACGAAATTTTTAGTCGGATGGCTGACAACACACTTTGATCGGACCATAAAATTTCCACGCAAAAGTGTACAGGAGAGCCATAGCGTTTCCACCTTCTCAAGTTTTGTTTCTTCCTCTGCCTTCACTTTTGTAAAATGTTGCAAATTCACCACGAAAGGTCCAAATTGTCTTACTGATCTCTGCTTTCCTAGGTAAGGTGTTGTACTTTAGCTGGTACGTCCATGATGGGGTGCGTTTGAAACGCACCGTTTCGTCTTGATGCGTTACGATGGAAAGACATCAATGGAGGGGTACGAAGGGAGACGTATAAAAGCCTCCCGAACACAACCGTTGGACAAGTTGGCAAATCATTCACACCAAAATTTCCTCTCCATTTTCATCAAGGCGTTCCACTTCATCTTTGCAAGAACAATTGGCATTTACGCCGTGGAAATCGGGTGTTTTCCTTGTGATTGCATCCAGACTAACGTGAGGGAGTGTTGTTCGTGTTTCATCGGCAATTCAACGTTCCTTCCGGGGCTATTTGTCTGTTTGCGCATCGGAATCAGGTAAGTCGTCTTCCGCCGACTAGAATTCCAACATTGGTATCAGAGCCCGGTCGTGATTTCTGCCTTGTTTTTTATTGAATTTTCCCGTTTACCATTTGATATTGAGATCAAGAGTATGAAATCTACACTGTTTGGATCTCTGATAGTCGGAATTGCCATATAAAAACTCGAAATCGAACCGGAGCGAAGAACGGGTTCGGGGTCGCGTGCATCCGTGAGGTTTTGGCCGTTTTTCGAATTATTTTCTTGGCCAAAATCAACTTTTGAATATACAGATGAAAGTACTCGTCGAGACGAGTCCGACAGCGGGTTCGAGCGCGACCGCAGAACGCCGGACGCGCCCACACGCGCGCCGAAGCCACTGCGCGTGGGCCTCACGCGCCTGAGGCGCTGGGGACGCCAGCGCGTGCGCAACACGCGCCGGTCGGTGAACCTACGCGTGCGCGTCACGCTCGCGTCGCGCAGTGCGACGCGACGCTTGATGACGCCACTGATGACGTCACTGATGACGTCATCCAACGGTCGGTAACCGCTTGGATGACGTCATCGATGACGTCAGCGCCGGCGGCAGTTGGCCGGCCGGCGACCCGACCGGACCCGACCCGAGACCCGAACCGACCCGAGATCCGACCCGGTTGACCCGACCGTTGACCGGTCAACGGTCGGACCGGTCAACCGGTCCGGCGGTCAAACCGGTCGGACCGGTCACCGGTCGGGCCGGTCACCGGTCGGACCGATCGGACCGGTCACCGGTTGGACCGGTCGGACCGGTCAGGAGCCGTTTGGCTCGCTGGCGCGTGCGCCACACGCGCCGCGCACTCAGGCGGCGCGTGGGGGCGCGTGTGAGGTCCGATAGGAGCGTGGTTGGAGGCGTTGGGTTCGTATGCATGTGCTCTACACTGTGGTATAGTTATTTTTTAATTTTTTATTTTATAAATGTACGAAAATGCGTAGGAAACCCTAAGTACGCGTATTTTTTGGGGTTTAATTCAGTCTATTCATTTGTAGCTTGTATTTTCTTGTGATTTAGGAAATACAGTAGCTAGCTTGTGTGCAAATGATGTTATATATACTGTGTAGAGCTTGGTTCAATGATATGATGTATATATTTTAATATACTTGCAATTTTCTAGTTGCTGGAAAATTAAAACAATGGTAGGAAATCCATTACATGTTGAATTGCATTTTTTATTATAGTTAAAGCATAATTGTTGTTTACACGTTGGTTATTATCATGCTATGTTTTTTGTGTTAATGAAAATATAGAAATTACATAAGGTCATGTAATTATTTTTCCTAGTGGGAGTTCATAGGTTGGTAGAATTTGAGAGAGTTCTCACCTAGAACTTAAAATTTGCGCAAATTAAACTAATTAATGATAATAGAACAATTGTACATAGAAGTTGATTGGGAACATAGTGAACTTTTTGCCTCTGTGTCTTTTGTTGAATTATCATTAATTTAGTTTGTCTTTGCTGCAAATTAAATATGTGTGTTACTCGTAATGTGTGCTAGTATTGATTCTGCGTTTATTATGTCAATGTGATATAGCAATTGATTATGGCATCGGCATCCAAGACCATTGTGGCTGACCTCAATAAGGGTGAGAAGCTGAACGGTGACAATTATGATATTTGGCACCGAAAGGTTCATATATCCTTGAGGAGCAAGAGGTTTTGGAAACCCTCAACCACACCATGGATGAACCCGAGCATGGAACTTCAGCTCAACACAGAGAGATCTAGAAGCTTATCAAGCTTGGAAAAAGAAAAATAGCATTGCTCGCATTACGTTGCTGAGCTGTATGCAAGATGATCTCATGTGTGAGTTTGAAAGTTATGATAAAGCTCAAGCTATGTGGGTTGCCTTGAAGGATAAGTTTGGGAGTACATCTGCCACTAAGCTGAGGAGACTCACCATCAAGTTTGACACATTCCGAAAGCACCCAAATGTAACGATGAGGCAGCATCTTCGGGAGATGTCAAACATGATTCGTGAGCTGAAGACGGCAGGTCACTCCCTTACTGATGAATAGCAAGTTCAGGCTGTTATAAGGTCTCTTCCTGACAATTGGGAGCATATGAAGATCAATATGACGCATAATGAGAATATTGTCACTTTTGATGATATAGCGCGTCATTTGGAATTAGAGGATGAGCGCCTAGAGGCTGCGAGATCCTCTACCCATGCTTATGTTGCTGAATCGAGTTCGCGCAAAGTTTCGGGCTTTAAGCGCGAAGGAATTCTCAATTCAACAACAAAGGGAAGAAGACTCGATCGCACCTAAGAGGGCTAAGACCTTCCGACGCAAGAAGCGTGGTGGGAAGAAGGACAAAGCCAAGATGGAGTGCTACAATTGTGGCAAGATGGGTCACTTTGCTCGTGAATGCACTGAGCCGAAAAAGGTACCCTATTACTCCATTATTTTGTGTAATGCTTTTGTTTCTAGTACCGTAATGCTTGCTGAATCTCATCCAATATGGACTCGTAGACTCAGGAGCAACAGATCACGTAGCTAGAGACCGAGAAGCATTTGTGGAGTATCGTCGGATACCGTCTGGAAGAAGATGGATATATGTTGGGAATAACTCAAGAGTTGAAGTGAAGGGTATCGGCACGTGTAAATTAATCTTACGTGGTGGTCGAAGCCTATTCCGACATGATGTCCTCTATGCTCCGGATATTAGACGAAACTTGGTCTCCGTAGTTGTTCTTCTTAGCTTAGGTTATGTATTGAATTTTCATGGTGATTGTGTTGACATTTTGTATGGAACAGTCTATTATGGTTCGGTCATGTATCGAATGGTTTTATGGTGTTAGACATTGACTATGATCAATACAATATTAATGTCGATGGTTGTTTTTCTCTAATTGCATCTTCTAGTAATGTTGAGATTGATGCAAATACTTGGCATGCTAGATTAGGTCACATTGGGTTGCAAAGAATGCAAAGATTAGCTAGAGAAGGCCTTTTAGGGTCACTCACTAATGTTGATCTACCCGTATGTGAACATTGTCTAGCGAGAAAAGCAACTAGAAAACCATTCGGTAAAGGGACTAGAGCTGAATTTCCATTGCATCTCATACATTCTGACATTTGTGGTCCTTTGAATGTGAGGGCGAAGCATGGAGCCTCATATTTCATCACTTTCATAGATGACTTCACACGTTTCGGTTATGTCTTTCGATCTCCCATAAGTCGAAGCATTAGACTGCTTTAGACGATATATAGCGATGGTAGAGAATCAGTTGAACAAAACAATAAAGACATTGAGAACCGATCGTGGACGTGAGTATCTATCGGAGCAATTCAAGGCTCTTTGTGATGAAAAGGGAATTGTACGACAATTGACTATTCCTGGTACTCCACAACAAAATGGGGTAGCTGAGAGAAGGAATAGAACCCTATTGGAAATGGTTAGGTCTATGATGGCGCAAGCAAATTTACCTATCTCCTATTGGGGAGATGCGTTAATGACTGCTGCCTATATACTTAACCGAGTGCCCTCAAAATCGGTCACTTCCACCCCTTATGAATTATGGACTGGTAGGAAACCAGACTTGAGTAGTCTACGTCCATGGGGATGTGCAGCTTATGTTCATGATTCTTCCCATAAACATGGTAAATTAGGTCCTAGAGGGAAGAAATGTATCTTTATAAGATATTCTGAGCACTCCAAAGGGTATGTGTTCATAGGTGAACAAGCTGATGGAAGTGTGACCGAAATGGAGTCACGAGATGTCACGTTCTTGGAGAACGACTTTCCTAGTAGAGGTGAGATTGATAAGGACTTCCAATTATATGAGATGGAAGATCCCGATAACACACCCACCGATGTTGTAGAGGGAAATGAAGATTTACCTCAACACACAAGACCTAGTGGGAGTGCTGCATCGCTCGATGAATTGAATTCAAGAGAAATTCAATTGCGTAAAAGTAATCGTAAAAGTATTCCCCGTCGTCGTTTTGAGATTGAAGGGGAAGCATTTATGATTGCTCAAAAGGACGATGCCGAGCCTAAGACTGTTCAAGAGGCTCTCTCATCCTCTGATAAGGAAGAATGGAGAAAAGCTTTGGAAGATGAGATGGAGTCAATGAGGGCAAACCATGTCTGGGACTTGGTTGATCTACCACCCAATCATAAGGCCATTGGAAACAAATGGGTCTTCAAGATTAAGCATAGGGCGGATGGATCCACTAAAAAGTATAAGGCTCGCCTTGTGGCAAAAGGTTATACTCAACAAGAGGGTATAGACTATGAGGAAACTTTTTCACCGCTTGTAAGGTTTGCCTCAATACGCCTTATTCTAGCCATCGTTGCACATTTGGACCTTGAATTACATCAAATGGATGTAAAGACGGCATTTCTCAATGGAGAACTAGATGAGGAAATTTATATGAAACAACCAATAGGTTTCATAGCTAAAGGTCAAGAGCATAAAGTTTGCAAGTTTCATCGCTCAATATATGGCCTTAAGCAATCATCTAGACAAAGGGTATCTTCGTTTTCATCGAGCAATAATAAATTTTGGTTTTACGATGATCGAAGAAGATCACTGTGTATATGTCAAGCGGTCCAAAGATAAATTTGTGATTTTATCACTTTATGTGGACGATATTCTGTTGGCTGGAAATGACAAGGTTTTAGTTATCACCATAAAGAATGGTTGTCCTCCAATTTTGAAATGAAGGACATGAGAGAAGCTGCTTATATATTAGGAGTTAAGATCGAAAGAGATCGATCAAGGAAACTCCTTACTTTATCACAAGAGTCTTATATTATGAAGATTTTTGAGTGTTTCAATATGCAGCATTGTAATCCCATTGATACCCCTGTCATGCAAGGTGAAGGCCTAAGTACCGAGCCGTGTCCTAAGACTCCGGAAGAAATTAAAGTGATGGAAACTGTTCCTTACGCTAGTGCGGTCGGAAGTTTGATGTATGCTATGATGTGTACTCGACCCGACATATGTTATGCCGTGGGATTGGTGAGCCGATATCAATCAAATCCCGGTCAAGCACACCGGAAAGCAAAGTGAAGAGGATCCCGAGATACTTGAAGGGCACCATGGACTATCGACTTTGTTACCAAGGGAATGATTTACGTCTATTAGGCTATTCGATGCCGATTGGGGTGGAGACCTGGATGAGCGTAAATCGACTTCTGGATATGCGTTCTTGCTCAATGGAGGTGCGATTTCTTGAATAGCAAGAAACAGACATGCACGGCCTTGTCTACGATGGAGGCAGAATTTATTGCATGTTCTCGCCGCAGTGCAAGAAGCAGTATGGCTAAAACGTTTCTTGGAAAATTTAGCCACCGTCACCGAAGTTCTAAGACCGGTGACGCTTTATTGCGATAGTCAAGCAGCCATTGCCTATGTGAAAGATCCCAAGTATCATGGAAGGACGAAACACATTGACATAAAGAACAATTTCATCGAGATATTATAGCGCAGAAAGAAGTGATCCTACAATACATTTCAACCAATAGAATGGTTGCTGATCCATTTACAAAGGCTATTCCTAGAGACATATTCTTGACCCACAGGATGTCATTAGGATTACGTAGAATGTGATGTGTTATTGTAGAGGATCATTGGTTTATATATTTGTGGACATATGTATTGTACTTGTTTATTTATTAGTGATTTGATGTTTTATCAATAAGTACAAATCCACTATGAGACTAGCACAAACACACATGTATTATTGAAAAGTATGTCAAAGCAGACAATGATTGGCTCACTCACACGAGCAATCGCCTCAAGTGCTTTAGATAGCACGTTGAGATGAGACGTTATGTACAAATAAATGCTGAAAAACAAGTCTGGTACATAAAATTTGTCGCCTTGATTGGAGTCAAGATGAGGTCTGTGATTTGTTTATAACAAGACCGAACATGATATTCCCACAATCATGTATGCCTGAAAGATGCCGGATGCGAGTACTTAATTGGGCGCTATAGAAAGCGAGCTGATATAGCACTCGGGCTAAACATGAGTACGTGAGAATCACGTGACTATGTTTAGGCTAAGATCCGTATAGTGGATATATTTGATAAATGACATACGCTCTTATAGAAAGAGTAATCCACTATAGCATGTAATTCATACTACATGTGCATTGTACGATCAATAAGGGAAGATGAGTAAAATTATCCCTATTTACTCATCGTGTGAGCCCTTGAGGTAATTTATAATTTACCTCAATTTTTGTGCCCTATGTTACTTCTGACTATGTTCTCGAAGTGAAAGATCAATGTTGCTACTTTAGCATGTTACGGGCGGTCATGAATAGATATGGCCTATGGGACGTGTCTAGGAAAGCAAAGCTGTTCTGAAATTGAGAGAGACATGAGTGCGAAGGAAGACTATTGTTGTTTTACATCTATCACATGTATTTACTGGTCGACCAATTATATCGCCCTATGTGGTTGCGGATGTAATTGTAAATACGTGGTGTTTTTGAGAATAGTCAAGTATAGCCTTTAAGGGATAGATATACTTGGACTGATGTAACAAAATATGTCTGGGGCACTGTGAGACATCGATTATTTATTTCTTTTCGGGGTTGTAGCCATTATGTCATCCCTAACAGGTGCATAATTTGAGCTCCCAAGTGCAGGTGTACTCACTGGTCGCACGGCTTATTTGCCAGTATGAATTGTTTTGTAAAGTTGATAAATGTTGAATGCCTTATATTCTTGATAGAGCGCTATCAAGCCCATCATGTCCGAGTGGGAGATGTTGTACTTTAGCTGGTACGTCCATGATGGGGTGCGATTGAACGCACCGTTCGTCTTGATGCGTTACGATGGAAAGACATCAATGGAGGGGTACGAAGGGAGACGTATAAAAGCCTCCCGAACACAACCGTTGGACAAGTTGGCAAATCATTCGCACCAAAATTTCCTCTCCATTTCCATCAAGGCGTTCCACTTCATCTTTGCAAGAACAATTGGCATTTACGCCGTGGAAATCGGGTGTTTTCCTTGTGATTGCATCCAGACTAACGTGAGGGAGTGTTGTTCGTGTTTCATCGGCAATTCAACGTTCCTTCCGGGGCTATTTGCTGTTTGCGCATCGGAATCAGGTAAATCGTCTTCCGCCGACTAGAATTCCAACATAAGGAATACAATGCGATTCACAAAACTATCCAAGTGACATTAATTCCAATCTCTGCAAGTAAGAGATAATCTATGACAGTTAAGCAGGGAACAGCAGTTTTCAACCATCTTAGGATACCAACAGTAAGAGAGAAACTGTAACGAGATTTACAAAACTAGTAGCAGCCACCACCTGTCTCCAATTTATATATATATATATGATCAAGGTGCTTCAGCTGGGATTCGATATATATCATCGAGCATCGCACCTGCAAACTGAGCATCCAAAGCTCCTGTCAAGAGAGTGATTACTGCTTCAAGGCAAGTCGGATCAATCCTGGATTGAGAAAAGGGAAGGAAAAAAAAAACAATCGAATCTCATTTCTTATGTGTCTTCAAAATAATGTGCTTGTGGGTGTGCGTGTGCGCCAAAGTGTGACATAGGTGGACCTTGCAATTGCAACCATAGTTTGATTCATCAAGCCTAGAGCAGCTTTTCTCGCTTACCTTCTGATATCAAAAGATTTATAACCCGATCAACGATCAACAAATGAGCTCACAAGAACGGATACCACAATCACACGACTCATTCGAATAGAACCGTACGCATTCCTTAGAAATTGCAGCTGCCAATGCAGTTTGCGATCAAGACAAAAAGCCCACGAAAGCATTCTTCGCAGTCTCAAAGCCTTCTCCTCGTGGCAAGAATCACTCAACTAAAATGACCCACGTCGATCGTCTCTCAAATCACAACAATGAACATACACATACGAATAGGAGTTCCATTATGGAAATTGGTGACCGAGAGACGGAGCGAGTACCTGCTCTAGGGATTTAGGCCTATTGAGGGCAGCTCTCCTTTCGTTCTGCATATACAACATAAGCGTCCTCCCCCAACCTTTTGGACTTCGGCGTGGCTTTCCGCCATCTAAGCTTGCATGGAAACAATTGAGAGAAGGTTACCGTTATCGTCCAACCGGGGAATCCGTGCCGTATCTTCAGTTTCTTGCCACGGCAAAAAGTGGTTCGCGCTTGGAGTGGTCGTAGCAATTTTTTTTTTCAGTTTCTACCTAGGACAATTGTTTCGATTTGTAGTGTTTTTTCAATCTTTGTGTATGATTGACCTAAAAGCCACATATTTTTTATTAAAAGAAAACCAAGGATTGTTCTACCATGCACCCAAAATTTTTCCTTTGTACAATTGATCTTGAGATTTAGATGTACCCAACCACGCATAGTGTTTGCAAAATACAAAAGAGAATTTAACGGCTAACGAAAATCCACATTTTCAATTTTGAAAGTTGAGAAACCGATGGATTACTTGACAATTTTATGATTATTATAAGGTATGGTTTCCTCCATCTAAATTTATGTTTTATTGTAGCTCATTTCAAATAGGCATGAACTGTTCGTGAAATCTTTTGTGAGAATTTGTAGTTGAAGTGATTATTGTTTGCTTAATTGATAGTAGGCATTCGGTCTCACTGCATATTGATGTCACATGCAGATGGATCAAAGAAGATATGCCTATAACGGACTAAGGAATTTCTTGCTTAAGCTAATCATAAAATCTAGCCAAAAATGAGCTAAATATGATTTTATTTAGAAAAGCTAATTCATTCTTATGTTATATAGTTCTAGTAGTAACCTTTTTAATCGGGAGTTTAGATTACCTTGACCACGAGTGAAGATGGTCTCCAGAGATCATTTTCCACTCCATTAATGAGGCAGTCACATCAACTAAAGGGGAACATATACAAATAAGTATATTGGCTGCTAGATGACAACGTAGTCATCCTGTAAATGGATAGTGTTTATATCTAATTTTACACTCCAGGAAACTGCAAAATCATCGAGGGAATTCAATCAACAAGTGGATAAATATACTAGAAGTCCTGAAATTTGTGATCGAGATTTAACCTATTCTTCCCTCACGTAAGTGTTAAGTTGTAAACAGTTAGATGTAGAAGCTGCTCGATCCCCAACCTATTTACCAATGCAGGTTTCTTGCTCCCTTGTCACCAACACGTTCTTTCACACGTTCACGATAACTCAGACAAAGCACATTTGTTCAAATTCGAGAAAGAATGATTGAATGGAGGGAAAGGTTTGTTATCGGAAATCCTAGTTGCGATGAATTAGGGTGAGGAGCAATATTCACGGTGCAAGATTGAACGAAGAGGAGAATAATGCACGACGTTCGGGGAACCTGAACGAAATCAAATTGACATTTCTGGTCAAGTCGCTATGCTTATCGTTCTGTGTAGTATAGATGAATGCAAGCTTACCATTAAGCGCCTTAGCCCACTTAATTCAGCCCTGGAGAACATTTACAACAGGTGCTCGCATTGTAATGGCAAAGAAAGGATCCATATAGCTAGGCCCTTTTTTTTTTTTTTTTTTTTTTTTTTTTTTGCAGGATATAGCTAGCCCCTTTACTATTACCACAAATGTGTTGTTGTGATCATAAACAAATGCTTTGGCAAATTAGTGAAAGCAAAAAAAATGAATCCAGGAAAAAAATATATGAGAATCTCATCATTTAGGAAAAATTACGTGATCAAGATAATATTCTAGCATAAGTATATTATCAATGTGTTGAATATTCTCAAGGAGCCAAGGCATTTTTTTTTAAATAACACTTTTTTTTTTTTTGGTCGGTTAAAATAACACTTGAAATTAGCCTATCAGAAGACCTTTTCTAGTTAATTACTGTTAAGGAAACCTAAAGGTTTGTAAGTCCTCACAGCATGGGACTGAATCGACATAGTTCCTTCTTCTACTCTTTTACATGTTACACAATTGTTTTTGTCAAAAGCTTAACTGTTAGGAACGGTACCTACAGTTTTGTAAGCATGGTTCTTAACATTCCCGTCAATATCAGCCATACTTTATCCAGTATGTGGATATAACCACATCGATGAGGATATGCACAATCGCTGAAAATAGGAGCACACTGACCAAACAAAGAGAGATACTGTCGCGACCTCCCTTTTTCCGTTCGGGGGAAAAGAAAGAAGGTTTAGGGGTATTTACCTAAAGAGGCGGACTAATGGCCCTAAATTAGGCACGGGCTCTCCCAAGCCCATACCTCGCGCGACGTTGGATTTTATATTTTCAGTTCTTAACAACCTATGTAATTCTAGGAGTCGCCACTAGCCTATTGGGGTCGGCTAGAAACCAATCAAGACGCGGAGTGTTGTCTCGATTTCTACGCAACCAAAGATTTCTAGGAACGGGGACTTGTTTACGCCAATGTTTCTATTAGCGCCTTGCGGTACCACTAACTTGGAAGGTTGTTCATATAAGTGGCCACACAATCTTGATTACCAATTATAATCCTTATAAAACCGCTACGCGTCCATGCACATGTTTTTGTAGGTTTGTTTTCCTTAATGTATAGACTAATCCTAACATAATTTAGAAGAGAAATTTACACTCAAATTAATGAAAAAGCGGTGCGTAAGCAAACATCCAAGAAATTGAAATGACTTGAAAATAAATGCGTAAAGGAAAACCCGATACAAGTCGGGCAAATAATATTACATGGCCTTGTTATCACGCCCGGGACAGACCCCGTGAGCAAAATGGGAATTTAAATATGCATGAAATTACTCTAATTAATTTTAATCTACGTAAAATAGATTATTTACAAAAATGATTATAAAATATCAAAATAGCATTAAATTAGGAAAATGACCTTATAAAATTAATAAAATTTCATAGATGTCATTTTTGCCTTAATTTGATACCATTTATCACTTATGTATTTTTTTTGAAATTTTTGAATTTTTGGATTTTTTTTATTTTTTAAAATGATAATAATAATAATTCCCTAAACCGATATATGCTAACATTGAACAACACAGCACATGAATATCACAATAATAGAGCTTAAATCGATCGTTTCAAGGTTGAAACTTGATTCCGACATTTTATCGAATATTTGGCTTGCATCAAATCTCCTCAAAACAGCTTCCTCGGGCCATATTCGTGGCCTTCAATCTCGACCCATAAGCAATCTCATGTGAAAGCAAAGTATCAAGGATATACTATTACATGCAAAGAACAGGTTTAGCTAGAAATCACAGCCTAGAACACACAAGAACCAAACTAAAAACGGCCTCCAATATGCGGGTTGGAGCCGTTTTGCAAATCTGGTGTTGAACCCAAGTCAAACAGCCATGTCATATGCCCAAATTGAAGCCCCGACAACCATCACATGCAACATCTATACGAAATATTACTCTATCCGAATGAAAATAGGTAACATATACTTTCAAATGCAACAAACATCATCGAAAATGATCAACCGGACGCATCAAAACGAACCCTCCAAGAAGCATACATGCATGATCTACACTGGCCAACCATGTCTCAATGTGGAATGGCTTGGTTTTTGGCTCATGTTATAGACGGTTTCATAGTTCATAAGGAGATTTAAAGACTAAACCGGATTGTCCTATGCATTATTTGTACTCCCATATAACATCCATCAAAGTCACAATGACAAAAAAATGCATGCAAAGTGGAGTAACAAGTCAAGCATGTAGAGGTATTGAATAGGCTTTAAACACTAGGCAAAATTTCTACCTCAAAAATCAGTTCTCCGGACTAGTTTTGCTCTTGATTTTTGTGATCAAAACATATCCAAACTCAAACAAAAATACATCTAGGATGCTTACCTTGCTTCCTAGTTTCGTTTTCAAGTGACTCTTGGTCGAGGAAATGAGAAATTATCCTCCGGGGTGCACGTGGAAAATGGCTCCTTCAAACTGAAAGTGAGATCTGCAGAAGAAAAAAGCTGACAACGAAGGTTTTCGTTGACCTCCAAAATTAGGCTTCAGAACCTCTTTTGTTGGAAAAGTTAAAACCACCCAAAACTATATATATTCTAGTTTGTCTTGTAACTCATGGATTTCCTCATTTGTCTCTCCATTTTCCCAAAAACACTCGCTTTTCCTCGCTCGTGACCAACCGGGCTCAACACTTAGAAAAATCTTGGGACTCCCTTGGCCCGCCAGGAGGGTATCTTTTCGGGGGCTTTAGGAGGTCTTCCCGATCTTCATTTTGGACGTGTAACCTATGGTTGGAAAGATATTTGAATGAAGTTTCACTCTCTAGTTGAAAGTTTTGGCTAATTTTGGCTCCAAGTTTGTGAAAAATTCACTTCTCTCTCTAAGGGTTGATGGAGTTTCTGGGTTTTTGCTTTTTCTGCAGTTGCTTCTGAGGGTGTTTCTTGGGCACGAAAGTGAGCTCCTCCTCGTGTTTCTTTTCTTCTCCCTCTTATGCCTCAAAAGAGCCTGCTTCCTAGATCTTATCCACCGAATTCATCAATCTCTTGGTCGGATTTTTGCCCCCCTACCAAGCCTATCAACTGAGCTAGTTCACCCACTTTCTGACTTAGCCAATTTTTCAACTTCTGTAGCTGTTGAGTGTGCGGATTTTGCTGCGACTTTCCCGTGCTTTCAGCAGCTTATCCCTGGAAAATTTCCGTCCACTGGAACTACTCATTATGGTCTTCAATCACGTGCAAAGATCAGGCTGGATGGGCGGCTGAGTGGGATATGGTGGGGTCACCAAGTTGCTTACTCAGCAACTCCGAATTGAGACCAACTCGTGGACTGAGTTTTGGTAGCTGGTTTGGGTGCTTTAATCCATCAATTTGGCTGCGATTTTTGATCAATTAGCAAGCTAATATATAGTAGTTTAAGATCTTGATCATTTTTCACAATTGTGTCCACCCAATTTTGCAAGAGAGTCCCTCAAAGTTGGCCATTTTCTTACCCGAAAATGCCCAATTCAATGTAATTTGGTCCTTTTTGCCCAATTCGATTAATTAGACTTGACCCAAGTTTAATTTCAACTCAATTGGGGGCTAAGATGATGATTTAAGGGCTCGGGTGAAGTTTTGCAAAAATTTGCAAATTGGTCCCTCAACTTTGGAAATTGCGTTTTGGCCCCAATTTGCCATTTTAATTCCAATCTTACCTCCTGGGCTTGGCTAGTCACATTTAGATCATTGGCCCCAAAATTTTTCCTTTTTTTCCTTTTTTATTCTTTTTTATATATTTTTTAATTTTTTTTTTAAGGAAAAACATCTTCCATTTTAAAAAAAGAAAACTATACTAAACACCTAGATAAATTATATGCAAGAATTTGACATGAAATATTTTTGTGGAAAAATAAGTTCCCATTTTTTCGGAAATGATTTTTGGGCAAAAATTTAGGTGTCAACAGATACAATATGAAATCATGAGTGGAGCACCAAGACCATGTTAAACACTCAATTTTGCCAAAAATTCAAACTGTCAATAAACTTGCACAAAATGAATATCAAGCAGACTCCTCAAAAGGATATTCAAGTGTTACACCATGAAAGAATAATGATAATAAGAAAGACTGAGTTTCCTTGATAACTAAATATTCTTTCTAAACTCAAAAGGCAATTACAGATTTTGGACTGAAGATAATTCTGGTAACTTCGATCAATGTATATCCTCTATCAAAAACTATTTGTTGAAAGAAACATGTGTCTAAAGTTCTTTACTCTCATCCTGCTACAATTCCTAAACAAAGAGAACAAAGGTTCTTTCCACTTGTACTGAAGCTGATTTTCTGTGCTTCAGGCTATTCCACGTTGTTACAGCCAAAACCTGTTTAGTCATGCCGACCATGGTGCCACATGTAGATCCAATTTTCACTTTATCTAAAATCCGTGGTACCACCTAAAAACAGTGTAGTATCCACCCATTACCCCATAAACAGGAAGAGAACAAATGATTTCATGCACCTCCAAGACTATTCCACTCATGCAGAAACCATAAGCACTGGAACATGAATTCGGAGATCAAAGCATCCTTCTCATACCATGCAATGGCCAACTACAAAGATAATATGAGGTCGATACAGTAATTCAGTGACCCTGGAGGAAATGTATGCATTGTACCAATCAGTAACCGTGTGAAAAGTTTGCATATTCAAATCGGGAGATAAGAATTGTTGGCTCCTCGATCCACTGTGGCGTCAAGAGAGATACTGTTAGAGAGAGATCAAATGAAATGAAGAGGAGAGAAAACAGAGAGAAAAGCAGAAATAGTCCACTTAAAATGATAGATAATCAGCTAGCAGGAAAAAACCACCCGTATCCTTCCCAGAATCTAGGAAATACATGATCAGCCGATTGCAATTTCATTATGGCCAGAATTTCAAGCGTCACAATAAGCATTGGTTCTGCGCAGCCATAATCAATTATGAATGGAAAGAGCTACCACAGAAGACCTTTCCAATCTTTACGGTTCCCATCTTTCCCAGAATCTAGGAGATAATCAATCACTTGTTAGCATATTCAGCTTTCATTATCACTGATCCCCTAATTGTAATAGCATTCAATTAATTTCATATCTAAAAATGCATAGCAATTGTATTGCACTCCCCTAACAAATGAAATAATTTTGGAGCTCCACAGCCATTGATCATTATCACATCCTACTCTGCCATATAACTGTATAAAAGTGCAATGTCGAATTCCCATGACCATCAGTAAATTCCAGATTCCGATCAATTGGATTCTAACTGACACAACTAGAACAGAGACGAGGACAAACGGATCGATCAAAAGCATAACCTGACTGCAGTGCAACTCTCCCAGTTCGACGACGCGAATCGACCCGATCAAATTACGAACAGGATGCTGCTTACCCCGGTCCACAAAATTTTCCAAGAAATCATTGCTCACGAGACTCTGCCCTCTCCTAAACCCCAACTCGCGGCCACCCCGTCTCGGTGATAGGGGTGTCAACAGTTCGGTTCGGTTCGGTTTTTCAAAAAAACCGAACCCAACCCAACCATTAGGAAAACCTTCCGAACCGAACCGAACCGAAATTTTGGTTCGGTTCGGTTTTTCAGTTTTTGGTTTTCAGCTTTTAGTTTTTAGTTTTTGTATTTTTTTTTTCGTTTTTTTTTATGTTGTATATATTTTTCGTTTTCAAGAAATAAACTCTTATCAGTTTGTTGGTTTGGTTTGGTTCGGTTAACCGATAAAAACCGAATCGATAAAAAAAAATTTCGATTTTTAATGAGAACCGAATCGAATCGAAAAAACCGAATTTTTCGGGTCGGTTCGGTTCAGTTTTCGGTTCGGTTTTTGACACCCCTACTTGGTGATCTGGAATGCGTCATCCTCGAACACCAGCATCTCCTCCTCCCTCTTCGCTCCTCCCCATCACATCGTCCAACCTTTCCCCTCCCACCGCCATCCTGATCCTCTCCGGCGACATCCTCAGCTGCCCTCCCTTGCAGACTGAGCTCTCAAGCGTCTCGCTGAGGAAGCACCGGAACCATCCTCCCCCGTGGCCTCCTCTTCCGCCGTCAACGGCTGAGAGGAGGTCGAGGCGGCGAGTGAAGCCGTTGCCGAAGAAGGGCTCGCAGGAGTGGGGGCCTGACGCTAGGGTTTTGGGAGCAGGGGAGGTAGGAGAGGAGGATCGGCCATCTTCTCAGGTGAATGGAAGTTGCCGCCGCGGTGTAGTAAATATTAATTATAATGCAATTTTTTATGCATAAACGGCTAACATAAGGTAATAAGTCCGGAGGAAATCACACTGTCTGATCATCGAAGTTCTGAATTATACAAAATATGATCAGTACCTTTGATCATCAATTTTCTTTTTGTGAACGAATGTAATTATAATGCATCCTAAGCACGAAATTTCAGAATTCTACTTGCAAATTCATTAAAAATCTCATCAAATTAATGATAAAGAGCTTTCGTATCAGCAAGATTAAAAAAGAATCTCAATCCCAAAAGTAAAATAAAATAAATCATTACGAATACAATTTTATCGAATCACAAATGAATCACCACAATTATTGAATCAAAATACAATTTAAAAAAGTAATGTGATTTTTTTCCCTTATGCCTCCAAAAAAATAGATTTCTCTTTTCCTTATGCCTAAAAAATAGGGGAAAATTCCAAAAAGAGCCCCAAATGCCCTCATTTTCTTAAATAAGGCCCGAAGTGGACTTTATTTCAAATAATGGCCCAGAATGATTATACTTGTTTCAAGTAAGGGCTTGATCAAGGACATTTTCGTCATTTTCCTTTTTTTCTCATTTTTTTCTTTCCTTTTTTTTTTTTCTAGTTCTTCTTCCTTCTTCGCCGGTGGCTGGATCTGGCAAGGATGGCCTCACCCGCAGCCAACGAGGGTAATCGAGCCCTTGCTGGCTGCGGGTACCCTCGCCAGCCGCAGGCGGGCGAGGTTCGGCCTCGCCTGGGGTTAGCGAGAGCCGACCTCATTGATGGCCGAGAGGGGCGGCTCTCCCCCAGGGCGAGGGTCGCCGCCCAAGCAAGGCCTTCCCTTGCCCAACCCTCTCGCAAGCATCGCTAATGCCCCACTAGCCATTGGCAAAGAAGAAAGAACCAAAAAAAGGAAAGAAAGAAGAAAAAAAGGAAGAAAAAAAGAAAATTGATGAAAATGTCCTTGACCTTAGGCTTTTATTTAAAATAAAGTTCACTTCAAGTCTTTATTTGAAAAAATAAAGACACTTGAGCCCTTTTTTGGAATTTTTCCAAAAAAAATATAGTGCAAAGAAATGGATTAAACATAAATAAAGACATCGAATTTCCCTTGGACGACGCTCTTGTGACATCGGCTTTTCCCTTATTACTAATTCTAGAGCACTTTTTCTCCTTCAAGTGGGGATCTCTCGACTTTTTAATGGGTGTCATTTACCCAAAAAAAAAAAAAAAAAAATTCAAGGGATGTGTTTTCTCTAGTGTCATCCTTACTTGAAGTGGCAATTCACGACGCATGTGACACGCCCTCCACGCCTCTTCCATAATTTATGGACAGGTGAATCATGTTAAAAGTGCGCAAATGTAAATCTTTCTCTCGATTGATTGTTTTGTAAGTGTCAGGAAGACACTTTTCGGGAAATTTATAATGTTATTCTTGATTTAAACTATGTGTTAAAGGAGAGATAATCAGTAGAACCGATAGAAGAGATGAATTTGTTTGTTCTGAGGAGTTTCTTTTCTTTTTTCTTTTTCAATTCCAATAAACTTTCTTTTAAGGAGGAGCTGATTTTCAGGGAGGAGATGGACATCTCGTTGCGGGCCGCTCTTTTTAGCTTTCTTCTTAGCGTTGTGATTGCAATGTCCAACCCGTGTTTGGAGTCTCATACATTTGGTCAGCTATTGGTTTATAATTGACAAGGAAGACAAACCGAGAAATACAGAAAGAGAGATGCTTATCACAGATAAGAAAAGAAGGCATAAACAAATTAAACATATGTCATCACAAGAATCGGAGGTACTTCAAAAATCAATCGAGCAGGACGACGTGGTAATGGCGATAACTTTGATGTCCACTGCTACCAGAAGACAATTCATCCTCAACTGATTATCTGCAGCTTCACCATTCTGGGTATAGAACGATTGAATTTTGTTACTCATTTGCAAAGATCATCATCACGCTATATAAAAATATCGTGTCACATGACTATTAATGAAAATCTATCAACATATGTATGGCCCTGCATTTCGAGAGAGCTTACAAAAACATGATCTCTGGCCCATTTGCTTAATGACGCCTAAAAACGAGAAAAACTAATTTACATTGATTTAATTTTTTTATTACAGCACAGCAATTAATTTAAAAACCAAAAAGAAGTTTGAAATTGAAAATAGGAGTACTGGATGAGCTAAAAATAGAAAAGGCAACAAAAAGAAAAGGAAAAAAATAGCAGATCACATGCTCTCTTAAACTGTCCCGACTAATAAAGTAGAACTTAAGAATTAGACTCGATATTTTGGCACTTTTAAATGTTAGAAAATTGCCGTTATTATTCTTTGAACGATGCCATGGCAATTAATTTTCAATAATAATACAACCATTTTGATTTACTTTTAAGCAATAATAAAAGTTATACATACTGGGCCTAATAGTTGGTATATAGTTCGGGAAAAAAAAAAAAAAAGAGAGATTTCACCGTACCGTGGGAGATCGATCGTTAGATGGAGAGAATAAAAGAAATGTAAAACTTGTGGGTAACTCACCAGAAATAAACTCGACGAAGGGTTCAAGGGAGATACGGGCAAGGGGATGGTCCCACTCCAGCGCTCGCCACGTCTCCTGATTTATCAAAATCTGTCCAAGGGAGCAGGGAGGAGAAAGGAGGCCATTGTCAAGTGCTTGCCACGTCTCCTGATCCGTCAAAATCTGTCCAGGGGAGGGCGGAGGAGAAAGGAGGCCATTGTCACGTGGGCGCAGTGGCAAAGGAATCCTCTTCAGCTTCGGACATCTTGATATTTCAATAAATTGGATGTGATCGCAACTGTCGATCCGATCACATATCTCCTTCAGTTCCGGAAGATTCCTTAGAGTCAGGCGCGTTAACTTTGGGAAGAAAGGTTGCATCATGTTGGGAGCAGTGCCTATTATCATCTCTATGCCCTCGCAGTTTTCAACTGTAATCTGTTGGAGGTAAGGGAGGTGGCGCAACACGTCAGGCGTAAGCAGCACCCCTTTCATGTTGTTGCATCTGTCTATTTCAATCTTTGTAAGACAAGTGTCCTTGGTTGGCAATGGCCTGCCTATTATTTCCTCTAATTTCTCACAACTTTGTATTCTAATGGACTTCAGATCTGGAAGGCTAGTGGCCAGCCAGGCACCTTCCACCACTCTTTTCATTTTAGAACACTGGGACACCTCCATAAGTTTTAGACTGGGCGCAGCTAAATCGATCCGCTCCAGTTCCTCCGAACCATTGATTTCAAACCATAGTAGATGTGGAAACCCATCCCCCTTCACCGAGAGATGCTTCAGTTTGGAACACCGAGCGATTTTCAGTACCCGCAGGCAATGGAAGTGGACAGCACCCAGCTCCTCCAACTTCTCGCAATCCTCTGCAGTCAGCTCCTCTAGATTCTTCAGTGAGCTTAGCTTGCTCAAACTTGTCGCCCCACTGCCCCTTCCTACTGTCAGTACTTGCACATCTTTCCGAGGTAGATTGCAGCCATCCACACCGATTTCTTTATCTACCCTTGCCGCAATACGGTTGATATATTTAACAATGCTTTGATCGGAAACCTCTTCTTCACGAGGTTCTAAAGAAAACAATTGAAAGAAATTAGACACTTCTTTGACAATCAAATTAAAGAGAGAATGTAAACAATCTGAAGAAATTAGAGACTTTTCTGGCCAATTGAACTTAATCAGATTACCGACCAAAAAAACTTAATCAAATTAAACACAAAGAAATTCAATATGTGCAAATATGCAATTGGAAGTCCAAGAAAGGTGTTCCTTTCTAAAAACGAGAAAGACTAATTTACACTGGTTTAGTTTTTGATTAAAGTACAGTGATTAATTGAAAAATCAGACGGGAGTTTGAAAGCGAAAATAGAGGCACTAGATGAGGTAAAACAGAATAGGCAACGAAAAGAAAATGTGAAAAACATTTAACACGCTCTCCTATACTCGCCTGACTCATGAAGTACAACTTAAGAATCGACTTGATATTTTGGCACTATTAAACGTCGTAACTTACCAAAATGAAGAAGAAGTGCGGTATTTTTAAGGTACAACAGGGGAAAAGAGGGGGAAAAAAGAGCGAGGACTGCTGCCAGTATTATTTTTTTCAAAGTGAAGGGAGTGTTTTCTTTTTCGAAATTTTAATAATAATATAACCATTTTGACATTCTTTCGAGCTGTGATAAAAGTCATACGCACTGGCCCCCCCCAAAAAAAAGAAGGAAACTTACTGTATCACGGGAGTGGATCCTTAGAAGGACCGGCGGGAGATGGAGAGGATAAAAGAAAGTAAAAAGTTGCGGGAGACTTACCATGAATCCTGGCTAAGCGTTCAAGTACAGGTGGGAAAAGGGACTGGCGCCACTCCAGCAACCGCGACCGCGACAGCTGCTTATCTATCCAAAAATTATTAACAACGCGGGGAGGACAAGGGCGCCCACTGTCAATCTTAGGAAGCCTCTTCAGCGTCGGACAATTTCTTATATCGATAAATTCGATTGAATGGCAACTCACGGTCTCATCATATATGGCCTCCAGCGCCGGAAGTTTCCATAGAGTCAGGTGTGTTAAATTTGAGTTGGGATGCATCGTGGCGGGAGCAGAGCTTATTATCACCTTTATGCCCTTGCAGTCTTTGACTGATAAATGTCGAAGGAAAGGGACGCTCAGCGGGAGGCCCCATGTCATCAGTACCCTCTCCAGCCTCTTGCATCCTTCTATTTCAATCTTTGCAAGACGATAAGTTGTACCGGTAGGCCCTGCTCGCTCACCTATTATCTCCTTTAATTGCTCACAATGTTTTATTTTAATGGACCTCAGATTTGGAAGGCGAGTTTCCAGCCACTCCCATGCCACCACCCTCTTCATTTTAGGACACCCGTACACTTCTATACTATAAAGAGAAGGTGCCACTATATCAATCCCCTCTAGTTCCTCTGAGCCCTCGATTTTAAACCATTGTAGATATTGGAGCTCATGCCCCTCCTTCAAGAGACGCTTCAGTTTGGAACACCCAGAGATATATAGTCTCCGTAGGCGAGGGAAGTGGACAGCACCCAGCTCCTCCAGCTTCTCCCATTTCTCTATCTTCAGCTCCTCTAGATTATAAAGTGGGCCTACCTCGCACAAACTTGTCACCCCATCGCACTGTCCTACTTCCAGTACTCGCACATTTTTTGGAAGTAGAGCGTGGCCATCCCCACCAATTTCTCCATCTACCCTTGCCGCAATACTACGGCAACTTTTGATGATTATATGCCTCTCATGCATATTTCTAAAGGAGTGGTCTCCTAATTCGTTCAACCACAGTTCATATGGTTGGGAGCTGTTTCGCTTGAGAAGCCTCACGCACGCATTGAATGTTTCAACATTTAGAACAGAGCAATAGAATCCTTCCACCTTTGTTAATTTTATCTCTTCCTCTTCCTCTTCCTCTTCTTCCTCTTCCTCTTCCTCTTCCTCTTCCTCCTCTTTTGCCGTCACTTTTTTAATCACCAGATATTGCAAGTTCACCAGCTTCCCCAACACTCCTAGTAGCGTCTCGATCTTTGTGCCATGTAGATCAAGGTACGTTAACTTTACCAACATTTCCATCCCCTCTGGCACTTCTTCCAGCATGGTACACCCACTAAGGTCCAACTTTTTTAGGGATCCCAACTTTCGTACACAAGGTATACAATGTAATTCCTCACACTCTCGGAGTAACAATGCTTCTAAGCTCTCCAAGTGAGAGATAGTGTCCGGTAATTCCATGATTTTCGTTTTACTGAGATCTAGAACCTTCAACCCCTTCATATGCTTGAAGAAAGATTCGTGGATAGCTTCCAAAGAGACATTGTTATTCAACGACAGCCTCGTAAGTTTAGGGCAATTTGGCGATATGCTGTATGGGATTTCTTTTATATCGTTGCTTTGTAAAAAGACTTTCTCTAGGTGATCGGTCCAGAACTTATCATTTGGAATTTCTTTCAATCCCATGTTGGCCTTGACCATGTGAGTTGTGCTCGTCACTATTTGCAATGCCATGTCCCTTATCAAGGGGTGTACTAACAGATATTCTGTGTCTTTATGAACCCCCAGGCAAGCCTTTTTTATTTTGTCCAATATGGTGTTACCTTTATTGTGCAATTCTTGCCGGGTGGCTATTCCACTTAACAAGCCCTCATCTATGAAAGATTCTATCAAAACCTTTTCGATTATTTCAGCTTTAGAGTACTCTCCAAAACAGAGTATTAAATGCAAGAAACACTGCTGCACTTGAAGATTACCCAAGTTCATGTAACTGAGTTTCAGTTTCTTGAACACACCAAGTTCCATCATCGAATTTTCTAATTGCTGCAACAAGTCTTTCCATTCATGCACTCCCTTCAGTCCCCTCATCTGAGTTGCAATCTCAATAATCCCAAGTGGCAAACCTCCACACTTATCCAAAATGGAGCTTGCAATTTTCTTAACTTCTGAAGGGGGGTCTCTCCCAAAGCAAAGCTGTTTTAAAAATAAGACCCAACAATCATGTCGCAAATCTAGAGGACTTATTTCGACTTGTTTTTGGCAGACCATCTTATCACATACATCTAGCGATTGAGTTGTCATTACCAGCTTAATGCTTCCTTTCTCAACTGGAATTCCCACATCCTCAATGTCAAAGTGCACCCACAGACCATCTAAACATAAGACAGCTCTCTTGCTCTTCAAATGCCTATTCAATATGCATGCCCTCCTCTTCACATCATTATCCATTGAGAGATTGTCTAGTCCGACTGCATTGGCAATCTTGTTTTGTAGTTCATAGACGTTAAACTCCTGAGGTACAGTGACCCAAAACACCTCATTGAAGACAGGATTCTCAAGTACTCTATTATGGACATGCATTAAAATGGCTGTCTTGCCAACTCCCGCCATTCCACAAATGCCAATGAGGAAAATCTCATCCTCCATTAAATAGCCGCATATCTTTTCGATTGTCTTCTTCCTTTCCTTGTCTACTAGCTCTGTTGTTACCAAGGGCAAACTTTTCCTACATCCAGCAGCATGTGTTGTCCACCCTTTTTGGAAGCTACAGTGGCCTAGAATATCTTCAACTTCTTTGCTCAAATCATGTACTCTTTCTACCTGCTGTGGAGAAAGAGATCTGCCTTCTCGGAATGCTTGGACCATGCTCCAGTATTCTCCTTTTATCCTTTGTGCTTTCCTACACCATGTCTCCAACCCATCCATGTCTGCTTCTTGATTGCTTAGTTCTTCCAGCTTTCTTTTCAGAGTTGGCATATTCTCGTCGACCAGGTCACAACCACCTGGTTGACTATCCACGAGTGCATGATCTGTCCTCGCATCTAACATCAAGGAAATACTCAGTATTTTCTAGAAACATAATGTTCACAAAACAAAATGAAATAAGACGAAGTGTAAGGTTGTGTGTGTGTGTGTGTGTGTGTGTGTATAAGAGAGAAAGAAAGAGAGGAGGGAAGGGGGGTTCCCTTGGGGGTCCTTGGGATAGGGCGAGAGAAAGAGAAAGAAAGGGGGCGAGAGCACTTGCCCTGTTGCTGGGTTTAGTTGCTATCGGTTTGCTTTGAGCTGTTGATGGGTTCAGGTAGTATCTGGGCCTGTATGGGATGGGTTGAATTGATATTTTGGCCAGTATGGGATGAGTTGAATCGTTATTTAGGCCTGCATGGGAAGTGGTTCTCCCTGTATTTTACATTAATATAAAAAAATGAAAATTGAAGTATGTATCTTAGCATAAATTACTCGTGAAAACGTATCATATTTCATATGAATCTTCATGTTTTAAACAAAGTGCAATTCCAAGTAATATATATTAGTGTAAAATGTATAAACTTGATAACAGTTAGGGAATTTTTAATGGTAGTTATTACATGACATTAAGAAATATGTATGAAATCAACTCCATTACTGCCATATTAAGAGAAAATAATAAAATCTTTCAAAGAAATATTTAAAAAAGAAAAAAAAGGGTTACAAAGAATTTTTGAGATTTCAATAATTGCTAACTTGCAACATTAGAGATTATTAAAACTAATCCTTTTTCCGGATGAAACTCATGGTATTTAATGGCGTAAGTAATCCTAGTTAAAGGCAAAATAAGTGGAGAGTGCGAGAATAAGCAATCTCTTTCAATTTAGACTCCTAAGTGTCACTCCTAAAGGCAACACTCAAGAATGAGCTTGTTATTATATATTTTATAGATGCTAACATTTACGTATCTATTCTTTCAAAATGTTCGAGCGGTACAATACTAGAAAAATTTAGATCAACCCCATAAGTTAAAAGCAGAAGTTAAAAATAAAACTCCCCTTAACCAGACCCTAAGTTGAATCTTGAAATTAAAACCTTAAAAAAAAAAAAAAGGAGGAGATATACCTCATATCTACATCTAAGGTATGAAGACTAATATCCCAACTGTTCTATAAAAAAAGACTTATACTTGCTTTCGATTGGATCATTGATTGGTGGGTGACCCATTTGAACGTCACTCAAACGCAATGGTAACTAATAGCACCAGGAGAAAACTGAACCATATATTATCGATGGCTTGGAGACAATGGATGACAATCTTTCATCCCATTATCGTACTTTCCTTAGTGTCCCAACAATTCCAACCATAATTATTCAAATATATGAAAACAAGCAATATTCATATAATTTAAATTTAGGATGAATGAAGGTGTTGTGAGTTAAAGTCTCATATAGGTGGTATTTGAATGTGAAAACAATCAATTAAAGGATGATTTGGAGGTAAGTATGAATCATTGAAAGAGCAAATAATTTATTGTACGCTGTCAGAAAATAATCATATGTTTATGATGATTTCTTTTCTGTCATTACATATTTTGTGATCTGTCGAGAAGCAGTCAATTTAAATTTTAGGCTCATCTAATACTTTTTAATTTGAAATTAAAGTATTTAGATATGATCAAATGCATGATCAAAGATAATTCCTATCTCTATGCAGTTGATAGACATCAAAGGTTCCCATGAAATATCTTTTATGCAGCACTTTATTTTAAATCACTAACAGTAATTAGCATATAAACCCTCGTAATTTTATTTCCAGTTAAGATTTCGTGTTGTTAATTTTCTTGAAATGCATTGCTTGTCCAAGAAATATGAGATCAGTACACATTTGGACTCGTTGAAGGGGAAACAAGGAAATTTTCAAGAATTTTGTGAAGTCGTCAAGACAATACCAGTCCGCTCGACACATTGAAATATTTTGAAAACTGGAAAGTGCCTACCAAATGCATGCTTACCCCTTCTAAGCATCCTCTTTTTTTTTATTTGGAAGTGCTTTTGGTAATTCGTTAGGGAAATATGGATGAAATAAGAAATGATGTTCACAACTTTGGCACATGAGATTGAAATTGAACCGATGCCTATGCAAACTGATATAATTATCCATCTCCAAAGTCAGCCCACTTGCAAGGAAAGTTCACTGATCAAGCGATCTCATATACACCTCTCTCTCTCTCTCAAGAAATGATGTTCACAACTTTGGCACATGAGATTGAAATAGAACCGATGCCTATGCAAACTGATATAATTATCCATCTCCAAAGTCAGCCCACTAGCAAGGAAAGTTCACTGATCAAGCGATCTCATATACACCTCTCTCTCTCTCTCTCTCTCTCTCTCTCTCTCTCTCTCTCGCGAAGCTCCCATGGTTCACACGACTCTGTTCATTTGTTTAAAAGTAGATGCTCTTCACGTAGGTGATTTGAGGGGATAGAGAGAGCCATGGCTTTTCAAGATTTGAATGTCACACTTGAAAAGTCATTTTCAAAGAACTATTGATTATTATTGACTAACTCTTAAACTGCTCTGTTCATTTTCTATTACTATTAGGAATTTAAATGTCCTGCTATATCCAAATTCCTAGGTAAGGATTAGAAAACAAATTCGGTGTCCTGCATAAGCTTTAACATATGGTAAATTTGGAAGATGCACATACCTTCTGGAACCTCTGCATTGGGTTCTCCCTCTTCTGCATTTACTGGGGGTGGCATGTGAGTCAAAGCTTGAGGTGCAAGGTCTCCGCCGCCGCTGGGATGACTCAAATTCCATGGCTGAATGTTAGAATTAACGGCATGAGATTGAGGAGGTTGTGTCCAGAATAAAATGTCCCCATGTGTGGTCATGTTTTGAGTAGGAAGATACTGACTGGGCACATTCATCTCATGCAATGGATGAAAGTCTGATGAACTTGCACCTACAGTGCTTATGGCATTAGAGCTCAGGTATGGCATGGCAACAAATGAAGTCTCTCTCCGACCATCTTCATTGCTTGCAATCACAGGCCGACCATTGCTTATGGCATTAGAGCTCAGGTATGGCATGGCAACAAATGAAGTCTCTCTCCGACCATCTTCATTGCTTGCAATCACAGGCCGACCATCTTCATTGCTTGTAATCACAGGCTGATGCTGACCCACTTCATTGTTATCTGGTCTGCTGCTCGATTCCACCACTTTTTTACCCTTCATCGCCTTTCGGGCTTCCGATCTCACTTGGCCATCAACGTCCTTGCAGTCTTGGATCCCATATCCTCCAACTCCCGCTAAGTGGGCCTTGATCCTGGTCGCGCTTCCAGCATACGGATTCCCGCAGAAGTTGCAGTTCCAGTGTTTGTTAGGCAGCAACTTCACATACTTCCAAAAGGAGTCCGTCTCTCTGGGCATTTTCTCTGTATCCCACAAAAGAATGAGCGTATATGTTTCAAGGACGACCTTGAATGTTTTGGGTGAAGAATGGCGCCGAGGCCTGTAAGATATTTAATTAATTTTGGACTTAGGAATTGGGTCAAAGTCTTCATCAATCCCCAATTCTTTTAGAAAAAGGCCCTGCTTCAGTGACCCCCCCCTCATTTCTACCCAAGTTCTCTTTTCACTCTCAGATATGAAGATGACATGTTTAACTGGGTTCTGGAAATTTTGCTCTTCAAATTTGTAACTACTTTTTTGTTTTTTGTTTTTTCAATGTTATCTTAACGGAACGTGGTTTTCTTTCTTGTCCAATGTTCATGGGTGTGCGCACTCTTTCTTGGGTAATATGTCTATCATGCATCTCCCTTCAGCCCCTAATCTTGCCCCTTGACTCCGCTTACAGCAAAATCCCATGGCCCGGGCTCAGCTGCACCCTCAAGTTTTTCCACTTACTTGGGTTCTTTAATAACTAATTCTAAGGATACAAGGTAAACTCTCCCGTTTACAAGCATCAAGTGTGACTTGACCGGTGGCTTCCAAAAGCTAGTTTGAGTTGAGATTTGCAACGTAGTTCAGACATGGATCTAGAGCATCTGGGACGAAGCACTTGACTGACCACTCAGCTAATTATGGAATTTATTTTTTATAAAGCAATAAAAGTCTTCGTTCTGGGCTCACCGGCACCATTATGTAGTAGAGAATACATTCCGATAAAAAGAAAATCAACAAAACCCAGACAACCCATAAATCGACGATTACGGAGCGACATAAACTAGAGGACTAGAGACCGAAGTGCAAAAATTTGGGTTCACGGGAGAGAAATGGGAGAACGAAAAGGGAGTGGAGAGATTGAGAGAGAGGGAGTACCTCCGAGCTGGTGAGAAGAGGGCTTGGGGTTGAATCCCTAAGAGAGCGTCCGCGATGGAAAACAAGGTTAGCTGAAGCGGAGAAAAAACTTGGGGCAACCCTTTGGTTTTGTGCAGAGGAAGGAAGGAGCCGAACGCCTCGACGAACATCGGAGACCTCCCTGGGACGATCTATATATATATAATACTCTCAAAACGTCTAAGACGTCTCAAGAAAAAGGTAATCTATATGTATTCCGGATGGGTGGGTCCATACTTGACTGAGCAAAACGTTTCGACCACCCAGTAGAAAGTAGGGCCTTCATTTATAATAATAAAAATTAAGAAAACGTCTAAAACGCCTTGAAAAAAAGGTAATCTACATATATGTATATATATTCGGGATGGGTGGGTCGTACTGACTAAGCAAAACGTTTTAACTGCCCAATAGAAAATCTATCACTTTTTTTCGGAAAAAAATTTATTATTGACTCCGTAAACAAATTCAGTCGACGAATGTTAATATGCCTGGATTATTAGAATTATTTTGATCATACTTTTGACTATCACAAAATTTCAATCAGCATTTAACCACCAAAAAATAAAAAAGGATTCTTCACGAGTCCGCTCAAGGTTGGTTGACCCAAAACAATGTGGAAATTTGTAGGTCCAAGTTGAATAGACTCGATTTTTTGGCAGGTTGGGAAAAATGTTTCCAGAGTGGATTTCTTCTTTTTTTTTTTTTTAATTGAAAGTAAATATTTTATTCATATCTCAAAATGATATATATATATATATATATATATATATATATATAAAAGAGGTTTAGAATAAAGCATATTCCAAAAAAAGAAAAAAAAAAAGAAAGTAAAACAACAAAACACAAAGTTGCTATGATTGGCATGCTTTGATTTTACAAGATTGGACTTGTCTCAGCATCAAAACATAACAAAGGGCAATCAATAACTAAATCCCACATCATCCACCGTAATTCCTTGCAATGCACGCTCAACATTTCAACATCACTATGATACAGAGACACTAAAAACAAATTGAAAAAAGCTCCCATATCTAAATCTAGATAGAGTGAGGTTGGACAAGCACAAAAACACCTCTAAAAAACTCACAAATTTAGATTTAGATCGGGGATGAAAGCTTCCAAAACTTAGAGAAGTCACCGCTTCCAAGGTAATAGGACCTCATCGTATTTGTTGGAAGATATGATTTAGGAGATTTGTGATTGATTGTAAATTGTTAGAGAATATGTTTATTTTAGGATTAGAAAGATAGGAAAATATTATCTTTCCTTTTATTGATTCTTGTCTTGTATTTTATACACACATGTACAAGAGATTACATAGAATGAGAATGAGAATACAATTTTCTCTTCAATTCTTCTTCCCTAAACCTTTCTTCGCTTTTACTTCTAGTCCTGTGACATGGTATCAGAGCCCTATTGAGGTTCTGACATAGCTTCCGCTCCTGTTTTTGATTGCCTAAAGGAACTCTAAACCTGCAAAGAGTTACCGAAGAAATCACTTCTTTTTGAAAGGGAAGGAATTTTTTTTTCACGATGAACAAATCAGAAGTTCTCACCTCAAATCCGAATGATCAACCAGCAAGAGATGCGACGCCTCAACCTTCGCATAGCCCAGATTCATCCATCGTGACCACCATGGCTGAACATCAGTTTAGTCAGGGCCAGATCCAAGCCCAACACGCGCAATGACAGAATTTGCCGGCTCAATTTAGTCTGGGGTAGCCCTTCTCAGGCTATCCTTACCAGTGGATGGCATACCCATGGATCCCTGGGCTAAGCCCAATTACATCACAGCCGGGCTACCAAAGCAGTATACGGACCGATGGAGGCCCACCAACCAACAGTGGGGCAGGCTCAACCATCGGCCCGAAGCAGACGAGCGGATCAGGCAAACCGGGCATGGGAACGAATCCCTACCCGGATTTTTTCAATGCGGGTCGTAGAAACAAAGTTGAATAGTTCGGGTGCAAGGGAGAATCCCTACCCGAATCCTCCACTCGGGTTTTTCCCCATACCCGATCCTTGCCGCCCGGCGACCCGGAACCCAAATACCCCTTTACACGACGAACGCCGATGGATCGGAATTGAAGCTTATCAGTCAACAATTAACCGGTCCGAAGAACTACTCAACTTGGTCGCGCAAGCTCCGGCGTGCCTTGGTAACAAAGGACAAGGAGGGTTTTCTCGATGGAACCGTTCCGGTTCCGTCCGACGAGCGAATGGCACGATTTTGGAAGAAATGCAACCAGCTCGTCAAAACTTGGATAGGAAATTGCATCGCACCCGAAGTCTCGGTCGGACTTCCCCCGACGGAGGATTCAAAAAAAATGTGGGAAAACATCAAGGAGATGTATGGAAAATTGGATCAAATCAAAATTTTTTCCTTAACACAGCAAATTTCGGATTTAAAGCAAGGGAATATGACCGTCACAGCAATCTACAGCAAACTTTCATCTCTGTGGAATGAAATGGAAGCAGCCGAAGAAAAATTCGACTGGCCCGATCCTATCCTACAGCAATATAAGAAGATGCGAGAGAGAGAAAAGGCGATTAGGTTTCTCCTAATACTAAACGAAGCTTACCTTTCGTTCCGCTCTTAGATCCTCACAACGGATCCCAAGCCGAGCCTTGGCCAGATCTATCAACTCGCCGTGCAGGAGGAGAGTCAATAGAAGACGGCGGATTACGGGAAAGGAGGTGAAGGGATGGCTCTAGTAGCGAGAAGCCATTTTCGTCCTCCTCAGAGAAGCTTAGGAGGTGAAGGACGGAAAGGCTCGCTTCTAGGGTTTCTCGAAGACAACCCCAGAAGTTTCAAGAAGGACACGGACGGTTCTGATTATTCCGAGCGATCCGACGGTCCAAAAACGATGCTGGGAGGGGCTGGATCTG
This sequence comes from Eucalyptus tenuipes, assembly GCA_014182365.1. NCBI lineage: Eukaryota > Viridiplantae > Streptophyta > Magnoliopsida > Myrtales > Myrtaceae > Eucalyptus > Eucalyptus tenuipes. The sequence goes on from CM024542.1 coordinate 7,885,535, forward strand.
ATGGGCCACAAAGTAATAGCAACCTTTTTGGACTGGATGGCCCACGAAGAAACAACCCTTATGGACCAAATGGCGCGCGTGGGCTCGGACCGGACGGCTCGTATGGGCCAAATTTGGCCCATGCTTTTCAAATCGCAAACAGGCCCTTCTCAACTGCGAAAAACAATGGTCAACAGGGAAAAAGGTAAATTATATTGTGACTATTTTAAACGTTTGCATCATACGATTGAAAATTGCTGGAAGTTACATGACAAACCTGGAGAAAAAGAAAAAGGGAAATTTTCACAAGTTTTTCAAGTATCGGGTCAGCCAACAGACAAATCAATTACTCATGATCAATATCAAGAATTGATGGAAGATTTGAGGAAATTGGATGCTTCTGATAAGGCTGGAAGCTTCACAGGTACATTTTACTGTTTGATGAACTCAATTTCAAAGGATGCATGGATTATCGATTCAGGTGCTAGTGACCACATAGTCTGTGATAAGGGTTTAATTTCAAATATCAAACATTTGCCTTTCCCTAAATCAGTGCAACTTCCAAATGGAAACACCACACAAGTTGCATAAAAATGATCCTCGTTGGCAAAAGGCTATGGAGGCTGAATTACATGCTTTGGTAGAAAATCATACTTGGGATGTCGTACCATTACCCGCACATCGAAAACCCATTGGATGTAAGTGGGTATATAAAATTAAATACAGAGCAGATGGTTCTGTAGAAAGGTACAAGGCCCGATTAGTGGCAAAAGGCTTTACACAGCGAGAAGGTTTTGACTACCATGAAACCTTTTCGCCCGTGGCAAAGGATGTCACAGTTCGTTCTTTTTTATCAGTTGGTTCCTTTCGTGACTGATCATTATATCAAATGGATGTTCATAATGCTTTCTTGCATGGTAATCTGGACAAAGAGATCTACATGGATCTTCCACCAGGATTACGGAGACAGGGGCAGTCTAAGGTATGTCGTCTCCACAAATCTCTTTATAGTTTAAAACAAGCCTCTTGACAATGGTACGCCAAGTTTACCAGTGCACTTATTGCTGCTGGATTTAAACAGTCCAAGTATGACTATGCTTTATTCACTTGGACAAAAGGTATGTCGTCTATTTACTTGATGATTTATGTTGATGACATACTTATCATGGGAAATGATGATTCTGCTGTGAAGAAACTTAAAGAGTATCTACATTCCACTTTTCATATCAAAGATTTAGGCACGCCTAAGTATTTTCTTGGAATTGAGATAGCTCGCTCAGATTAGGGAATCTCTCTTAGTCAGCGGAAATTTGTAATGGACATTATATCAGAAGCAGGATTGTCAGGTTGCAAACCAAGCATTATCCCTATCGAGCAGAATGCCAAGCTGACTTCTGTTGACTATGATACTGGCGTATCTTCTTCTAATGATTCGTTATTAAAAGATCCATCGGGATATCAGAGACTTGTAGGGAAACTTATATATCTCACCATGACTAGGCCAGATATCTGCTATGCAGTACAAACTCTTAGTCAATTCATGCACAGTCCAAAGCAATCTCATAGAATGCAGCTTTGAAGGCCGTGAGATACTTGAAGACATGTCCAGGCCTAGGGATGCTTTTTTCTCGGAAATGCAACATGGAAATGACGGCTTATTGTGATGCAGACTATGCTACATGTCCTATGAGTAGGAGATCTATTACTGGGTTCTCGCATCAAATTTGGGGAATCGTTGCTCTCATGGAAAACAAAGAAGCGAGTCTACGGTGTCCTTATCTTCAGCTGAAGCCGAATACCGCTCTATGGCCAAGACTGTTTGTGAAATAGTATGGTTGCGGGGTTTACTTTTAGATCTTGGGGCACAAGTTAAGGGACCGACATTACTTTTCTGCGACAATGATTCAACACTCAAACTTGCAGCAAATCCCATTGTACATGAAAGGACAAAGCATATAGATGTTGATTGCCATTTTACTCGAGAGAAGATTCAAGAATGAATTATCGAAACTAGAGGGATCAACACCACAGAGTAACCTGCAGATGTTTTCACTAAGCCGCTTTGCCAATGACAACATACATATCTTCTAAACAAGCTTGGCGTCTTGGACATATACAAGCCACCAGCTTGAGGGGGTGTTGGAAGATATGATTTAGGAGATTTGTTATTGATTGTAAATTGTTAGAGAATATGTTTATTTTAGGATTAGAAAGATAGGAAAATATTATCTTTCCTTTTATTGATTATTGTCTTGTATTATATACACACATGTACAAGAGATTACACAGAATGAGAATGAGAATACACTTTTCTCTTCAGTTCTTCTTCCCTAAACCTTTCTTCGCTTTTACTTCTAGTCTCGTGACAGTATTTCTTCTCGATTTTGTTAACCTTCTTAATTTGGAGGATCTGAAGCAATTGATTGATACCTAATGATGAAAGTGAAAAATATGCCAAGAGAGGAAAGAAGAGTATGGGTAGCGAGCAAGGGAGAAAAAAAAAAGATTAGATGAAAACAATAAAACATTCCTTGATCATATCGGAATAAATAATCTTAGTTGAGAAGGTGGAGCCTCCCTTGACTGACCATTATTTTTCAAGCTTGAACGGCTAACCTAACAACAAATTTAATCATTGTTTTAAATTCCTCCGGCTCTTAACGAATGGAAAAAGGATCAGTGTTTTTTAATTTCAAATGGATTTTGGTTCTTTTTCTCCAATCATATCCTTAATTTTAATTTAGATTTCAATACACGAGAATATCTTAGGCCATTATATATTATTTTTTATTTTTATTTCTCTTCCCCTGCCATCCACTAAATTCCTCAATAATTGAAATTTATGTTGGGAGTTAGCGGAGGAGGTCGAGAGAGAGAAATGAAGTAGGGAAGGGGGTGCATCAGCCTTGACAAGACATTTTATAGGGACATGATTGCGAGAAAGTAGCAAATCACGGCGGTGGTGGGGCCCCAAAGGGGGAGGGCGGCAAGCCCCATGGCGTATGCACCACCATCCCTCGCTCTCCGATGCGGTTGGGTCTTGTGACATCGGCAATTGGTGAGGCAGACCGCACATCTGTGCTGAGCCGGAGTGCCATTTGGCAGCTCCGTGTCCCCACGCTTTATTGCTAAGCGATCGGCATATTGGCCAATACCATTATTATCCTTCTCATATTCAATATACACGCCCTCCTCTTCACATCCTTATCATTTGAGAGATCATCTAATCCGGCTACATTTGGCAATCTTCTCTTGTAGTTTATAGACGCTAAACTCTTGAGATATAATGATCGGAACATATCATTAGAGGTACGATTCTCAAGTACTCTATTATAAGCATGCATTAGAGTGGCTTTCTTGCCAATTCCCCCCGTTCCATAAATGCCGATGATGACAATCTCATCCTTCGTTAAATAGTTGCAAATCTTGTCACCTTTTTTACTTTCTTTGCCTACTCGCTCGATTGCTTAGCTCTCCCTGCTTTCTTCTAAGAGATGGCATATTCTCATTGATAAGCCCACAATTACCTAGTCGACTAATCACAACAGCATCCTTTGTCCTTGCATATAAAATTAAGGAAATACGTATAATACTTTATAGAAGCATATTGTTCACTAAACAATATGGATTTATGAAAAAAAGAGGAAATTATCAAAAAGTTCTAAACATATTGTAATTGTACCATTTCAGTCATGAACTTATTTTTTTGCCCAATTGAGTTTTAAATGCTTTTTAATTGTGCAAATTCAGTCCATCTAGTCAAATTTAACTGGTCGATAATGATGTGGATGCCAGCCAATGCCAATGAACAATTTTTTTTATATTATTTATTTTTTCAATTTTTTTATTAATTTTTTTTTATGACCCTAAACTGCCGTCGGCGGCCGATGATGTGAACCCGGGGGACACTAGCGCGGGGGCCCACCTCCCACGGCACCCCACTTAAGTCGCACAATGGGGGTGAGAAGTTTCAAACTTCTACCCTCCCGGATGAGGAGTCAAAGCGCGAACCAACTCATCCACCGCGAGGTGAGTTTTTATTAATTTTTTTTATCTTTTTTTTCCCTCCTTCCTTTTCCTTCCTCTAGCTCCGGTGATTGGCCGGTGGCAAGCTCACCTCGCTATTGCTGGGCAAGGGCGAGGCCATCCCTCCCGGATTTGGGCAAGGGTGAGCTCATTGATCTATAGATCTAGCGAAGGCTTGCCTCACTAGAACCCGAACAAGCTTGCCCTTGCCCAATGATGAAGTTGCCTTAGTCCAGCGACCGGCCCCCCTCTAGCTAGTTGTTGAAGCTAAAGGAAGGAGGAGAAAAAAAAAAAAGAGAAAAAAAAGAAGAAAAAAATAAATAAATAAATAAAATTTTTGAAAAATAATATAATATTAAAAAAATGTCCACCAAATGAAGAGTGACATCCACATCAACACTGATAGATCAAATTTGACAAGATGAACTAAATTAGCATAATTGTAATTGGTTTAGGACTCGATTAGCCAAAAAATAAGTTTATGATTGAATCGGCACGATTGTAATATGTTTAGGATTTTTTTTTTTAATTTTCCCTATGAAAAGAAGAAACCAACCATTATGTTGAAATGAACTTAGATGGAGTATTAGACCACTAAAAGGAAAAAAAAAAAAAAAGAAGATAAAGTATAAGATTGGGCTAAAATACACTATAAGTGTCGAAATTTGACATGAATGGATATTTAAGTGCCCAAAATTCCCCACCTCAACTGATCAAGAGGGGCTTCGTTGAGACGGGGAGGAGAGGCGCGAGACCCTAGTCGGCATCGATTGCAGCGGCACCGTGGTGGGAGGCTGAGGGTTGACTGCACGCGTGCCGGGAATCTCTAGAGGAATGCGAGGAAACGAAAGAGCCGCGGAAGAATTTGAACTCTCTCTCTCTCTCTCGTGTCTAACCCGAACGGTGTAATTTGTCTTGGGCTCTCTTCATTATAATTGCTTTTTAATAATAAAAAAAAAACTTTTCTCAAATAAAAAATTCAATAAAAATGGTTTAATCAAGGAAAGTGGGGTAATTAACGCTGTTAATTACATAGTTTATATATAGGATTCCATTTAATTTCCATCTGTCATGCCCCTTTTTTCCAATTCGACTTGACAGAACTACCCTTCATTCGAGAAATAAAATAAAAATTCCACCCCCTTTTCTTTCGGGATGGTAAATAAAAAGGGTATTTTTTTTTTTTGTATCGGCCCTCTCCACGAGCATGCTAATTTTTCATATTTGGGAGAATATGACATGGTCATTTCTAATTTGGAGTTCTAGAAGGGGAGAAGTGCTCCAAGATTAGAGACACTAATAGTTGCCTAGCAAATTAATTACTTAGTGAAGTGACAATGTGTAAGTAACTATTTTCATCAGCAAAATCTTTTAATCAGTCAACGGAAAATCTATCGTTTGACTTAACAAACAAATTCAATCGACTAGTCTTACTATGCCTATTATTAGATTTATGTCAATCATATTTGTAAGTATTCCAAAATTTCAATTGGGTTTCAAGCACAAAAAAAGAAAAAGAAAAAAAAGGATTCTTCGCATGCGATTTGACCCGAACCAACCCGGATATTTTGGGTCCAAATTGGGTTGAACCAATTTTTTTTGCATTTTTGGGAAAAATGTCCAGCTGTACCTTGTTGACCAAAGCGGCTATCAAGACGTGCTTTTTGCCAAAAATGAATCCCGGACCTGACAACGCGGTCGGTGTCTCATCCTCACTATACTAAGCAAAAGCACATCTGAAAAATCCTATGATTTCTCATGTATGTCTAAGAAAGTTGTGTAATATTCTAAAAAAATGTGTGGGATTTTGATTTTAAGATGTTCTTTGTATGTTTCTTTGGTCGTTGTCAAATCGTGCAAGTAGGATCACCGATCTGATACGATTTTCTCACTTTCATCACTTTTAATTCGATAAATTTTATTTTAATGTAAAGCAACTCAAGTTCTGTTTATTTCGCAAAAAATAAATTATTTAGAAAATATTTTACTAAAAATATCATCCGTATCTCTTATGAAAATGAAGAAATGAAAAAACTTTCACCGTCCATGGAAAATATCTGAATATAAACTAACTATTTCGAGTGATACAAATAATCATTTTTAAGGAAATATTCTACAAATCATTCATTTTTTGTAAGATAAACGGTGCCAAGGTACTTCAACTTTCCCAAACATACAAAAAAAAAAAAGTTCTTGTGAAGAATGCGCAAAGTCAGGCTTGACCAGGCCGAGATTGGATAAAAATAAATATCCCAACGTTAGGCTTGCCCCGGTCGGATTTAGAACATTCTTTTCAATTGGGTCCGCTTTGTCAAATGACAATCTCTCAATGACCTTTTTTAGGGCCTAAGATTAGATTGGGCTAGACTACATTTTGTTGGTATGCATTGTCAATATCGAGGGATCTTTTTTAGGTTCCCAGTAATATTAATTTGACATAATTAATTTGTTCACGTTGGATATCATTATTAATGATGATTCTTATAACTAAAGAATGTTTTCTTCGATGACTATAGATTTAACATACATTCAATTAGGTCCCGTTGATTTACAGAATCCTATCATATTCATATCATAATAAGCGTGGACTTGAGTAAAAACATATATTAGTTTTATCCAAATTTCGCTATACTTATGTTTAACCCCTTACCGCTAACCTGTGAGTTCATAGAGTGCCTAAGCAGTGCCATTTTTCGCTATACTTAGTTTACTCATTTCTCCAAACTCAGACAGTTCCAAATTCAGACAGTCAAGCAGCCTTACGCTCATCGATACTCCGCCATAAATCTTGTGCAGATGATCCGTGGTAGTTTATAGGCTGACTGAGTCCCTTGAACACTGCATTCTCATATCAAATCCCAAAGGCGACATAGTGGCATGGCGGAAGCAAACCGACCCCCGAAGATTCTTAGCATATGCATTACTTGAAAACAATGTCTTCCATGTTTTCTTCCATGGGCGACTGAAAATATTTGTGGAAGTAGAAGTTACATACAGCGAGAAAGAATAAAGCGTGATCATACAGTGTAATTCTGAACGTGGAACAAACTCAGTGGAAACACAGTTTCAGAGACGCAAAGCTACCGGAATTACTTAACAACGTCGCTATGTGTGAATAAACTTAATGAAGCTCTGAAAAGGCTAGAAAGAGGGCTTAACAGAAGATATTAAACCAAAAACTGCCACCGAATATACAAAACACAACCCTGAAAAAGGAAATTTGATGTTGATATTTTTTTCCCCGCTTAAATTGATGCTCACTTTTGTAAAAGAAAACACATAGAGGACTTTCTACAACTAATAACTGAGAAGGCACGCCATTACAGAGGTGGAGTTTGATATCAAAGTTCTATACAGAGACAAACTTTGGTTGACAGGTCAGTATTATGAATAGGTATCGGATTTATCCAGTGGATGATAGGTACAGAGTATTCATGATTCATTACTCTAATGAGGAACATATCCACCCTAGATATAGAATTCTTACAGGTGCCCAAACAAGGAGAAGAAAAGGAAATATATTGTTCATTGGGAAAGGTTTCTTATTGGAAATCCTAGTTGTGATGGATTAGGGTGAGGAGAAATATTCACGGTGCAAGATTGAAGGAAGGGGAGAATAATGCACGATGCTTGGGGAACCTTGAAGAAATCAAATTGACATTTCTTGTCAAGTCGTTATGCTCATCGTTCCGTGTAGTAAAGATGAATGCAAGCTTGCCATTAAGAGCCTTAGCCCGCTTAATTAAGCCCTGGAGAACATTTACGACATGAACTTGCTTTGTAATGGCAAAGAAAGGATCCATATAGCTAGGCCCTTTACTATTACCACCAATGTTTTGGCAAATTCGTGAAGGGGCGCGGGGGAAAGAATCCAGGGAAAAAGAGATGAGAATCTCATCATTTAGCAAAAACTACGTGATCAAGATAATACTCTAGCACAAAGGTGAAAAAATCCATTGGTATATCATCAATGTGTTGAATGTTCTCAAGGAGTCAAGGAATTTTTAAGACATAACACTTCAAATTAGCCTATCAGAAAACCTTTTCTAGTTAATTAGTGTTAAGGAAACTTAAAAGTTTCTAAATCCTCACAGGATAGGACCGAATCGACATAGTTCCTTCTTCTACTCTTTCACATGTTACACAATTGTTTTTTGTCAAAAGCTTAACTGTTAGCAACGGTACCCACAGTTTTGTAAGCATGGTTCTTAACATTACCCTCGATATCAGCTATACTTTATCCAGTACGTGCATACAACCACATTGATGGGGATAAGCACAATAGCTGAAAATAGGAGCACGCTGACCAAAAAAAGAGGAATACAAAATGAAATCATGAGTGGAGCACTTAGACCATGTTAAACACTCAATTTGCCAAAAGTTCAAACTGTTAAGTTACTTTAATTGAGTTATTCTTTTATTTTCAGAGTTTTATTTCTTTTTTATTTACATAAGGGTATTATGGTCACATACAATTTATATTTAATATAAACACAATGGGTGTAGGGTTTCTGTTACTACAGAAAACTACAGCCCTCTCTTTGTTTATTTTATGTTTTCCTTCTCCTCCTTCTCTCTATTCCTTCTCTCTTCCTTCTTTCTCTCTTTCTACTTGATCCATAAGCGGGATTAATTATCAAAATTTGTCATGCTGATTTCAACATATTATAGTTCATTTCTTCAATAATATGGAAAGAATCGTTAACCTACCCTTACAGTTTCGTGTTTGCTCGAAGTTTAATTGCCAAGATGCTAGGCTTTGAGAATTGTTTCTTCACTAACGATTAAGGGAATCTATCTAATCAGCCCTAAATATATTATATGGATGTCAATTCAGTGTTAAACTTTTCAATTTTGCCAATTGAGTTCTAAATTGTTGCACGAATTTTCCATGGAGTTTTTTTACTAATTTTGACTAGAAATTAGTAAGCGTGCCATGGGTTGCTCCCACATAAACCACAAATTATGAAGCTTCACAAAATGAGACAATGGGCAACACGATACAAGGAAGATTACAATCGCACTTGCGTCACTCCAATACTCTGTGTTTCCCATCACTCAATAACACACACAGTTAGTCATTCATAAATTAAATTGCTTTTTTTTTCATCACAATTGGTATTAGAGCCAGACTTATTTGGCTTGAAGTGAATTGATGGCCATAAAAGAACGAAAAGTAAAATTGAGATCATGACTGATTTTGGAGCTAGGCTCAGTTTAATTACAAAGACTTATCTAATCATAGACTTGATTCGAAAAAGTAATTTTGGGAGAAAGAAGTTGAAAAAAAGAGAGGAGGTTCGCATAGTATTCTTGTAAAAGTTGGGTAGCTAATTAAGAGAACTTAACTATGGGATCTAGCATTTAAATCTTGATATCACAAGAATTAAATGAACACAAGCTGTCTCTTAGAGAAAATCTAGTGTGTAACGCTTAAATTATGTGGCATGCATGATGCATGATTTTATATTATCCAACGAACCAATTGTGATAATTTAAAAATCACATAGAACGAGAATGCATTGACTTGATATAAAGAACCGAAATCCACAACCAACCTTGACCGGTTTGGGTCTTGATTCTATACCCCAAACCGGCTTGTTTTACTCAAGAACTTGAAATTTGGAACCCACAAGGCCGGTTCACATTTATAGGTTAACCTCGAACCAAATTGGCTTCGAAAACCGGTTTACCCCTAGCCCTAAGTATGTCTTTTAACTCTTATTTTTAAAATAGAAAAATATTTGTTCAAATTGAATATGTTTAACATTATATCCACAAGTAGAAAGAATTATATTCATGTTTGACGCATGTATGTGTGTGTATATATATAATGAACTCAAAAAAAGAGCCCATGATGGTCCTAGGGTTAGCAGGGTTGATTTTTTATTTATATAACTGGAAACCATTCCCGACAAGATAGGTTTTAGGTTCTAGATTTGAAACCTCCCCACTCTGAAATTGATCACTCCTAATATTCAATCAGACCAAACTATGCAGTGATAACAAGTAGTCCCAAAAGGAAAAGATGATTCTATATTATACTTCTATTTTATTGTAAGACAGGATGTATTCATACTTTTCAAATTGACCACCCTCATGGATGCGCATAAAGTACCCTATTCATGTGTATTAAGTCAGGCTCCACTCATAGAGTGATGGACATGGCCCTACAGCACCTTAAGTGGAAGACGTTGTGATTAAAACGCAAATGTGACACAACCAAGCTAAACGCTAAAAACACGAAGTGAACTTCTTGAGGTGTAGAAGAAGTTAAATTGACAAAATTAAAAAGTAGCCAGAAAAAATAAACCCAATTTAGGTGTGAGATAACACAAATGAGTTATCATGTGCATTTTTAGGTGTGAGATAAAACATTTTCCTTCTTCGTAAATTATGACTATTAATACTGTAAAAGACATTAAAAATCTAAGTTATGAAAGAATAATGTAGAATTATTTGAACTCCTCACTAAAGAGCTGTTTAATGTTGTTGACGCCGTTTATTTTTAATATTATATTTATATATATATATATATATATATATATATATAATCATGGTTGGTTCGAGTTAGACCGACCTTGAACTCCAAGGACCGATGATCAACCCGCACAAGATGCGGGTCCGTAAATCCTAGAACCAAGGACAGACCCAGTCTCGCCTCTCCCAGGGAATCGGACCAAGACCGGCAGGGTTGGGCCGGTCTAAGGTCGGTCCAGGGTTGACCCTAAATCGATGCTCACCCTTACTTGCAACATACGGCATAAGAAGCCATTAGACTATGAATTCAATCCCTTAAAGGTTGTAGCATCCCGTTAAGCAGATAGATAACAAGTTTATGCATAGACGTTTGTAATTGCTTCTGTTCATAATGCATTCTCCTTAAGTTTCTTGCATGATAAGGAAGACTAATTTACCGAATCTAAATTGAACTAATTGTTTACCATTTTGCTTCCATTTATCGTTTGACACTGAAGTCAAGATTAGACGATTGTTCTTAGGAAAAGGATGATGAAAAGAAAGAGACCGATTGAGTTCAGTGCTTTTCCATCAACTAGCCGAAGCAAAAAATTATACTGCCCCTGTGAGACTGAATGGTATTTTCTACGAAGCTTAACCACAGCTAGTGATGCTTTCGACAAGGATAATTTAATTTAACTTGTTGGTTATATGTCCAAAAAGTTCCTAAGGAATCATGACAAGGCCCACTCGCAGGACTCTCAATTTCGCTTCTGGATTCATCATCTACGTCTATCATTGGTTCGATTTTTGGTAAGTGCTTGTGGTGCTGGTTCTGGTCCTCGGACTAACGTCACCGAATCCGGGCCGTGACAATTTTGTAGGTAAATTACATCTCCGCTTTCTGCCTAAAGAGACACTTCATCAATGCGCTCTCTCTCATCCCCACACACACTTGCATTTGCGATAAATATCTAATTCAATCAAAAAGTCACGTTTATATCACTAGCTGTCCTACTGCATAAGACTTCAAGGACGTGAATAAGGACGTGGCAAACACAACCCAAGAAGAAAGTTAAAAAGAGTGTTCTGCAACAAGATGCCCATCTCCCTTCTGAAAGTTGGTTCTACTAAGAAGGATTTCTTCACATCAGAAAGGAAAAAAAAAGAAAAGAAACTCCTCGTGTCTCCTCTTACATTCTATCATTTCTCTTCTTAAGCATTATCCTTCTAGAGATATTTATGATATTTCTTTTAATTTTCTATATCTATTTTGATTATGTATATCTGATTTGATTTCCTTTCATAGTATAAACTCTCCGTACACTCTTTTCTATGCATCGAAATATAAGAAATTTCCTATCCTCTCTCGTCTCTCCCAACAAGATGGTACTTCATGTGTTAGAATAATTTACCTAAATGAATAGCTCTTTAGTCTCTTTTTGACATGTATCTACATTGTTAAAAAAAATGAATTATTTTCGTTATTTGAGTTTAATGAGATTTGAAAAGGGATAAGTCAAATTTTACTTTTCTAGACTTCAGCCTCTTTCTAACAAGGTTGTCAGTATCCAATTTCTTTTACTAAATGAGAAATGTCACACATACAAAATATTTCTAAAACTGATATTAATCTTTCTGCGGCCCTTAATCCTTTGTCATCTTTATATTCCGATCGTTTCATGAGCACGAAAAGTGATTGTTGGACATATAAGGATTTGTACATCAGTCGGTGCAGAATTTTCGCATAGTTAGAATGACTCTTTTTGTAAAATCGGCGCGAGAATCATCTTTTGCATGTACAAAGAGCGCCTTGGCCGCAAAACACAAAACAAAATAAAAGAGCAAGGACCATTGCCACTATTATTCATTCAAAGTTGAGGGACTATTTTTTTTTCTTCTTAATTTCCTGACAGCGCCATGACAACTAAATTTCAATAATAAGATAACCATTATTTGACACTTTCAAGCTGTAATGAAAGTAATCGTGTGGGACGATACTAGGATAGAACCAAAGGAAGCGTTCAAGTGCATCCGGGGCAAGAAGATGGTCCCACTTCAGCGACTCCCATGTTTGCAGATTGTCCTTTGCAATCTCTCGAAGAGGAGGCGGAGGAGATGTGAGGTCATCATCATGCAAGAAGAGCTGCACAGGAATGCTCTTGAGGTGAGAACATCGTTTCACACTCATATATTCGAGGGAATGGCAACTCATGGTCCCATCACATACCCTCCTCAGTTTCGAACGATCCCATAGAGTCAGGCGTGTCAAATTTGGGGAGAAGGAGGGCGTCATGTTGGGAATGGTGCCTATTATCACCTCTATGCCCTTGCACTCTTCGACACTTATCTATTGGAGGAGAGGGAAGTGGAGCAACATGTCATGTGTCAGCAGCACCCCCTTCACATTGTTGCATCCTTTTATTCTAAGATTTTTAAGAAGACAAGTGATACCTCTTGGATGTGGCCCGCCAATCATCTCCTCTAATTTCTCACAATAACATGTTGTAATGCACTCCAGGTTTGGAAGGCAAGTGGTCAGCCACTCCCATTCTGCCGCTCTCTTCATTTTAGGACACTCGCCCACAAAAATGTTTCGAAGACTAGGTGCCGCTATATTAATCCCCGGTGGGCGCTACTTTGGCGCCTTTCGTGGTGATCTTAGGAGGTGGCTTCCCGTTTGCGGTCTTTGCAATTCCGGGAGGAATACTATAGTTTTACCTCTCGGAGAGGTTAGATTGACCTCTGTATGATACGATGGCTGGAATGGCAGGTGGGGAGAGTGCATGCAGAAGCGTATGAAGGAACTCAATTCTCTTAATTTAAACTAAACTTGATAAATGGAGACATCTAACTGCTCATGACGATAAGATTTTTTTCTTTTTTCCGTTCACTTTTTTGCTTCCTCTGTACAATGAGGGTCACATACGATTACAGCAGCATTGACGACTCCCCAATCTATCTTCCTTCGAACATGAAACATCCGTTTGTATTTACAGGAGTCACGCAGATGATCGAGTTGGTAAGCACTAAGAAAGTAGGCAGCACAAGAAAATATTGACAATAAGAATCTATATGCACGACTAGGGTAGTGGCTTCACAAAAGAAATGACCAGTTTGTGAGTGAAAGTGAATGGTCCGCTCTTTGATTTTGGATAACTGCATTTTAGATCTTCTGAAGCCGTCCGTTCTCGAGTTACGGTCATTCTTCTTTTAAACACATTTTAAACAATATTATTTAACGGATTGTCAAAGAGAAAATCCTGCCGCAGATTAAAAACAATCTGCAAGATTTGATTACTCGACAGATAGGACGAATGACTACATACCACTCCACTGAAACTAAATCAACAAATGCCTTTCTAAACGTTTAGTAGGGAATGGCCAAAATCTATACTTCTATATATTGATAAGAGGGATCATTCTGAATCCAAACATTATATGAGAAAACTCTGCCATCTGTCTCATGGTTTTATGTTATTCATCCATATGACGATGTGAAAGTTGACATTAAAAGAACTCAAATTCATCGGAGGAATCATCGACAATCTGTCTTTGTACAAGAGAACAATATTACGCAGTACATCCTCTAGCTCTTGAATTGCCCTAAAAGCAGTTGCAATAAACGTAAGGAACAGATTAGAACTTCCATCTAAAAGTTGTTTCCAGATCAATGCTTTTTACTCCACATAATGGGACTGGCAATATAGTACTTATATGAGATGTAATATGCTAACTTATTAACAGCAACGCATATTAACCTATGATGAAAAAACTTCCAAGTGATCAGCAATAATAACCGTGCCATCAATATGCAGAAAAAGAACCTTGCATAACTTGTCATTATGCCGCCAATGAGTTCACTTCTAAATGTCGAGCATTGAATGTCTTAATAATCTCTGTCTTCATCTCGTGAGCATATCTCTAATCGGCTCATATTGTGTTCCCTAGCTGAAACATACCTCATTTACATTGACCTCCTGATTGTTAACATCTTGGTGGAAACCGTGGTGATAGACTTGCCAATCTCAGAAGCTAATCTCAGATCTTCAGGTCACGGTTGGTACAAAGTAGCTAAAACTCAAACTGAATATTCCTTAACAGTAATGAGAACTTTATTTAAGTCTCAAAAGGATCACTAGCCTTGATTGCCCCTTTTCACCATTTATGCCTTCACCTATAAGTTCCAACCACACCAATGCAACAAAATTTAGTGCTTAAGGACTACCATCACTAGGTTACCTGACTATCAACTACAAACAGGGAAATTGCATCAATTTAGAATGTCACCCGAACAAATGTATCTTACATTGAGCAATATCAAAAGGGATATACACAGCAAACATCCGCAAGGTCATCACTCTAAATGAAAACCTTAACTTATGATACTCCAGAGAACAAAGTATGTCCTGTAGGGTCGAGGAGGGCACTCAAGCAACATTATAAAGGTGTTCACCAAAGTGTGAGATAAATTGAGTGAACTTCATATATAAAATCGTGGTATTGATCTATGAGCAATATAAACTGAGGAAAAGCCAAGGAAGAGTGTCTTAAAGAGGATGTAATGCTCCTTGGAACAGATTCTTCAGCATTTCAACACAGAAATCAGAGATACTTAAAAGTTCAAACACAGAGGATAAAATATCAGCCAAACTTCTTTTTATACTGCTTAAATGAGCTTCCCTTTACAAGCATTGAAGGGTTTATTTCCAGGAGTATAGACAATCGGAACCCACGATCACTTCTTTATCTTCCTTGTTGTTTGGTCATCTCTAGTATGAACAAGAGAAGCAGGATGAGAGTGATACACTCATACTCCACAAAGGGGTCCAGCAGCTTGCAATGATATATCTGATAGAGCTTAATTGCTACCAAATTCAAAATTAATCAACCTGAGGTAGGAATAGTAATGGCAAAGATAAACACATCTCATAACACAATTTTCAAGAGTAAATCAAAATGATGGGTAAGCCAAACTCCATAAACACCAGGTGATCAATAAACAAGTGGACAAATTTCATGTATCGAATCCCATTTTAGGGTAGTCACCATTCTTCCACTACAAACTGAGGATTCAATTGGCTAACATGTAGCCACAAAAGCACATTACACAGAAAATGAGGCAGATGGTATACGAAGCATTATGTAAAATGCAGTTCTTGTTACCTAAAAACTTCAAATTGCATTTGATGAATGCCAATGTTCAGAGTGGATAAATCACAAAAGAACAGAACAAGGGAAGCCACTCTCAAGCAGAGGAACCCTCTTCAATTTTGGTATATTCCATATATATCCACTGGATAAAATTGCAAATCGTGGTCCCATCACATATGCTCCAGTTCTGGACGATTCCATAGAGCCACGTGCGTTAACTTTGGGAAGGAGGAGTGTTCATGTTGGCTAATCAAACCTAATCAAATTAAATAGAACGAATGTAAACAATCCAAAGACATTAGAGACTTCTCTGGCCAGTCGAACTTAATCAAATAAAACAGAAAGTGATTTAGTGTGCAAATATGCAATTGGAAATACGAAGTCCGAGAAAAGTAAGCATTTATCTGAAAGACTAATTTACACTGGTTTAATTTCGGCTTAAAGTATAGTGATCGATTTAAAAATCAGAAAGGACTCGACAGTGAAGATAGATAGTACTGGATGAGCTATAACAGAAAAGGCAATTAAAAGAAAAGGAAGAATAGTACTGGATGAGCTATAACAAAAAAGGCAATTAAAAGAAAAGGAAGAATAGTACTGGATGAGCTATAATAGAAAAGGCAATTAAAAGAAAAGGAAGAATAGTACTGGATGAGCTATAACAGAAAAGGCAATTAAAAGAAAAGGAAGAATGCATTGACATGCTATCTAAGCACTCCCAACTAATAAAGCATAAGTTAAGAATTGACCCGATATTTTAGCACTTTAAGGATTATAATAATTTACCTGAATGCATAGCCCTTTGGTCTACTTTATTTGTCAGTGGTCCATTTGACACGTATCTAATTGTTAAAGTAATGAAACATTTTTCTTATTCCAGTTTAATGAAATTAAAAAAAAAAAAAAAACAAATCATACATTTCTAGGCTTCAGCATCTTTCTAACAAGGGTGTCATAATCAATTATTTTGTATATATGAGAAATGGAAGATAGAGAAAATATTCCTACACTGATACTAACTTTCCTGCAGCCATTAATTATTTGTTATCTCCTTATTGTGATCCTTTTGTGACCCAAAAAGTGACTGTTTGACATAAAAGGATTTGTATCAGTCTATCCAAAATTTTTGTATTCTTAGAATGGCTCTTATAGTAAAGTCGGCGAGAGGACCATCATTTAAATGTACAAAGAGAACCTTGCCCAAAAAAAGGAAAAGCGTGGACTATTGCCGTTGTTACTCATTCAATGTTAAGGGAGTATTTCTAATTTCTGAACAACACCGTAACTATTAAGTTTCAATAATCATATAACCATTTTGCTATACTCTCAAGCTGTAATAAGTCATTTATCAGTGAGTAGTACGGGCCTCATTGCTGGTTCCTAAGTAGTGATGTGGTATACAACTTGGTATAAAAATTTTGGGGAAAAAACCGAACTTCTGTACCGCGGGAGATCAATCCTTAGAAGGCCTCGTGGGAGATGGAGAGGATAATAGAAAGTAAAATTTGTGGGTGACTCACCAAGAACCTTTGACCAAGTGTTCTAATGAATCACGGGCCAGGGGAATGTCCCACTCCAGCGACTCCCACGTCTGCTGATCTATCCGAATCTCCCAAAGAGAGGGGGGAGGAGAAGGGAGCCCATTGTCAAGTAGGGACAGCTGCAGAGGAATCCTCCTTAGTTTCGGACAATTGTACATAGAAATCCACCGGAGGGAATTGCAACTCATGGTCCCATCACATATGCTCTTCAGTTCCGGAAGATTCCATAGACCCAGGTGAATTAACTTTGGGAAGGAGTGCGTCATGTTGGCAGCAGTGCCTATTATCACCTCTATGCCCTTGCAGTCTTCGATTGATATCTCTAGGAGGAAAGGGAGGTGAAGCGATATGTCTTGCGTTAGCAGCCTCTTCATGTTGTTGCATCCGTTTACTCCGAGATATGTAAGAAAACAAGTGGCACCGCTTGGCAGTGACCCACTAATTATCTCCTCTAATTCATCACAATTATATACAAAATCTCCTCCAGTTTTGAAAAGCGAGTGATCATCCACTCCCATCCCATCACACTCTTCAGTTTATGACACCTGGACACTCCCAATGATTGCACACTTTTTGGAATCAGAGCACGGCGATCACTGCTTGTTCCATCTATGCTTGCAATCATATGGTCACAACTATCGATGAATATACGCCTGTAAGTTTGAGACTCGCAGTGATACGGTGCATCCATCACGAGCTTGTAATGTCGGGAACTATTTTGCTGAAGAAACCTCACGCATGCATTGAATGTTTCCACGTCGGGAACAGAACAATCAAGTGCTTCCAACTTCTTTAATTTTGCTACTTCTCCTGCCCTCACCTTTTTAATCGCAAGGTATTGCAAATTCACCATAGTCCCCAACACTCCTTGTCGTAATGTCTCGATCTTTGTGCCATCTAGGTCAAGATACCTCAGGTTTACCAACATCTCCATTCCCTCCAGCACTTCATCAAGGCTTGAACACCCTTGGAGGTCCAACTTTCTGAGATGTCCCAACTTTCCTACATGAGGAATAAGTTTTAATGCCCGACACCTCCGCAGTAGCAGTACTTCCAATTTGTTCAAGTGACGGATGGACTCCGGCAATTCCGCGATTCGGGTGTCGCTGAGATCTAGATTCTTCAGCACCTTCAGATTTCTGAAGAAAGAAGTGTGGATATTTCCCAACATGACATTGTCATTTAACAACAACCTGGTAAGTTTAGGGCAATCTGGCGATATGCCATGTGTAATTTCTTCTATTTTGTTGCCTTGTAAATAGACTCTCTCTAGGCAATCGGTCCAGAATACTTCCTCTGGTATTTCTTTCAACCCCATATAGGCCTTAACCATGTGAGTTGTGCTCGTCACCATATGCAATGCCATGTACCTTGTCAATGGGTGTAGATATAGACACTCTACCTCTAGATCATCCAACAGGCAAGCCTTTCTCATTTTATCCAATATGGTGTTACCTTGGTCATGCAGTTCTTGCAAGGTTGCAATTCCATCTAACAAACCCTCATCTATGAACGACTCTATCAAATGCTCTCTACTAGTTTCTGAAAGGTCTTCACCAATACAAAGTGCTAAATGCAAGAAACACTGTTGCACTTGATGATCACCCAAGTTCATGTAACTGAGTTTCAGTCCTTTGAATGCCTCAAGTTCTATCCTTGAGTCTTTGAATTTTTGCAACATGCCTTTCCATTCGTGAACTTTCTCTACTCCCCTCATGCGAGTCGCTATCTCAATGATCCCAAGTGGCAAACCGTCGAACTTGTGCACGATAAACTTCGCAATTTCTTCAACATCTGAAGGGAGTTCTCCAGCAAAGCAAAGTACCTTTAAAAATAACCTCCAAGACTCTTCCCTCTCGAGAGATTCTATTTTGATTTGCTTTTGACAGAGCATCATAAAACACACATCTAGTGATTGAGTAGAGAGCACCAACTTTACACTGCCCATTTCAACTGGAATTCCCACATCTTTAATTTCGAAATGCATCCACACTGCCCTCCTCTTCACGTCCTTCTCATTTGAGAGATTTTGTAGCCCGACCGCATTGGCAATCTCTTCTTGTAGGGCATATGTGCTAAATTCCGAAGGCACATTGACCCATAATACATCATCAAAGGCACGATTCTCCAAGAGTTTATTATGGACATGTATCAAAATGGCTGTCTTGCCCACTCCACCCATTCCAACAACACCAATGATGGAAATGTTCTCCTGCACTAAATAGGAATAAATTTCATTAATCTTTCGGTGTGTCCCTCCGCCTACTAATTCTGTTGTCACTAAGGGAGATCCTCCGCTGCATCCTTTAGCAAGTGTCGTCGTCTCTTGGAGAAATCTTTCTAGAATTGGAAGAATCTCTTTAAATTCTTTGACTGCCTGCACCAAACTGCAACATCCTTTTAATTTCCTCCACTTTGACTCATTCATGTTCACTACGCTACTGCTCATAAGTTCTTTCGGCTTTCTTTTGAGAGATTTCATATTCTCGATGGCAGGCCCACAAGTAGTTGGTTTACTCTGTGTTCTGGCATCTAACATCAATCATTAATAAAAATTCAATATGGGCTTTTTCCTAGACAGTTTTTATACAAATGTCTTACTCACAGATATAAATAATTGGTTTGTAACATTGTATTCAACACTTTCATAACAAATTTATCATTTACAACCTCCCATCAAATATATAAGGAATAAAGGCACTGCTAATCCCGAATCTTCTGCAAAATATTCAATCATGTCCCTGAATTCTTGAACTATATATTCTGGCATAGTTCAAATGCAAAATATGCGCAATCGTGTGGAACATAATTTTTTAAATACTTGACAGTTATTGTCATGACTCAGATGGAGGAATTTGTTCGGTCAACTTAATATTTCTGACTATAGATCTTTCGAGATGGAACATATGGATAATTATAGATTTATTATCAAAACATGCATAAGAACCTGGAGATGCAGAACTGGAGATTCATTAGGATTAACGATTTGCTAAAGTGAGCATGAAGAATGAATGCATTACTAGGGAAAGCTGACAAGTGCACGTGCGACGTGCCTCAAGCTCGCGCGAAATTACTAGCCACTTCTATAGATATATGCAGAATTGGACATTTGCTAGGATTAAAGATGTGCTAAAGTTAGCATAAAGAATGAATTACTACGTAAAGCTCGCACGTCTGCATGCGATGCGGCTCAACCTTGTGCGAACTTCATTAGCCATTATATTAGATATGGATAGATGTTCGAGTGTGGATAGTTTCCCAAAATCCCACACAATTTGACCAATTCGATACGTTGAAAGCTTCCAAACTCAGCAACGCATAATTCGCTGCAACATCTACAACCCTTTTTCTATTACGAAGAAAAGTAGAAACCAGAAAGTGGTTAGCCAGATACACGCTAGCGCCCTTCTATGCATCCTCCTTTTCACTTTGGAAGTAATTCTAGTGATTGAAGTGATATCCACATAGATGAAATTTGCATATGATGTTCAAAATTTTGGTACATGAGAATGAAATTAAACTGGTGCTCGTGTGTACTGGTATAATCGTCCATCTCCAACAAAGTCGGCCCACTAGCAACTTCTATACAAGTGCGAGATTATTATGTGCTTAGATAGAGAGAGCAATGAATGGCTTTTCAAGATTTGAACGTCAGGATTAAAGGCATTCGTTCCTTCATATTGGAAGGATCTATTAATCATCAATGACGGACTTTTAAGCTCCTCTCTTCCTATTCTATTCTGTGTCTTCTATTACAATTAGAAATCTGGACGTCCTGCCTATATCCTTATTACCAGGTAAGGATTGGGACACAGATTAAGGGTCCGAATGAGCTTTAGAAAAATGGTAAAATGGTGAATTTGAAGATGCACGTACCTTGTGGAACAACCCCTATACTGCATTCACCTTCCTCTGCATTTGGTGGGATTATTTTAACCAAGGATATTGGTCGAATGAAGAGTGCGTCTCGGTCATCATGCGTGCGGCGACACCGGAGCTCACGTAAGGCATGGCAGCCGATGCATCTTTATTGCTCGCAGTCGCAGGCTGGTGCGGACCCTCCTCAACATTGCATCGTCCGTTGCTCGATTCCACCGCTATTTTAGCCTTCAACGCTTCTCCGGCTTCTGATCTAACTCGGTCGTCGCCCAACAGGAACCTATGAAAGAGAAAGTGGCCCATCAACGCCTGCAGTCCCACAGACTGCTTCCCGCATAATTTACAGCTCCACCCATAATCATAATCAGGCAGAGCTCCGGCCCCAACAACCTCCGTGGCGGCTATCGCCAATGTCCTATATCACAAAGAAGAGTTTCGGGTGACTGGACAACAGGTAAGACCTATGAGGCAGTTATCAGATTTTGCTCCTCAGATTGGAAACTAACCTTTTGCTGTCTTCATCAATGTTTTCTTCCCTTTCCGAAGGTGGTTTCCTCTCTTGTTGTGCTTCTGCAGTCTCTCTGTTTGGAGATTTCTCAGTCGCCATGGCCTCGCTGCGTTCCTCCAGGCCCGGGCTCCGCTGCACCCTCCACCACTTCTCCCTCGATCTCCTTCACTTGAAAATACGAAGCGGTGCGATACTGCGAGACTCGCCCTGGATTTTGCCTGCCGCAGACTACGTAAGAAAGAGGAAAGACCGAGCGTATATATATGAAGATTAAAAGAACATTCCTACCCAAAAAAAAAAAAAAAAAACAGAGAGGGAGAGAGATTAAAATAACGAAAATAAATCGATAGGGAACGTGGCGCTCGGAACGTCACTGTCCCCGACGTTGTTTCACGGAAACGTGCTAATGGGGCCATCCACGCCGTTAGTTCCGAAAAAGCAAAGGAGCATCGTTGGATAGATTACAGCTTAAAAGAAATTACAGATTAACATGGGAAAAATTTTATCTGGTAGGATGTATCTCAAATTATATAAGATTTTCAAAGATTATTAACTGATTTAGGCTAGATTATTTTTTGTTTTTCAGTATCGCGATTACTTAATTATCTAGAATATTATCAATTTCAATTTATCTTAGGAGAGAGTTTACTTTCTCAATCGAAAAAAAGTTACAAATAGATACGGCAAACTCTCTTTCACTGAAGGTGTATGGAAATTACTAATCGCCTTGTGCTTTCTTAATTTGGATAAACTTCAATTTCTGAGGGATTGTATTCATAGTCTGACGACTTGTGCTGCCTGTTGCAGGAGCCGGGACATTTGGCCATCTCTCGGACTCGTTCTTGGGAAGAAAAGGCTCTCTAACGGTGGTCTGTATCTTGAATGCCATCTTCGGTTGCTTGACGGCCCTCTCTCCGGATTACTGGACCTATTGCCTCCTCCGCTTCATTACCGGATTTAGCACGGGCGGGGTCGGCCTATGCGCTTTCGTACTAGCCACCGAGCCTATTGGCCCAAAGAAGCGCGGAGTGGCAGGAATGTCCACTTTCTACTACTTCTCATGCGGCATAGCTCTTCTCTCCGGCATCGCTTATGTGTTTCGCTCATGGCGGGAGCTCTACATTGCTTCCTCCATTCCCTCCATGCTCTTCCTTGTGGGGGTCCTCCCTTTCATCTCAGAGTCCCCACGGTGGTATCTCGTCCGGGGAAAGATTGACGAGGCCATGAAGCTTATGCGAGCTATCGCCAAAGCCAACAAGAAACACCTCCCCGATGGGGTCATCCTCGCACTTGATGAGGAAGTGAATGAAAACTCGAACGATGGTCCATCCTGCAAAGATCAGATGGACACAAAGGATGCGATAACAGGGTCTCTCATCGATGTCGTGAAGTCGCCTGTCACTCGAATTCGCCTTTTCTTGGCGGTGGCCATCAACTTTCTTTGTTCGGTCGTGTACTACGGCATTAGCCTAAACGTTGTCAATCTCCAGACCAACCTTTACCTTAATGTGTTCCTCAACGGCGTGGCTGAAATGCCAGCCTTTACAATAACGGCCCTATTGCTTGATAAGTTCGGGAGGAAGCCGCTGGCAATCGGAACACAGTGGTTCAGTGGAATATTCTGTCTTATGGGGAGCTTGGTGATGATACACGGGGAATGGAAAGTGGCGAGGATGGTGTGTGGAATTCTCGGGATTTTCGGGATGGCCGGCATGTATAATTTGCTCTTCATCTACATGGCTGAGCTGTTTCCGACCGTGGTGAGGAATGTGGCTCTTGGCTGTGGAGCTCAGGCGGCGCAAATGGGTGCGATTTTGGCGCCTTTAGTGGTGGTCTTAGGAGGCGGCTTCCCCTTTGCGGTCTTTGCGGTTTGTGCAATTCTGGGACGGATACTAGCATTTTACCTCCCGGAGACATTGAATCGGCCTTTGTATGATACAATGGCTGGAATGGAAGGTGGGGAGAGTGTATGAAGGAACTCAATCCTCTTACTTCAGACTAAACTTGATTAATGTAGACTTAAATGACTCTTCTTGATGATAGGATTTTCCTTTTTTTCCTTTGGGACATGAGAGTGCAGAATGGCAGAATATCTCTTGTAAAAGGAGAGAACGTTTGTAAGGGTGTATCTTTCAAATCACTGATGTTGCTTTAAAGCAGTTGCCATCACGTGATGAGAACACATTATACTGACCTTCGACTCTTAGTGTTGTCAGATTAATGCATTAAACTCCTTATAATGTTGCTATCGGCATCACTGATCCTACTATCGATATGTTGAAAAGAAAACGTTTGTGTCTGATCATTATCATTCTGCCTTTGTGCAAGAGCATCAAACCCACCAGTTCTTTGAAATAAAAGGAGAGTTTACCGCAAGATTAGTGCTTACGGGACTACCCCCACTAGGTGGCACAGGCAACTCTATTCTGAATATGCAGAAACTCACATCTCTTAGAGGAGGAAAAAATTCTGCTTTCCGTCTTGTACTTTTGCACATTTCCTAATCAAGTTTCTAGTACTTAAAATTTGTCTAATCAAGTCACTTTAGTTTCATACTGTTTTATCAAGTCTCTTCGCACCGAATCCGACCAAGCCTACCCGACGTGGCTGTTGGATGATACCAAAGCATGATGTGGATACTTATGTGGACATGGGTGGAAAAGTATAGCCAATGTAGACGTTAGAGTTGACGTGGATAAGACTTTTGCCAATGTAAGCAGTTACGCAGACGTCTACATTACAAAGATATTATCCCCTCAAACTATGACGTTGTCCGGGGTCGTGTCAGCTGAATTTGA
Organism: Eucalyptus tenuipes; assembly: GCA_014182365.1. Lineage (NCBI taxonomy): Eukaryota > Viridiplantae > Streptophyta > Magnoliopsida > Myrtales > Myrtaceae > Eucalyptus > Eucalyptus tenuipes. Next base: position 7,909,879 of record CM024542.1, read on the forward strand.
TCAAATTTAGTGTTGGAGGGACTTAATTAGAAAATTTGTGAAGATAGAATGATCTAATTAGACAAAAAAAGTATATTGACTTAAAAAAAGAGCGTAAAAGTATGTCGATGAAAAGTAGAAGTATTTTGATGAAGCTGGGTAAAATCTTGTGAGATTTGGCATAATGGAGGAGGAAAAAGCGGGTCAGTTCAAGAAAAAAAAATGGGACTGTTGGCCAGTGTTCTCTATACTGAGGAAGTTACATGCAACTGTGAGAAATCCAAAGTAGGGTTCATGCAGAATCAAAGTGGTGAAGGAACTCAATTGTGAAGTTCTTTTCCTCGCGTTTACCCTTTACTTTCTTTGTGATTGTACGACGAATCCTAAAGTCGTGAAGTTATAGAACTTGGAGTCTCATATAGACAAAGACGCGCATGAAGTAGACATATACTCTCTGAGAGTTCCACCTCTCTTCACATTCTCTTTGTCATTTCATTTCCTCGCAATTTCAATTCCTGTTTGTTTTCCTTCCGATGTACTTCAATCCCCATGAATTTCCTTTTAAAGTAGCTTCAGTCCGATACATTTGTTTCTATTGGCACTTGATATCGAGTTGATTCCTCACTACATCCAAATCCCATTTGCATATTTTGTATTCGAGCATGAAACTGCGGAGCCAATCATCTGAAGTTCGGCACAATCGATTGATTTGTTTTTTGTCGACTGCAAAAAAAGGTGACTCTACAGGAATATTTAGTGCTTAAGGACTACCATCACCAGGTGGTACAGCTAATTCTGAACTGGATAGGCAGAAAGTTGTATCTCTTTGCGAACAAGATGCATGCAGGGGAAACCAAAAGATGGATTTAGAGGACAAAAACACGATGTGGGGCCGTCACGTATGGACACAAGAAAAGAAACCAACAAAATATTAACTTAGATGGCAAGAAATTTATTCCTCTTCTTGTGACCTTGAGGTTTAAGCCTCGTTGGGAGTATTTCACAGAGTAAAATTCTATTTGAATGTCCCAGACTGTTATGGGAAAGTGCGCCTTTAGATCTTTTTGAGGAGATAGACTTCTCAAGATGCGCCAAAGTTAGCTTGGACAACCATTTAACTATTACTATTAAAAAAAGAAAAGAAGGCATAGATCAAGCACATCTTATTACGGGAACTAGAAGTACCTAGACATCAATCGAGCTGGATAACTTAGCAATGGCAATAACTTTTGATGTCCACCGCTCCCAGCAGACGATTCATCGGTGGGATCATCTGTGGATTTCATCAGTCTGGATGCAGAGGTGATTGGTCTGCAACGTCCCTCACTGTAATCATACCAAGATCGCCTTTGTCCTAGACAGAATGTCATGCCACTCACACATTAGCTTACAAGAACTTGACTTGTGGCCCGTTCTCTTGCTAGCCCCATCTAATTTCTGTCCAATATTGCTTCCAAAAGATCAGCCCTCAAAGATTTCACAAAGTCGTAAAGAAAGCTAACCACTCATCTCCTTTTCACTACAAAAAACGATTTAAAGAAATTAAAGTTAGTTGTACCACCTAGTGATGACAGTCCTCTGGTCATTTTCCTCCCCAACTCATGGTAGGGTAATTTGTCTCAATCTATCAACGACGTAAAATGATATCAATTACAACAAGACATGAATGTTATATGTTTGTTTTAAAGAAATGAAACTAGAATAGATCTAATGGTCTCGGAAAATTAGGGTTCTATCAGTTCCCCCGATTTGGTTTCCAGTTTTTGGTTCCTAAAATATGTAATTGGAAACCGGATTGGGGCGAAATGGAACCTGGAACTGGACCTATTCCCATAGGTTCGGTCCTCTGGTTCTCGAATCTACTATAGGACCATGCTCACCCCTAAATATATCTTGCCAAATAATTTTTCCCATGTTTCTGTGATTTCGAAATTGCAATTGTAAATTTCTTCTTTTTAGCAATTACCAAAATTTGGAAAGGAGTTGGCAACTTTTTTTCTCAACTTATGAGTAATCTGCACATACTAGTAAAGTTCCTAAATGGTCGGTGATTTGGGAACGCCGGATGGAATTTTCGTAAAATCAATTTCCGGAAATTTTGAAAGCAAAGAAATAAATGTCTCAAGAATCTAATAGGAAATTTGCATAGTAGGTTTCAAGTTGCTTTCCTCTTACATAATCCAACGATTGTCTTTGCTTGTTTGAAAACAAACGGTGTGTGTGCCGAGCATGATTATTGGTCAACCCATAGGAACATCGGAGGTTGCACAATCGAGGGCACCCTTGATCGGGTGAATCGCAGAAATCAAGATGGATATGTTCCTCAGGAGGAACTCCAGGTTGAGGAGTTACTCGGAATGCTGCCAAGATATCAGTATCTTTGGTTTCATAGTCAGGAGTATAATAAGTCAGTTTATAATCAAGTCAATAGCATGTCGGGCAGGTCAAAGGTGATCCTCCAATCTGGGGATAATCGAGAGGAACCTGAGTGAGGCCGATGAGTGATACAAACAAAGGGGCTCCAGAAGTAATTGGCGGGACCATCGATTCTTGTTGTCAGTATTGACATGTAGAATGGGACTCTATCTTTATTCTCGTCCGATTAATCAGTTCTTCAAAATATTTATCAGACCACGGAGTAAATGATTTAATTAATGAATATTCGATTCTTTCTTCAACTTAGAATTGATTCACAACAATTCTTTCCTTTTTCATATAAAAAATTCGCGTCGTCATTAATCATTTGAGATAGTATTCAGTACGTATACGTATATACATAGGTTTATCCTTTCCCTATATCCTTTCATGTCCATTATTTAATATTTATGATATATCAATGTAAATGAACCTGAAAATGCTCAAATAAAGATTATAAAAATCTTTTATAATTCATTGCCAGATCTAGTAAAAGAAAGAAAATATAATCATTCATTTTTGCAATTATAAAAGATAGTACTTTACCTTTCTCGCTACTTTTGTGGAACTTCAATAACAACCACAAATGACAAAATTACAGAGAAGGAGTTTTGACTCTTTCCTGAACTTTTGACATAAAACTAGACAGTTACGAAAGAAAGGAAGCTTCGTCTCTATTGCCGTTTTCATGGAACATTGACGTGAACTAAAAACCTATGGAGGAGTCATGAAATTTCAACGTGAACTAGGGAAAGAAAAGGGATGGAGACGGTAGGTTTTTATTTATTTATTTAAATTTCATTGCCCTCATTTTTTGAGCATTAGAATGATCTTTTTGAGTTTGAATTGGTTCATTTAAAATTGGGTTTATACCTTGAAAAACCCCAAACCTTTACACCTGTGACAAATTTACCACAAACTATTTTTTTGACCACCAAAAATCTCAAATTGGTATGCCTTTGACAAATTTACCCCAAACTGGTATACTTGTGACAAATTTACCCTATGTTAGTTTTCGTTAAATTTTAATTAAATTAAATGACACGTGACAGTTAACTGGTATACCAATTTGGGATTTTACACTCCGTTTGTCACAGTTTACAATTTTTGTGATTTTTTTTGTGGTATTAATCAAATTTAGCGAAGGGTATAATTGTTACAAATTTATCGGTTTGGAGTTTTTCGTGATCAAATAAATTAGTTTGGGGTAAATTTGTCATAAATATACCAGTTTAGGGTTTTTTATGGTCACTCGGGGTAAATTTGTCATAGGTATACCAGGTGTAGGGTTTTTTATGGTCAAAAAAATAATTTGGGATAAATTTATCACAGGTGTGTACCAATTTGGGGTTTTTCAAGGTATTAACCCTTTAAAATTTGGGTTCTTCTACTTTATTTTTATTTACTTAAATTTTTTTATTCCCTTCCAGCATTCCTTAATAAAAAATCTATCAAATAATATACTAAACTATTATACCTAAAATATGTAATAAAATCATATTATTATAGTTTTATTATTTAAGAATTCCCTTATTTGAGAAAACTAACTTTTATATTATGAATACGAAAATCCCATTAGCATCTTTATTTCAACTCCTAGTGAGATAATTTTATTTAGGTTATATCTCATTTATATCCAATTTTATCCGATAAAAATGGTGATTTTTATCACAGGTTACCAAACATAGCCACTATTAAAGATCAAAACGTGTTTGTGTTTGTGGGCTTGTTTGGAATTTGGAATTAATGTGTTTTGGGTCGAACAATGTTCTAACCTTGACCCGACCCAAAACATATTTCTTTACTTGTTTTATATCTGTTACTCGAATAGTATCAAGACCCGAAACATATATTATATTCATTTCGTGTTCGGGACATGTTCGGGTCGAGTCGGGTCGGGTTTTTGACACCCCTATTGGAGGCCACTTCAACTAGATTCGATTGGATTTGAGGTCGGAGAGACTTAATTAGAAAAATTATAAATGTGCAATGGATTAATTAGATATATTAAAAGTGCAAGGATTAGAAAAAAAGCGTAAAAGTAAGAGGCGAAACGTAGAACTTTTTCGTCAGAAAGCAAGTTGTTTTTAATGGAAGCAAAAATTATGCATTTTTACAAAGGGATCCAAAGTTGAGCCATGTCAATGGAAATAAACAATAACATATTGAATACACATGCTATGTAGATACACCAGACATTTACAAGATGGTCCCTCTAAAATCAAACCTACTATGGCATATCGGGTTGAAACTCGGGAGAGTATCTATTCAAGCAACAAAAATAGAGGCAAGTGACAAGTAAGGAAGACAAATCGAGAAATACAGAGAGAGATGCTTATCACAAATAGGATAAGAAGACAAGAATAAATTAAGCATATGTAATCACAGAAACCGGAGTACTTTAAAAATCAATCGAGCAGGACGACGTAGAAATGGCGATAATTTTGTTGTCCAGTGCTGTCAGAAGACAATTCATCCTCAGCTGATCATCTGCGCCTTCATCATACTAGATCCAGAATGATTAAATTTTGTTAGTCATTTGCAAAGATCATCATCGTCTTATAGAAAATATGTGCCACATGACTATTAATGAAAAATCTATCAACATATGTATGGCAATGCATTTTGATAGAGCTTACAAAAACATGATCTCTGGCCCATTCGCTTAATGACACCTAAAAATGAGAAACACTAATTTACATTGATTTAATTTTTTTATTACAGTACAGCAATTAGTTTAAAAATCGAAAAGGAGTTTGCAATTGAAAATAGGAGTACTGGGCGAGCTAAAATAGAAAAAGGCAACAGAAAGAAAAGGTTAAAAAAAAAAAAAAAACAGTTAGACATTCTCTCTTAAATTGTCCCAACTAATAAAGTAGAACTTAATAATTAGACCCGATATTTTGGCACTTTTAAGTAATAGAAAATTGCCATTATTATTCTTTGAACAATGCCACAGCAACTAATTTTCAATAATAATATAACCATTTTGATATACTTTCAAGCAATAATAAAAAGTTATACGCACTGGGCCTAATAGTTGGTATAAAGTTCGGAAAAAAAGAAGAAGTGATTTTATTGTACTGTGGGAGATCGATCGTTAGATATAGAGAATAAAAGAAATGAAAAACTAGTGGGTAACTCACATGAAAAGTCGACGAAGGGTTCAAGTGAGACACGGGCAAGGGGATGGTCCCACTCCAGCGCTTGCCACGTGTCCTCATGTGTCACAATCTGTCCAAGGGAGGGGGGAGGAGAAAGGAGGCCATTGTCACGTGGGCGCAGTCGCAAAGGAATCCTCTTCAGCTTCGGACACTTGTACATGTCAATAAATTGGATGTGATCGCAACTCTCCATCCGATCACATATCCTCTTCAGTTCCGGAAGATTCTTTAGAGTCAGGTGTGTTAACTTTGGGAAGGAGGGTTGCGTCATGTTGGGAGCAGTGCCTATTATCACCTCTATGCCCTCACAATATTTGACTCTTATATCTTCGAGGAAAGGAATGTGGAGCAACATATCGTGCGTTAGCAGCACCCCCTTCATGTTGTTGCATCCATCAATTTTAATCTTTGTAAGAAGACAAGGGGCACGGATTGGCAATGGCCCACCTATTATTTCCTCTAATTTCTCACAATAATATATTCCAATGGACTCCAGATTTGGAAGGCGAGTGGTCAGCCAGTCCCATTCAACCACTCTTTTCATTTCACGACAATCCCGCACTTCCATAAAGTTTAGATTGGGCGCATCTAAATCGATCCCTTCCAGTTCCTCTGAGCCTCTGATTGTAAACCAGTGTAGACGCGGAAGCCCCTGTCCCTCCACTGAGAGACGCTTCAATTTGGAACAGTCTGTGATGTTCAGTTTCCGCAGGTGAGGGAAGTGAACAGCACCCAGCTCCTCCAACTTCTCCCATTTATTTATAGTCAGCTCCTCTAGATTCTCCAGTGGGCCTACCTTGCTCAAACTTGTCACCCCACAGCCCCCTCCTACTTCCAGTACTTGCACATTTCTTGGAAGTAAATTGCAGCCATCCCCGCCGATTTGTCCATCTACCCTTGCCGTAACGGCGTCGCAACTTTCAATACGTACACATATCCTTTGATCATGCCAATTGGAAACGCCTTGTTCACGAGGTTTTACAAAAAACAATTTAAAGAAATTAGATACTTCCTTGACATATCAAATTAAAGAGAGAATGTAAACAACGTGAAGAAATTAGAGACTTCCCTGACCAATTGAGCTTAATCAAATTAAACAGAAAGAAATTCAATATGTGCAAATATGCAATTGGAAGTCCAAGAACAGGTGTTCCTTTCTAAAAACGAGAAAGACTAATTTACACTGGTTTTATTTTTTGATTAAAGTGCAGCGATTAATTTAAAAGCAGGTTAGAGTTTGAATGCGAAAATAGAAGTACTAGATGAGGGAAAACAGAATAGGCAACAAAAAGAAAATGTAAAAAGCATTTAACATGTTCCCTTAAACTCGCCTGACTCATGAAGTAGAAGTCAAGAATTGCCTCGACATTTTGGCACTTTTAAACGTCATAATTTACCAAAATGAAGAAGTGTAGTATTTTAAAGGTACAATAGGGAGGGAAAAAAAAAAAAAAAGTGAAGATTGTTGTCAGTATTATTCTTTCAAAGTGAAGGGAGTGTTTTCTTTACCGAAATTTCAATAATAATATAACCATTTTGATATACTTTTGAGTTGTGATAAAAGTCATACACTGGGTCTAATAGTGTGGTATTGAGTTTCCAAAAAAAAAAAAACAAAAACAAAAAAGGAAACTTACTGTACCGCGGGAGTGCATCCTTCGAGGGGCCCGCAGGAGATGGAGAGGATAAAAGAAAAGTAAAAATTTGTGGGTGACTTACCATTACACATGGCTAAGCGTTGAAGTGAAGGTTGGAAAGGGGATTGGTGGTCCCACTCCAGCGACTGCCACGTCAGCCCATCTATCCAAATACAATTCTTATCGCGGGGAATATTGTCAAGCAGAGGAAGCCTCTTCAGCTTCGGACATTCTGCTATGCTCATATTTTCGATTGAAAGGCAACTCACGGTCCCTTCACATATGCTCTTCAGCTGCGGAAGATTCCATAGAATCAGGTTTATTAAATTTCGGAAGGAGGGTTGCGTCATGTTAGGAACGGCGCCTATTATCAACTCTATGCCCATGCAGTCTTCGACCATTACATGTTGGAGGAAAGGGAGATGGAGCAACATCTCATGCGTCATCAGCACTCTCTTCAGGTTGTTGCATCCTTCTATTACAATCTTTGTAAGACGACAAGTTGCACCGATCGGTGGTAGCCCACCTAATATCTCCTCCAATTGCTCGCAATCGTTTATTTTAATGGACCTCAGATTTGGAAAGCGAGTGGCCAGCCACTGCCATTTCACCACCCACTTCATTTTAGGACACCTGTACACTTCTATATTACGAAGAAAAGGTGCCGCTATATTAATCCCCTCTAGTTCCTCTGAGCCCTCGATTTTAAGCCATTGTAGACATCGGAGCTCATGCCCTTCCTTCAAGAAATGCTTCAGTTTGGTACACCGAGTGATATTCAGTCTCCGTAGGCGAGGGAAGTGGACAGCACCCAGCTCCTCCAGCTTCTCCCATTCCTTTATCTCCAGCTCCTCTAGATTATTAAGTGAGCCTACCTCGCACAAACTTGTCACCCCACTGCACCGTCCCACTTCCAGTACTTGCACATTTTTGGGAAGTAGAGCACGGCCATCCCCACCAATTTCTCCATCTACCGTTGCCGCAATACTATGGCAACTTTTGATGATTATACGCCTCTCGTGCTTATCCCTAAAGAAGTAGTTTCCTGATGCACTCAGTGCCAGGTCATATGGTTGGGAGCTGTTTTGCTCGACAAGCCTCACAAATGCATTGAATGTTTCAACATTCAGAGCAGAGCAATAGAGTCCTTCCACCAATGTTAATTCTATCTCTTCCAACCATTCCATCATGTAATTAATCGCCAGATATTGCAAGTTCATCAGCTTCCCTAACACTCCTTCCGGTAACGCCTTGATCCCTGTGCCAAGCAGGTCAAGGTACGTCAGCTTTACCAACATCTCCATCCCCTCCGGCACCTCTTCAAGCATTGCACACCCATTAAGGTCCAACTTTTTTAGGGATCCCAACTTTTGTACACAAGGTATAAAATGTAATTCCTCACACTCTCGGAGTAACAGTGCTTCTAAGCTCTCCAAGTGAGATATAGTGTCCGGTAATTCCGTGATTTTCGTTTTGCTGAGATCTAGAACCTTCAACCCCTTCATATGCTTGAAGAAAGATTTGTGGATGGCTTCCAAATAGACATTGTTATTCAACGACAGCCTCATAAGTTTAGGGCAATTTGGCGATATGCCGTATGGGATTTCTTTTATATTGTTGCTCTGTAAAAAGACTTTCTGTAGGTGATCGGTCCAGAACTTATCCTTTGGAATTTCTTTCAATCCCATGTTGGCCTTGACCATGTGAGTTGTGCTCGTCACTATTTGCAATGCCATGTCCCTTATCAAGGGGTGTACTAACAGATATTTTCTGTCTTTATCAACCCCCAGGCAAGCCTTTTTTATTTTGTCCAATATGGTGTTACCTTTATTATGCAATTCTTGCCGAGTGGCTATTCCACTTAACAAGCCCTCATCTATGAAAGATTCTATCAAAACCTTTTCGATGATTTCAGCTTTAGAGTACTCTCCAAAACAGAGTATTAAATGCAAGAAACACTGCTGCACTTGAAGATTACCCAAGTTCATGTAACTGAGTTTCAGTTTCTTGAACACACCAAGTTCCATCATCGAATTTTCTAATTGCTGCAACAAGTCTTTCCATTCATGCACTCCCTTTAGTCCCCTCATCTGAGTTGCAATCTCAATGATCCCAAGTGGCAAACCTCCACACTTATCCAAAATGGAGCTTGCAATTTTTTTAACTTCTGAAGGGGGGTCTCTCCCAAAGCAAAGCTTTTTTAAAAATAAGACCCAACAATCATCTCGCAAATCTAGAGGACCTATTTTGACTTGTTTTTGGCAGACCATCCTATCACATACATCTAGCGATCGAGTTGTCATTACCAACTTAATGCTTCCTTTCTCAACTGGAATTCCCACATCCTCAATGTCAAAGTGCATCCACAGACCATCTAAACATAAGACAGCTCTCTTGCTCTCCAAATGCCTATTCAATATGCATGCCCTCCTCTTCACATCCTTATCCTTTGAGAGATTGTCTAGTCCGACTGCATTGGCAATCTCATTTTGTAGTTCATAGATGTTAAACTCCTGAGGAGCAGTGACCCAAAACACATCATTGAAGGCAGGATTCTCAAGTACTCTATTATGGACATGCATTAAAATGGCTGTCTTGCCAACTCCCGCCATTCCACAAATGCCAATGAGGAAAATCTCATCCTCCATTAAATAGCCGCATATCTTTTCGACTGTCTTCTTACTTTCCTTGTCTACTAGCTCTGTTGTTACCAAGGGCAAACTTTTCCTACGTCCAGCAGCATGTGTTGTCCACCCTTTTCGGAAGCTACAATGGCCTAGAATATCTTCAACTTCTTTGCTCAAATCATTTACTCTTTCTACCTGCTGTGGAGAAAGAGATCTACCTTCTCGGAATGCTTGGACCATGCTCCAGTATTCTCCTCTTATCCTTTGTGCTTTCCTACACCATGTCTCCAACCCATCCATGTCTGCTTCTCGATTGCTTAGTTCTTCCAGCTTTCTTTTCAGAGTTGGCATATTCTCGTCAACCAGCCCACAAGCACCTGGTTGACTATCCACAAGTGCATCATCGGTCCTCGCATCTAACATCAAGGAAATACTCATAGTATTTTCTAGAAACATAATGTTCACAAAACAAAATGAAATAAGACGAAGTGTAAGGTTGAGAGAGAGAGAGAGAGAGAGAGAGAGAGAGGAGAGGGGGGTGCCTTGGGGGTCCTTGGGATTGGACGAGAGAAAGAGAAAGAAAGGGGGCGAGAGCACTTGCCCTGTTGCTGGGTTTAGTTGCTATCGGTTTGCTTTGAGCTGTTGATGGGTTCAGGTAATATCTGGGCCTGTATGGGATGGGTTGAATTGATATTTTGGCCAGTATGGGATGGGTTGAATCGTTATTTACGCCTGTATGGGAAGTGGTTTTCCCTGCATTTTACATTAATATAAAAAAATGAAAATCGAAGTATGTATATTAGCATAAATTACTCGTGAAAACGTATCATATTTCATATGAATCTTCCTGTTTTAAACAAAGTGCGATTCCAAGTATTATATATTAGTGTAAAATGTATGAACTCGATAACAGTTAGGGAATTTTTAATGGTAGTTATTACATGACATAAAGAAATATGTATGAAATCAACTCCATTACTGTCATATTAAGAGAAAATAATAAAATCTTTCAAATAAATATTTAAAAAAGAAAAAAAAAATAGTTACAAAGAATGTTTGAGATTTCAATAATTGCTAATTTGCAACATTAGAGATTATTAAACCAATCCTTTTTCCGGATGAAACTCATGGTATTGAATGGGGTAAGTAATCCTAGTTAAAGGCAAAATGAGTGGAGAGTGTAAGAAAATACTACTTGCAAAGAGAATAAGCAATCTCTTTCAATTTAGACTCCTAAGTGTCACTCCTAAAGGCAACACTCAAGAATGAGCTTGTTATTATATATTTTTATAGATGCTAACATTTACGTATCTATTTTTTCAAAATGTTTGAGCGGTACAATACTAGAAAAATTTAGATCAACCCCATAACTTAAAAGCAGAAGTTAAAAATAAAAGTCCCCTTAACCAGACCCTAAGTTGAATCTTGAAATTAAAACCTTGAAAAAATAAGGGGATATACCTCATATCTACATCTAAGGTATGAAGATTAATATCCCAACTGTTCTATAAAAAAAGAACTATACTTGCTTTCAATTGGATCATTGATTGGTGGGTGACCCATTTGAACGTCACTCAAACGCGATGGTAACTAATAGCACCAGGAGAAAACTGAAACATATATTATCGATGGCTTGGAGACAATGCATGACAATATTTTGTCCCAATATCGTACTTTCGTTAATGTCCCAACAATTCCAACCATACTTATTCAAAATTATGCAAACAAGCAATATTCATATAATTTAAATTTAAGATGAATGAAGGTGTTGTCAGTTAAAGTCTCATATAGGCGGCATTTGAATGTGAAAACAATCAATTGAAGGATGATTTGGAGGTAAGTATGAATCATTGAAAGAGCAAATAATTTATTGTACGCTGTCAGAAAATAATCATATGTTTATGATGACTTCTTTTCTGTCATTACATATTTTGTGATCCGTCGAGAAGCAGTCAATTTAAATTTTGGGTTCATCTAATACTTTTTAGTTTGAAATTAAAGTATTTAGATATGATCAAATGCATGATCAAAGATAATTCCTATCTCTGTGCGGTTGACAGACATCAAAGGTTCCCATGAAATATCTTTTATGCAGCACTTTATTTTAAATCACTAACAGTAATTAGCATATAAACCCTCGTAATTTTATTTCCAATAAAGATTTCGTGTTGTTAATTTTCTTGAAATGCGTTGCTTGGCCAAGAAATATGAGATCAGTACACATTTGGACTCGTTGCAGGGGAAACAAGGAAATTTTCATGAATTTTGTGAAGTCGTCAAGAGAATACCAGTCCCCTCGACACATCGAAAATATTTTGAAAACTGGAAAGTGCCTACCAAATGCATCCTCTTTTTTAATTTGGAAGTGCTTTTGGTAATTCGTTAGGGAAACATGGATGAAATATGGAATGATGTTCACAATTTTGGCACATGAGATTGAAATTGAACTGATGCCTATGCAAACTGATATAATTGTCCATCGCCAAAGTCAGCCCACTAGCAAGGAAAGTTCACTGATCAAGCGATCTCATATACACCTCTCTCTCCCATGGTTCACACGACTCTGTTCATTTGTTTAAAAGTAAATGCTCTTCACGTAGGTGATTTGAGGGGATAGAGAGAGCCATGACTTTTCAAGATTTGAATGTCACACTTGAAAAGCATTTGTCTGTTCATTTTCAAAGAACTATTGATTATTATTGACCGACTCTTAAACTCCTCTGTTCATTTTCTATTACATTAGGAATCTAAATGTCCTGCTATATCGAAATTCTTAGGTAAGGATTAGAAAACAAATTCGGTATCCTGCATGAGCTTTTAACATATGTTGAATTTCGAAGTTGCACATACCTTGTGGAACCTCTGCATTGGGTTCTCCCCCTTCTACATTTACTGGGGGTGGCATGTTAGTCAAAGCTTCAGGTGCAAGGTCTCTGCCGCCGCCGGGATAACTCAAATTCCATGGCTGAATGTTAGAATCAACGGCATGAGATTGAGGAGGTTGTGTCCAGAGTGAAAAGTCCCCATGTGTGGTCATGTTTTGAGTAGGAAGATACTGACTGGGCACATTCATCTCATGCGATGGATGAAAGTCTGATGAACTTGCACCTACAGTGCTTATGGCATTAGAGCTCAGGTATGGCATGGCAACAAATGAAGTCTCTCTCCGACCATCTTCATTGCTTGCAATCACAGGCCGACCATCTTCATTGCTTGCAATCACAGGCTGACGATCTTCATTGCTTGCAATCACAGGCTGATGCAAACCCACTTCATCGTTATCTGGTCTGCTGCTCGATTCCACCACTGTTTTACCCTTCATCGCCTTTTGGGCTTCCGATCTCACTCGGCCATCAACGTCCTTGCAGTCATTGATCCCATATCCTCCAACTCCCGCTAAGTGGGCCTTGATCCTAGTCGCGCTTCCGGCATACTCCTTCTCGCAGAATTTACATTTCCACTTGTTGTTCCGCTGGAACTCTACATAGTTCCGAAAAGGATCCATCTCTCTGGGCATTTTCTCTGTATCCCACAAAAGAATGAGCAGATATGTTTCAAGGAAGACCTTGAATTTGTTGGGTGAAGAATGGCGCCGAGGCCTGTAAGATATTTAATTAATTTTGGACTTAGGAATTGGGTCAAAATCTTCATCAATCCCCAATTCTTTTAGAAAAAGGCCCTGCTTCAGTGACCCCCACCATCATTTCTACCCAAGTTCTCTTTTCACTCTCAGATATGAAGATGACATGTTTAACTGGGTTCTGGAAATTTTGCTCTTTAAATTTGTAGCTACTTTTTTGTTCATTTTTTCACTGTTATCTTATCTTTGGGAACGTGGTTTTTTTTCTTGTTCAATGTTCATGGGTGTGCGCACTCTTTCTTGGGTAATATTTCTATCATGCACTCTCCCTTCAGCCCCTAATCTTGCCCCTTGACTCCGCTTACAGCAAAATTTCATGGCCCAGGCTCAGCTGCACCCTCAAGTTTTTCCATTTACTTGGTTGGGTTCTTTACAAACTAATTCTAAGGATACAAGGTAAACTCTCCAGTTTACAAGCATCAAGTATGACTTGACCGGTGGCTTCCAAAAGCTAGTTTGAGTCGAGATTTGCAATGTAGTTCAGACATGGATCTATAGCATCTGGGACGAAGCAGTTGACTGACCACTCAGCTAATTATGAAATTTATCTTTTATAAAGCAATAAAAGTCTTCGTTCTGGGCTCACCGGCACCATTAAGTAGTAGAGAATACATTCCGATAAAAAGAAAATCAACAAAACCCAGACAACCCATAAATCGACGATTACGGAGCGACATAAAGTAGAGGACTAGAGACCGAAGTGCAAAAATTTGGGTTCACAGGAGAGAAATGGGAGAACGTAAAGGGAGTAGAGAGATTGAGAGACAGGGAGTACCTCCGAGCTGGTGAGAAGAGGGCTTGGGGTTGAATCCCTGAGAGAGCGTCCGCGATGGAAAACAAGGTTATAGCTGAAGCGGAGTTAAAAACTGGGGGCAACCCTCTGGTTTTGTGCAGAGGAAGGAGCCGAACACCTCGACGAACATCGGAGACCTGCCTGGGACGATCTATATATATATATATAATAATCTTAAAACGTCTAAGACGTCTCAAGAAAAAGGTTATCTATATGTATTCCGGATGGGTGGGTCCATACTTGACTAAGCAAAACGTTCCGACTGTCCAGTAGAAAGTAAGGCCTTTATTTATAATAATAAAAATTAAGAAAACGTCTAAAACGCCTCAAGAAAAAGGTGATCTATATATATGTATATACATTCCGAATGGGTGGGTCCATACTTGACTAAGGAAAAAGTTTCGACTGTCCGGTAGAAAGTAGGGCCTTTATTTATAATAATAAAAATTAAGAAAACGTCTAAAACGCCTCGATATATATATATACATATGTATACATATATATATATATACATTCCGGATGGGTGGGTTGTACTAACTAAGCAAAACGTTTTAACTGCCCAATAGAAAATCTCTCACTTTTTTTTCGGAAAAAATCTATTATTGACTCCGCAAACAAATTCAGTCGACGAATGTTAATATGCCTAGATTATTAGAATTATTTTCATCATATTTTTGACTATCACAAAATTTCAATCAGCATTTAAGCACCCAAAAAAAAAAAAAAGGACTCTTCACGAGTCCGCTCAAGGTTGGTTGACCCAAAGCAACGTGAAAATTTGTAGGTCCGAGTTGAATAGACTCGATATTTTGGCAAGTTGGGAAAAATGTTTTCAGAGTGGATTTCTTTTTTTTTTTTATTGAAAGTAAATATTTTATTCATATCTCAAAATGATATATAAGAGATTTAACCTAAAGCATATTCCAAATAGTAAAATAAAACAACAAAACACAAAATTGCTATAATTGGCACACTCTGATTTTACAAGAACGGATTTGTCTCAGCATCAAAACATAACAAAGGGCAATCGATTACTGAATCCCACATCATCCACCATAGTCCCCTTGTTTATTCAATAAACGGTGCCCGCTTAAGTTCAGCATTTTAACACCACTATCATACAAAGATACTAAAAAAAAGTTGAAAAAAGCTCCCAAATCTAAATCTAGATAGGGTGAGGTTGGACAAGCACAAAAACACCTCTAAAGAATTCACAAATTTAGATTTAGATCGGGAGATGAAAGCTTCCAAAACTTAGAGAAGTCACCGCTTCCAAGGTAGTAGGACCTCATCGTATTTCTTCTCGATTTTGTTAACCTTCTTAATTTGGAGGATTTGAAGCAATTGATTGATACCTAACGATGAAATTGAAAATATGCCGAGAGAGCAAAGAAGAGTATGGGTAGCGAGCAAGGGAGAAAAAAAAAAAAGATTAGATGAAAACAATAAAACATTCCTGGATCATATCAGGATAAATAATCTTAGTTGAGAAGATGGAGCCTCCTTTTGACTGACCATTATTTTTCAGGCTTGAACAGCTAACCTAAGAACAAATTTAATAATTGTTTTAAATTCCTCCAGCTCTTAACGAATGCTAGAACGATTGGTGTTTTTTTAATTTCAAACAGATTTTGGTTCTTTTTCTCCAATCATATCCTTAATTTTAATTTAGATTTCAATACACAAGAGAATATCTCAGGCCATTATATATTATTAATTTTTTTCTTTTTTATTTATCTTCTCCTGCCATCCACTAAATTCATCAATAACCGAAATTTATGTTGGGAGTTAGCAGAGGAGATCGAGAGGGAGAAATGAAATAGGGAAGGGGGTGTATCAGCCTTGACAAGACATTTTACAAGGACACGATTGCGAGAAAGTAGCAAATCACGGCCGCGGTGGGGCCCGAGAGGGGGAGGACGGCAGCCCCCACGGTGCGTGCACCGCCATCCCTCGCTCTCCAATGCGGTTGGGTCTTGTGACGTCGGCAATTGGTGAGGTGGACCGCACATTTGTGCTGACCCGGAGCTCCATTCGGCAGCTCCGTGTCCCCATGCTTTGCTACTAATCGATCGGCAAATTGGCCAATAACATTATTATCCTTCTCAGATTCAATATGCGCGCCCTTCTCTTCACATCCTTATCATTTGAGAGATCATCTAATCCGGCTACATTGTCAATCTTGTCTTGTGGTTCATAGATGCTAAACTCCTAAGATACAATGACCGGAACGCATCATTAACGTGACTTTCTTTACTAGTAGGCATTTATGGAGCAGGGGGAGTTGGCACCCTTGAGGGTGTCTGGGCGAGTCTCCAGCGAGCTCATCGGACCTCGCCCAATCGGTCGTAATGACCACCACCAGTGGACAGCGACAGCTACGGCAGCCAACGGCAGCAATGGTAGAAGGAGAAAAGCGAAGGAAGAAGAACAAGAACAAAAGAAGAAGAGAAAGAAAAGAAAAAAATTTGGATTGCTTAATTTTGAAATTGTTCTCGGGAACAAAGAAATAACTCTATTTTACTCATTGATTTTTGTTCTCGAGAACAAAAATTTACCAAACAAACTTCTATTCCAAATCAATTTCGATAACAAAATAATAAAAATTGTTATTATTTGACAAGTTGCCAAACGCGTTCTAAGACTTACATAATAAATTGGTTTACTTAGTGATGGGACAATCTGTAATTAGTTATTTTCATTAGCAAAATCTTTTAACCACCCAATAGAAAATCCGTCACTTGACTTGGCCAACAAATTTAGGTCCCGAGTGTTATTATGCCTAGATTGTTAGAATTATTTTGATCATAATCAAAATCCCACACATTTTTGTTCAAACACAACATCCACGTAGGAAAACTAAACTCCTTCAAAACGTCCTCTAGTATGTTGGTCCAAAGCTTATGATCAAATTCCTACATTTTCTTCTAATCTTGTTTCATCGCATGTGAACCGTCTAGTGTAGCGTCTTATATAAATCAGCGGGCTGACGCATTAGCATTGCATCGTATTACGTTGATCCATGAGCTTTATTTCCATGTGGGAAGGAAGTTGTAAATTTGACGCGTGTAAAGTAAATGGTTTGGGAATTATTTGGCATTAACTTTTCCACCAGATGAAATTTTTTGCAAGCCATCCGACCATGTCATGCTGTGTTTCTGATTTTGGCAATCCATCCTCTTTTAAGTGGATTTCCATACATCTATGTACTTGGATCTCAACACATTCTTTCAGTGGGAGCTTATATGGTCCTTTTAAGGGGTTGATCCTTCCGTCATAATCCCATTGCAATTCCATACTTTTTGTCATAAGTCTTATGGAAAGTATCAATAAAACTTCTAAGTTTTCAATCATTGACCAAGTTCTGTCTTTTTCATAATTCTACAAATGCCAACTCTTGTAGGAAAGAAGAATTATCGAAAAAGCCATAAAATTATTATAATAATATCAATTCAGTTTTAATTTTTTTATCAATTGAGTACTAAATTATTTATATTTATATTTGTATTAATTCAGTATCAGGGATTATACGATTCCCTCCATATATTTTTTTTGCCCCCTTATTTAATTGCTCTACGCATCACGAGGGTCAATCTAGCTGGGTCCCAAGAAGGTAATAGGCCAGGCTGTCCAGTCTGTCAAGTCCCGCTCACGTGTCGCCCTTTCACACATAAGCGCGCGTCCTATTCTTTCGTTTCTCACGTAGAATTCGCCAATTCGATTTATTCGTACAGCTTTCGCAATGCTAGGAAGGTGCCAGGAAACTCCCAACGTTTTGACCGATCATGTCCTAAACTGGGTCCATGCTGGCCCGGTAACCAATAATTCAAGCTCCAACCCCATTAACGGAGTAGCTTAAAGTTAGAAGCACCAACAATCAGAGGACCGTCGACATAACTCGTCCTTACGAAAATTTCCTAAAAAATATCTTCATCCGAGGACAACTATCGTGTGCGATCGCTCCGCGCGGTCTACTTTCGAAATGCTTCCTGTAGCTGCAACCAATCTGACCAATATCTTCTTCCACTTGACCTCCATAATGGATTTTTTTTTCGGTCGGATCCATAACGGAGTTTAATGGATCTTAACTGTGTGCCCTTTTTGCATATCTCTTTTTTTTTTTTCACATCTCCTTTTTCAGTAATGTGATGAAGTTTTTAGCTGTATGTGAACAGACTTTTCTTTGTCAACACGGTAGGACTTCGGTCAAGGACCGGAACTTCTCGGATGGTGTGCTTCAAACTAGAATAATGACCCCACAGAGAGATGGAAAGGGAGAACCCATTAGTCTCGAAGTTGCCAATTTTATATTGGAGCTTGTCAACAGGGACGTTTTGATGACTATATTATGGTTCGATAACAATTGGAAATTAATATGTAGTCATTTGACATGCCCAAAGGCATTTAAATACAATCTCAAAAGGAACTGGGTTTTAATGTTGTCCGGATGGCAAGATGGCTGGAACAGATTGCATCCCTCGCTAGGCTTCAGTTGGAAGAATCTGATGCAAAAGGCAGTTTTGGTTCTCTGTCCACCCCACAGGAAATTCGCAATGAAGACTGAAGTCACGGGGTTGATTGATGCTATGGACTATGAAGCGGTCCATATAGTTGCCTTTACAATAGATAAGATTATGGTAAATCCGTGATTTACTAGTCTATTCTCTATTAATATCATATGACTAGATTCTAAATACACATATATAGCTTGAGTTTGTGATGAACATTGACATGAAAGTACTATACAAAAATGTCAGAAAAGACAGACATTCTAGAAATCCACAATAGAGTCAAATTAAGTATGAGAAAAATAGCAATTTCACCATGACAAGCACAGTTACTAAGTACTCCAAATTAACCAATTCAAATGACTTGAAGAGGTGCATTCGATTGACAGGGAAACAAAGGAGTACAAAATGAACACGGGGTAATAAGAATAGTAGGGATTCATGGAGTTACTTGAAATGTCTTAATGGATAGTAATTATAGGAGTGAAATATTGATATAATTTGAAAAAAAATAAAGAGCAAGCCTGGACCATAAAAAAATAAGAAAGATATATAGGAGGATTTACTTGAAGAGTACTTAGCACATGCATTTCCTTCGATACCTCGATCTTGCTCAAAAGGCAAATCAGATTTTGCCAAAGGTTCAACTTTCCCTACAAGAAGCAAAGCAATGCATCCCTTGGTCCTCACGACATCTTTTGTGGATGAGAACAAAACTCTAACTCCGTCGGTTCCCTTTATTTTAATAAACACATTTGTCAAAAAAAAAAAAAACCACATTCAAAAGGCTCTCCATCTCCCATGGACGACGCCGATCTTGTGATATCTCTTCATTTTGTTTGGGTTTTGGCTGAATTTTTTTTTTTTCACTTATATTGCTAATTTAGAGCGCAACTTTTTCTATGAACTATTCATATCAATAGATGGGGTGTCTCGACATCCCAAGGGATGTGATTCACAACTCCCCCCACGCCCACCCAAGAAAAAAAAAAAAAAAAGAAGGAAGGAATTTAATAGACGTGTCTTGTCTGGTTTCATCATCACTTCTGGTGGTAAACTGGCGACGCATGTGACGCCCTGTACGCTACTTACATACTTTATGGATAGGTTAAGAATGGTGGGCAGTGTCGTGAGGTCTGGTCGACCTGAGAGAAGGTGAGGCAAAATAGTATCATAGCCTTGTTGACCAGCGTCTTGTAAGACACGTGCTCAATTAAATCTATAATAACAACTTTTTTCACAAAAATCTATAATATCATTTCTAAATGAAAATAATATGTTTGTCCGGATTATTTTTCGAAGTCCATAAAATTTCAATGGTACCAAAATGTTCTAACTTGCCAGGTTTTTATTTACTTCCCCAATTATATATTTCCATACTTTATGTTAATATTAAAATTCAGCATATTCGTGAGTAAGATTGTTAACATATTTAAATAAAAAATCACATTTTCATTTAGCAGCTTAATTTTTCAAAATAATTGACAATAGTCTCACACATATCTTACTACATCATACTTTGGAGTCATTTGATGGCCACGTTAGCTGGATTTGGTCGGATTTGGTCTCGGAAGCATTTGCTTAGTAAATTTGTCAAGGTAGAAGGAATTACTTAGACAAATTAAAAGTATAATAATGTAATCAGAAAAAGTGTGAAAGTACAAGGGCTAAAAGTAGAAATTTTCTTTGTCCAAGAGATACAGTCTCCCGCAAATTCAACATAAAGTTGGTTGTGCCACCTAGGGAGATAGTTCCTTAAGCACCGGTGTTGCGGTAAACTCGCCTTTCATGTCAATGAACTGGTGGGCTTCTTGCTCTTGCGTAAGGGCAGTTTACCATTCACGTTGGTACTTAGATGTTTAAATAAGAGGATCAAAGTAAAATCGTTAGCAACATAATGGCTAGACATTTCTTTTTCTACATTTCAATAGAAGGGGTAGTAACTTTGATCCATTATAAGTCTCTAATCGTAAGCTATATGTTGCCATGAACAACATGGCAATGCTGTTGAGATATGGACGGTTCATTGTGTCGAGTACAATGCCTTCATCTGAAATAACTACGAGTCGAAGTTCGGTATAAGGTGTTCTCATCAGGCGATGCAACTACTTTAAGGCAACACAACATCTCGAAAGAGATGTTCTTGCAAATATTCTCTCCTCCTTTTAGAGACAGATTTTGTCATCCTCGTTTCTCACGTTTGAAAGGCATAACCAAGAAAAATTAAGATGACAGAAAGCGATCATGTGTTCCCGTAGTCAATGCTGCTGTCATAGCCCGCGACCCTTAAAATCTTCTACAAAGGAAGTAATTGAGTGAAACCGAAAGACAAGGAAAATCCAATCATCAAGAACAGTCATTTAGGTCTCCATTTATTGGGTTTAGTTTAAAGTAAGAGAATTGAGTTCTTTCATGCACTCGTGCATGCACTCTCCCCACCTTCCGTTTCTGCCATTGTATCATACAGAGGCTGATTTAACGTCTCCAGGAGGTAAAACGCTAGTGTTCCTCCCAGAATTGCAGAAACCCCAAAGAGTGCAAGAGGGAAGCCGCCTCCTAAGACCACCATGAAAGGTGCCAAAGTCGGACCCATTTGCCACGCCTGAGCTGCCCACGCCTGAGCTGCACAGCCAAGAGCTGCATTCCTCACCACGGTCAGAAACAGCTCCACTGCGTAGATAAAGAGCAAATTATACGTGCTGGCATGCCAAAGATCCCGAGAATTCCTCACACCATCCTCACTAGGGGTGTGCATGGTCCGGGCGGGCGGTTCCCGACCTAGAACCGGGAACCGCCCGCTAAGGACCGGTTCTGAAAAATTGGAACCGGGATCCACCCGTTTGTTGCATGGATCCACCCGGGAACCGGACCGCCGGTCCGGTCCGGTTCCCGGGTGGATCCATGGAACCGATCTTGACGCGAAACAATTTTGATTTTCAACATAGAACGGTCGGGTCTATGAGTTGGGAAGGAGGGGAGGAGGTCTATGGTCGGATTTTCAACATAGAACGGTCGCGAAACAATTTTCCGCGGCTGTGGCGGGTGGCGGCCGACGCGAGGGGGCAAATAGTAGTGGCGGAGGAGCAACGGCGACGGCGTCGACACTCGGGGAGAAATCGAAATGGCGATAGGATTAGGAGAAACCGAGGAAGAGACAAAGAGAGAGAGAACCGAAGACAAAGGGAGTGAGGAGATGAGATCTAATCTAGGGTTTCTTTTAGTAATTTTTTTTTTAATATTAAAAAGGTTCCGGTCCGGTCCGGGTGGGCGGATCCGCCCATGGAACCGGGAACCGGACCGGTACCCACCGGTTCCGAAAAATTGGAACCGGGAACCGGACCGGTTCCCTCAAGAACCGCCGGTTCCGGGCGGTCCGGGCGGTTCCCGGGTATTTTGCACACCCCTAATCCTCACCACTTTCCATACCCCGTATAGCATCATCAAGCTCCGCCGTTATAGTAAAGGCCGCCACCTCAGCCACCTCGTAGAGGAACACATTAAGGTAAAGGTTGGTCAGGAGATTGACGACATTTAGGCTTATGCCGTCGTACATGACCGAATACAGGAAGTTGATTGCCACGGCCAGGAAAAGGCAAATCCGAGAGATAGGCAACGTCACCACATCAATGAGAGACCCCTTCGTGTCCATCTGATCTTTGCAGGATCAAACCTGATTTGAGTTTTCAATCACTTACTCATCCAGTGCAAGGATGACCCCATCAGGGAGGTGTTTCATGTTGGCTTTGGCGATAGCTCGCACAAGCTTCACGCCCTCGTCAATCCTCCCCTGGAAAAAATATCACTGTGGGAACCGAGATGTAAGGGAGGACATAGCATGGAGGGAATGGAGGAAGCAATGTAGAGAGCCCGCCTAGAGGGAAACACATAAGTGATGCCGTACGAGAAGAAATAGAAAGTGGACGTTCCTACTGCCCCGCGAGGCTCAGTGAATATCATGAAAGTGCGTACGATCCCACCCATGCTGAATCCGGTAATGAAGCGGACGGGGCAATAGGTCTAGTAATCCGGAGGGTCGTCAAGTAACAAAGGTGGTGTTCAACATACAACCACCTTGAGAGAGCCTTTTCTTCTCAGGAACGAGTCCGAAGGATGGCCAAATGTTCCGGCTCCTGCGACATGCGGCATAAGAAGCCATCAGACTATGAATGCTTAGAAATTTTACCGTCTCGTTAAGCAGATAGATAGCAAGTTTACGCGTAGACGTTTGTAATTGCTTCTGTTTATAATGCATTCTCCTTCAGTTTCTTATATGAGGAGGAAATCCAATTAAACGAATCTAAATTGAACTATTTGTTCATCATTTTGCTTCCATTTATCGTTTGATGCTCTAGTCAAGATTAGATGATTGTTCTTAGGAGAATGATGATGAAAAGAAAGAGACTGATTGAGTTCAATGCTTTTCCATCAACTAGCCCAAGGTGAAAATTATGCTGCATCTGTGAGATTGAAAAGTATTTTCTATCAAGCTTAACCAAAGCCAGTCATCTACGTCTATCATTGGTTTGATTTCTGGTGAGTACCTGAGGTGCTGATGCTAGTCCTCGGACTACGGTCGTCGAATCCGGGCCGTGACAATTTTGTAGGTAAATTACATCTCCGCTTTGTGCCTAAAGGGGCACTTCGTCAATGCGCTCTCTCTCATCCCCACACACACTTGCATTTGCGATAAATGTCAAATCCAATCAACAGTCACGTTTATATCACCAGCTGTCCTAATGCATAAGACTCTAAGGACGTAAAGAAGGACCTGGCAAACATAACCCAAGAAGAAAGTTAAAAAGAGTGTTCCGCGACAAGATGCCCATCTGAAAATCGATTCTACTGGCAAGGATTTATTCATTTCAGAAGAGGAAAAAGAAAAAGAAAAAGAAAAAGAAACTCCTCGTGTCTCCTCGTGCGTCCTATCATTTCTCTTCTTAAACTTTGTTCCTCTAGAGATATTTCTCATATTTCTTTTGATTTTCTATATCTATTTTGATTATGCGTATCTGATTTAATTGCCTTCGATAGTATAGACTTTCCATGTACTCTTTTCTATGCATCGGAATATAAGAAATTTCCTATCCTCTCTCCCAACAAGATGTTATTTCATGCGTTAGAATAATTTACCTAAATGAATAGCTCTTTGGTCTACTTTATTTCTCAGTGGCGCTTTTGACATGTATCTACATTGTTAAAACAAAGAATTATTTTCGTTATTTGAGTTTAATGAGATCTGAAAAAGGATAAGTCAAATTTTACTTTTCTAGACTTTAGTCTAGAGCACCCAGTGATATTCAAGCTCCGTAGGTGAGGGAAGTGGAGAGGACCCAGCTCTTCCAAGTTATCACATCCATATATCTTCAACACCTCCAGGATCTCAAGTGGGCCTATGTCGCAAAAACTTGTCAACCCTTTGCACAATCCTCCATCCAGTACTTGGAACATTTTTCGAAAGAAGGGCGCAGCCATCCCCACTAATCCCTCCATCTACTCTTGCTGCGACATTGCCGCAACTATCAATTATTATATGCCTCTTTTGATCATGCCAATGGTAATCCTCTACTAATACATTCAACGCCAGACTGTACTGTTGGGAGCTGTTCTGCTCGAGAAGCCTCATGCATGCATTGAACGTTTCCACATCTGGAACGCAGCAATAGAGTGCTTCCACCTTCTTTAATTTTGCCTCTTCCCCTGCCCCCATCTCTTGAATCGCAAGATATTGCAGGTTCACCAGCTTCCCTAGCACTCCTTCTGGTAACATCTCAATCTTTGTGCCATCTAGGTTGAGGTACGTTAGCTTTAGCAACATCTCCAAACTCTCTGGCATTTCTTCAACACCTACACATCCTTTGAGGTCTAACTTTCTTAGGGATCCCAACTTTCCTAAATAAGGAATACGACATAAAGCTGTACACCATTGCAGTAACAGTGCTTCCAAGCTCTCCAAGTGACAGATGGGGTCTGGTAAGTCAATGATTTCAGTGTTGCTGAGATCTAGTACATTTAGCCCATTTAGATGCCTGAAGAAAAGATTCATGGATGAATTCCAAATCGACATTGTCACTCAACGAGAGCCTAGCAAGTTTAGGGCAATTTGGCGATATACCATATGGGATTTGTTCTATTTTGTTGTCTTGTAGAAATACTTTCTCAAGATGAACAGTCTAGTAATCTTCCTGCAGAATTTCTTTCAATCCCATGTAGATATTGACCATGTGAGTTGTGTTCGTCACTATTTGCAATGTCATGTCTCTTATCAGGGGGTGCAAATGTTGTTCTTCTAGATTATCCTATAGACAAGCCTTTATGATTTTATCTAATATGGTGTTACCCTAGTCGTATAGTACTTGTCAAGTGGCAATTCCACCTAACAAAGCTTTATCTATGAAAGACTCTATCAAATCCTCTCAATAAGCCTCAACACGATCTTTTCCAAAACAATGCATCGAGTGTAGGAAACACTATTGCACTTGAGGATTACCCAAGTTCATGTAACTAAGTTTCAGTTTCTTGATCACGTAAAGTTCCAATCTCGAGTTTTCTAATTTCTGCAATAGGTCTTTCTGTTCGTGCACTTCTTCTACTCCCCTCATATCAGTCGCAATCTTAATGATCCCAAGTGGCAAACCCACACACTTAATCATAATGGACCTTGCAATTTTTTCAACTTTTGATGGGAGTTTTCTCTAAAAGTGAAGATTCTTTAAAAATACGCTCCCAGGATCATGCTCATTTAGTCGTTCTATTGTCATTTGCTTTTGGCATAGTATCTTATGACACACATCAAGCGATCGAGTTGTCAGTACCAACTTAAGGCCACCCTTTTTAGCTAGAATTACCAAATCCTCAACTTTGAAGCGTATCCATAAGCCATCAAATATTAACACAGATTTCTTCTTCTTCTTCTTCTTCTTCAAATGTTTATCCAATATGCATGCCCTCCTGTTCAAGTCCTTATCCTTAGAGAGATTGTCTAATCCGACTGCATTGGCAATCTCGTCTTGTAGTTCATACACGCTGAATTTCTGAGGTATAATAACCTAGAATACATCATTGAAGGTAGGATTCTCAAATAGTATTTTATTATGGACATGCATTAAAATGGCTATCTTGCCAACTCCTCCCATGCCAATAATGAAAATCTCATCCTCCATCACATAGTCACAAATCCTTTTTATTTGATTCTCACTTTCATCGCCTATTAGCTTTGATGTTTCCAAGGGTGAGCTTTTCCTACATCCTGCAGCACATGTCGTCGACCCTCTTTGGAAGCGATTGTGAGCTAGAATGTCTTCAACTTCTTTGCTCAAGTCATCTACTCGCTCTACCTACTGCGGAGAAAGAGACCTACCTTCTCGGAATGATTGCACCATGCTCCAGTATTCCCCTTTTATCCTGTTCGCTTTCCAGCACCATGTTTTCAACTTATCCACGTCAGCTTTTCGGCTGCTTAGTTCTTGCCGCTTTCCTTTCAGAGTTGACATAGGGTGCGTTTGGGAACACTTTTGGGGAAAGTTTTTAGGAAAATGCAAAGACCTTTGAGTTAAAGGTGTTTTTCAAAATATAAATTGTGTTTGGTAAATTGTAGTTTGAAAGCCCTTTGTGAAGTACCTTTGAGCAAAATGGTGTCTGGGGGACAAAAGACTTTTATGATAAAAAAAAAATTACCAAAAGAAAAATAAAAAAATTTGACTGGTGTGGGTCATAAATACAGACATTATGTACTTAAAATTTTAGTTAAATTCACATCAAAATAGTTTATAACTTATAACCTAAAATAAAATCCAAGTTTAGACTCTTTTTAATGAAATTCTAGTAAAAATCAAAGTTTTCTTTTGTTCATTTTCCCAAGTGCCGCACGATGCGCAGCTCCTTCTTCTGCCCACCAGACTCGACCTAGACCCTCGCCGGCGATCCCCAACCTCACTGCCCAAATGTCGCTGCAACCGCCCCCGCCGCCGGCCTTCGAGCTCCCGTGGCACGCCGCCGCCGCCGCTGCGTCAAGCTCCTCCTGGTCCCCTCCTACCGGAGCACCGACTTCGAGGTCCACCGCCACCGCTCGCCTTGACCCACTCCCTCCCCGTCGCCCGCCGGTACTCCGACGAGACCAGCCCCGGACCCTCGACTACCCTCCCTTCTTCGCCTTCCTTGAGCTCCTTCTCTCCTTCCCCGCCCGCGGCGTCGACCCCGTCATCGTCCACCTCCACCGCGGCCTCGGCTACGGCGCCGCCTCGACCTCCGGCGACCCCGGATCTGGGGCGGAGCGCTCGCGCGCGTCGTGCGACGCCGCCTCGACCTTCGGCGATCGCGCGACCCCGATCGGCCGTCGCCGAGGCTACGCAACCCTCGCCTGAGGTCGGGGGACCTCGGCGAGGGCCGCGCCTGGGTCGCGCGACCTCGGTGAGGGTCGCGCGACCCCGATCGGCCGTCGCCGACTCATATCTGAGCCGTGAGGACCCAGATCTGGGCTACTCGCCGGGGCGGCTCCTCGCCATGGTCGTTGAGTCACCGCGACTCGCGGAGGTCGCCCGACTCTCCGACGATGATCGCCTAGGTTGTCGTGATCACGCCGGCGTCCCTCTAGCCGTCACCGGCCCCTCGCAGTCAAGAAGAACCGGTGGAGAAGATGAATAGTGTCCTCACAAGGGCAAAAGACGGCAAAAGACAGCAAAACAAAAAGTTCGTAAGGACAATTTCGGAAAAAAAAAAAATTATGAACAAGGTGCCGCGTGGGCATGCCGAAAAAAAAAGGGCGGTGAGGACTGCCTTGGGCTTTTCAGCCTTCACAAGGCTGGCATTTGGAGAATGGGGTTCAAAATTTTTGCCAAACACCCCTTATTTGGCCCAAGGGGCTTTGGACCCCCAAAGAGCTTTGGGAAGTGGTTCCCAAACGCACCCATATTCTCGTCTGACAAGCCCACGGGTACTTAATTAGTTATCCATGAGTGCATTATCTACTCTTGCATCTAATATCCACGAGTGCATCATAAAGCTAAATGAAAATCTATCAAAAGAAGAAATAAGCAATTATGTCGAAATGAAAATTTGATAGAGAATTAAGCGTGTAAATAAAGGATCATGGATTTTTCCCCAGGGTGGTTTGTACGAAAGCACTTGCCTTCTTGTTGGGGGCACGGCCTCTTAATGGGTTAATCAGTGTGCATGGCTGAGAAGAGGTTTTCAAGGTACAAAAAATGGTCTGGTCTAGACTAAAAAGAAAGGCGTCGGGCCTATCTAACTTACTGTTAGCTAGCTTTGCCACATTGGGTTTAAATTCTACTTTGGATTTTGGGTCTGTTGGGTTTAGTTACTTAAGGTTTGGGTTGAGCCTTTCGGCTCTTTGGGTTTCTATGGAATGGGTTGAACTGACATTTAGATCCGTATGGAAAGTGGTTCTCCTTATACACATTAATATATAATATGAAAATTAAAATATGTATTTTAGCATAAATTACTCATTACATTGTATCATATTTTATATGAATCTTCCTCTTTTGGAATTTTTAGTTCCTATTATCTCTTAATGTATATCATAAGGACACGATGATGATTAAAAAAATCCATAAAGGCCGCTGACAAATGCAACATTATAATATTGAGAGAAAATAATAAATATTTTACAAAGAAATAAACATATAGTTTATAGGAAGAGTTACAAAACATGTTAGGATTTTAGATAATTTCTAATTTTTAACATTAAAACTCATTAAAATTAACGATCTTTTGTCGGAAAAAATTCATGTATTGAATGAAGCAAGCACAAATCTTAGTTGAAAAAAAAAATAAGTAAATAGTGCACAAACTTATTATTATATCCTAGTATAGATACTAGCATTCATGTACCTATTATTTTAAAAAGTTTGAGCCTTACAATATTAGGCAAATTTAAATCAACCCCATAAGCTAAGAGTACAACTTATAAAGTAAAAGACACTGTAAACGACCCTAAATTGTACCTTGAGATTAAAATTGAAAAGAGAAGATTTACATGATTTCCGTATCTAAAGTACAACGACTAATGCCACAACGGCGTAAGAGTCCCTCTCTTCTTCGGAAGAGTTCCATCTCTATCCATGGCGATAGTGTCTTTCAAACCCTAAATCTCCCAACCTAAATGAATCCTATTCCACCTGCCGATCAAAATCCCTTAAACCGAACACAGACCACTAAACCCTACGAATCCATCTCTACAATGTAGTCTCTCCTCTTGTAGCAACGGTCCTACCATCATCCTTCTACCACCCAACACATACAGCTTCTTGCGAGAGTGGATGGATTCCGGTTCTTTCTGGGCAAAGAAATGTTCGTGAAATAGAGACGGCATCGGTTTTAGAGCTCCCTTCATCCATGCTTCTTTAGCTCCACCACTCGGTATTAGTGGGTTTCGAATTGATTACTTTCCTGGGTACGTCTTGGAGGATGTCATGAATTTGCACCTGTAAGGAACAGTTAGCAATGGAGAAGGAATCAGTTAAAGAGCGCAGATTGGCTGCATTATGTAGAAGAATGGGGCAAATGTGGTCAGAGGATTTCGTAGCCAATGTGTTTGAAGAAATTCCAGAGGATAAATGGAAAGCATGTAATCTCATACTGCTAGGGAAACTATTTTCTAGGCCAAACGTGAACTTTCAGGCCTTCTTATCCACAATGAAGAAGGCTTGGAAGACTCGAAAACGTAGTGTGTGAGGTAGTGCGGCCGGGCTGTTCTCGTTCACTTTCGGAGAGGAAGCGACTTGAAAAGAGTCTTGGATGCTAGCCCTTGGTGTTTCTCGGGCAACCTGCTCATTCTATAGAAACTACAACCAAAGGTACCTATCCACCGGCATGTCTTTACTCATTGTGCATTCTGGGTGCAAGTCTTTGGGAATTCCGATAATTCGAATCACCGAAAAGACGATCTTTGGAGGTGGTCGGGAAGATAGGGAAGGTGGTGGAACTGAAAATAGATGGCAAAGATGGCAGCTCATGTAAGGTGGGAAGAGCGCGCGTGATGCTAGACTTATCACGCCCCCTATGGCCAGGAGCATTGGTGAATTTCGATGATGATCAAATATGGGTGGATTTTAAGTATGAGAGGCTTCCTTACTATTGCTATTCATGCGGCCGAATAGGTCATTATACCACAAACTGTGAGGAAATCCCTTATGAGGAACAAAGGCCGGGGAGGAAGTAGTGGAAACTTTGGATATTGGCTGAAAGCGGAAGCTAAGGAAAATAGTCCTTTCTCGGAAAATGTATTATGGGGAAGAGATACCTTGTGAGGAACAAGAAACAGATTGCGGAAACTCCACCGGCTGGTACCATGGAGGTCCCGACCAATAATGAGAACTATGAGATGCAATTGGGGTATCCTATGGAAGCTCAACCCTCAGAATTACTTAAGTCAAAAGGGAAAGGTATAGCTAGTGAGTCCACGGTAGTAAAAGGCAAAAGAAACACAGGTTCTCTACTTCTTCTCTCGGATTCATCATGGGTAGAAACAGTGCTTGACAGCATAGCTACAAAAGACACAAAAAGAGTAAGAAGGGCCATATTCCCCGGCGAGCAAGAAAATGAAGAGGGCCAAGAGTTACAATTTACAGGGGATGGATGCAAACGCGATTGATGAGACTCTACTTCTCGAAACACCTATCCAAGTGGACGAGGGAGCGCATGAATGGGATTTGGTGGCTAGCCCTAATAAGCCACCGGGGGATAAATGAAAGTATTGAGCTGGAACTGTCAGGGATTGGGGTCTGCCCTGACGTTCCAGCATCTCAGAGCCCTTGTGGCTCTTGATAGACCCGACTTGGTGTTCCTTATGGAGACGAAGAATAGGAAAACAATGGTGGATAGAGTTAGACATCAACTTCAGTTCAAGGAGTCGTTTATCATCGATTCAATTGGCACGGCAGGGGGACTTATAGCAATGTGGAATGAGGAAGTAAAGGTGGAGGTACAGGAGCACTCAGAGGAGCTGATTGATATTACTTGCAGGGACCCTACTTATGGTACCCTGATGAGAGTATCCTTTCTACATGCATCTACTGATTTCCAAAAGAGGACTTGTTTATGGCAGAAACTTTGAGCAATCCACCATACCAACTCCCTACCATGGATTTGTATGGGGGATTTCAACGAGGTTCTTAATTTCTGGGAAAAGGATGGAAGACGAGGGATGGATCATTATCGGATGGTGGTTTTTCGGGAAATGCTGAATGACTGTGCATTAATGGATATTGAAAGCAAGAGTTGTGCCTATACATGGTCAAACAACAGAGTTGGAGAAAATTTGGTAAGAGAACGGCTAGATAGGGTGTTATGCAACGTAGAATGGAGAGTGGAGTTTCCAAATGCAGAGGCTGTTGCTTTGCCAGCATTAGGCTCTGACCATAGTCCTCTCATCCTCACTCTATATCCGAATATCTTAAGAAGGAAAAAAGAGTTTCGATTTGAGGCATATTGGTTAGAAGATCCAAAATGCAGGGATATTGTTAAAGGAGCATGGAATGATCACCATAACACATTGGGAGATGTAGTACAAAAATCACAAAAGGTGGCTGGTGCATTGGGAATATGGAGCAAAACGAAATTCTCGAACGCACATAAGGAAATTGAGCTTTTAAAGAGAAGACTAACTGTGTTGACTAATAGCCCAGAAGGTGCTAAGTACAGAGAGGAAATCCAACAAATTAAAGAGCGGATTGAACAGTTATGGAGGCAGGAAGAAATGTACTGAAGTATGAGATCCCGCATAAATTGGCTAAGGTGGGGGGATAGAAATTCCAAATATTTTCATGCTACTACGGTCCAGCGGAGGGTAAGGAATAGAATCACAATGCTGAAAATGGATGATGATCATTGGTGTCGGGAACCTGAAGCACTAAAGCGACACATTGGCCATTTTTACCAATCCCTCTACACTACTGAAGGTCCTAGAAATTTTCAACCAGTCCTAGATCAATGCCCACAACTTGTCAATGCGGAAATGAACGAGTCCTTGATGAGGAGGGTAACAATGGATGAAGTAAAAGAGGCGGTTTTCAAATGGGAGCCACTAAGGCACTGGACCGAGATGGGCTTTGTGGGCAATTTTATCATCATTACTAGACTGACATTCAGCAAGATGTATTCCAGATGGTTGATAGCTTCCTCAGTACGGGTACTTTCAATCCTAAACTAAATATGACACATATTGTTCTCATTCCAAAAGTAGTAAATCCATAAAATATCACTCAATATAGGCCCATCAGCTTATGTAATTTCAGTTATAAGCTTATTTCTAAAGTAATGGCTAACCGTCTTAAGCCATGGCTTTCGGAAATTATTGCAATAGAACAGAGTGCTTTTGTGAGTGGAAGACAAATACAGGACAATATCTTGATAGTTCAGGAGATGCTACATCAACTACGCATTCGAAAGAGGAAAAAGAAAGTTCAGGCAGTTCTTAAATTAGACATGCAAAAGGCCTATGATCGAGTTGAATGGGATTTCTTATGTGAGTGTATGATGAAAATGGGATTCTGCAAGGAATGGGTCCAGAGTGTGAAACAGTGCATCTCCACGGTATCCTTCGGTGTGAAAATTAATGGGGAGTCGATGCGAGTTCCATCCATCCCGAGGCATAAGACAGGGAGACCCACTTTCGCCTTACTTATTTATTATCATGGCAAATGTGCTATCCATACTAATGAGCAGGGCAATATCAGATGGAAGCTTGAGGGGAATAAAACTAAATAGGTGGTGTCCAACAATTTCTCATCTATTATTTGCCGATGACGCCATATTCTTCTTAGATGGAACGGTTATGGAACGTCAAAACCTGGCGAATATCCTAAATCAGTATTGCTATGCATCAGGGCAGGCCATCAACTTAAACAAGTCAGGTATTTTCTTCAGCCAAAATTGTCCACAAACTTTAAAGAGGAACTTGGCAAATCAATTATGAGTCCCTATTATAGACAAGACAGGCAAATATTTGGGAATTCCGTCTGACTGGGGGCAATAAAAAAAGAATATGTTTGCATGGATCCTAGCAAAGGTTAACTTGAAGCTAGAGGGCTGGAAGGAGAAATTGTTGACTAAAGCAGGGAAAGAGGTACTTATTAAAATAGTTGTACAAGCTCTACCACAGTATGCAATGTCTATTTTCAAGATACCGATATCTATTTGCAAAGCAATAGAAAAAAGAATTGCGTGCTTTTGGTGGAAACAAACTGTTGACCGAAAGGGAATTCATTGGAAGAACTGGGAATCTTTGAGAACAAGGAAGGATACAGGAGGATTGGGGTTTAGAGACTTAGTTGCTTTCAACAAGGCCATGCTCGGGAGACAAGCATGGCGACTTGTTCAGGATCCAAATTCCCTATGGACAAAAATTGTTAAAGGTATTTATTACCCACAAGGAGAGTTTTGGCATACTGGTAAGGGAACTCGCCCCTCATGGGGGTGGCAAAGTTTGCGACGGGAAGGGAGGTGATTGAATCGGAGATGAGATGGCTAGTGGGTGATGGTAAGCGGATCGAATCGGGAAGATGTTTGGCTACCTAGAGGCCGTATTGGAGGAGCTGCAACTCTAAATGAGCCAAAGATTGTCAAGGAATTGATTGTACCCGAAGAAAAAGAATGGAATGTAGCGAAGCTAAAGGAAATGTTTGACGAGGATGTTATCCACGAGATCCTTTCAATACCGCTCAGCTCAAACCCATCAATGGACAGACTAGTGTGGACGGGCAATAATACGGGCTCCTATTCGGTCAAAAGTGGCTACAACAAAATATGCTCCTAGAAAAAACAGCTTAAAGCGAACCAAGCATCATCGTCATATCAGCCACCCCGAGTTCTATGGACCACAATTTGGCAAACCCAACACTACCCAAAGGTGCAATTTTTCCTATGGAGCGTATGCAATAATGCGCTGCCAACAAGAGAAAATCTCTATAGGAGAAAAATGATACCCGATCCACTCGCCCAATTTGCCACGATGCCCCAGAAACTCTCGAGCATCTCCTCCTCTTATGTTCCTGGACGAAATGGATATGGTTAGATCCCCGCATTAAATTGAATACAGCCGTCGAGAAAGTTACAAGGATGGATAAATGGATCTCGGAGAACTTGCTTCACCAGAATGAGTGGAAATCAAACGCACTCCTTGCAGGTATTTTATGGTCGATATGGAAAGCAAGAAACGCATGGGTTTTCGGATCCAAGTAGACTAAAACCACAAAAAATTGTGGAGGAAGCCAGCTATGATCTTGAACTCTACGAAAAATGGAGCTCCAAAGACTACAACGTAGAACGAAAAGGAAAAGGAAGGTTGGCTAGAGGAGGAGTGGATACCACCGACAACAGGCGAGCTGAAATTGAACGTGGATGGGTCTTGGTGTAGCGCTTCGAAACAGGGAGCGGTGGCTGGGATTTGCAGAGACCATCGCGGGTGTCTTGTGGGTGGATTCGCCAAGAAAGTCCTTGCTCCGTCTGCCCTTGTCGTAGAAACCGTAGCTCTAAAGGCAGGGCTGCACTTCGTGGAGAAGACACGCACGGATGGTCTTCAGTTCAACGAACAGGGGCAAACAAGTACAGCAGTTCCTGTTCAGATCGTGACCGACAATTTGACAGCAGCATATGCCATCCTGGGCCGGGCTGAAGTTCCCTGGGCTGTTCAGTCGGTGGTGGCAGATTGTCAACAACAGCTGGGCTCTTTACCTGGAGTATCCGTTGGCGTCAGTCCGAGAGAAACGAATCGGGCCGCGGACTGGATCGCGAAGGCTTGCTGCGACGATTCCCTTGCGACGAACTGGCTGTCTCATCCTTCTCACTGTCTTACGTCTCTTTTATGTTTGGACTTGGGTAAATGTCCTCGTTTTGTTCCTACGAAGTAATGAAAGAAATCTCTTTGGACCAAAAAAAAAAAAAAAATGCCACAACTGGCCTATTAAAAAAGAGCTATACTTGCTTTCGAATTGATCTTTGATTGGTGGGTGACCCACTCGAATGACATAACTAATTGCACGAAGAAAAAATAGACCGCATATGATTGATGGGTTGGAGGCAAGGGATGACAATCTTTCGTCCCGCTATTGTATCTTTGGAACTGTCCCAACAAATTCAATCTTGCTTATTTAGAAATGTTAACACTCGAATAATCAAGTTTAAGATGATAGAAATACAGTAGGGGATTGAAGATTCCAATTCGACGGTAAGGTCGTTGAAGGTATTGTTAGTCGAAGTATCGTATTGATGACATTTGACTGTGTAACTCATCAATTAAATGATGAATTGGAGGTAAGAATGAATCGTTCCAAAAAGAATGTACGCTGTCAATAAAAATATTTATCTTGGCAGGTGGTATATCATGTGGATATCTATTTAATAAATGTGGTATCATTCTTAGATCGATGTGCTTGTGTGTCATTTGGATAACACGGGTTGAAGTTAGATTTTCCATCGTGAAGTTCACAAATGACCCTGCCACATGGCTCGGGAGAGCTTCATTAGCCACTGTTACAGCAGATATAGGTAGATGTTCCAAGACTATTTTGTGTTTATTATCATTAGAAATCTGAGCGTCCTGTATATCCCTATTCTTAGGCAAGGATTAGAAGACAAATTAAGCTCAATTTGGAGATGCACATACGTTGGGTATCTCTGTATTGGGTTGTTCTTCTTCTGCATTTAGTGGGATCATGTTTTGAGGGGGTTGTGGCCAGAATGAAATGTCCCTATGTGGGATCATGTTTGGATCGCGAAGAGACTGATTGGGCAAATTACTCGGGCAATGGAGGAAAGGCTAATGAACTTGCTCCTACAGTGCTTATGACATCAGAGCTTGGGTATGGCATGGCACGGAATGAAGTGTCTCTCCAGGCATCTTCATTGCTCACAGTCACAGGCTGATGTGGACACTCTTCAACATTGCCTCGTCTATTGCTCGATTCCACTGCTCTTTTACCCTTCAACGCAGTGAGGGCTTCTGACCTCACTTGGCCATCGACGACCTTGCAGCTATGAATCCCATATCCTCCAACTCCAGCAAAGTGGGCCTTGATCATTGTCATTTTTCCGGCATTCTCATTTCTGCAGAGCTTACACTTCCACTTGCTACTAGGCAGAACCAGCTCCCATAATGGATCAGTCGCTCTCGGCATTTCCTCTGTCTCCCACAGAAGAATAAATCGACATGTTTCAAGTGACTGGGTACCAACAAGGAAATAATTTTTGTTGTTTTCAAAGTTTTCTTCTCTTTTGAAAGGCGGGTTTCTGTCTTGTTCACTGTTCATGCTTGTGCAGTCTCTCCTGGATAATTTCTCAATTGCCATGGCCTTGCTGCGTTGAATATGGCAGTTTGTCGCAGCCAAGCACTAGTCTTGTGATTGCCAGTTAAAGATTGCAAGAGAGTGCAACCTCATTTGCAAATCTACAATCATCGAGCTCAAAATCTCACCCTGGGATGTGATGCAGACTAGATTATATAGCATCTCTGACCAAGCGCTGGACCGACAGCTTAGCAATTTATGAAATTTATTTTGACACAGCCAAAAAAGTCTTCGCTCTTTACTCACCGGAAACGTTGATTATCTTATGAAATAGAGAGCGCATTCTGGAAATAAACTCCAGAACAGTTGTTTCTGAAAAAGACCAGACAAAACGCAACTCTCTGTTTAATCTTTTTTTAGTTGAAGTGCCAAAAATAGCTCGAGAGATCGCTAAAACGATATATACAAGTAAATTTTGGTAAGACTTGGTCACCGCAACTCTCTGTTTAATCTTTTGTTAGTTGAAGTGATATGATGCGTACTAGAAGAAGAACCAAAGCTGCTCTTGAAATTCGAAGGCACAGATCGTCATTACCATCCAAAATTCCAACCAAGAGTGGGGTTTGTCTGCACCAATGCAATTTTAAGAGGAGCAATTTGCAAGAGGTTGTCGTAGTCATAGTCAAACGACAATAGGTTCCTGGCGAACAAACGGTGGGTGTCTGGCCTGGGAAAAGTCAAAAAAAAAAAAAAAAAAAAGGGCTTGCTGAATGCGTATGAGAAAAAAGAGAAAAGAGACTTGGCTATGGTCAAAGTCTTCAACCTCACTTCAGCTCCTAGAAGGTAAATAATAATAATCTTCAGTTCTGCATTACTCAAGTCGACAACAATTTTTAGGGTGACCTTTTACTCTGGATGCGATTTGGAAAGGAATACAGCAAATGGATATGAACTCCCCATTTCCTCGTTTCCATTCATTATTATATCATCCTTCCTAAATGATCAATCGCACATCATTGCATTCTCAACTAAATTTTATGAAGATAATTGAGACAACTTGAAATCTCGGCGGTAGCATGAGCTTTTAGATTCTGCTACTTGTATGGTGAATTCGGGAGCTGCACGTGCCTTTTGGGAAGGTCCGAATTGGTTACATTCTCCTCATCATTTTGGTGAATATGCAATGTCAACCAAAGCTTCTGGTACCGAATTCTAGATGGAAGCTCGGAATGATGGAATTCTGCTGTGGACGGAATGAGAAAGTCCCGCTCTGTTCAATTTTGTTCTGATCAGGGAGAGATTGGAACGCCATCCAGCAACCGAGGATCAAATGAATTCAACTCATCTAATATAAGACAGGATGATGCAGTTGCAACCACGGCGAGCGAAGGTTCTTTGGAGCTGTCTTTCTTGCTCATGGATCGATGCTAAGTCGGTGGAATGTTAGAATTCAATAACCGAATGCAGGGTCGGCCTTCGACTTTCCCTTCCACTCTATCCTCAACTCTTTACGCTCAATTGCTTTGTGGACTTCCGCGCGCACATTGACTATCTTTCTCCCTTCCTCAGATTTTGAAAGTAGATAGTATCATAGGATTCTACTCGTTTGCTTGGTGGGTTCCTTTCGTCCCTCTAATCCGACATCAATGACACGGCAACTAACGCAGCAAACTCCAAAACCTCTCTCTCTCTCTCTCTCTCGCCGAGAGCGTTTCTCTCCCTCTCATGGGAGCTTTCTTCTCCCGGTCTCGATCCGGGAGTTTCTTTTCATCCCGTTTACCATTTTATTTCTCTCTTTCTCGGCGTGCTGCGTTTGCTCCTCTATTGAAGGTGGCCGATTCGACGGACGAGTGAGATCCCCCACGTTTTAGAAGTTTTCCCCTGCTCACCCTACGAGGAAATCCAAACCTCTCATTAAAAAACAGTTACCTGGACCCATATTCAGATCCCACGTCACGAATTCCTTCATCTTTAGCCGGTTTGAGATTTAGCCCTCCTTCCGACAACCGATTTGAGACGTCCACCTACTTTCTCCGTATCTTGCGAAGATATGTGGAAGTGTGCATACCAAGTTTGGTTTATTTTCTAGCAGAAAGGTGTTTTCCATGAGAAACCATAGATTAGCGGTTGGCTCTCTATTCAAATATGGTTTGACTTTTCTTTTTTGGGATAAATACATCAGAAATCCTAAAACTTATCATAAAAGTGCAATTGAGTTCTAAAACTTTCAAAAATGCAATTAAGTCATAAAACTTATCACAAAAATGTAATCGAGTTTTAAAAATTTTAAAAAATGTAATCAAGTCTTAATACTTATTATAAAAGTGCAATTGAATCCTAAAATTTTCAAAAAAAATGCTATCAATGAAAAGATTTGATTTGACCAATTTGACAAGTTTTAGGACTTTATTGCACTTTTTGAAAGTTTAGGATTCGATTGTACTTTCGTGACAAATTTTAAGACTTAATTGCATGTTTTAAAAGTTTTGGGATCATATTGCACTTTGTTCACAAATTTTAGGATTTCTAATGCAATTATCCCTTCTTTTTTTGGTTGAAAGTGACAGATAGTTGAGGAATGACTCTTTTTCTATGTTTAGTAGAAACATGGAGGCAAGCCAAATTATGCTCATATTGTAGCCATCAATATTATAGCTTGGAATTGTCGAGGCATTGTTGAGAACTTGACGGTGAGAGAGTTGAAGGCTACATGCCGATCTTGTAACCAGGATATTGTGCTTCTATTGGCCACAGAATGTGATACTAGATGGATAATGATTCTCATCGGAAGGATTTAATTTACTTAGTCATTCTCAATTCCGGTAGAAAATACTATGTGCGGATTAGCAGTCATGGGTAAAGATCTTGTAGCTTTATCCTTTTCTTTTGTAGGCAAAAACCAAATCCATATTGAGGTTTCTAACAAAGAAAATTCGGAACAATTGTGATGGCTTTCATTGGCATACTCACCTCTTTATCGTGTTCTTAAAC
Source organism: Eucalyptus tenuipes (assembly GCA_014182365.1). NCBI lineage: Eukaryota > Viridiplantae > Streptophyta > Magnoliopsida > Myrtales > Myrtaceae > Eucalyptus > Eucalyptus tenuipes. The sequence continues at coordinate 7,948,873 of CM024542.1, forward strand.
GAGTGTTTTGGGAAGAATTCATAAGTCGGGTTCAAAAATTGGGAGAGGGCTGGATTGGAATTGAAAACTTTAATGAGACTATTGCTGATGCATCCAATAAAAGGGGCTCGAGCCCATCTCGTCACTTTCTAGTGGACTTTATGGATCTATTGGGGTATGTCGATTTTAGGTTCAAAGGCAAACCTTATACTTGGACCAATGGCATAAAGGGCTTTACAAGCATTCCGAATAGATTAAATCTATTGCATTAATACCAAATTAACTCTTAAACCTTTTAATTGAGCTAATTTAATCATAATTTTTTTTTCATATTTGTATCAATTCAATTTATTTGGCTAATTTAGATTGAAAATCGCTGATATGGACATCGGCCATTCTGCAACATTGATGTAGACACATTTTAATAATTTTTTTGTGAATTTTCAATAATTTTTTGATTTTTTATGGTGGCCACAGGAAAAAGTAGCAAAGAAAAGGGAAAAGGAAAATAAATAAATAAAAATCACAAAAATATTTAAAATTTATCCACGTCGATGTCAATCATGCTACGTAGGACAACCAGTCTCTATGTCAGCGATTTCTAGCCTAAATTGGCTAAATGAATTGATTTGGTACTAATATGAAGAAATTTATTACTAAACTGTTTAATTTAAGAGTTTGGAGCTGAATTAGTATCAGTGTAATAGATTTATGACTTTTTTAGTACTTTTCTTGTTTGATAGACACCCACTCTCCGAGGAATAGTGTGTTGAGGGATTATACAATTCCCATTCATTTATTTTTTTTACCCTTTTATGAAATAGCAAATAGAACTACGCATTGGAAGGTCGGTTCAGCTTGGTCCGATAAAGATTGGGCCATGTGAGGGCCCATTCTCATACATAACACGGATAGCTCCTCTTTCTTTTTTTTTTCTTTTTTTTTTTTTCATGTAGAATTCACCTATTCGATCTAATTTTGCCAAACTTGTCATCCTCGAAACATGCTAGGGATTTTACAACGTTTTAGCTCCATCCATCCTCGCCTAATGACTGCGAATTCAAGCTCCAACCTTATTAATGGAGTAGCTTAGAAGTGCCAATAGTTAGAGAGCATCAACATAAGTCGTTCCACTTTAGTATCCTGAAAAATCTTCCGTCCGAAGTCAACAAATGCATGCAATCGCTCAATGTGTACCACTTTCGAAATGCTTCCTTTGGCCAATCTGCCGGATGTATTCTTCCACTTGAATTCTATAATGTATTTCTTAATCAATGACCAGGAACAGGAACAAAGATAAGATAATGTAGTTAATTGGAATTATCTCTTTTCTTGGTGACGTGATGAATTTTCTTGCTGCATATGAACAAGTTTGTCAACACGCTGGGAATTCGGTCCAGGACCGGAACTTCCCTGATTGAGCTTCAAAGTAGAATAATGACCCCTAGAAAGATGGGAAGATGGAAAGATGGAAACCATTAGTCTCAAAGTTGAGAATTTTTATATTGGAGCTTGTTGACGAGTGCGTTCTGGACACAAATTTGTGCCTCGAAAATATTGGAAAATGAATATGAAGTAATCTAATATGTTGCAAAGCGTTTAAGCAGGACCTTAAAAGGAACTGGTTTTGACTTTCTCTGGATGGCAAGATGGTTTGAACAGACTGAATTCCATCACTAGGCTTTCGGATGGAAGACTCTGATGAAGACAGCTTGGATTCTCTGTCCGGCCCAGAGAAAATGAGCATGGAGACTGACGTCACGGTGTTGAATGGACTATGAAGGGTCGATAAGACAATGGGAAATTCGTGATTTCTTAGTCAAAGTAATGAACTTTAGTCAAAGTTTTATTGTCAGATGAACATCTTACCCGTGATCCTCCCTCTTATTTCCGCTACTGTTAGTCAAATTCTGACGTTTAAAGTTGAAAACGCATACTTTATTCTCATTGAACAAGCCATTCACAAAGTCCACGCTTCTCATATTTTTCGCCTCTAACTACGTTAATCAAGGCAAATGGCAGTCTCTTTACCCCTTCAGAAACAAAGCTTAAACCTTGAACATCAGCAGGATGGATAACCTGTGTCTTTTGCTTGTCACAGGAAGTCTGGTTCTGTTCTTCTTGCGCTTTGCGGTGGCAGTCGACACTATTGATGCATCTCAACCGTTAAGTGACGGGAAGACAATAGCTTCGAGAGGAAGAACTTTTGAGCTGGGATTTTTCAGTCCGGGCAGATCGAGGGGCCGTTACTTGGGAATTTGGTACAAGAACATCCCACTTAGAACTGTTGTTTGGGTTGCAAATAGAAGCAACCCAATCAATGACTCTAGTGGCATGTTGATGATCAATAACACAGGTGATATAGTCCTCCTAAGCCACAAGAGCAGCGTCATTTGGTCCACGAAAACCACTAGACAGGCCGAGAATCCGGTTTTACAGCTCTTAGATAATGGAAATCTTGTGCTGAGAGAAGACAATGATGACGGTTTGGACACTTATTTGTGGCAAAGCTTTGATTACCCAACCGACACTTTTTTGCCAGAAATGAAGCTTGGATGGGACTTGAAGACTGGTCTCAATCGGCAGTTATCTTCTTGGAAGAGTCCAGACGACCCTTCTCCAGGAGATTTCACTTGGGGAATGGCCAACCGTAATTTCCCTGACGTTGTAGCATGGAAGGGCCCCGACAAGTACTTTAGGAGTGGACCATGGAATGGCCTTCGTTTCAGCGGGGCACCGCAGCAAGGGTCCAATTCCATCTTCTGGTATAATTTCGTATTCGATGGAGATGAAATTTATTATATGTATCACGTCACAAACAAATCTGTGCTTGTGAGGAGCGTCTTGAATCAAACGAACTACTTGTGGGAGCGGTCCATGTGGAGCGAAGCGACTCAAAGCTGGAGGCTTTTCCTAACGGTTCCAAAGGACTACTGCGACACCTATGGCATTTGTGGTGCCTACAGCAAATGCATGACTAACCAGCTGCCGTATTGCCAATGCTTAAAAGGATTCACACCTAAAAACCCGGATGAATGGAACTCCACTGATTGGTCGCAAGGATGTGATCGGAACAAGCCTCTGAACTGCAGCACCCACGACAGCGACGGATTCGTAAAGTATTCTAACATGAAATTGCCAGATACTACTCATTGTTTAGTGGATAGTACCTTGAGCCTTGAAGATTGCAGGACCAAATGCTTGAACAACTGTTCGTGTACAGCATATTCGAACTCAGATATCAGAGGACGAGGAAGCGGATGTGCAATGTGGCTTGGAGATCTGATAGATATGAGACAGTATCCAGATGCTGGGCAAGTTCTATATGTACGGATGCCAGCTTCTGAAATAGGTACTATCTTGTTTTGGCATCTCTTAGAAAAGTAGATCTTGCACTGGATCTCCTTTTCATCGATCATTCATTTTCCTTTCCAAAGTGAGCACTCACATTGCAATAGTTACCCTTCATATATTCAGCATTTATATGTTTCTTATGCGAACTCTTCAATGGAGCAGGGAAGAGTAAGTCCAAGGTGTGGATAGTTCTCATAGTCGTCTTGGCAATTGCCACAGCTATTGGCACGCTTATTGCCATCTATTGCACACGCAGAAGAGGGAAAAACTTCAGAGGTACAGATTTCTTCTCATGACTATCCTTACAGAACTTACTTTTCATGCCCAAAAAACAATTTTTTTGGTCCAGGAAAAGAGAAGAGTACAAGGAGAATTACTACCTCCGATTCTGATAACTAAAAATTTGGCATAGTCGAGAGTTGCATGATACCACATAAATTAGCTTGTTTGCTGACTTGATTAGAATTGGAACCTACAGTACTTACGGTATCACATGTTTCTATGCCTCCTCTTACTTGCACTAGGTACCTCCCCATCTTCCATTTTAGATGTAGCGGAAAATATATCTGAAGGTCAAGAGAGTGAACGCCCCGACGATGACTTGGAGCTCCCATTATTCGACCTACATACAATTGCTGAATCCACAAATGATTTTTCGATGAGGAACAAGCTAGGTGAAGGCGGTTTTGGACCTGTATATAAGGTAGAACAAAATTTGGACTGGATAATCTGAAACATAGCTTAATGATCCGGCAATTGGAATTGAATCTTCCCATTGTTTGTATTTTCAGGGTATACTCGTTGATGGACGAGAAATCGCTGTGAAGAGACTTTCAAGTAGGTCTAGGCAAGGACTGAGGGAGTTCAAAAATGAGGTCAAACTAATTGCGAAGCTTCAGCACCGAAATCTAGTAAAGCTTCTTGGTTGTTGCATCCAGGGAGACGAAAAAATGCTGATCTACGAATACATGCCTAACAAAAGCTTGGATGCCTTTATTTTTGGTAACCTAGTTGATGTATTTCTGTTCAAATTTAAAATGCAGACATTGCCTGAAAAGAAAAAGATATCACGGCACACGGGACTGACTTGACTAAAACTTGACAGATAAAGAGAGAAGTAAGCTGTTGGATTGGCACAAGCGGTTCAATATCATCTGTGGTGTTGCTAGGGGCCTACTTTATCTTCATCAAGATTCAAGGTTGAGGATAATCCACCGGGATCTCAAAGCGAGTAATGTCCTACTTGACAATGAGATGAATCCAAAAATTTCAGATTTTGGCATGGCTAGGATATTTGGAGGAGATGAGACAGAAGGAAATACCAACAGGGTGGTTGGGACATAGTAAGTATCTTGCAGTATGCTCTGCATAGGGTGAAAAGGATGGGTTCTGATTCCATTTTAATGCATGTTCTGATATTTGCTTATGTTGCTCAGTGGCTATATGGCACCAGAATATGCCATTGATGGGCTATTTTCAGTTAAATCGGATGTGTTCAGCTTTGGCATTTTGGTCCTCGAAACTGTAAGTGGAAAAAGGAACAGGGGATTGTATCATTCGAATCAGAGTCTGGTCGGCCATGTGAGTAAATTATTTTATATAATTTTTGTAATTTTAAGTAGCTTTATGGTCCAATGAAGTTCCTGAAATTATTCATTCTGTAGGTGTGGGAGTCGTTCCAAGCAGGCAAGTCTTCCGAATTGATCGACCCATGCTTGGCAGACACATCCAATTTATCTCAAGTGTTACGATGTGTTCATATTGGTCTCCTATGTCTGCAAGAACATCCAGAGGATAGGCCTAGCATGTCATCGGTTGTGACGATGTTGAGTAGTGACAACTCGTTGGCGGTGCCTCAACAACCAGGTTTCCTCGTGGAGAGGAATCTGCACAGAGGAAATTCCTCTTCTGGTGTTGACTCGTCTGTTGTCAATGAAATCACTTTTACACTTCTAGAGGCCCGATGAGAAGACGGGAACTTGTCGCAGTTTTGCATTTTGCTGTACTTGTTTAGTCCATTAATATACGTTAAGACTTCAGAATTCATGTTATGCCTGTGCAGCTGTAAATGGTTTGTATGGGTCACACTTGACAAACTCGTAATAGGACATAAACCAGGGAGTTTCCATTAATTCTGTCAAGGAAAATGATAGGCTATTAAGGGTGTGTTTGGGAGTGGCATTTGGAAGCCACTTTGAACGCCCAAAGCTCCTTGGGCTAATTTGTGAGTGTTTGGCAAAAATTTTCAAACCCCATTTGGAAATGCCAAGCCTTCCCAAGGCTGAAAGCCCAAGGTAGGTGGGGGGTTGCCTTGGGCTTTCAGCCTTTTCGGCATGCTGAGGGTTTAGCTGAATAAAAAAATTTCTTCCCAAATTGTCCTCAATAATTTTCGTTTTTCCGGTTTTACCCTCGACTGTTCATCTTTTTCCATCTTCTTCTTCATGAGCGGTTGTCGACGAAGGGCACGAAGTCTCCGGCGACCGTCACGCCCACCACGCCGACCCGCCGCCACGACCTCCCGCCGCGGCCGCGCGACCCTTTGGCGAGGGTCGCGTGACCCCGATCGAGAGGTCGCCGCGGAGGTCGCGACCCCGAGGGTCGCGCGACCGATGTGGTCGCCGGTTGCGACTTTCGGGTGACAGGCGACCTCCGCGGTGGTCGCGACCGCGACCTTTAGGCGACCTTCGTGGAGGTCGCGACGCAGATCCGCTAGCGACCGATCTGCGTCGTCGGCCGTGCTTCGGGCGACCTCCGCGGAGGTCGCGACGCAGATCTAGTAGCGACCAGATCTGCGTCGCCGGCCGTGCTTCGGGCGACCTTCGCGGCGCGGTGGGTCGCGCGACGGCGCGGCGAGGGTCGCCGCGACCCTCGCCGGATCGCCTACCCTTCGCCGGTGCGAAGCCTTGGTCGGCGGTAACCGGCGAAGCCTTGGCCGGCCAACTTTCCTTTTTTTTTTTTTTTTTTTTAATAATGAAAGTCTTTTGCAAATTTAATTTACCCAAACACTATTTTGCACAAGAATACTTCACAATGGACTTTCACAAATAAATTTACCAAACATACTTTGCATTTTGAAAAACACCCTTTGAGTAAAGGCCTTTACATTTTCTCAAGAACTTTTCCCAAAAGTCTTCCCAAACACACCCTAAGACTTGATAATGATTCAACAGTTTCAGGGTACAACTCAATTGTACTCTAACAAAGTAAAACCAGCAAAACTGCTTGCTTTATTCTGATTTCAACCTCTGATCTGATCTGCCAACTAAGATTTATCTGATTTTGATTATGTTTCCTCAATGCTCCTAATTTCACTCACTTGTTCTATTTCCTTGTTTCTTCAGTGGAAGTCAAATGACGTAGTGAATTCTAGAAGATTGCTCATCCTGAAAGAAATCATAACCGGTCATGGAACCCACCAGAAGTACTTATTTTTTGCCGGGGAGCTAGTTTTCTAAAACAAAAGACAGTCACAAATCATGAATAGTTATTAACCAAGAACGGCTATGTACAGACAACACCTGTAAATAAGTAACATCCTCGGCAGTGGATCTTAAGGGCTCACTAACAATGAAATGGCTAAGCAAAAAGTTTCATAGGCACGGATTACAAATGTAAGAAGTTGCTGGATTTTAATCGAGCCTCAATAAGTGTAAAAGTAACTTCATTTACTGATGATGATTTGTGCTTGCTGAATGAGGAATTTTCTCTATGCTGATTTCTGTCTACCAGGAAACCTGATCGCCAAAGATTCACGTCCGAGAAAAGAAACATTCAATCCCTTCAACTTCGAATTAAGAGAACAAATCCTGTGCCCTTCTGGTTCGGCATGAACTGCTACCCCAAAACTGAGACTGTCATCATTGGATCAACATTATCTGGCAGAAAATGAATAGAAAATTGTTTGCTTTTCATTGAACCGACAATGACAGATTGAATTTTGGGTTAATTGAAATTATAAACAGTCTTTTGAAACTAAAGAACATTGCTTGCTTTTCTTTGTTTAGAGAGCAAACCATTATTCACTCTAGCCTTTATTCCATTAAAAAATTTACAGTAGATGGAATCCGACTGGTTTTTCAATAACGTGCATTCCATTTACACAGAGGATTAGTCCATTAATTGCAATACTGTTCGAAGTTAACTCAGTTTCACACTTGGCCTCTTAAGTTCAAAAGCTCATATTATTTACCCTGAAATATGTATTTTGATGCCAACCAATCAGTTGGCATCAACTGTGGCACCCTAATTTAGACAGAGATATAAACAGGGTTTGCTCACCTGGAATGAGGTTGAGGACCAACATAGATCAGACGAGCACTCCATTTAAGCAAAAACAAAATCCTTCAAGAAGTGCGGAATTTGTTAAACCATTAGACGAGGACCTCAATATGTTAGATTCATGATACTATTTTAGCTCCATCTTTTTGGCCGAACGAACTGCGAAATTCGCTCATATGTCCTCTTCAATGACCAAGAATCAAAGAAATGACGCAATCTTAAGGAAGCTGAAAGAATACTATATCTTTCCTGCACAAAACCCAGCATCTTATTCAAATGGAAAGAAAAATCGGCTCTATCTAAAAAGCATAACCTCCTTAGTGGCTGATTTTGTCTCTATTTCTCTTTCAAAGATATCCCACTTCACTAGAGGCAGCTAAAATTTCACCATTGTGCTGTATAAAAAAGGTCGTCAAACAACTGAAATAAGAGAGGACACATCATTCTACACAACTTTGGTCCTTTTCCAACTACTAATGGCATATAATTAATGTCATGCATTAAACATTAAGTTACACCTTCTCCTCTCGTTTTCCTTTTCTTGCAGACACAATTAACTGTCAAAATAATCAGAGCAAGGTCATAAATCTGGACAAGAATTTACAGAACCATGTTGATGGGTCTTCTATCGACCCTCCAAAAGTGTAAAACTAACTTCATTAGCTGACGACGATTCAACCTTGCTGGATGAGGAACTTTCTTTACGGGGATATCTGTCCACAAGGAAACCTGGTTGTTTGGGCACAGGCAGTGTATTCTCACTGCTGAACATCATCAGGATCTGTGACATCGTTGGCCTATCCTCAGGATGCTCTTGCAGGCACAACAGAGCAATATGAATGCAACGCAGCACTTCAGATAGAGTGCATGTATCTACTGAGTCCATATCAATCAGTTCGATTGATTTGCCTGCTTTGTGCATTTCCCAGGCCTAAAATACACCAGTGAAAAACCAATCATTCTTCAGGCAACTCTAGTCAGCAGATAAACCAATGAATTCAAGTACTTAAACTTACATATCCAATGAGGTTGCTCTCCGAATGATATAATCCTCTGTTTCTTTTTCCACTTATAATCTCTAGGACCAAAATGCCATAGCTGAAGACATCCGATTTAACTGAGAACAGCCCGTCAATTGCATATTCGGGTGCCATATAGCCACTGAGGGACACAATTGAAATTGGAAAGCATTAAATACGGAAGCTTTATAACTTCTCCACACTATAAAATGAGCAGAAGCAACACGTACTAGGTGCCTGCCACTCTACTTGTATTCCCTTCTGTTTGATCTCCGCCAAACATTCTAGCCAGGCCAAAATCTGAAATTTTAGGGTTCATCTCAGCATCAAGTAAGACATTACTTGCTTTTAGATCTCTATGTATTATCCTCAATCTTGAATCTTGATGAAGATAAAGAAGGCCCCTTGCAACACTGCAGATAATGTGGAACCGCTTACTCCAATCCAATAGTCTTCCTCTTGCCGGATCTAGCATGTTGTCATTCAACTTCAGCCCAATTTCTAATTATGTTTACAATAAAATAAACAACATATTCAAATGTGGACCAAATATATTTACTAAATTACCAAAGATAAAGGCGTCCAAACTTTTGTTTGCCATGTACTCATAGACAAGCATTTTTTCTTCTCCCTGAATGCAACAACCAAGAAGCTTTACTAGGTTTCGGTGCTGGAGTTTTGCAATCAATGTGACTTCATTCATGAACTCCTTCAATCCTTGTCTAGAGATAGTTGAAAGTCTCTTCACAGCAATTTCTCGTCCATCTACCAGTGTACCCTGAAATGTCACATACTGTAAGATCTACAATAGTAAATACATCTCCATGTTTCTGATCATCCAATCAAAATATTTCCAGTTACCTTATATACAGGTCCAAAACCACCTTCACCGAGCTTGTTTTCGATTGAAAAATTGTTTGTGCATTTGGCAAGTGTAATTAGATCAAAGAGTGGGAGCTCCAGGTCATCTTTGGTACCTTCTTTCTCTAAAACTTCTGTCACATTTTCGGTTCTCTCTGAAATAGAAAAGATTCATTTATGTAATGCAAGAGACAAGAGAAGGCTGATATATAGTTTGGGTAATTTTAACACTAATTACTCCATTTAATTTAGCAAAGAAATGTTCTACAGTGTGTATGACAGAGTCAATTATCAAATAATGCAGTAGCTTTTTAACCGATTGATGAAAAACAGTGAAGCTTATGTAGGGAATACATTCAATTCAGGATGTGGATCAAAAGAGTGAGCAGATGATCTTAGGGTATTACTGTTTGCTGTGTTTCTCAATTTATACTGCCTGTTCCCATTTTATCTGCGTTTGGCATTAAGTGAGATTAAGAACCAAAAAGGTCCAATTTTTCTTCAATACAGTCAGCTCTACTGTCAAATCAACCCTGACTTCTATGATTAGGACATGTTACACAGGCCGACTGGTTGCATGTATAATCACTAAATGAAGTATGAGAACTCCATTCAAGCACATGACATGAACAGCAAACTGAAGATCCAACACTTATGTAGCTGAAATAAGAAAAAATGGTAATCTGCAGTGTATGGAAGTCAAGAGTGTTTCAGTAAAAAAAGGAAAGTCAACACCACTAGGATGAGCCTTCTTGCAATTTGGCAACTGTCGCCTCAACTTTGCTTACTGTAATCAATAAGTGGAGCAGCTCAATATGTCTCAACTATTCTCTATCATGTAAATCCAGAAAAAAAAAAAAAAATCACCTAGTAAAAATTAACTTTAAAGTACTGTCACAATGGGGCATCATGGAACTCTGTAAATGCTAATCAAATTTGAAGATTGCTGTAGGTCTTCTTTTGTTTGTAAAAAGTCAAGATATTGAAGTAGCCATTCACCGACCAAAAAAAAAAAAAAAAAGTAGCCATTCATCTTTTCAAACATTGAATTAAACAAAAAGCTGCAATAATTTTAACTTGCAAACAGCTTAAGAAGCATCTGTACCTCCAGATTTCATTCTGCTTTTGACAACAAAATAGAGGGCCGTGAGCATGGCAGCAAGTAATCCGATTGCTGGAATGACAATGGCAGTTATCAACAGTTTGCGCTTACTCTTTCCTGCTCCATTGAATTGCACATGAAGAGCATATAAGTCAAAAATAATCAAGAAGTCACTATAATCATCCAGCTCCCTGCTAAGATCTTTTAAGTGGCCACATTGAGTCGATACCTATTTCAGAAGCTGACATCCGAATGTATATGTCTTGACCGCCACTTGGAAACTGTCTCATATCAATAAGATCACCAAACCACAACACACAACCGCTACCTTTCCCACTTATATCTGAGTTTGTGTAAGCTGTACATGAACAGTTCTTCAAGCATCTCGTTCTGCAGTCCTTGAGGCTTAAGCTGCTATCTACCCATGTATATGTTGTAGCTGGCAATTTCATCTGAGTATATTTTATAAATCCATCACCATCATTGCAACTCAAAAGCTCATCCCTGACACATCCCTGTGACCAATCGTTTGAGTTCCACTTGTCCAGATACTTGGGCGAAAATCCTTTCAGGCACTGGCAATACGGCAACTTGTCAGTCAAGCATTTGGTATAGGCACCACAGAGGCCATAATGGTCACAATAGTCCTTTGGAACTGAAAGGAAGAGCATCCAGCTTAGAGAATCTTCATTATAAGTGGAGAGTTCCCATAGAGAGGTAGTTTGATTCACAACAATCCTAACGAGCTGTGATTTGTTCTCCACATCGAATGTATGGTACACCTCAGTTCCATTGTTTATGAACTTATATGAAAAGACAGGATTGGCTCCTGACTGTGGTGCGCCGCTGAAACGGAGTCCATTCCAAGGTCCACTTCTGAAGTACTTATTTGATCCCTTCCATGCTACAAGCTCAGGATAGTTACTTCTCTCCAACCCCCAAGTGAAATCTCCAGGAGATGGGTCATCAAGACTCATCCAAGAAGTTAAGTGCCGTTCTAGACCACTATTTGCATCCCATCCGATCTTCATGTCCGGCAAAAATGTGTCAGATGGGTAATCAAAGCTTTGCCATATGTAAGTATCCGGACTGCCATTTCCATCGTCTCTCAGCACAAGATTTCCACTATCCAAGAGCTGTAAAACTGGAGTTTGGGCCTGTTTCGTAGAGTTAGTTGACCAAATGACACTAGTATTCTGGCTGAGGAGGACAAGATTGCCTGTGCTGACAACCATCAACGTGCCTGAAGAGTCACTGATTGGCTTGCTTCTATTTGCAACCCAGACAACGGTTCTTACAGGGACATTCTTATACCAAATTCCCAAGTATCGATCTGTGAGATTACCTGGACTGAAAAATCCTAATTCGAAGGTTCCACCACTCGAAAGTAGTGTCTCCCCATCACTGATTGATTGAGATGCATATACTGTGTCAACTGCAACCGAGGATCCCCAGAACCAGGCCAAGCTTTCTGCGAAAAGCAGAACACGGAGGATGTCCATGTGCCTGGCTTAGCGCTATAAGCCCTCTTTCAGAAGAACATCTTCATGGCAATTAATCTAGGGCAAGAAACTGAGTGGAAACCTAACAAATGATAATAAAATGGACCAGAATGTCACCTTTTCAAGAACAAAAATCAACCCTTGACAAGTAGCGGTAGGCACATATAAAGTATTGTCACCTGATGATGACAGGTTAAAAGAAGTCCTCCATCACGATTTGCATATCACTTCTTTACACGGATGTGCGATGTGAACTGGTGGCACTGCTGATTTGGTGTTGAAAAAAAATGAATCTTTCGTAGATGTTTTCTTCAAAGCAGGAGAAAGCAGATGGACTGGCCTGCTGTTTCCGTGCTTTCCAGCCGCGTTTCACATTACAGCAGTCAAGGGGCGTTCAGAGAAGGTCCAAGTGCGGTGTTTTCTAATTGCATCAGCGAGACTAAAGTCAACAATGATAGGCTAAAATAAAGAAAAGCATGTTTAGTTTTCTTAGTGAAGAGATGAAATCATTCTTGTCTCTGGCCTTTGTCCTCCTCAACAAATGGACAGAATCCAACTACTCTTTGAATTAGTGTTTTCCCACTTACAATATACAATTATCACGCCATCGTTCGCATCTAGAACCATCGAAAACAACGCGACAAAAGAATTTATAACTTGAGACCTGTTACCGGACCATTCCTGGCAAATGTTTTAATCTCTCAATTAAGCATTTAAAGTGACTGAGGATTTTTCGACCAAATAAAAAAAAAAAAGTGGTTGAGGATTTCGTGAAGCTAAAGATTACTTACGGAGGACCGAGGTAGCACTCCGCATAAGAACGACAGATAAAAGCATCAGTCACGCGTGTAACGTGAGGCCAGAAGGGACTAACATCAATTCTAAGCAAGCATTGAACCGGATTCTTCAAGAACTATAAGAGGAACAACGAGAGGCACAATAAGGATATCTTCAGGACCATTTCTACTGTTGTAGCTTCATCTAATGATCATCCTTTTGGCTGTAAGAATGACACATCGCCCGTTTTCCCCTCAGAATGACCAAGAATCAACAAAGAGTATGCAAAACTCGAGGCATCTAAAGGAATGACAATTCCTGATTGCAAAATTGCAGCAAACTTAATAAATGCCAAACCAACACTTGCTCTGTCTAATAAAAGTCAGTAGGCACTTTGAATTTATTTCTTTCATCATCCGGAAAATTGGCACTTTCTAACCGATAAGTCGCTTATATATCATTTAGTGGCTCAATTGCTCATTGATCTTTCATAAAAACTGCAGTTCAGCAGCTGAGTCCAAGTTGAAATAGAACTCCATTTCAAGGTTAGGGATGTCCAAATCATGTGCCGCCAGACGATCACACAGGCGCCCACACGCGCACAAAACAAAATCCAGGAAAAAAAGAGGAGCTGCTCAAAGTAATCATACTGTAAATCTGTTTATTCTGTTTTTTGTCTGAACAATTCCATGCCGGATCAAGAATCGGTAAACAATTAGGAAACAACAAGAGCAGTGTATGACGGGTCAATAAGAGTCAGAAAAACAAAAGGGAAAATCAAAAAATCCTCAGAACTCCTTCCGAATAGCCTCCTCCAACAGAAACTCCGACTCCTCCATCAGCTCGGGGCTTAATCTGAACATCAAGACGCAGAACTCCATCTGACTGAGCGCGCCGTCCCCGTCGAAGTCGCCTTCCCTCAGCATAGACCGCAGATCATCGTCGCTCAAGTCCTGCAACCCCAGGAGGGCGGAGTTCTTCTTGAGGCTCTCGAACGTGATGACCCCTTTATCGCCGTCCATCAAGAGATTGAACCCATTACACAGCTCCCCGATCAGGCCCTCGCCGCCCAGTTTGTCGGCCATGGTGGGCAGGAAGTCGTGGAAGCTCGACTCGGCTCTCTGGGACGCCATTGGAGATCGAAAAGACAGGAGCTTGAGGAGAAAGATTCAAACTTTCTGCAGAAAGATCGAACCTTTGGGAGGTTGGGGAAGATGGGTGCTGAAGGAGGCGCTGGGGGAGTGGGGATACATATAGATGGGTAAAGGGTCAATGGAAGTTCCGAGAAGGGAGGGGCCATGGAAGACAACTAAGGTACAGGTCGGTCGCTTTGGGTCTGAGAGGCTGGTTTCTTGGAAGGTGGAAGGGAAGTTCCTTTGCTTTCCTTCGGACATGGGTGAGCTCATGCGAACGGCCAAAAATAAAAAAATTAATTTTTATTAACTGGGTCTTTAAATAATGTCATAATGTCGTATTTGCATTCATCACACATCTGTTCCCTTTTTTCACCAGTACTTACTCATTTTTGGGTTGGCGTCGGTGCAATTTCCTGACTTTTCTTTTTCTCTTTTTCACTTTCATTTTGCAGCATCCGAAATTTAGTTGTCGATTTATCAGATATGGCAAGAATTTGATCTGAGCTGTAGTGAGCAATAAAATTCCAAAAGAATATGGTATTTTCCATGGGAAACCACTATTATTCCTTGTTCTTTTGGCTTTTCCTTTTTTTACTTTTCTGTGGTGTGTAATGCCTAGCATTTTCACGTGTTTCAATTGCTGCTTTAAAAGCGGACCGCGGAGTTTTAAAGGGTCAATGATGGAAAGCTCATGCATTCTCGAGGATGGCCTGATGGGGAAACTTGTTCATTGAAAGAGTCAATGGTTGACTTTCACCCGGTCTACTCGTTTTGGTTCTGCGCTGAGCAGGCTCCTTCCAATCTCTTCTTATTGCGATTCTCTTTTGCTTTCTCAAGAGATGGGAACGTTGGGAGACTTAGCCGACATTGCGGTCTTATCCGGCTTCTTTCCTTGACAAGGAGGCAAAATTGCGTTTGAAGTGCAATGTCTATAGGAGCAGATAACTTTTTAACGTTTCTTATTAGATTGGTAGCCTTTTGTCTTCCTTTCTTTTCTTTGCAATTTCCTGGGAATGGACACGTTTTCAGTCTTTTGACCACATCGCAGTTCTGCGATTGAATACTGGTCTTTAGACCACATGTGATAAATGAGCAATAGTTTTCTGGCAATTGGGGAGCTCGGTTGGCTCGTCACATGGTTGGATAAACCTTACGTAAGACTATTTTGTGGGGTCTCATCAGTCATCACTGAAGTTTGCGGAAACTGTCATAGACCATTGCATCAGACTTTTAGTTCATTGGCCAGCTATCCAACAGTGTGTTTATCCACTCTCACTTTCATCATTGCTCCATTGGTTACCCAATCCCGCTCAGGCAGTATTAACAAGATGTTCTAATCTAGTATACAGCAAGAATAAAATCTAGACATACAGAAATGACCTTGGAGGGCATTGAAATGCCAATTAAGTCACGTTTTTCTCATGTTGGGGATAGAACCTCACTAACAGATGATGAAGTGTCTATCGGGCTGCTGGCATTGTGATGCTCACTGCATTGTTTGTATAATAGTCTTCCCTTGTTGAAGCTGAACTTGAGTTTTCGGGGCTTCTTTCTGTGGAGAAACCCAGTTGCTTAGGTTGAGGCAGAACCGTTCCTTTGCTCCCGGCATGGAAGCAACTGTGGACATGGCTGGCCCATTTGTAGGAAACTTTTGGACGCACGACAACCTGACATGGATGCATCTTTCTACTTGAGGCTCAATGGCAGAGTCGCACAAGGATTTGTCGAGAATTTCTAACACCCTACCTTGGGTCCAAAGCAACCATACCTATTACAAATCAAATTATACCGGTAAGCTAGCTTGCATGTCATTGAAAGAAGAAACTATGTTAATATATCTGTATGAATCAGACATAGTTACTTGCACCAAGAAAGCACAAGCAATGTTCTCTTCTAGCTCAACTCACGTGCCCAAGAAGGATGGCAGAATCCTCTATTCTTTATACCACTTCCAATCTCTAATAAGAGCACTCCAAAGCCAAATACGTCGGATTTCATGGAAAAGTTGGGAAGTATACTCTGCGGACATATAGCTGCTGCAGTAAGCAGATCATTTGTGCATTAGTTCTCTAAAGCACTAGCTCAGGCCCTCGCAACAGAATCATGAACTTACTAGATTCCCATCACTCTGCTAGTTTTTGCTTCTTTTACATCACCACCGGAGATCCTAGCCAAGCCAAAGTCTGAGATTTTAGGATTTAGATTGGTGTCTAGCAAAATGTTGCTCGCCTTTAAGTCTCTGAATAATTTGAAGTTTTGAATCTTGGTGGAGATACAGAAGTCCTCGTGCAATTCCCATAACAATGTCAAATCTTCTTTTCCATGCCTACAAGAAGCTTTTATCTTGATCTTCACATTGCAAAATGACATGAAAGCTTCAGTGACTGATCTTTGCACTTCTTGCTACGTCAATTTACTGTACGTGCTACAGAGCTTATTTGAACAGACTGAGATCAAGAGTGTCATACCAAAAATGAAATGTTCTAAGCTTCCATTAGTCATATATTCGTAAATCAAAATTCTTTCCTCTCTTTCAGTGCATCAGCCCACAAGTCCTATGAGATTCCTGTGCTGAAGTCTTGCACTCAGAACCACTTCGTTCATAAACTCTTCAAGGCCTTGTCCGGAATTCTTTGACAGCCTCTTTACTGCTAGTTCTTGATCCACCGAAAGATTGCCCTGCATAATCAATATTTCAATTATTTCTGTGCCTCTTACATGAACACTTAGCTACAGACTGTACACAGGTTACCTTGTATACAGGGCCAAAGCCGCCCTCTCCGATCATATTTCTCCAAGAGAGATTGTCAGTAGCAGCAGCAATCATAGCAAAATCATATAACGGCAAGTCAAAATCATCCTTTCCACTTCCCCAACCTAATAATGAAAATCAGACATAACAGGACAACAATATAGCATCGACTTAAAACAGAAATTGATCTAGCCTATTTAATGAAATGAAAATGGATTTTGTTGATAAGTAGGTTTAGCTCTCGCCTTCAGTCTTCTCCTGTAGATCACCCAAATTGCCATGGCCAGAAGGAAAAATCCCAAAATGGCTGGAATCCCTATGATGATTTTCTTTTTGTTGGGACTTTGGATTGCATCTAGATAGAGGAAAATGGAGGACATTAGTTATGTTACTTGAGATTCTGTTAAATAAGCAAAGGGTCTGCAGTCATGATCATTTGGAAGGGAAAAAAAGCAAGCCAAACGAATTAAATGAAGCAGGAACAAATTGCAGGTTACAAGAATATGAAATATCCACACATAACCATACAATAGACTAAAGGCTACAGCAAGATCAGCTCTGCTAGTTTGAAGATGGATGTACCTAGTTCAGAAGCTGGTAGTCGTACCAATATATCCTGCTCATAGTGAACTTCTTGAATTTCTCTAATATCAGTTAGGTCACCAAACCACATTAGGCAGCCACTACCTCCTCCTGTAACATAGGAATTAGCATAAGCTACAGGGGAACAATTCTTTAAGCACTTGGCCTTGCAATCACCGAGGCTCATGTTCTTGTCTAACGAGAAATCTATCAGGTCAGGCAGTTTCACCCCAGAAAGTTTCCACCCCCGAACGTTTCAAGAAGTCCTCCCCATTTGAACAATTAAGGGATAGTATTCTCACAGAACCCGAAGATCAGTTAAGGACGTCCCATTCCTCCAGTGACTTGGGGGTGTACTCATATAAGCATTTGCATATCGGAGCCTGGTTAATTCTGCAGAAACCATTGGCACCATACTTCACATAATTGTCACATAAATCATTTGGAATTGTTACATAATATCCCATGTAGTGCTCCAATTCATATACAGGAGTCGTTGTAGTAATCCAGACTGGTTTGACGTGACTCTTGTAACGACTCCACTTGATGGAGGCTCAAATGTGAAATATATCTCGCTTGCATTGTAAATTAGTGCAGGCTTGGAGACTGAAGTTACTTCCATGGAAGCACAGCTGAATTGAGCTCCATTCCACAGTCCCATCCGAAACTTTATTACCGAATTTGTCTAAGACTAATTCCCATTGTGGCAAACCCTGAATGTTTAGTCTGTACATATAGTCTTTGGGGGACGGATCATCTACGCTTCTCCAGGAAGTCAGGTACCTCTCTAAACCAGTTGCCAAGTTCATCCCGATGTTCATGCCAGCCAATTGCGTGTCAGATGGGTAATCGAAGCTTTGCCATGAATATTCATCAGAACTTCAACTGCTATTCTCTCTAAGAACAAGATTTCCCAAGTTCAACAGCCGAGCAACAGGATTATAAGTGTTCCACAGGAATAGAAATCAGCGGAAAAAAAATAGGGTTTTGAACCTTTACTTATAAAACTGGTTCCAAAATCGGTTTGGGAACCGGTTCCCGAGTTCATAATCACTCGAAACTGGTTCCCGGACAGGTTTCAAAGGGAACCTATTTTTTGAGTGGACTGATCTGGTTTTCAGGTATATCCAGTTCGGTTGCACACCCGCATCCACAAATGCCGACAGGTATAGCTGAGAAAATTGCGACCCAGTACTTTTTTATTTATTCGTTGGCGTTTTTTGTTGAGAGGGTGGCAGCATGGGCGATATGATATATGATAAATGGTGAAGAATAGAAACAAATGTCAAATCATATGGGCGATATGGCATGTCAAAAGTCAAATCCTCGTGCCCACTTCCTGAGAAAAACCTGGATCATCCTCAGTTAACGTTTGACGCAAGAGCACCATGTCTATGACAAGAGTTCCCGGTCCGTCAATTTTGTGCAGCAATCACAACGAATTTTCTGCCTGTGAAGAAACTGAGGTATGCTCATAGAGGAGACTGCGTAATGTTCTTACAGCTGCTAGCCCAAATGCTAACGAACACTGAAGGAACGCATTGATGACTATATCTTATCTTGCAGCTGAAGGGAGATGGCCAACTATTCCGGGTCCAAAATACCCTCAATTGAAGTCTATGAATCTCAATTGGCACTACATGTAACGAGTTTCGACTAGGGATTTTAGTTGCAATCTCTTGTTCATTTCAATAAGAAATGCATGATAGTATCGTGGACTGAGTTTCACAAAATCCACATGAGACATGCTTATCAAATTTTCAAGTTTTGATTTTGTAACTACATCACATCGTACAACTATCATAGTCAATTAGCTTCTCATAAGGTATTGTAGAAACAGAAGATATTCTTAAGTATTATAGGTAACACATTCATCTAAAATTGAATTCCTATAGATAATTTTGGTTTATTGATATACTTTCATGACTAAAAATTACAGAGCAAACTGAAAACTGGGATTAATATGGACCTCAAGTGGGAAATGCTAACTGGAGAGGATGTGGCGCCTAATTTCAGATCATTTTATTTGTCAAACTCATAAATTATGATTATTATTTAGTCATTTAAATCAATTTTGGTTGAAAATTGCTAATGTAACGAATTAGTCAGCATCGGCCATCCTATGTAGCATGGCCTATGCCGATGTGGTTAATTAATTCATTTTCCTGGCCCTTGCTGGCCTAGAATTGGAAAAAGAAAAAGAAAAAGAAAATAATAGAAAAGAAAATTTTTAAAAATTTAGAAAATTTAAAAAAAAATCATCCACATTGGCATTGACCATATATTATAGGATGGCTAATGCTAATTAGACTACAACGTTAACAACTTTCAATCAAAATTGATAGGAATGACTAAATTGGTAAATTTAAAAAGGTTAATGACTACATTACCAAATCGTTAAAAATGTTTACGATTAATTGGCACAATTAGGTGGTGTAATGGTAGAGTCAGACCGTGTGGATATAATAAGCACGCTGTGAACAAAGGTACTTTTAGTTGGGAAGCAAAAGCCATTATCAAAGAATGCTCCTCTCTGTTATCAATATTATTAGAAGTGGGCTTGGGTTATTGCCCAGGAAATGCAAATTCAGTGGCTGACTGCACGGGCTCAAAGGAAAAGAAGTCGTCTACAAGATTGGCTATCTTCCCCTCCTCTGGCCCTTTGGACTTTGATTTATAACGACGCCCCCACTTTGGGCTCTGCTGGCCGAGACCGGTTTATGATATAAATAAAAATTGTTTATGACCAAAAAATAATAATAAAAATTGGCACAAGCGAAATGTTGAGAATTTAATTGGCACCATACACTAAGTTGAAGACTTTTTAAATAATAATCCCAAACTAATCTAGACATGGTACTTACGTTGAGAATTGTCCTTCCATTAACATGAGTGTTTTTGTTTCCACAAGGGACTGGCCACTCTTTTGTGCTTTTATAGAATTGTCACTCTCTCTATGCTCTGGATTTGGTAATTCTAGTCTTCCAGATTCTAATCTCCAGCGATGGAAAGCTCATGCATCTCAAGAAAGGCGTGATGGGAATTTTTTCATTGAAAAAGTCAATGGTTGACTTTTACCCGGTCTGTCGCTTGGTTTGTGCTAAGCAAGCTCCTTCCAATCTCTTCTTTTTGCGATTCTCTTTTGCTTCCTCAAGAGATGGGAACATTGGGAAACTTTGCTAACATTGCTATCTATCCTGACTTTTTTCCTGAACAAGTAGGCAAAATTGCATTTGAAGTGCAATTGTCTGTGGAAACAAATTACCCTTTAACGTTTCTTAGATTGGTAGCTTTTCTGTCTTCCTTTCTTTTCTTTGCAATTTCCTGGGATCAGGACACGTTTCGAGTCTTTTGACCACATCGCTGTTCTGCGATTGAATACTGGTCTTTAGACCACATGTGATAAATGAGCAATAATTTTCCCGCAATCGGAAAGCTCTGTTGGCTCATCACGTGGTTGGATAAACCTTTTGTTATCTTGAAGAAAATCTAGACATATTCCCGCTCAAGCAGTATTAACAAGAGGCCTTTTCATCTAATCTAGGATACAGCAAGAAGAAAATCTAGACGTACAGAAACGACCTTGGAGGACATTGAAATGCTATTTAGGTTGCGTTTTTCTCTTGTTGGGGATAAAACCTCATTAGCAGATGATGGAGTGTCTACCGGGCCGCTGGCATTTTGATGCTCACCGCACTGTTTGTATGATAATCTTCCCCAGTTGAAGTTGAATTATAGTTTTCCAGGCTGGTTTCCGTGAAGAAACCTGGTTGCTTAGGTTGAGGCAGAACCGTTCCTTCACTTCCCAGCATGGAAGCGACCGTGGACATGGCTGGCCTGTCTGCAGGGAACTTTTGGACGCACAACAGCCCGACATGAATGCATCTTTCTACTTGAGACTCGACAGCAGAGTCATACAATGATTTGTCGAGAATTTCAAAGGCCCTGCCTTGGGTCCAAAGCAACCATGCCTATGACAAATAAAATTATGCCGTCAAGCTAGCTTGCTTGTTATTGAAAGAAGAAACTATGTTAATATATCTGTATGAATCCGACATAATTACATGCACCAGAAAGCACAAGCAATGTTCTCTTCTAGCTCAACTTACGTGCCCAAGAAGGTTGTGGTGGTGGCTTGGATGGCAGAACCCTCTATTCTTTTTGCTGCTTATAATCTCTAATAAGAGCACTCCAAAGCCAAATATGTCAGATTTCACGGAAAATTTCCCATTGAATAAATACTCTGGGGACATATAGCCGCTGCAGTAAGCAAATCATTCATCCGTTAGTTCTCTAAAGCACTAACTTGAGCACTTGTCCGAGATAATTTGAACTTACCAGGTTCCAATAACTCTGCTAGTTTTAGCTTCTTTTTCATCACCAGTGAATATCCTAGCCAAGCCAAAGTCCGAGATTTTAGGATTTAGGTTGGCGTCTAGCAAAATGTTGCTTGCCTTTAAGTCTCTGTGAATAATTTGAAGCTTTGAATCTTGGTGGAGATACAGAAGTCCTCGTGCAATTCCCATAACAATGTCAAATCTTATTTTCCACGTCAACGAGAAGCTTTTATCCTGATCTGCACATTGCCAATTGACACAAAAGCTTCAAATGACTGACATTTGCAGTACTTGCTACGTCTATTTACTGTACAAGCTATGAAGTTCATTTGAACAGACTGAAATGAAGAGGGCCATACCAAAAATAAAATGATCTAAGCTTCCATTAGGCATATATTCGTAAATTAAAATTCTTTCCTCTCTCTCGGTGCAGCAGCCCACTAGTCCCACGAGATTCCTGTGCTGAAGTTTTGCAATCAGAACTACTTCGTTCATAAACTCTTCAAGACCTTGTCCTGAATTCTTTGACAGCCTCTTTACTGCTATTTCTTGATCCACCGAAAGATTCCCCTGCATTATCATTTATTTCAATTATTTCTTTGCCTCTTTTGCATGAACACGTAGCCGCAGAATGTACACAGTTTACCTTGTAGACAGGGCCAAAGCCACCCTGGCCAATCATATTCCTTGAAGAGAAATTGTCAGTAGCAGCAGCGATCGTAGCAAAATCATATAACGGCAAGTCAAAGTCATCTTTTCCACTTCTCCAACCTAATTGATATGACCGACCAAAAAAACTAATTGATATGAAAATCAGACATAACAGAACTACAATATAACATAGACTTAAGATAGAAATAGATCATAGCCTCTTCAGTGAAAGGAAACTGGATTTCGTTGATAGATAGGTTTACCTCTCCCCTTCAGTATTCTCCTCCTGTAAATAATCCAAATCGCCACAGCCAGAATGAACAATCCCAAAATGGGTGGAATCCCTATGATCATTGATCTTTTCTTCTTGTTGGGACCCTGGATTGCATCTAGATAGAGAAGAAAGGAAAACATTAGTTAATATTACCTAAGCTTCCGCTCCATGAGCTAAGGGTCTGCATTCATGATCCTTTGGGAGGAAAAAGAAACAAAAGAAATAAAAGCCGCAGGAACAAATTGCAGGTGACAAGAGTATGAAACAACCACAAATAACAATCCAACTAGACTAAACTCTACAGCAGGATCAGCTCTGCCAGTTTGAAGATGGACCTACCTAGTTCAGAAGCTGGAAGTCGTATGAATATATTCTGGTCGTAGTCAACTCCGTGAAATTCTCTAATATCGATTAGGTCGCCAAACCACATTAGGCAGCCACTACCTCCTCCTCTAACATCTGAATTAGCAAAAGCTACACATTAACAATTTCTCAAGCATTTGGCCTTGCATTCGTCAAGGCTCATATTCTTATCTAACCAGAAATCTATCAGGTCAGGTAGTTTCACCCCGGAAAGTTTCAAGAAGCCCTCTCCTTTCGAACAATTAAGGGGTAGCATTCTCACACAGCCCGAAGACCAGTTAAGCACGTCCCATTCTTCCAGCGATTTTGGCATGTACCCTTGTAAGCATTTGCATATGGGAGCCTTGTTTATTCTGCAGAAACCATTGGAACCGCACTTGGCATAATTCTCACATAAATCATTTGGAGTTGAGTACATAATATCCCATGTAGCACTCCTATTCATATACACAAGTCGTTGTAGTAATCCGGACTGGTTTAACGTGACTCTTGTAACGACTCCATTTGATGGAGGCTCATACATAAAATATATCTCACTGGCATTGTAAATTAGAGTAGGCTTGGAGACTGGACTCGGTTCCACGGAAGTGCCACTGAATTGAACTCCATTCCATGGTCCCGTCCGATACTTTATTACTGAATCTGTCAAGAGTATTTCCCATTGTGGCAACCCCTGTCTGTTTAGTCTGAACATATAGTCTCCAAGGGATGGATCATCTGCGCTTTTCCAGGAACTCAGGTACCTCTCTAAACCAGTTACCAAGTTCCACCCCATGTTCATACCGGCTAATAGCGTGTCAGATGGGTGATCGAAGCTCTGCCATGAATATTCATCAGAACTCAAACTGCTATTTTCTCTAAGAACGAGATTTCCTGAGTCCAAAAGCTGAGCGACAGGATTCCTGAGTGTCCCGGATGAATTTGAAGACCAAATGACACTCTTTGACTGGTTTAGAAGAACAAGTGCTCCATCATTAGAAATTGTGAGAGTACCATTTGAATCGGCAAGTGGGTTGTTCCTGTTGGCGACCCACACGACCGTCTCAGGAGTGATCTTGTACCATATCCCCAAGAATCTGTTCCTGGAGTTTCCAGGAGAGAAGAAGCCGATCTCAAAACTTTGGCCTGAGGAAACTAGTGTCTCTCCATCACTAATGGACTGGCCAGAACTTAATGAGTCACCTGCATTGGACGAACTTAGCACCGAAAGAAAGACCATAAAAGGGTACAAGAAGGAGAAGAGAGGATGACTTTTCATTTCAATGCCTTCCAATGGCTCTCTTGCTCTTTTCCAAATGTATGCCTTCCCTAAAATGGCCAGCGAACTTATGCTATAGGTTGAGTTGACCCACTGTTTCAAATCAATATTTCAGTTGCCTCAATGTTAATCGTGCCCTTCGCTCTAATGCAAAATTATGGTACAGCTTTGGGATGATATGGATGATTGCTTAACTTGTCAATAATGTCAGTATTAAAAAATTTAGAGTGAAAGCATAGTCAATTGTTAGATACGTGACAAAGTAAACAATATTATCTTAAATCCATTTGTTTTTGGGATGGATGATTTATTTTAGCTATAAGGAACATTTCATAGTAGCCATTGTTTGACTGGTGTTCATATCACGCTACATTAATTTAAATTAGAGCTTCCACAAATTCATAATAAGTTGTCATTTAAATTCAATCCTTTTTAGTGCAATTGGAGCACTCTATCATGTAGCTTCCCAATGCTTTCTTGTATTAGGGACTGATAGCAAAACTATCATCAGGGGATATAAATGATACAACTAAACTGCAATCGATGAATCATGATCAGGGGCTTGAGCCCTAGCGAAGGCAACTTTTATCTCGATAACTGTCAAGTTATAGTGAAACTGGGATACTGCCATTACCTGATTGGATTAGTTGAGGTCTCTAAGAGACCCGAGCACTCAATGTAAGGGCCCACCTTTGGCCCCATTTGCTAACGATATTGTCCGCTTTGGGCTGCAGGACTCATCTAGCCATGCCCTCACGTTCCTGTGGGCTTTGCCTAGAAAATGCCTCGGTGGTAGATAATATTGGTGCGGATGGTGTGGGATGCGGTTCTCATTCCTAACCCTTTCACCATCCTTGAGACAGAGCCGCACTCATCCCCAAACTGCACACTTCTCACTAGTCTTGGCTCTGATATCATTGTTAGGGCCAACCTATGGCCTCATAGGCCAACGATATTGTCATTTTTTTTGTTGTAGGACTCGCCTGCCCCACGCCCTCACGATTTTGTTCTTCTGGGCTTCACCCAGAAAAAGCCTAGTAGGTAGTAAAGATTGGTGCTACTCCTTATAAAGCACATTACCTCATTGTCCGAGACGATATGGAATTCAATTCATTCCTGCCCCCTTCGCATCCTTGAGGTAGAGCTGCTCCCATTCCTCGCAGGACCATTCATTACACTCAATGTCATAAAAAAAAGAAAAAGAGCACTTGATGGCCTTATTCACAAAAGTTGCTTACTCAGACTCAAGTACATTTACCTGGTTTTGCAGTAACTTCTTTTGGTTCGATTAAGTATAATTCCTATTTCGACTCTTCTGGAGCTGCAACTCGCTCAGATACGTTCTAGGAAACTTGCTTCTTTTTCTCAGTTTACCCATTATTTGCCTCTAAACTGAACCCCAAAAAATAGCATCTACTAGCTAGACAGGGCAGAAATTATTGACATAGTTCTTTTGTTCTTTCCACCAATTATGACCCAAATTAAGTCTTATATGGCGACCACCACTCCGGGTTGATTTAATGAAGTCTACGGTCTTCACGCCAACCCCTACATGATTGGAGATATGGTTCAGAAAAATGTGACCCTGTATTTTTTATTTATTTGTTGGCCGTTTCTATCGAGAGAGGAAAGCTGGTAGCAACAATCGGAGGAGAAAGAACATTACACAAATGTCAAGATGTAGGGGCGAAATGGAATGTCTAGAAGTCAAATTCCATTACCTCCTTCCTGAGAAAACTCGTGCCCATCCTCAGTTAACGTTTTGCACAAGCCCACTTTTTCTATGACACGAGTTTCAATCCACCTGGTCCGTCAACTCTGGGGTGCAATCCAAGCCAATGAATTTTCTGCACGTGAAGAAACTGAGCCATGTTCATGAAGGAGACCGAGTAATGTTCTTACAGCTGCTAGCCCATATGTAGTCAACGCTGAAGGAACACATTGATGACTATTTCTTTTATTGCAGCTGAGGGGAGATGGTCAACTATTCCGCGTCCAAAATACCCTCAATTGAAGTCTACGAATCCATCTTAATTGGTACTATATGTAATGAGTTTTGACTCGGGATTTTTATGTGCAATCTTTTGTTGATTTCAACAAGAAATGTACAACATTATCATGGACTGAATCTCACAAAACCATGTGAGATGTGCTTATCAATTTTTCAAGTTTTCATCTCATAACTAAATCACATGTACGACTAGTCGATTAGCTTCTCACTAGGGACTGCAGAAACAAAAGATATTTTTAAGTATTTTGGGCAACACATTCATCCAAATTGAATTTCGATAGATGTTTTTGGTTCATTGATACATTTCCAAGACTAAAATTTACTGGGAAAACTGAAAACTGCGATTGATATGGACCTCAAATGGGAAGTGCTAATTGGAGGGGATGTGGTGCCTGTTTTCATATCATCTTATCTGTCAAACACGTAAATTATGATTTTTCAGATGGTTATGGCTTCGACGAGTCTAATGTTCGACATAGGCATCAAGCCTGTAACTGGAATTTTTCACTTAGGCTACTCAATGGGGACAATTAACCAATTCCACTTTCGATCGGACAGGTTCTAGATTTTATCTCCTTGCAAATATCATTGACTCACTCAATACTCATATATTTGAGACTCCATCTGACACTTCCGCAACATATGTAGATGCGAACCTCTTTGTGCAAAGACATTCCCATGGTCATTGAGCATCGTCAAGCATCATCTTGTTTGTTTTGGCTTTAAATTTGAAAGATTTCCTTGTTACCAAACTTAAAAAAAAAAAAAAAATGGATATTTTCTTATTCGTTGCTATGAATTGATTCGGTGCATTAGACCGAGGAAGTTGCAAAACCAAAAGTTATGATACTAGTTAGAGTGCTATCACCGATAAATTGATTGAGGAATCCTTGAAATCTTCATTTTAATTGAGATCTTTTCAGTCTTCTTGGTGCTACTGACTTCGGTGCTAACAGGCAACCACTCAGATAGTATTAGAGCTCATGCTGAATGTATGTATCTGGGAAGAGCAAATCTAGGGGCAAGGTAATGGTTTTTTTTTTTTTTTTTTTTTAACGAGTGTGTGTCACATTGGTATATTGCTGGTGTCAAGAACGGGACGTATCAAATCCAACATCAGAGACTTCTAAATGAAACACTACTCAAATCGCATTATACTTTTGTCAATTCAATCATAAATCTTTTAATTGTGTTAATTAAGTCTTAAACATTTTCACGCTTTGTCAATTTAATTCATTCAGCCAGTTAAGTCCTAAACATTATCCTGTTCATTAAACTACTTGAAAAAGAACCCCAGGAGATTAGCAAAAATGCTAAATCAATAGTGTCTATCAAGCTTCTGGCATTGTTATAGTCACGAGATTACATGTATAGAGTTCCCTCGGTGAATTCAAATCCGAGCTTGCTGGACTTCTTTAGAAACCAGGCTGCTAAGGCTGTGGCAAGATCGCTTCCTGATTTGCCAGCATAAAAACAGCAGAAGACATTGTTGGCCTGTCTACGGGAAATTTCTGGACACACAACAAGCCCACTTGCATAGATCCCTCTACTTGAAATTCAACGTGAGAGTCGGCTAAAGAATCATCCATAAGTTCCAAGACCCTGCCTTCATTCCACAGCAACCATGCCTAAGAACACAAACAGAGATGCTTACTCTCCAGTCACAGTAGACGACTCAACGTCAATATGAAATGACTTGGACATCAAAGACAATCAAAGTGTTAAGAAAACAGCATCACCTAATGCAAGCTTCAACTTACATGTCCAAGAAGGTTGTGGTGGCGACTTGGATGGCTGAATCCTCTGTTCCTTTTCCCACTCACAGTCTCTAACAAAGGCACGTCAAAGGTAAATACATTGGATTTCACTGGAAATATTTATATCAATGGCATATGGTGGGGACATGTAGCTGCTGTATTAAGAAAATCACATTTCAGTTCTCCCAATGCCTTGGAAAGTATGAACTTTGGAACTCATGAAGCAAGATGGCTAACTTACAAAGTACCAATTATTCTTTTTGTTCTCTCTTCTTTTACATCACCTCCAAAAATTAATCCAAAATCACAAATTTTTGCATTTAGATTGGCTTCCAATAAGATGTTGCTTGTTTTGAGATCTCTATGAATGACTTGAATTTTCAAACCTTAGTGGAGATAAAGGAGCCCTCGTCTGATTCCAATTAAAACGAAAAAGCGCTTTTCCCATTCAAAGGATAAGGGTCTGTTGCAATCTGCAAACATATAAGCTTCAAGTGTTTGTTCATTGCTGTTCTATAGATATGACTCATGAAAAGAATTAATTTTGAAAGGATAATATCTTTGTGCAGTGAAAAAAAAGAAACCAGTAAGAAGCAGGATGATTGAACCAAAAATAAAACTATCCGAGCTTTGATGCAGCATGTATTTGTAAATCGACATTCTTTCTTCTTTCTAAATGCAGTAGCCAAGAAGCCCAATGAGATTTGTGTTGAAATCTGGCGAACGAAGCTACTTCATTCATGAACTCTTCGCGACCTTGTACTGAATTTGTTGATGATTTTTCATGGCTATTTCTTGGTCTGTTGAAAGATTTCCCCGTATGCTTAACTTTCAGCGTATGCCATCTTCTATAAACTATATTAACATCATGTTACCATGTAGATTGAACCAAAGTCTCCTGATCCTGCCATCTCCGTTGGAGAGGAATCGTTAGTAGCAGCAGCAATTGTATCCAAATCAAACAATGGAAGGTCAGCGTCATCCTTTGCATGCCTCGAGTCTACAAACACAATTTTTGAATATAACAGAACATGAAGAAATTGAACAGTTTCATAGGGAATCCTCCCCGATACCTGATTAAATTTGTAGTCTATTACATATTTCTCAGCTTATAGTGAGAATGTCCCCTAGATGTATTAAAAGTCTGGTGACTATCGCAGTGACGTCAGCCATTTCGGAATTGCTCTTGCTGAGTATTATCGTCTGGACTGTAACAATAACCCGGAAGAGAGTATCAAAAATATGAGGTAAACAATTGGCAATTTCCCTCACATGGTGAAAGTACTGTGCCTAGTCAGGCAGACAGCAAAACGTAAAAGCAATAGCTCAACCAGTTACGGAATTCATGTACCTAATTCTTAAGCAAATAGACATATGTATAAGTCTTTCTCATAGTTGGCATCATCAAAGTCACTGGCATCCATCAGGTCCCCGAACCAAATTAGACAACCGCTCCCTCCTCTGGTATATGAATTAGCATAAGCTGTACAGGAGCAGTCATCTAAGCTCTCGACCCTGCATTCCTCAAGGCTCATATTCTTGTCTAGCCAGAAGTCTATCGAATCAGGTAAATTCACTTGTGGAAGCTTAAAAAATGCTTCTCCTTTTGAGCAGTTTACGGGCACTTTTCTCATGCAATAACCAGAGCACTTCTTTCCCCTTTCTTGCTGTCATGACATGATATATTTGACAATTTCAACTTGGGAACTCCAAAGTCCAGAAAAGTTAATGCTAGCGCACATACTAAAGAATCAGTTTATTGAATTTCGAAATTGACAAAACTAGATAACAACATCAGGACAATAGAATTTGCTATTCTTATCATTTTGATTAATGCACTGAAAGTGTTGTTGGACTCATTTAATTAAGACCAAACAATAGATACTTTATATTGTTTATAAATGTGTCAATAATTTATTGGGATGCTACATATCGATGTATCATATAAGAATAAATTGAAGCAGTAAATATAATTACTTGCTCCTTCAAAAGGTCAGAGAGTTTATATGATTTATCTCCACGAATAATCATTGGCAATGATCAACAAAAAGGCCTTCACCATGTTGCTTGAGCCACCGAATCATAAAAACGAGAATCCTTTATTGCAGCCCTCATCTCGCTTTCAACAGTCCTAGCTGCGAGTTAGCTACAGTCACACAGACTCATGTAAAAAATTCAGTCCAATTTCAACCAGTCTAGGTGCATATGCTTGTGTACACAATCTTCTGATCCTATTTACTTTCATGCACTGAGAAAGCTGATCTAAAATTCTAAATTGCACACTGCAGGGAACATCCTCAATGGAAAGTTTATCGACCTTCTGGCATGGTGATCGTAACGATATTCCTTGTGTACAATTCTTCCCTTATTAAAGATGCCTCTCTCTCCATAAAGAAACCGGGCTGTTTAGGCTGTGGCAAGATTGCTTCCTCATTCGCTAACATGAAAATGACTGAAGACATTGTTGGCCTATCTCCAGGAAGCTTTTGGACACATAGCAAACCAACATGAATGCATCTCTCTACTTGGGATGCAATGAAGGAGTCGCATAGAGATTCATGTAGAAGCTCCAAGGACCTGCCTGCGCTCCACAGCAACCATGCCTGGGACAAATCCACTTATGTCGTTAAGCATCACCTAAAAGACATGAGTTTGGACAACCATACCGTACTTACTTACATGCCCAAGAAGGTTGTGTTGATGATCAGGATGGCAGAACCCTCTGTTCCTTTTGCCACTTACTATCTCTAGCAAAACTACACCAAGGCTAAAAACATCGGATTTCACAGAGAATTTTCCATCAAAAGCATATTCAGGAGACATGTAGCCGCTGCATTAAGAATATCGAGACTTAAATCAACCCAGTGTTCATGGACAGTGCTCGTTAATCAAGATAAGAAACTTACTAGGTACCAATGATTCTTCTCGTTCTTGCTTCTCTTTCATTGCCTCCAAAGATTCTTGCAAGGCCAAAGTCTGAGATTTTAGGATTGAGGTCCCCATCTAACAAAATATTACTTGTTTTGAGATCTCTGTGAATGACTTGCAGTTTTGAATCTTGATGAAGATAAAGAAGTCCTCTTGCAATTCCTAAAACTACGTCGAAGCGACTTTTCCATGCTAACAAGAAGCTTTTGTCATCATCTGCATACAGTCAAACCCAATGTAAGTCTTAAAAATTTAAGCTCGGCACTCTAAAGGAAATGAGTTTATTGATTTGCATTTGGTTGTATGTCCAGGCAGAGGCACAAATGACATACTGACTAATAGAATAGGGGTGGAGCGAAAAGGAAATGAAAAGGATCAAGGAGGTCGAACCGAATATGAAATAATCCAAGCTTTTATTTGGCATATACTCATATATTAACATTCTTTCTTCTCCCTCAATGCAACAGCCAAGAAGTCCGACAAGATTCTTATGCTGAAGTTTGGCAATTAGGATTACTTCATTCATAAATTCTTCAAGGCCTTGTCTTGAACCTTTCGACAGCCTCTTCACCGCTATTTCTTGACCCATGGAGAGATTTCCCTGCATTATTTTTTTAATTAAATAAGCTTATCGTGTTCTGTAAACTTGCAAATCCATAGCTCATTACCTTGTAGACTGAACCAAAGCCACCCGCTCCAATCATGTTGGTCTGTGAGAAATGTCCAGTAGCAACGGCAATGGTAGAAAAATCATATAACGGTAAATCAATGTCTTCCTTCTGACTCTGTAAGCCTACAAGGACGAACTCTATCACATGAATTAATATTTAATTTGGTCATGGTCCGACTACAGAATTTCAATGCAAATTTCACAGTTAAAAGGGGACTAAATTACAAACAAGCTTACGTCTTCTTTTCGTTCTGCTCTTCCACACAATACTCAATGCTATAGCTGCTACGAGCAATCCAGAAATGACCGAAGCCACCGTGACAGTCAACAGTTTTGTCTTATTGACAGGGCTTTTGATGGAATCTAGAATTGCCAAGAAAAAGTGTGTTAACTAATTTCGGACGATAATTTGTTCATAAGTTGATGGATGTAACCAGAAATAGTCCAGCAAAAGGATAACTGAATCACCATGTACATACTTACCTAGCTCAGAAGCAGATAATTTTATGTAGATATTTTGTACATAGTTGTCTTGCTCAAATTCTCTTATGTCAATGAGATCACCAAACCACATCAAACAGCCACTTCCTCCTCCTCTAACATCTGAATTGGCATAGGCCATACAAGAACAGTTTTTTAGACACTCCACCTTGCACTCGTCGAGGCTCATGTTCTTGTTTAACCAGAAGTCTATCAGATCGGGCAGATTCAGCATCGAAATTTTCAGAAAGCTCGGTTCTTGAGAGCAATTCAACTGAGCTTTCCTAATGCACCCACTGGTTGAATTAAATAACTGCCACTCTTCTTGGGATTTGGGCACGAATCCCTGCAAGCACTGGCATCTAGGGTCTCTGTTATTTTTGCAGAAACTATTAGCACCACACTGCCCATAGTTATCACATGGATCGCGGGGTTTTGAGGTCATGACATCCCATGTGGAGCTCTCTTTCTTCCTTACAAGACGTTGAATAAGACCATACTGATTCAACGTTTTTATGGTGATGATATCATCCCTTGAAGATTCAAACTCAGAATATACATCTGTTTCATTGTAAACAAACCTCGGATTGAAAAGGGTACTCTCAGGCGCTGGAGTTCCCATGAAGCGGAGTCCATTCCATGGCCCTATTCGAAATGTTTTTGTGGAGCCTCTTTTGCGGATTTCAAATTGGGGCAACCCATTAACATTAAATCCGTAGGTATAGTCTCCAGAGGAAGGATCATCCGTGCTTTTCCAAGAAGTCAGACGCCACTCGAAACCAGATTTGAGGTTCCATCCCATTCGCATACCAGCTAAAAGGGTGTCAGTTGGATAGTCAAAGCTCTGCCATGACCATTCACCAGAGCGTGAGCTGGTATTGTCCGAAACGACAAGGTTACCAGAGTCCAACAACTGCGCAACTGGGTTTCTTAAAACCCTGGATGAATTCGAAGACCAGATGACGCTCTTTGATCGGTTGAGAACAACTAGATTCCTCTCATCGCTAAATGTGAGAACACCATTTGAATCAGTGAGCGGGTTGTTTCGGTTGGCAACCCAAACGATTTTTTCAGGACTAAGTTTGTACCATATCCCCAAGTACCTATACTTGGAGTTTTCTGGGGAGAAGAAGCCAAGCTCAAAGCTTTGGCCTGAAGAGACCAATCTCTCTCCATCTTTAATGGACTGACCTGAACTTAAAATATCAGATGCTATAGAAAAGTTCAGCAGCGATATAAAAATGACACAAAGAGAGTGAAAAAGGGGCGAAAACGAAAGCTTTCCAATTTCCATGAAGCCCTATGCCATATTTCCCTTGATGCTCCTTGTAAGTGCCAGTTTTAAAAATCAGAAGATGCTTACCGTGAATATCTAGCTGATTCCTACCTCACAGAATGTTCTGCAATTTTAATAGAGCTGATCACCTGCAACTCCCTGTGAGATAGGCAATCAAGGGTCCCGAGTGTACCCTTCGTCCAGAGTTGGTGAATAGGAAGCTTAAGATGTCTAATCATGCTGTAATATTTGGGCATTGACCAAGTCAAAAGAGGAAAGCAAAAAAAAAAAAAAAAGGAAAAGGAAAAGGTTGACTAGTCAAAGAAGGAGAAAAGTCACGTGAGAGAGAGAGTGGAGCGCACGTAGAGAGCAGCCGGGGGAGAACAGAAAAAGGAAGGGGAAGAAAAAGCGAAGGAAGAGAGGAAGAGTAGGAAAATAAGAAAACGGTTCTTGCATCCTTGCCTCGGAATCTCGACAATTCAAACTAAGTGCCGTCGCGTAGCGTATTCTTACTCTTTGTTCATCTAATTAGAAGAATTTTCTAAATCAACTCATAAATTTGTGTTATGACTATAACTATTACGTAGAGGGAGTGAATAAGTGATTATGCGGAAATGAAAAAAATTAAACTTATATTACTATGAAGCAATTTCTGATGAAGCGGTCAGGTCTTATCATTATATAATTCTATCATAATAAATAAAAAGGTAAGGGATAGAGAATTGCACACTCAAAATTATAGTGATTCGGCTTTTGTAAACTTACGTCCACTCTCCCGCATTATAGCATGTTGGCTTAAATTCACTAATAAGAACCAATCGGAGATTACAAGTATTGAGCTAAGAACACTCAAGTTTGTGTGTACCACTCCTTACACACTCTAAGCCTCTAAAAGGTTATATAATTTCGTTCACTGAGACAAATGTATAAGATCACAAAACACTCTTTAGACTTTGGAATTAAAAGCTTCAATTTTCGTGAATGCAAATTCCATCCTTTCAACTTTGAGACCTCCTCTTTTATTCCTCCTAGTCCAAGCTAACCGTTGAATATATCTTCAGGAGGATCATCTAGCCATTCTACCCATTGGTCTTGAATATGATTGAGAAGATCTTATTACCTTTAGGATCGCCGAGAGTGAAGCTTCCCATAAGTTCTACCGCACATATAGCAATTCGGGTTTCCAAAAGTTGAGTGTTTAGAACTGGAAGGAATGTTTCGCCTTCAAGAAAGTTGAATCTCTTATTGATATTAAGAAGACTTTCATTTTGAAACTTTTTATGAGTATGGCAGGGAATCCAACCAATCACCACTAGCTGTTGCAAGAGTATTTGTCTCATTCCTAGCTTTTTGATTGATATTGTCATGCCCCGATCCTCCGAGCGTGTGCCCATCTCTCGGTAGCGATTAAATTACGACGTCCGTGATGTAACAATTTTCAGATTTATTTTCGATTAAAAAAATCGGGTCTTTCATCGACGCGCCGATAATGCCATTCTCCGAGCCGATCACTCATGAGATAACTAGATTATCCGGGGAAAATATTAAAGGATTTTAATGCAATAGACTTGAGAATTTGACCAGGTATCGACTACTTGACCGTGTCAATCTGCAAAGGTCATTACGACATTGTCAAAATCGATCAGAGGTCAGAGATAGGTCGATTTGACTAAGATATGTGATCAAAGTGTGGGTGATTCCACCTGATTGCAAAACTCTCATCGATCTGCACTAAATTGATTTTTTGTCGTTTTGGGTACCCTGTGTCCGTATTTGAAACCTTGAGATTTTCACGACAATCGAAAGTCGTCAATGTGTCAAAGATGTACATTGTGACTCGAGATAATTTGATCACGGAGTCAATTGCACTAAAAATTCCAAAAAACTACTCGGAAGGTAGTCACACTAAAAACGTCTTGGAATGAAATTAACCGTGAATTTGAACCCGATTTTAGAAATTGAAAGTTCTATCGTGTCACGATCTATTTTAGAAAAGTCGACTCATCCTCCGAAAATTTTTCGGAGATTCCGAGATTTTTACGGAAAATCGATTCGGACGCCGCGGAAAATTAACGGAAATTCGGATGGGCTCATTTGAAGGAAATTTGGATTTCCGAGCTAAGCCTTTGGATATTGGGGACTTGAAGAAAATCGTACAGGATTTTCTTCATCGAAATTAGACCTCGAATTGGAGAAATCAGAGAGGAAAGTGAAGTTCAATTTGGTTAAATTCGGAGCTTGGGAGGGGGTTGGATTTTTGGATATCAAAATTTAATTATTTGTGAATTAAATAGCATATAATAAACATGGGGACAAAGGGATAATCTTGAAGACTTTAGAGGCCAAAATCATGATGATTTAGATATTTTTCAATTGGACTTTTTGGTGCCCCATTCTCTCTCCCTCTCTCTCTCTCTCTCGCATTCGATCGACTTCATCAACCGAAGCTGCAACTCCTTCGGTTCTGTTGGCTTTCATTTTCCTTCGCATATCTCTCCACGCAGTCTCTCTCTCGGCCAGCATTTTTCCTTGAAGCCGAATTTTCCTCAACCGTTGCTGAGTTGCCAGCAATCCATCTCCACTAAACCTTGTCTTCCTTGGTCAACAACGCCACTCACAGAAGCAAATTGTTGACCGCCCTTACTCTTCTTGTTCCATTCAAACCGAGCGAAGCCCACCGAATTCTTCAATTCTGCCGCTCCACTTCAGTTTGTCTCCCATGAGTCAAACTTCGCCTGCAACCTTCAATTGTTGACCAGCTCCAGTCGTCCAACACCATTTAACCGAAGCAGCTCCATCTCGCCAACCGAAGCTGCAGCTGCCACGTCCGAATATCTCTCACGTTTCCTTCTTTCGCGACTCAACACCAACGACCGAAGCAAGCCAGTAAATTTCTTCGAAGCAGCCACAGTTCAGCCCAACTTCCACCAGCGAAGCTCCCCTCGTGTAGCTCGTGTCTTCTCCGGTTCTGCCAGCTCGCCCCATCTCCACGCTCGACCATCGCCAGCCAACCATCCGCGGGAATTCCTCAACCGATGTAGCTGCAAGCTTCAGCCCACGAGCCCAATGGCAGCCCGCAATTTGAGCCTTTGGTCCAGCTCGATTCAAGCCCGTGTCTTCAGCCCATCTTCACGCAATTTCAGCCCAAGTGAACTTCAGTCAAGCAGCCCAAAAATTTAGTAGTTTAGCCCATCTTGGGCCCGCGAAGGAGGCCCAACCGCAGCCAAGCCAAGCTCGAAGTCAAGCTCAGCTTTTGCTGTGGGCTTGCAAGGCTTTTAGGCCCGGCTCAGTATCCGTCAACGCCGTCACAAACTCAAGTTTCGGCCGCCGTCGCAAACTCAAGTTTCGGCCGCCGTCTCAAATAAATTGTATTATTTATCTAGAAGGGTTTAGGAATTTTTCGGGTCCGTATTGGTGTTTAATTTAATAATTTTGGCCTAGGTTAGTATTTTTAGAAATTAAATTGAATTAATTAATTAATTTTCGAAATTAATTAATTATTAATTATTATTTTTCAGAAATTAGGCCGGGATAGCCGGTGACCGGAATTTCGTGCTGATTGCAATGGTGTGGTTAAATTTTGCAAGTGAGTGATAATTTCTGCAAATTGAGTGTTGATTGGATTTTCTGTATTTAATTCCAAAATTTGTGAAATATTGGTATTTTAATTAGAAAAAACTAGGTGTCGGGTGTTGACACTGAAAGTGGAATTTGAGTACCAAATCAGCTTAGGTGAGCAATATAGATCTATAACAGCTTCGGGGAGCATTAACACAATTATGGATCTCTAGCAGCTTCGGTGAGTAATAGCAAGCAATAATACTTTAGCAGCTTCGCTGAGCACTTTAGATAGCAGCTTCGGCGAGCACATGTTATTTAGCAGCTTCGGTGAGCATTATTTGATCTAGCAATTTCGGTGAGCATTATTCGATCTAGCAACTTCGGTGAGCAAATTTTAGACATCAGCTCTGGGGAGCAATAATATATGAGTATATCTATTTCAGCTTAGGCGAGCAGTGTTCGAATCAACATAATTTATGGATGACATTGATGACATGGAGTCGAATGAATCGATTGACTGATGATTGAATTGAATTGAACTAAATTGAATTGTTTAATAGAGTATATGAATTATACTAACGTGTAGGAATGATCTGAGGCAAAGGTAAGCCATCTGACTCGTATTTGTGCTTAAGTAGCCCTTGGGGCGTATTTCTCTCCAAATCGGGGTTTAGAGCATGAACTTGCTGAGACATTGTCTCACTGGTTATTGTATAACCATTTTCAGAGTCGTCGAGTGGAGGACCTAAACCCGAGAGGAGGTGATCGAAAGTGTAGGTCAGTTAAGACTGCTTCTTTTTGGAAAGCCAGTCTGTTGTAGTCTTTTGACCATAGACTGTTGTACATGACTTAGTGTATATATAAAGGCGTGTTTGTTATGAATTTGTTGTCCTGCTTTTCTATCCCGAGATTATTACTATCAGGGGATTTATTTTCGCTTCCGCATGTGCAATAAACTGAAAGGGTCAGCGACTAGTTCTAGGAAGTCGCAAATTTTTATTGACCAGAAAGGGATGGGTACGCGCTCGGGGTTCGGGGCGTGACAACGTCCGAGGACGCATTGTCGACCCATTCAATTTTAATATGTATGCGGAAGCGAAACAAATCCCCTGACAACCAAAAGCTTGGGATAGGAAAGCAGGAAATCATTCACATCAAAACAAACCTTTTATAAACACAAAAGGTTTATATACAATATTGGGCTGTCTACAAAAGACCGGCTCAACAAAAAGGGAACTGTCCTATGACCAACTAGTCAGACACGTTCACCGATCCTTCGATCTCTATCTCTCCAGACTCCGGGGCTTCGGGTCCTCCACAACCGCCATCTAAGCACCTGAAAATGTTGAGCTCACGACGGAGTGAGATAATGTCTCAGCAAGTTAACCCCTTAAACTCCGACTAGGAAGGAAATATACCCCAAGGGCTACTTAAGCACAAGCACAAGTCGGAGGACTTACCTTTTGCCTCGATTCTTCCCCGCAAGTCAGTACAATTCATGTAATCATTCAATCGTTTCAATCCAATTCAACCATTAATCGTCGACTCATTCTACTCCATACCATCGATGCCATTTATAAATTTCTATCGATTCGAACACTCTCACCTAAGTTGAAATAGATGGTCTAGCTCACCGAAACTAATAGGTATATCCACATATCAATGCTCACCAAAGCTGATGTCTATATTCCTCACCGAAGCTGCTAGACAACTATGCTGCTCACCAAAGCTGATATCTATAGTGCTCACCGAAGCTACTAGATAACATTTCCTCATCGAAGCTGCTATAGATCTATATTGGTGTTAATGCTCCCCGAAGTTGTTATAATCTTGCTCACCGAAGCTAAACCATGATAAATTAATCCTAGCCAAGGGTCTTGTGCTTTGCACATCAATTCTCAATTAAATACCCAACTTGGCCCAATTTCATCGTTTTGAAAGGTACCTGATAAAAATAATCGTGTGTAGGTACGCGGTCGACCTGAGCTAAAAATATAATATCTTTATTTTAGAAAATCCTACTATTTATACAGTGTCTGAAAACATTTTTGGCGTTATAAACTGACGCCCCGGTAATTTATAATTAATTACTGAAATTATACAATTTTGGGATAATTACCCAAAATTACAACTTTAATTCAAATTGCACAATATAGCATTCAATTAAATAAATCGAGCATACCATTGCAATCGGCATAAAATTCCAGTCACCAAATATCCCAGTCTAATTTCCAAAAAATAAATAAATAAATACCAAAATTAATTAATTAAATACCAATAAATGCCATAATTGCAAACTTAGGCCGGAAAAGCCTAATTAAATATCGAAACTGCCAGGAAAATTTCCCAACTAATTTAGATAATTAACACAACCTGTCTAATCTCTAATTGATCTAAGCTAACAACTTAACATACAAAATTAGATAATTAAATTACTAATCTAATTTAACTAACCACCTAAACCTTAATTAACTTAAACTAATTACCCCATAAGCATAGTTAATTCCCTAAGTAGAGTTTAGTGAGTAAACTCACAAGATTAACGAGCTGGTGAGTCCACGGCGATGGCGGCGCACGACGGCGGCCGATAAATTCCAAAGCGGTGATGCCAACTGGAGCTCGGAAGCAGCCCAAAAAGGCCACAAAGCTGGCTGGAAACACGGGCTGTTGGGCTCGGCTTTGGCTTGCTTTGCGACGAAATTGCGGGCCAGACTAGAGTCGTTGGTCACGGCTCGATTGGAGCTGCGGACGGTCACGGTTGTTGGACTGAAGGAGGAGGTGGGCTGATCGTGGGTTGCTGCTTCGCTGGTGGGGTGCCCTCGGCTCGACGGGCTGGCTTCGGGCAGTAGCTTGCGTGGCTGATTTGCACAGAACGCGGCAACGGATGAAGTGAAGATGGGAGTTCGACTCGGTGGAAAGCAGCGAAGATGGAGGGGCATCGGCGACGTTGGCAGCTGGCGCAAGGAGAAGCTGCAAGGGTCAACAAAATGGGGTCTCGATGGAGGTTTGACTCGCGGGGGCTGTCTCCTTCAGACGAGTGGCAGCTACAGGGGAATTGCTCGATCATTGGGTGTGGCGGTTGACTCGGTGAAAAGGGGACGCGTGGGGAGTGGACCGAGTGAGAGAGGGAGTGGACTGAGCGAGAGAAAGAGGGGAAACAAACGTTGGTGGAGGGTGTGGGCTTCCAAGACACGCACGAAGAAAAGTAGAATTGGCAGCTCGTCCAAGTGAGGGAAAAAGGAAAGTAAAACAGAAGCCAAAGGAGGGGGGGACGTTGCTCAAGTGAGGAAGGAGACGGAGGGAGGAGGAGGTGTGTCAAAGAAGCCAAGTGAAAAGAGACCAAAAGTCAACAATCTTAGCCAATTCATTGAATGCTTTGGTCCCACAAGCCCTCAATCTAATCCTCTATGTCTCCCAATACTTTCTAGCATGTAATTTCCACAAATAAACCAATATGAAGCCAAATTTGCAGCCCCCATATTAGCATCCGAATTTCATCAATTTTGGGCTTCCAATTCTTCATCAAATTTCCCAATTTGAAGTCCAATTTTGTTGAAGAAAAAGCCCATACCATTTCTGTAAGTGCCCATCGCCAAATAGCTCGGCTTGGAAGTCAAAACTCCCCTCAATTCGGCCAATATGAATTTCCGTTTTTTTTTCCGAATCGTCCGTATTGATTTTCCGTAAAAATCCCAAACTCCTCGAAAATTCCTCGAAGGATGAGTCGACGTTCCTAAAATAAATCGTGACATGACAGAATTTTCAATTTCTGAAATCGGATTCAAATTCACGGTTAATTTCGATCTGACGCGATTTTAGCGTGACCTAACCTACCGAGTTAGCTTTTAGGAATTTTTAGTGCAATTGATCAGTGGTCGATTTTCTTCGAGCCACAACGTACCTCTTCGACACATTTGTGACTCTCGATGGTTGTGAAAATCTCAAGGTTTCAAATATGAGCACATGGTACCAAAACGGCAGAAAAATCAGTCTAGTTTCGATCGACGAGAATTTTGCAATCTGGTGGAATCACCCACACTCTGATCACCTATCTCAGTCGAATCGACCTATCTCCGGTCTCTAATAGATTTCGACTGTGCCGTAATGACCATTGCAGATTAGCACGGTCGAGCAGTTGATTTCTGGTCAAATTCTCAAGTCTATCGTGTTAAAATCTCTTAATGACTTTCTTAGATAGTATAGTTATCTCGGGAGTGATCGGCTAGCCTGAAATAGCACTATAGGCGCGTCGATGAAAGACCCGATTCATTCAATTGAAAACAGAACTGAAAATTCAGGATGTCACGGATATCGTCTGATCATATTCCATTAGACTTTCCACTTGAAAATACTTTTAATCAAAAATAAAGTCTTCAAGTTTTGTCAATCAACGAAACCACTTAGAAAATGTTTTCTCAAAAATTCGGACCCATGTGAATTCTAAGGGTGCTATTGGTAACGATTATGTTCTCGGGAATAATTTTTGATCGAAATGATTTTTTCTAATTATATTCTCGAGAATAAGTTTTGAGAAAAAGAATACTTTGGTAATTATTCAAAATTTCTATTCCCGCAATAGAAATGTGTTTTGTACAATTGTCAATTTTTTTTTTTCTTTTAAATTTTTAATACTTTTTATATATTTCTTTTTCTTTTTCTTTTGCTCTTCTTCTTCCTCCTTTTTGGTAGCGATCGCCGGCCACCGCGTGGCCGGTGATCGGTTGGGTGAGATTTGATGAGCTCGCCGGAGCCTCGCCGGAGCCACCAACGAGGCTTGATCTTGCCCGAGCGGTGCGAGGTTCGCCTTGCCCCGGCCTAGTGAGGCCGAGCCTCGCGTGGGCTAGCAAGGTTGACTTCACCCGGCCAAGGCGAGGTCGAGCCTTGCCCAACCATGGTGAGGCTTAGGCTAACGAGCCTCACCGTGCCTCGGCGTTGCCACGGCGGCGAGGCTCCGGCAAGGTCGCCGGCTCTAGCCTGGTCGGTCGCCGGCCATGGCCAAGGCCAGCCAAAAGGAAGAAGAAGAAGAAAAGGAAAGAGAAGAGAAATGAAAAAAAATTAGAATTAATTCTAGGAATCGTTCCTAGGAATGACAACCAACTTTTTTTGCTTCTTGATTCTATTCCATATCTATTCTTGTAAACAAAAAAATTGATTCCTGTTCTTGGAAACAAAAAAATTACCAAATGAATTCCTATTCTTTTTTTACTCTCGGGAATAAAATAACAGAATCAGTTGTTTCCCGGAGCATTACCAAATAGGGCCAAAGTTTCTGGATTCAACTTAAGTGTTTAAGCTCCAACTTTTATTGAGAATGATAACATAGGGTGATGTGGAGCTGTAATATTTGATAAAAATCGATTTTGAGTTATGGTTTGATTAGAAAGAACTTTTAAATTTTATATGCATTACAACCTACTTCCGAATTTTTATTTTGGTTGATGGTTTTCACGTCTCTGTTCATCTTTTGAGTCAGCGAAGTTTAGGATCTTTTAATACTTGCAAAGACTTTGCTTTTAACCGTAAACCCACTTTAATCTAGAGTTCAATAGAGACACATAGTGCAAGAAAATTTGTCGCGCCAGTGGCTGTTCTTCGCATTAGTGGATATTCATCATGA
Organism: Eucalyptus tenuipes; assembly: GCA_014182365.1. Lineage (NCBI taxonomy): Eukaryota > Viridiplantae > Streptophyta > Magnoliopsida > Myrtales > Myrtaceae > Eucalyptus > Eucalyptus tenuipes. The sequence continues at coordinate 7,991,398 of CM024542.1, forward strand.
TTGGTCATTCTTGATATCTTTTGTCAACTTGTAGTGAACGCTTTGGCTTTAAAATAATGTTACCTAGACGAGTCTTAGTTGCTTGAATTTAGATATCGCTTCTTATTTAATTGATAGGATTTCGAGTTCATTGGCTCAATTTGCTTGATTGTGGGTATTCTCATACAAGTGGACTTATCTATTCTATGAATTTATAAATTCATATTTAAAAGTGATTGAGGTTGACGGCTTGATTTGCTCGAAAGGCACAACACGACATGACATATTACTTCTGAAAAGAGTAAAAGTGATTTTTAGAACATATTTGTTGCATAAATCTGAGCTAGGCATTTGCTACTAGTTTGATTATCTGAAATGACATGATAAATTTCCTATGTGAATGCATATTCCTATTTGAACTACACCACATTATGCATCGTGATCGAATGTAATTGAGTCATTGACAATGTGTTTAACAATACGATTGTGGCATTAGTCATGTGGCATCATAGACCTAAGTTGTGATGTGAAATTGTGAGTATTTTAGCATTAAAAATGTACACAAGCATAGTTGGAAAACATATTAAATTATGTTTTGACTTTGAATTCATGCACAAAACCCGATTCTATTTGAGGATGTAGATCGATTTGTTAAATGGAATCCATTAGAAGGAAGAAATCTAGAAGTCCACTTTTCTATTTAAATAAGAATTTCTCCACTTATCTAACGAAGGGGCACCCGCATTTTGGATCTTCGGGTTTCTTTGGTCAGAGGACTTTTGTGTGTCTGTTTTTCGTTGTTAAGAGTTATTTATTAAAGTTGATTGACGGAGATACTAGACTCCCGCAAAGCTGCAGGACGTTCTTGTTTCGGTCGGAGACTTGTGGTCTGAGTCCTACGTTGAATTGAATTGTTTATTTGTAAATACTGTGAATCTGTCCGGTCAAAATGTATGAGAACGCGAGAGGAACTTCTCAAAAACCACCATGGGGCCCTTCGGATGAGCATCATAGCGGTCACAAGACATTGCGTACATTTGACCTTTTCGTTGTTTTCTTTTTGCTTGTTTTTGGTCCAACTATTTACATTTGACAAATTTAGACTTGGAACCTCCCATAAGTAATCAAATGACAATTGTTCATTGAATTTCAGCTTTCAACTGCTTCAATTGGTCGCCTACTGTGGGCTGCTAATTTCTGACGATTATCGCAATGATGAATTTTTTTTCATTTTCTTTTGGTTCTCTGAGCACTCTGGCTCAGCGAAATTTATTTGTTGGTCTGTCCTCCAAACTTTCTGCTTGTCCAGCCGAAATTATTTGAGTGTAACTTTAAGGAAGATGTAGATTCATGGAGCTACCTTAGTTGTTTGTCGTTCGAAATTTTTCCCAACGAAATAAAAGAAAATGAAAATATCAAATACCATCCTTATTTTTCAACCATTACTACTTATTCTCCTCTATTTAAAAAAAATACCACTTACCATCCTCTGAAAATATCTCATGGTTTCGACCAAAAAAAAAAAATCTCATTGCTAAAATGACCAAGTTGCCTCTCTTTGGAATTTAATCCTCCAAGTCTCTCACAAACCCTAGTCTCCATCACCCACAAACCCTCGTCTCTTTTACACCCATCATCGTTTGCTGCTACCGCTGCCGCCATTGTGGCGGTGGCCATGACGGCAGCCAATGAGTAGTAATTGAGCTTAGAGTTATGTGGTTTGGTTTTGGGTTTGGGTGTGGTAGAAAAATTATGACTTGGGTGGGGACATTTCAAGAAACGAAATGGCATTATTGTAAATAAGGGAAGATGCGAAGATGTAAAGTGATCTCCAATGACAAACCTCAAGATGTTAAGTGGTGTTTTTTAAAAATAGAGGAGGGAAAGTGATAATAGGAGAAATGTGGAGATGGATGAGATGGATTTGATACTAACTCTAAACAAACATTGGTGATATCATTTGATAGTGCATATCGTTTTAACGACAATCCATGTCATTGAGAATAGGAAACTCATTTGATACTCTCATGCTAAATGGTCCTCAATATGCAATCAATCAACAGATTCATATCCATACATATCACAATGCTTTCACAAACATTTCCGATTGTTTTTAGCAAATGTTTTCTATAACTTGAGAACTTGATGAAGCAACATTAAGATCTAGCTCACCGTAATTATCACACATTGAAGTGCTTAGTTCACATCTAATTATTACTAGCCCATATCTAATTATGAAGACTCTTGAACACAATTATGTATTAGATATCAATCATTAACCGATTCTTTTCATCGTTAGATTGGGTGATAAATTAGTCTGATATTCCACATTGCTTTCTTTTCTTCTTTCCCCTTTCTTTGCTGTCATGAGACGATATATTTGACAAAAGTACTTGGGAACTCTGGGAGTCCAGGGGAGTTAATGCTAGCTCACGTGCTAATGAATCAGGTTATTGAATTTCAAATATTGGCTAAACCAGATAACAACATCAGGGCAATAGATTTTTTTAACTCTTTTTATTTTGATTAGTGCACTGAAAGTGTTGTCGGACTCATTCAATTAAGACCGAATAATAGATACTTTATATTGTTTATAAATGCGGAAGTACTTCATTAGGATAGTACATATTAATATAACGTACAAGGAGAAAGTGAAGGAATAAATATAATTACTTGCTCCTTCAAAAGATTAGTGAGTCGATATAATTTATCTCCACAAATAATCATTGGTAATGAATTTCAATAAAAAGGCCTTCCCCAAGTTGCTTGAGCCACTGAATCATAAAACAAGAATCTTTTATTGCAGCCCTCGTCTCGTTCTAAACAGTCCTTGCTGCGAGGTAGCCAAAGATTTGTGTACACAATCTTCTGAACCTTTTTACCATCATGCACCGAGAAAGTTGATCTAAATTTCTAAATTCAACACTGCAGGGATATCCTCGATTGGAAGTTCATCGACCTTCTGGCATGGTGATCGTAACGATATTCCTTGTGTACAAGTCTTCCCTTATTGAAGATGCCTCTGTGCTCGATGGAACTCTCTCCATATAGAAACTGGGCTGTTTAGGATTTGGCAAGATTGCTTCCTCATTGGCTAACATGAAAACGACTGATGACATTGTTGACCTATCTCCAGGAAGCTTTTGGACACATAGCAAACCAACATGAATGCATCTCTCTACTTGGGATGCAATGAAGGAGTCGCATAGAGATTCATGTAGAAGCTCCAAGGACCTGCCTGCGCTCCACAGCAACCATGCCTGGGACAAATCCATTTATGTCGTTAAGCATCACCTAAAAGACATGAGTTTGGACAACCATACCATACTTACTTACATGCCCAAGAAGGTTGTGTTGATGATCAGGATGGCAGAACCCTCTATTCCTTTTGCCACTTACTATCTCTAGCAAAAGTACACCAAGGCTAAAAACATCGGATTTCACGGAGAATTTTCCATCCAAAGCATATTCTGGAGACATGTAGCCGCTGCATTAAGAATATCGAGACTTAAATCTACCCACTGTTCATGGACAGTGCCGTTAATCAAGATAAGAGACTTACTAGGTACCAATGATTCTTCTCGTTCTTGCTTCTCTTTCATTGCCTCCAAAGATTCTTGCAAGGCCAAAGTCTGAGATTTTAGGATTGAGGTCTGCATCTAACAAAATATTGCTTGTTTTGAGATCTCTGTGAATGACTTGCAGTTTTGAATCTTGATGAAGATAAAGAAGTCCTCTCGCAATTCCTAAAACTATGTCGAAGCGACTTTTCCACGCTAACAAGAAGCTTCTGTCATCATCTGCAAACAGTCAACCCAATGTAAGTCCTAAATATTTAAGCTCGGCACTCTTAAAGGAAATGGGTTTATTGATTTGCATTTCGTTGTATGTCCAGGCAGAGGCACAAATGACATACTGACTAATAGAATGGGGGTGGAGCGAAAAGGAAATGAAAAGGATCAAGGAGGTCGAACCGAAAATGAAATAATCCAAGCTTTTATTTGGCATATACTCATATAGTAACATTCTTTCTTCTCCCTCAATGCAACAGCCAAGAAGTCCGACAAGATTCTTATGCTGAAGTTTGGCAATTAGGAGTACTTCATTCATAAATTCTTCAAGGCCTTGTCTTGAACCTTTCGACAGCCTCTTCACCGCTATTTCTTGACCCATGGAGAGATTTCCCTGCATTATTTTTTTAATTAAATAAGCTTATCGTGTTCTGTAAACTTGCAAATCCATAGCTCATTACCTTGTAGACTGAACCAAAGGCACTTGCTCCAATCATGTTGGTCTGTGAGAAATGTCCAGTAGCAACGGCAATGGTAGAAAAATCATATAACGGTAAATCAATGTCTTCCTTCTGACTCTGTAAGCCTACAAGGACGAACTCTATGACATGAATTAATATTTAATTTGGTCATGGTCCGACTACAGAATTCCAATGCAAATTTCACAGTTAAAAGGGGACTAAATTACAAACAAGCTTACCTCTTCTTTTCGTTCTGCTCTTCCACACAATACTCAATACTATAGCTGCTACGAGCAATCCAGAAATGACCGAAGCCACCGTGACAGTCAACAGTTTTGTCTTATTGACAGGGCTTTTGATGGAATCTAGAATTGCCAAGAAAAAGTGTTAGCTAATTTCGGACGATAATTTGTTCATAAGCTGATGGATGTAAGTGTAACCAGAAATAGTCCAGCAAAAGGATAACTGAATCACTATGTACATATTTACCTAGCTCAGAAGCAGATAATTTTATGTAGAGATTTTGTACATAGTTGTCTTGCTCAAATTCTCTTATATCAATGAGATCACCGAACCACATCAAATAGCCACTTCCTCCTCCTCTAACATCTGAATTAGCATAGGCCGTACAAGAACAGTTTTTTAGACACTCCACCTTGCACTCGTCGAGGCTCATGTTCTTGTTTAACCAGAAGTCTATCAGATCGGGCAGATTCAGCATAGAAATTTTCAGAAAGCTCGGTTCTTGAGAGCAATTCAACTGAGCTTTCCTAATGCACCCACTGGTTGAATTAAATAACTGCCACCCTTCTTGGGATTTGGACACGAATCCCTGCAAGCACTGGCATCTAGGGTCTCTGTTATTTTTGCAGAAACTATTAGCACCACACTGCCCATAGTTATCACATGGATCGCGGGGTTTTGAGGTCATGACATCCCATGTAGAGCTCTCTTTCTTCCTTAGAAGACTGTTGGTGTTTGTGCGGAAGCGTGTGTTAATGTGTGTGCAAGGGAGTGTTAGAAGAGAGGACAAAGGAACAAAAAAGAACCTTTTTTATTATTGATTGTAGTACAAAGGGAAGGGGAGGAGCTTGCTTACCCTTGTTCGTTTTTCAACACTCCCCCCTCTTTCCTATTTATAGGAACTCAATACAACATTCTAGACTTATGTGGAATGTTATCCACTTAAGCTTAATCTAGAGAGTTCTAGATTGTAATTTATCCTCTCTTCTTCTAGAGAGTTCTACACATATGCTTCTACATTTTTCTTTGCCAACTAAGCTAGATTTTCTTAAGGATTTTTCTAGATTTTTCTAGCTAATATCAATCTTGAAGTTTCTAGAAATTGGATCAACAATTCAACACTCCTCCTTGATCCAATTTCGTGTTACTCCAAGCATCTCCCGCAATGTCTCGAACTTGGCTTGTGATAGTGCTTTAGTGAAGATGCCCGCTACTTGTTCCTCGGTTTTGCAATATTTGAGCTCGATCTCTTTGTTATTTTGCGCCTCTCGTATAAAGTGATATTTGATGTCGATATGTTTAGTTCTTCCATGGAATCTTGGATTCTTGGATATAGCGATTGCGGACTTATTGTCGCAAAGTATCGGAGTTGATTCCATTTGTGCTTCTCAATGTCTTCTAGAATTCTTCGAAGCCATATTGCTTGATGGCGGTCGTAGCAGGCTGCGATGTATTCAGCTTCTGGTGGCGTGCCACTTGAGTCTTGTTTTACGGATGCCCATGAGAATATTCCGGACCCGGTGTGAATGCATAGCCGGTAGTACTTCTCCTATCATCAGCTGAACCAGCCCGGTCGCTATCGGTATAGCCAATGAGCTTGGCATCGCACTTGGGAGATGCGAATACCGTAATCTATAGTTCCTTGTAAATATCTCGAGAATTCTTTTGGCGCTCCAAAGTGAATTTGACTCGGACTTTGCATGAATCGTGATAGTAGACTTGTTGCATACATAATATCCGGTCGTGTAGCAGTGAGATATAGCAGACTGCCAATCAGACTTCTGTAGAGGGAGGCATCGGCTTTTTCTGCTCCATCTTCCTTCAATAGTTTCTCATTTGTCATGAGCGGAGTTGAAACTGCTTTGCAATAGTTCATCTTGAATTTCTTTAGGAGGTTCTCGGTATATTTCTTCTGCGAGATAAACACTCCTTCGTTTTGGTCGATCTCGATGCCAAGGAAGTATTGCATCAAGCCCAAGTCCGTCATCTCAAATGTCTTCATCATTTCTTTTTGAATTCTTGGATCATTGTCTCATTATTTCCTGTATATATGAGATCATCTACATATAGAGAGACAATGAGAGTGTCGGACTTACCTTGGTCTTGATGTAGAGTGTCGGCTCACTCATACTCCTCCTGAATCCTTGCTTGATGAAGTACTCATCGATTCTACTATACCACGCACGTGGTGCTTGCTTTAACCCGTATAGGGCCTTCTTAAGCTTTAAGACTTTTTCTTCATTGCCTTTGACAGTAAAGCCTTCGGTTGAGCTACATAAATTTCTTCTTGAAGATATCCATTTAGGAAGGCTGATTTTACATCTAGTTGATGGATCTTCCATTCTTTTGTCTTTGCTAGAGCTATGAGCGCTCGAATAGTATCAAGGCGAGCAACGGGAGCGAAAGTTTCGGTATAGTCAATACCTGGTTGTTGCAAGTATCCTTTCGCCACAAGCCTTGCTTTATGCTTCTGGATTGATCCATCCGCGTTGAGCTTCGTCTTGTAGACCCACTTGGCGCCAATGATCTCTTTGTCTTCGGGCGATTGACAAGCTCCCAAGTTTCATTTTTCTCGATCATCTTGATCTCTTCCTCCATGGCTTTTATCCAGACTTCTTCTTTGGATGCTTGTTCATAGTTTTCTGGTTCCAAAATAGCAAAGTTGCATGTGTCGTAAATTCTTCTAAGGGTTTTTACCCTTAGTACTTGAGACTACGGGTAGATTCTTCTTGCGTCACTCTTGGAGAGCTTGGTGGAGTTATGTCGTGAGTGGTGGAATCCGGTACTTCTCGTTCTTCTTGTGACGTTGACTCCTCTTGGGCAGGTGGTATGTCGGCAAGGTGATATACTTCTTCTCGATCTTCTCGTCCTCCCAATTCCGGGCAGCATTCTCGTCGAACTCGACGTCTCGACTAATCATAAGCTTCTTGGTTCTTAGGTTGTAAACCCGATAGCCTTTTGATTGGTCACACGCCAAAGGAATATTCCTTTTTCTGTCTTTTCATCTAACTTACTCCTTTTACGAGCGGGGATGTGGACGTAGCAAATACATCCAAACACTTTGAGATGCTTTGCTTTGAAGGCTTCCGTCCACTCCATGCTTCGACTGGTGTTTTATTTTGAACGACTTTAGTTGGACACTGTTTAACGGGTATCTTTGCGATATAAACGCTTCGCCCAAAAAGTATTGGGAAGGCCTTTCTCCTTTAGCATAGACCTTGCCATCTCCATGACGGTTCTATTTTTTCTTTCGGCTACTCCATTTTGCTCTGGGGCGTAGCCAACAGTTAGTTGATGATGGACTCCTTCATCTTCACAAAATTTATTAAACTCCTTTGAATTGTATTCTGTGCCTCTGTCACTCCTTAGGACTTTGATTCTTTGGCCACTTTGATTCTCGACGTGGTTCTTGAATTTTCTGAAGATAGAGAAAACCTCGATCTTTCTCGAAGAAAGTATACCCACGTCATTCTTGTGTAATCATCAATGAATAGGATGAAATATTTATTTTGACTGGGTGTAGGTGTCCTCATCGGACCACACACGTCCGTGTGGACTAGTTCTAATGGCTTCTTAGCTTTCCATGCAACTCCAGATGGGAAGGACTGTCTCTGTTGTTTTCCAAGAAGACAGCCTTCACAAACATCTGAAATTTCTGTGATGGCTGGAAAATCTCTCATCATATTTTTCTGATGGAGAATTTTTAGCCCAACAAAATTGAAGTGGCCAAATCTTCGATGCCATAGCCATGAATCATCAAGTTGAGCTTTCATGGCTATATCTTTGACATATTTCCATTGAATAGGAAAGTTGTTATTTTTCATCTTAACAGAGGCAATGACATTTTTATATTTATCATAGATAATGCAGGCATCTCTATTAAAATATAGAGAATACCCACTTTGTATCATTTGGCCCACACTTAAGAGATTTTGTGCAAGACAAGGGACTAGATATACATTATGTATATATTTTGGGCCTTTATTTGTTTCCACGGCGATGGTGCCTTTTCCTTTGACATCTACTAATGCACCATTGCCCAACTTTACTTGGGATTTCACCGACTTATCAATATCGGTGAATATAGATTCGTCCCCCGTCATGTGATTGCTACACCCACTATCGATGTACCATGTTTCACTTTTATTGTCATTTGCCACTTGGCCTGCGTAGAATGTATTCTCTTCACTTTCTTTTTTTCTACATAGTTTGCTCGATTATTTGTTTTTCGAGCGACAATCTTTTCTACGTGGCCATATCTTTTACAAAGCGGCATTGTTTTTATTTTTAAACCAACAATCCTTCTCCAAATGATTTGTTTTCTTGCAAATACCACAAGGTGGATAATTTTCCTTTTTATAATTTCTCCTCCTCTTTGGTTTTTCCATGAGCTCCTTCCACCATTTTTAGTTTGATGAGACCGTATATTTACTTTAGGCGAAAGGCACTTTCAACTGAATCTTCATCTTGTGCCATTAGTCTTTTCTCATGTGCTTCTAGAGAGCCAATTAATTCACTCACTGATAGGGTCGTCAAGTCCTTAGTTCCTTCTATAGTTGTAACTATGGAGTTGTATTTTTGGTAAGTGATACCAATATTTTCTCAACAACCCTTTGATCGGTTATCCCATCTCCATAGGCTCTCATTTGATTAACAAGTTCCTTTAATTTTCCACAATATTCTTGTACGGTCTCATAATTTTTCATTTTAGAATTCTCAAAATCTCTTCTCGAGTTTGAAGGCGAATAGTGCGTACCTTTTCCGATCCTTGAAACTCTTCTCGTAGTATATCCCAAGCCCCTTTTGCAGTCCTTGCTCCAATTATTCTTGGAAATACGGTTTACGAGTGCTTGCTGGATGAAGTATAGTGCCCTTGCATCCTTTTGTAGTTGATCCTTAGAAACACTTGCACCTTACGGCGGAGCCTCGCAACCTTTTCCACGATGTCCCATAAGTCTTGGGCCATCAAGAATGTAGTCATTTTTATGCTCCAAAAGTCATAGTTGTTCCCATCGAAAATGGGAATGGGAAATGAGGATGTGGTAGAGTTGGCCATGGTTTAGTTATTGGGTATTTGGAAGGAGTAGTTTTAGGAATGAGTAGGTTGGACAAACGCCCAATACCAACCAAAGACGTGGCTCTGATACCACTGTTGGTGTTTGTGCGGAAGCGTGTGTTAATGTGTGTGCAAGGGAGTGTTAGAAGAGAGGACAAGGGAACAAAAAAGAACCTTTTTTATTATTGATTGTAGTACAAAGGGAAGGGGAGGAGCTTGCTTACCCTTGTTCGTTTTTCAACACTCCCCCTCTTTCCTATTTATGGAACTCAATACAACATTCTAGACTTATGTGGAATGTTATCCACTTAAGCTTAATCTAGAGAGTTCTAGATTGTAATTTATCCTCTCTTCTTCTAGAGTTCTACACATATGCTTCTACATTTTTCTTTGCCAACTAAGCTAGATTTTCTTAAGGATTTTTCTAGATTTTTCTAGCTAATATCAATCTTGAAGTTTCTAGAAATTGGATCAACAATTCAACAAAGACGTTGAATAAGACCAGACTGATTCAATGTGATTATGGTGAAGATATCATACCTTGAAGATTCAAACTCAAAATATACATATGTTTCATTGTAAACAAACCACCGCTTGAAAAGGGTACTCTTAGTCGATGGATCTCCCGGGAACCAAATCCATTGAATGGCCCTATCCGCAATGTTTTTGTGGAGCCTCGTCTGAGCATTTCATTTTGGGGCAACCCATTAACATTTATTCCAATGGTATATTCTCCACAGGAAGGATCATCCGTGCTTTTCCAAGAAGTCAGATGCCATTCGAAACCAGATTTGAGGTTCCATCCCATTCGCATACCAGCTAAAAGGGTGTCAGTTGGATGGTCAAAGCTCTCCCATGACCATTCACCAGAATGTGAACTTGTATTCTCTGAAACGACAAGGTTACCAGAATCCAACAACTGTGCGACTGGGTTTCTTAAAACCCTGAATGAATTTGAAGACCAGATGATGCTCTTTGATCGGTTGAGAACAACAAGATTCCTCTCATCGCTAAATGTAAGAACACCATTTGAATCAGTGAGTTGGTTGTTTCGGTTGGCAACCCAAACGACTTTTTCAGGACTAAATTTGTACCATATCCCCAAGTACCTGTACTTGGAGTTTTCTGGAGTGAAGAACCCAAGCTCAAAGCTTTGGCCTGAAGAGACCAATCTCTCTCCATCTTTAATGGACTGACCTTAATCGGATGCGATCACCAAAGTCTTCTGTTAAACAGTTTTGGAACCTTTTCCAATGCCATGAAGTCTTCTGTCAGTTTTTCCCTAGCTCCTCCCTCTCAATGAAAAGTTTTCGACTCAAAGGTTCTCACCAAGAAAATCCAGCTGAAGCCCACCTGACAAGATATTCTGTGATTCTGTAGCAGATTCTATCACTGGAAACTCCCAATGAAATAAGTAAGCAAAGGTCATGAAATGTAGACGCCCAAGTTTAGCAAGTGTTTTTATTGGGAGACTTATGATGTCTATTCATGCAATGGGAGAAGGTCATGCCCACTCCTCACGGCTAGCCCATCAACCAGGTCGGTTCAGGTTGGTCCAAAGTAGTAAGATTTAAATTGATCTATTTTTATGTAATGCTATGTAAATGACTCATAATCGTCTCAATCCTAATCCCATGCAAACTCTACCCAACCTAAATTCTAATTTTTAGCAATTTTTCTTAAAATGTTGCCTTTGAAAGATGGGGCAACTTTATGGACTAGCTCTTCGAGTTGGTGAGAGAGCTCGATTAGTTCGGGTCCTAGCCTAGGACTACTCATTGTACATGAGCAACGTGAAGACACGGGTGAGCGCAACACTGCCGGACAAGAACACCTCCTTGGACTGGTTCTATTATATTTTGGTTTGTTGACTTGGTCAAATCAAGTGGCTAATAAAAAAAGAAAGAAGAAGAAGACGACTTTAAGAATAAAAAGACATTGACAAAAGATAAAAGGGGAAGAAGAAAAAGAGAGGGATGGCAACGGAGAGGAAAAGGGAAGAAGAGGAAAGGGAAAGGAAAAGAGGGAAATTTGTGCGTACACGCCACAGAGACCTCGCCATGTTGCATTTACCAGTCATTTATTTATCTAATCGGAAATTTTCAAAATTAGGGTACAAATTCGAAATTATGTGAAATTTGAGTCCAATTTAGAGTAGTCAAGTTGTGGAATTACATGGAAATTATGGACTATGGTGTTATTGAGCCGTGAGATTTGACAAGAGTTGATTTGAAGTAACGGTTTGATAGGACCCAAATTTTAGAATTTCGCACGCAAGCTTCATTTTATGGATAACTTTGAATAATTGTTGTGGGCAAGCAATTTGATGACGCGTAAGAGTCATTTTATGGGAAAATTACCAAAAAAATCCTAAACCTATTACAAATGTGCCAATTTGGTCATAAACTTTTTTTAGTCAATTCAATCCTAAACTTTTTGTATTTATGTTAATTCAGTTCATTTGACCAATTTTGATCGACTGGCATTGACATGCCGCTATTGGCGTTGATCGACATTGACATGGCATTTTTAAATAATATTTTAATATTTTTTTGAATTTTTTAATAATTTTTTCTTTTATTTTCTTTATTTTTTCCCTTCACCTTCCCCTACCTTTAGCGTCGGCGAGGGTCATCGGTTGACCCTCGTTGACCATAGGTGAGGGCTACAACACCCTCGCTAGGGTCATGACACCCTTGCACCAGGGTACGATGCGCTTGCCGGGACGACCCTTGCCAACCACAAGCGAGGGTCAAGATGCCCTCATCAGCAGTGGACAAGGATGTCGTGGCCCTCGCCGGCGTCCTCGCCTGGCTAGATTGAGCACTAAGGATAGGAGAAGGGGAAGGGAAAAAAATAAAGAAAATAAAAGAAAGAAGAAAAAAAATTATTAAAAAAATTATAAAATATTAAAATATTATTTTAAAAATGCAATGTCAGCGCCGGTAGCACCACTTAGTGCCAACTGGCCAAAATTAGTTAGATGAACTGAACTAATACATATACAAAATGTTTAGGACTGAATTGACCAAAAAAAAATAAAGAAGTTTATGATTGAATTGGTACAATTGCAATAAAATTTTTTTTTTTTTGTAATTCTCCCATCATTTTGTTAGCATTTAAACTTAATTTAGCTGATTTGTAGATGAGTAGAGCTCCTCTACTTCGAGCTTGTATACTCATATTTAGAAAGCGATATGGATTAAATATATTAAAAACTATTAAAAGCATGTCATTTGTATAAATCTAGACTAAGTAATTACTACTTTTCGATTATTTGTGAATGGTTTGAAAAATGTTTTATGAAAAGCGTTTCAAAAGTTTACTAGTTTATAAAATGGATTTCGAAATGGTATGAGATGTGTCATGTGAGATATATTTATTTGATGAACTAAGTTGTGAAAAATTATATGTTTTTATTTGTGAAATTGATTTGTGATATTGTTTATAAATTCACTTTGTGGATTTTGAAGAATGTTGTAGTGGGTTTGTGTGGATACTCTATATCTCCATGAGTCCATTAAGGGGTTTATAGGTATGCATACTAGTTTTAGGATATCCTTATGAGCCAACCACTAATAATATTGGTGGAGACCTAGCCAAGAGGAATTTTGATCGCCTTTGTTAGAAGGGTGTTATATGTGATTATGTTTAGATATATGAACACAAGATTGGTCAATGAAATGGACCATGGACATGTGATTTGATAAAGATTGATCAATGGACTTAATCATTGATGTTTGAATTGTAATGGTAGATTAAATCGGCATTTCTTATTTGTATAATGCTTGGTCGAAAGGATAAAACTGATTTTTGATCTTGCACATATACTATATTGTGAATTTGGGTTAAACAAGTTGTGCTTTGGTTTTGTAAATGTGCATAGTGAATACTTGATCTACTTAAAAGAATCGTACTATTCATTGGGCCATGGTTGCTCATTCCACTCGTTTTTCATATTTTTTTGGTTTCTTGACTAGCGCCTGATAGCACGAGAGCATTATCGACGGGAACTTTTGGGAGTTGGATTATGGGCATGATATGATGGAGGTTGTATGTATGTCTGTTGATAGTTGTTGGGTTTAGCAAATATTTTTCTTGATAAATTATAGAAATTGTGATGTTGTAACCAACCTGCTAATATATTTTGATAATAGGTGGTTGGTTGTTTTGAAACTGCAGTATCATCCCCATTTCTTGTTGGTTTCAAAGTGTGAAAGGTTTGGTGTTTGGGTTACGGATTAGCAATGATATTTAATAATTAGGCTTTTATTTTCGGACGTCCATATGTTTTGGACTTTTGAGCACCCACTTATTAGTCCTTAAGAGGATGCCAATCGTTCCATACACATCAGGTAATCAACGAAAACATACAGGATTGTACTTTTGGGGATCACTGTACTGCCTCCCCTCTAAAGATTTTCGAAAATAAGATTAAGAATGGAAATGAAAATTGCAATTAGGTAGAGGCGACCGGATCTGTACATAACTCAGCTAAACGCAAATAGCTCGTATTTTTAAGGCATTATTTAAACGTGTTTTTCTGTTTCTAATTTTGCCATTTTAATATCAATTTCTTCTTTTTGTCTTTTGCAAATTCAACACGCGTGTTCTGTTCTAGACCATAATAAAAGCACAAGAAACCGAGTTAGCGCAAATACATGTCAAGGGAGCGTCAACTTCACAAGACCTGCAGTTATCACAACAAAGTCCCCACCAATGTTGGGTCCACATCACTTTCCTCCATTCCTTTCAGGTCAAGGAGAAAATTGTAGTTTTGATGTTCACTGTAGAGCCACATCCCAGAAATGTAGGAAAAAGTTCGGATCAAACTCACTTTTTTTATTAATAAGTATTAATAAAAAAATTATGTCTTAGGCTGTCTGGTCATAATTATTTTCACTGTATATCCTTATCAAGAACTAATTTCCCTTAGGTTGTCGTTAGTGATTTTGTTTCTCTTCACACTCGCATGAAGTTCTTTTCTGGAGTCCTTAAAATTGGAGCCACCCGTTAATATTTGTACCATAGGTATAGTCTACAGAGGAAGGATCACTCATGCTTCCCCAAGAAGTCAGATATCGTTCAAAAACCAGTTCTCAATCTCCATCCTACCCTCCTACTTACCGACTATATATATATATATATATATATATATATATATATATATATATATGTATGTATCTCCATCCTACTTTCATACCAGCAAAAAGGGTCATGAAATGTAAACGACCAAAGAAGATATTATTCCCGAAATGCATATGAAACTTCCAAAGAACATAAATCACACTTTAAAACTGTCACTTGCAGAAGGCAGAAAAGGAAAATTCTACCATTCGTATCCCTCCTTTGTGGTTAATGGTTTTCTGGACCTGCATACATTGGACTTTATACCAAGCGCACAAACCAAGAAGTCTTGACAATCAATGAAATAAATGATCAACGGCATTTCTCAGATCTATTTGCAATTCCTCACAAAAACGCACTATCGACCATCCAACGTCGTCACTGTGACTGTATTGACAGAATGGAGTTCTTCATGCCTCATGGTTGCGCTAAAGTCCATTGAACCTCTTTCCATGAAGAAACCAGGCTGTGTAGGTTGAGGCAAGCTTCCACTTTCATTGCCTAACATGGCCACTACAGAGGACGTCGCTGGTCTGTCGTTGGGGAACTTCTGCACGCATAATAAGCCGACATGGATACATCTCCGTACTTGAGGTTCCACCAAATCATACAGGCACCGATCAATGAGTTCCATGGCTCTGTCTTCACTCCAAAGCAACCATGCCTTGAAAAAATTGCATCTCAGGCTTAGTAATGCAAGATGAAAAGAGAGATAAGGGAGAGAGAACAACATATGCTCTGGATCTTTTCTCTTACATGTCCAAGAAGGTTATGGTGATGATTTGGGTGGCAGAATCCTCTGTTTCTTTTGCTGCTTAAAATCTCTAACAAAAGCACACCAAAGCTAAAGACATCGGATTTCATAGAGAATTTTCCATCGAAGGCATACTCAGGGGACATATAGCCACTACAATGACAAGGTATTAGTTTTCTAACATAATATGCAGCCCTATTTAAAGATTTTCTGAAAAAACAGAGTTCTTACTAAGTTCCGATGATTCTCTTTGTCTTTGCTTCTTTCTCATCACATGCAAAAATTCTCGCCAACCCAAAGTCTGAGATTTTAGGGCTTAGGCTTCCATCCAATAAAATGTTGCTAGCTTTGAGATCCCGGTGAATTACTCGAAGTTTTGAATCATGGTGTAGATAGAGAAGACCTCTTGCAATCCCAATGATAATGTCAAAACGTTTTTCCCAGTCTAACAATGAGCATCTTTCATGATCTGCATAGCAGATAAGTTTAGTCTATTCAACCGGAGGAATTAAGTTTGGTACACAGATAGCATCGTGATCAAGTAATAACTTTGAATAAAGGGTCTAGAGACCAAACCAAAGATGAAATAATCCAAGCTCTTGTTTTGCATATACTCATAGACCAATATCCTTTCCTCCCTCTCCATACAACAACCTAGAAGCCCCACAAGATTCCGGTGTTGAAGTTTGGCTATTAGAATTGTTTCGTTCATGAACTCTTCAAGACCTTGTCCTGAATTTCTTGACAGTCTCTTCACTGCTACTTCTTGTCCTGTGAAAAGATTGCCCTGCATATTGCGGTTAGAGTAGACATGTTAAACAATAAAATCTGATCACTCTGTTTACAGTTAACTTTGTCTTGGAATATACATGGCTGATTACCTTGTAAACTGGGCCAAAGCCACCAGCTCCAATAAGATTATCCTCAGAAAAGCCGTTCGTAGCTTTAACGATGGTAGCCAGATCAAAAAGTGGCAAATCAACATCTTCCTCCTTGATTTTCCAACCTGAGAATGACCGGTTACTACTAATATCATTGTAGAAACGTATGTTAACCTCACAAAGGGCCTTAAACTCTCTTCATGATTTCTGGATGTGTACATTCATAGAACCAGTTGTACTGACCTTTGCTCTTTATTCGGCAATTCCGGATACGATGGAAGTACACCATGGCCGATAGAAACAAAGCAGCAATAGCTGACGTCAATACGGCAATGACCATCCTTTTCTTCTTGTCAGAATTATGAAGGAAATCTAGGATAGAGAAGACTATTAATTGCAATCTTCTAGGGTTCTGTTCCTGAATGAGCTGGTTAGAAGATGGAAAGTCTAGAAAAAAAAGTGATGATTGGCAAAAAAAGTACCTAGTTCAGACAATGGTAGGCGTATGTATAGAGTTTGCCCATAGTCGCCTTCTTCGTACTCCTCAATGTCAATTAGGCTTCCAAACCACAGGAGACAGCCGATACCTCCTCCTCTGACATCTGAATTAGCATAAGCTGTACATGAACGGTTCTTTAAGCACTTGGTTTTGCATTCCTCGAGGCTCATGTTATTGTTCAACCAGAACTCTAACAGGTCAGGAAGTTTCACTTTTGCAAGTTTGAGGAACCCTTCTTCCTTCGAACCATTTACTGGTGTTTTTCTCGTGCATCCACCAGACCAATTAAGGAGATCCCATTCTTCTGGAGAATTCGGTGTGTATCCCTTTAAGCAATCACATATTGGAGCTCTGCTAATTTTACAGATACTGTTGGCTCCACAAGTACCGTAAGCATCACATGGATCGTTGGGCACTGAGTACATGATATTCCAGGCGTTGCTTCTTTTACTGGCAACATGGAACTGGAGCAACCCAGAATGGTTCATTGTAAATACTCTAGGGATAAATTCGCTTTTTCTGGCTTCTACTTCCAAATAGATCTCATTTTCACCATAGAAGAACACTAGCTTGGTAACTGCATTTGAATTAATTGGTGCACCACTGAATTGTATTCCATTCCATGGTCCTGTCCGATATTTCTTGCTGGATCCTAAGCTGACGAGTTCAAATTGAGGCAACCCTTGAATGTTCAACCTGTAAGTATAATCTCCAGAGGAAGGATCATCTTTGCTTTTCCAAGATGTCAGGTGCCTTTCTAAACCGATTTTCAAGTCCCATCCTAATTTCATACCTGGTAGTAGTGTGTCAGACGGATGATCAAAACTCTGCCATGAGTAGTCATCAGAATTCAGACTGGTATTCTCTCTGAGAACAAGATTTCCAGTGTCTAAGAGCTGTGCAACCGGATTTTTCAGAACCCTGGACATATTTGAAGACCAGACAATGCTTTTCGATTGGTTGACAAGAACTAGATCTCCATCATCGCTAAACGTGAGAAATCCATTTGAATCAGTGAGTGGATTGTCCCTGTTGGCAACCCAAACAACTGTTTCTGGAGTGATCTTGTACCACATGCCGAAGTACTTCTTCTGGGAGTTGCCAGGAGAGAAGAAGCCGAGCTCAAAGCTTTGGCCAGTAGAGACCAATTTTTCTCCATCTTTCATAGACTGGCCTGAACTTAATGTGTCAGCCGCAGTCGATAAGCCAAAGACTGACAGGCAGATAATGTAAAGGCAGATGAACAAAGTAGGTGTTTCCATGCCTGAACTAAATCATGCAGAACCGCAAATCTGTATAAGATTTAGAAGAAAAAGTACAAGTGCTTGCGCCCCGCAAGCTAAAATCTAGGATTTAGATAGAAATAGGAATGTGATCACCACTGGCAACCTTATACGAAGCTGTCAGGATAGAAATTTTCAGTTGACTGATCAACTCACATGTCCAGCAAGACCGGCGGAGATTAATTCCACCTCGTACGCATCACGCTTCTTACTTCTAGGATAAGTCGGTCATGAGATTCTTGGTGCTTATTTTGGCCTTATGCTTGATTATTAGCACATGCCTCAATACGCATTTTCATATTTGAACTATACCACACATTGTAATCTACTGTAATCCATTAGGTTCACCCTGCGTTTGTCGATGTCATCGTGGCATTAAACACGGGGGCATCATAGACGGCCTTTGGCTGAGTAGCGATGTGAAACATGAAATTGCGAGTACTTTAGCTTTAAAAATGTAAAGGGACCAAGCCGTATAACAATGCTATTTGAGGTTTGAACGTTACCAGACTTTTAACTACGGACTTCTCAGATAGACCCCCAAAGAGATCACCGCCATGGTCTTTCATTTGTCACTTCAGTCAGAACTGAAAACCCACCAAAATTGACATTTTTGGGACAATTGTTCTGGCTCTTAAAGAGTCGAGACCCGTCAAAATCTATGGACGGCCCTTCTGCCGGGCATCATAGCGGTCGCAAGATGGCATACATACCTTTGACCCTTTCGTTGATTTATATTTTCTTTTTCAATGGGGCCCTTCAGCTGGGCATCATAGCGGTCATAAGACGATACATACATTTGACCCTATTGTTTATTTATTTTTTCTTTTTTTATTTTTTTGCTTGTTTTTGGTCCGTCAACTATTTACGTTTGACAAATTTAGACTTGGAACCCCATAAGTATTCAAATGACAATTGTTCATTGAATTTCAGCTATCAACTGCTTCAGTTGGTTGACTACTGTGGGCTTCTAATTCCCGACGATTATCGCAATGATGTATTTTTTTTCATTTTGTTTAGGTTCTCTACGTACTCTGGCTTCGCGAAATTTATTTGTTGGTCTGCCCTCCAAACTTTCTGCTTGTCCAGCTGAAATGATTTGAGTGTAATTTGAAGGAAGATGTAGATTCATGGAGCTACCTTAGTTGTTAATTATTAGCAATTTTTCCCAACGAAATGAAAGGGAAGAAAATACCAAAAACAATCCTTACTTTCCACCCATTACTACTTACCCTCCTCTATTTAAAAAAACCTCTTACCATCCTCTGAAAATGTCTTATTACTAAAATAACAAAATTGCCCCTCTTTGGATTTTAATCTTCTGAATCTCTCACAAACCCTAGCCTCCATTTCCCACAAACCCTCACCTCTTTTATCACCCATCACCGTCTACCACTCTCGCGGACGCCATGCAGTAACTGAACTTAGAGTCATGGGGTTATGTTTTGAGTTTGGTTTTGGGGTTGGGTGTGGTAGAAAATTTATGCCCTAGGTGGGGACATTTTTGGAAACGAAATGGCACTATTGTAAATAAGGCGAGATGCGAAGATGTAAAGTGATCTCCAATTGCAAATCTTGAGATGTTAATTGGTGTTTTTAAAAGTGGAGGAGAGTAAGTGATAATAGGAGAAATGTGGAGATGGATTTGATACTAACTCTAAACAAACATTGGTGATGTCAATCGATAGTGCATATCGTTTTAAAGACGATCCATGTCATTAAGAATAGCAAACTCGTTTGATATTCTTGTGTTAAATGGTCCTCAATATGCAGGCAAGTGACAAATTCAAATCCACATATATCACAATGCTTTCATAGACTTTTCAAATTGTTTTCAGCAAATGTTTTCTATAATTCAAGAACCAGACGAAGCTGTTACAAAATACATGAATGAATGAGATACATGAATGAATATTCATTATATTCATCTTATCTAATGTACTTATTATGGTACATTTGTATCATACTTTCTAAGTACATCTCCCTATACAATGAACGTTCATCTCCCTTATCCAATACATGTATCATTCGATACATTGATATTAATGATAAATACATTCTTGTTCTCCTATAAATAAGAGTTTAGTTTTGATGTACAATTACAACTATCAGATACAACAGTCACTGGAAATAAAATTATCTCATTTGGCTTTCTCTACTATCTCTGGTGTTCACTTGCTTTCTCTTCTCAATCTCTTCTCTATTATATATTCACCACAACGCAATATTTTACAACACGTTATCGCACGAAGATCTACCGACGAGTAAGTAAATTTTTGCAAGGTGGGTATTCTTTTTATTAATCAACTTATACTTCATCTTCTTCTATCAATTCTTCATTTTTATTTTTCTTGGCCTGAAGCCAAATTTCAAATCTAAAAGTATCCTTCTGCTCCTGAAGTAGCGGTGGATATTTAGAAATCCTTCTAATTAATTTAAGGATTTATTTTTGCAAGGATTATGGCAAATATTAAAAAGCCCAAATTCCACATCCTGGAAGTGAGTGGAAAGAATTATCTATCCTGGTGCCTTGACATGGAAATGCATCTCCAATGGCAAGGTCTCGTTAATACAATCACGGAGGATGGAGCCTCAAATGAAAAGAATAAAGCAAATGCGCTGATTTTTATTCGCTGTCATTTGCATGAGAGCCTGCAAACTCTATTTATCCGTTCGAAACCCTCATATCTTGTGGAGGAGGTTGAAGGATAGGTATGATCATACCAAGACTATTATCCTCCCTCAAGCACAATATAAGCGGCAAAATCTCGGATCGCAAGATTTTAAATCAGTGTCTGACTATAATACCGCTTTATTTGATATCGTTTCTCGGCTTGAGTTATGCGATATCAGACTCACTGATGTGGAATTGTTAGAGAAAACTTTCTTCACCTTTCATGCTTCAAATATTGTATTGCAACAAAGAATACCGGCGTCGGTTGCCACATACTCGAATTAATTTCTGTGCTTCTTCTTTGCCGAGCAAACTAATGAATTGCTGCTCAAAAATCATGATCTTAGACTGCTGGCTCAAAAGCATTGCCTGAAGCACATGCTAACTTTGAGAAAAATACTGGCCATTTTAAGGGCTATAAGCGCAGGCAAGAACATAATCCTAGAAGGGATGGGAAAAAATTTAACCGTCCTAGAAAATCAAATTATGGCCTGAATCATGGCAAAGAAAAGAAGCCAAAGAAGGTGATTAATGAAAGTATTTGTCATCGCCGTGGCATGACTGGGCACTGGTCACGTACCTATCGTACGCCAAAACATTTTGTTGATCTATATTAGGCATCTTTAAAGAATACGGGCAAGCGTGGTGAATCTCATGCCATTGAAATCAATCCTACTGTCATAACCATTGTTGAGGCCAACAATATCTCCGTTGGTGGGACCCATCTTGCTCCTGAAGTAGTAAATCCATCCTTGGATGTCTCTGATTTCTTTGAGGACCTCTGATTACTTTGATGAGGCATCAAGAGTGGTGGATGATAATTTGAACTTCGAATTTTATGTTGTTTCGCTTTAAATGTATTACTTTTTATTGTTCTTTAATATGGTTATGAAATACTTATGAAACTTATATAATATTTATTTTGAAATTTTATTCGACTCTATGACTAATATGCAACTTTTATGATACTTGACACCTGAAGTTATCAATATAAATGCAAATGGAAAATACCGAGAAAAAGGAAGATGTTTGTTTGCTTGATAGTGCAACAACACATACTATATTTCGTAGTAGACACTTTTCTCGAGTATGACATTGCGTAAGGCACAAATCCATACAATATCGAGGTCTGTTCCAATTATTGATGGTTTTGGAAATGCCACAATTATTTTGCCAAATGACACCATCCTGCATATTGAAAATGTGTTTCTAAGCATTAGATCCAAAAGGAATCTGCTTAGTTTCAAAGATGTACGCCGTAATGGGTACCATATCGAGACTATTTATGAGCAAGATAAAGAATATATTGACATTTCCTCTTATAAGATGGGCCCGAAGACCATCCATGAGAAGCTAGAAGCTTCTTCTATGGGTTTGTATTGTGTCATGATTAAGGCTGTTGAAACCTACGCCACCACATCCACGGAGATTGGTAAGCCCCGATTAGTTTGGACTGTGGCATGATCGCCTTGGTCATCCTGGCGCTTCAATGATGCGTAGGATAATTCAAAATACAAAATGGCACCCTTTAAAAGATATAAAGGTATTGTTGTCCAAAGATTATAATTGTGAGGCTTGCTCACAAGGAAAGCTCATCATCAAACCTTCTATAACAAAGGTTAATCTTGAATCTTCTTTATTCTTGCAAAGAATTCATAGTGATATTTGTGGACCAATACAACCACCAAGTGGACCATTTCGATATTTTATGGTACTAGTGGACGCATCCTGTAGATGGTCCCATGTTTGCCTATTATCTACGCGCAATATCGCATTTGCACGTTTACTTGCGCAGATTATAAAGCTCCGGGCACAATTCCCTGATTATCCAATTAAGAGCATAAGGATGGATAATGCTGGTGAATTTACATCAAAGAGTTTTGATACATATTGTGCTTCGCTTGGAATCGAGGTTGAGCACCCGGTTGCATATGTTCATACTCAAAATGGATTGGCAAAATTCTTGATTAAACGTATCCAAATCATTGCCCGCACTCTATTATTGAGAACGAATCTCAACGATACAGTATGGGGTCATGCAGTTTTGCATGCGGCGGCTTTAATAAGAGTACGCCCCCTTTGCTAATCTTTTATAATCTCCCCTTCAAATGGTTCTTGGTTATGAGCTAGATATTTCACATCTACGCACATTTGGTTGTGCAGTATAGGTGCACAGCACACCGCCAAAAAGGACCAAAATGGGTCCCCAACGCCGTTTGGGCATTTATGTTGGGTTTAATTCACCATCTATCATTAGGTTCTTGAACCAACTACTTTGGTGATCTTTTTACTTGCCCAGTTTGCGGATTGTCATTTCGATGAGACTAGGTTTCCATCAATTGGGATACCTACAACTTCCATGATTGCAAAACAAAAACCAATTAAGGTTTTCTCCTGGAATGAGAAAAATTTATCTTAATTAGACCCAAGGACACCTGAATGTGAAAACGAGGTGCAACGCATAATTCATTTACAGGCTATGGCCAATAGACTTCCTGGCGTATTTAATGATGCTACTAAGGTAACGAAGTCTCATATTCCAGCTGCAAATGCTCCAGTTAGGATAACTGTTCCCGAAAGACCGGCTAAAATGGATCAAAATCCCCCGCACTTGAAGCATGGTAGACCGATAGGATCTAAAGATACCGCTCCTCGAAAACGAAGGGGAAAGAATCAGGAATCTGCTCCAAAAGAGCCTAGCGTTGTGCTTGTTCCCAAAGAGTTTATTGCCCCAGAAGAGGCGCAAACCCATGAAAGGAACACTAGCCCCGGGAATACCGAGAATTCCATTACATATTGTAATGAAATTTGTGATCGAAATGAAATCATCATTGATGATGCTTTTGCATTCTCAGTTGCTCATAAAATTATGGATGATGATTGTGAGCCGCAATCTATTATTGAATGTCGTCAAAGGCAAGATTGGTCTAAGTGGAAGGAAGCAATTAAAGCTGAATTAGCTTCCCTAACTAAACGAGAGGTTTTTGGACTTGTAACTCGTATCCCCGATAATGTAAAGCCCGTTGGATATAAATGGGTATTTATCTGAAAACGAAATGAGAAAAACGAGGTTGTCATGTATAAAGCCCACTCGTTGCCCAAGGATTCTTCCGGAGACACGGGATTGATTATAATGAGACATATTCACCTATGATGGATATGATTACATTTCGTTTTCTCATTAGCCTAGCAATCTTTGAAAGATTGGAAATGCGTCTTATGGACGTTGTGACGGCATATTTATATGGCTCATTAAACTCTGATATTTATATGAAAATTCCCGAGGTATTCAAAATGCCTGAAGCATGCACTCCCCGCAATTTATTCTCAATAAAATTGCAAAGATCCTTGTACGGGTTAAAGCAATCCGGTCGCATGTGGTATCAACGCCTAAGTGAGTACCTAATTAAGGAAAGGTACAAGAATGATCCTATCTGCCCATGTGTGTTTATTAAGAAATCAGAAACCGGATTTGCTATTATAGCAGTTTATGTCGACAATATAAATTTAATTGGAACTCCAGAAGAGTTAGCTGAAACTGCTGAGTATTTGAAAAGGGAGTTTGAAGTTAAAGATTTGGGTAAAACCAAACTTTGTCTTGGTCTAGAGCTTGAGCATAAAGCAAATGGAATAATCGTCCATCAATCAGCGTACGTTGAAAGATTGCTTAAACGCTTCAACATGGACAAAGCTCACCCATTGAGCACCCCTATGGTTGTAAGGTCTCTAGATCCCCAAAAGGACCCATTTCGTCCTAGAGAATTAAATGAAGAGATACTTGGTCCTGAAGTACCATATCTCAATGCAATTTGGGCTTTGATGTACTTGGCACAATGTACGAGACCAGATATCGCTTTTGCGGTAAATTTATTGGCACGTTTTAGTTTTGAGCCAACTCGGAGACATTGGAATGGAGTTAAACATATTTTCCGTTATCTCCGAGGAACCATAGATTTGAGATTATATTATTCCAAGGATTCCACTAACTCTAGTTTAGTTGGATATGCAGATGTAGGATATAAATCTGATCCACATAAGGCTTGCTCTCAAACGGGGTATTTATTTTGTTATAACGGCACCGCTATTTCTTGGCGTTCTACGAAGCAATCGCTAGTAGTTATATCTTCTAACCACTCTGAGATTATTGCTTTATATGAAGCTGGAAGAGAGTGTGTTTGCTTAAGATCCGTATAACGCATATTCATAATTCTTGTTGTTTAATACCGTTCACAAATTCTCCAACTATAATTTATGAAGATAATGCTGCTTGTGTTGTACAAGTTAGGGGAGGATATATCAAAGGTGATAAGACCAAGCATATCTCGCCGAAATTTTTCTATACTCATGAACTCCAAGAAAGTCGACAAATTGATGTTAAATAGATTCGATCCATAAATAATCTTGCAGATCTTTTTACCAAATCATTGCCAACATCAACTTTTAAGAAATTAGTATATGGCATTGGTATGCGGCGAGTTCACAAGATGCAAGATTGATTAGCCCCAAAAGTGGCTATATGGCTCAATTGAGGGGTAGATATTATGAACTATGCATTGCAGCATTGATATGCGGCGAGTTCACAAGATGCAAGATTGATTAGCCCCAGCAGTGGCTATATATGCATTGCACTTTTTTTTTCTTTTTGTCCGGTTTTTTCCCACAAGGTTTTTCCGACTTAAGTTTTTAACGAGACAATTAATGCATCCATAAAAGGGAGAGATCATAACATTTGCGCTCTGCACTCTTTTTCCCTTTTGTCCGATTTTTGTCCCATTGGGTTTTTCCGGCTTAAGGTTTTTAATGAGGCAGTATCATTCGATGCACAATTCGTAATGAATACAATGAATATTCAAGGGGGAGTGTTACGAAATACATGAATGAATATTCATTATATTAATCTTATCTAATGTACTTATTATGGTACATTTGTATCATACTTTCTAAGCACATCTCTCTATACAATGAACGTTCATCTCCCTTATCCAATACATGTATCATTCGATACATTGATATTAATGATAAATACATTCTTGTTCTCCTATAAATAGGAGTTTAGTTTTGATGTACAATTACAACTATCGATACAACAAATCCGGAAATAAAATTCTCTTCTCGGCTTTCTCTACTATCTCTGGTGTTCACTTGCTTTCTCTTCTCAATCTCTTCTCTATTATATATTCACCACAACGCAATATTTTACAACTGAAGCTACATTAAAGTCTAGCTCACTATAATTCTCATACATTGATGTTCTTAGTTCATGTATAATTATCACTAGCCCATATTTAATTAGGAGGACTCTTGAACACGATTATGTTTTAGATATCAATCGTTAATCGATCCTTTTCATCATTAGATTGGGTGATAAATTAGTCTGAAATTCCACATTGCTTTCTTTTTCTCTTACCTCTTTCCTGCCGTTATCGAGACAATATATTTGACAATTTCAACTTGGGAACTTTGGAGTTGAGGCAAGTTACCACATGCTAAAGAATCAGTTTATTGAATTTCAAATATTGACTAAACCAGATAATAACATCAGGACAATGGAATTTGTTACTCTTATCATTTTGATTAACGCGCTGAAAGTGTTGTCGAACTCATTCAATTAAGACCGAACAATAGAGACTTTATATTGGTTATATATGTAGAAGTACTTCATGGGGATACTACATATCGATGTATTGTATAATGATAAATCGAGGTAGTAAATATAATTACTTGCTCCTTCAAAAGGTTATAGAGTCGATATGATTTATCTCTACGAATAATCATTGGCAATGAACGTCAATAAAAAGGCCCTCACCAAGTTGCTTGAGCCACTGAATCATAAAAACGAGAATCCTTTATTGCGGCCCTCATCTTGCTCTAAATAGTCCTCGCTGCGAGGTAGCCACATATTTGTGCACACAATTTTCTGATCCTTTTTACCTTCATGTGCCGAGAAAGCCGATTTAAAAATCTAAATCGCACACTGTAGGGAACATTCTCGATGGGAAGTTTATCGACCTTCCGGCATGGTGATCGTAACCATATTCCTTGTGTACAATTCTTCCCTCATTAAAGATGCCTCTGTGGTCGATGGAACTCTCTCCATAAAGAAACCAGGCTGTTTAGGCTGGGGCAAGGTTGCTTCCTCATTCGCCAACATGAAAACGACTGAAGACACTGTTGGCCTATCTCCAGGAAACTTTTGCACACATAGCAAACCGACATGAATGCATCTCTCAACTTGGAATGCAACGAAGGAGTCGCAGAGAGATTCATGTAGAAGCTCCAAGGACCTGCCTGCGCTCCACAGCAACCATGCCTAGGACAAATCTATTTGTGTCATTAAATATCATATAAAAGAAAGACCAAACCGTACTCACTTACATGCCCAAGAAGATTGTGTTGATGATCAGGATGGTAGAACCCTCTGCTCCTTTTGCTACTTACTATCTCCAGCAAAATTACACCAAGACTAAAAATGTCGGATTTCACAGAGAATTCTCCGTCAAAAGCATATTCCGGGGACATATAGCCACTGCATTAAGAATATCGCGACTTATATCTACCCAATATTTATGAACATTGCTCGTTAATTAAGATGAGAAACTTACTAGGTACCAACGATTCTTTTTGTTCTTGCTTCTCTTTCATTGCCTCCAAAGATTCTTGCAAGGCCAAAGTCTGAGATTTTAGGTTTGAGGTCTGCATCTAACAATATATTGCTTGTTTTGAGATCTCTGTGAATGACTTGTAGTTTTGAATCTTGATGAAGATAGAGAAGACCTCTCGCAATTCCTAAAACTATGTCAAAGCGACTCTTCCATGCTAACAAGAAGCTTCTGCCATCATCTGCATACAGTCGAACCAATGTAAGTCTTAAACGTTTAAGCTCGGCACTCTAAAGAAAATGAGTTATTGATTTGCATTTGGATGTATGTCCAGGCAGAGGCACAAATGACATACTGACTAATAGCTGGGGGGTGGAGCGAAATGGAAATGAAAAGGATCGAGGAGGACGAACCGAAAATGAAATAATCCAAGCTTTTATTTGGCATATACTCATATATTAACATTCTTTCTTCTCCCTCAATGCAACAGCCAAGAAGTCCGACAAGATTCCTATGCTGAAGTTTGGCAATTAGGAGAACTTCATTCATAAATTCTTCAAGGCCTTGCCTTGAACCTTTCGACAGCCTCTTCACCGCTATTTCTTGACCCATGGAGAGATTTCCCTGCATTGTTTTTTCAATTGAATAAGCTTATCGTGTTCTGTCAACTTGCAAATCCATAGCTCATTATTTTTTCAATTGAATAAGCTTATCGTGTTCTGTCAACTTGCAAATCCATAGCTCATTACCTTGTAGACTGAACCAAAGCCACCCGCTCCAATCATGTTGATCTGTGAGAAATGTCCAGTAGCAACAGCAATGGTAGAAAAATCATATAATGGTAAATCAATGTCTTCCTTCTGCCTTTGTAAGCCTACAAGGATGAACTCTATCTATCATATGAAAGCAATATTTAATTTGGTTATGGTCCGACAACAGAATTTCAATGCAAATCTTCACAGTTAAAAGGGGACTAAATTACAAACAAGCTTACCTCTTCTTTTCATTCTGCTCTTCCACTTAATACTCAATGCTACACCTGCTATGAGCAATCCAGAAATGACTGAAGCCACCGTGACAGTCAACAGTTTTTTCTTATTGACAGGGCTCTGGGTGGAATCTAGAATTGCCAAGAAAAAGTGTGTTAACTAATTTCAGACGGTAATATGTTCATAAGCTGATGGATGTCACCAAAATTATTCCAGCAAAAGGATAAGCAAACGAGTAAATAGTTGGGGACAAGATCATGATTAATCCAGCATTTACTATGTACACACTTTCAAAAAAGCAAGATCATCGCAGCGTATAAAAGTGGTTGCTAACTGAATCACTATGTACATATTTACCTAACTCAGAAGCAGATAATTTTATGTAGATATTTTGTACATAGTTGTCTTGTTCAAATTCTCTTAAATCAACGAGATTGCCAAACCACATCAGACAGCCACTTCCTCCTCCTCTAACATCTGAATTAGCATAAGCCGTACAAGAACACTTCTTTAGACACTCCACCCTGCACTCCTCAAGGCTCATGTTCTTGTTTACCCTGAAGTCTATCAGATCGGGCAGATTCAGCATTGAAAGTTTCAGAAAGCCCGGTTCTTGAGAGCAATTCAACTGAGCTTTCCTAATGCACCCACTGGTTGAATTAAATAACTGCCACTCTTCTTGGGATTTGGGCACAAATCCCTGCAAGCACTGGCATCTAGGGTCTTTGTTACTTTTGCAGACACCATTAGCACCACACTGCCCATAGTTATCACATGGATCGCGGGGAAATGAGGCCACGACATCCCATCTAGAGTTCTCTTTCTTCCTTAGAAGAAGTTGCAGAAGACCAGACTGATTCAATGTGAGCATGGTGATGATATCATCCATGGAATTATCAAACTCATAATGGACATCTGTGTCATTGTAAACAAAGAGAGGCCTCAAAAGGTTAGTCTCAATTGCTGGAATTCCCATGAAACGCAATCCATTCCATGGCCCTGCTCGAAATGTTTTTGTGGAGCCTCTTTTGCGAACCTCAAGTTGGGGCAATCCATTAACATTTATTCCGAAGGTATAGTCTCCAGAGGAAGGATCATCCGTGCTTTTCCAAGAAGTCAGAGACCATTCAAAACCGGTTTTGAGGCTCCATCCCAATCGCATACCAGCTAAAAAGATGTCGGTTGGATAGTCAAAGCTCTGCCATGAGCATTCACCAGAATGCGAGCTGGTATTCTCTGAAATGACAAGGTTACCAGAGTCGAACAACCGTGCAACCGGGTTTCTTAAAACCCTGGATGAATTCGAAGACCAGATGATGCTCTTTGATCGGTTGAGAACAACTAGATTCCTCTCATCGCTAAATGTGAGAACACAATTTGAATCAGTGAGCGGGTTGTTTCGGTTGGCAACCCAAACGACTTTTTCAGGACTAAGTTTGTACCATACCCCCAAATACTTATACTTGGAGTTTTCTGGAGAGAAGAAGCCAAGCTCAAAGCTTTGGCCTGAAGAGACCAATCTCTCTCCATCTTTAATGGACTGACCTGGACTTAACGAATCAGATGCGACCACCAAGTGCAGCATAAACATGACATGAACAGAGTAAAAGAAGGGAGAATATGGAACCTTTTCCAATGCCATAAAATCTTCTGTTAATTTTTTTCCTAGCTCCCTCTCAAGGAAAAGTTTTAAACTCCAAAGGTTCTCGCCAAGAATATCTAGCTGAAGCCCACCTGACAGGATATTCTGTAGTTTTGTAGCAGATTCTATCACCAGCAACTCCCAACGAAATAAGAGAGCAATGGTCATTAAATGTAGACGACCAAGTTAAGCAGGTGTCTATTTATTGGGCGACGTATGATGTCTATTCATGCAATGCACGAAAGTCATGCCCCTCCTTCACGGCTCAATTACAGTCTATGGTACGGAGACAAGGTGACAAGTAACAAATCTTCCCCAAGCAAGACTGATGATGGAGTTGGTCCCCAAGACCTAATTTTTCAACCCAAAATTATTCGGGCTGTGCAAATTTAAAGCAAGTTCTGACCGCGCGAGTTTAGCACCTAGCGAGCGATTTTGTGACGTGTGTTGTAAAAGGTTGGGCCAAGCCCACAAGCCCAAGAAACCACGTAAGCCCATAAGGCTACTTTTAGCCTAAGTTTAGCTTCAGTCTTCAAAGGCAGAATGAAAGGAGTACAAGAGAGATATAATCGGCCGAGAAGAAGAAAAAACTAAAACAAAAGCAGAGCACGACCGAGAGAAAGAAGAGACGGAAAAAACACGGTGGTTGGCTGATGCCAAAATCTGCCTATTGCATTGCATGTGATTGGTAAGTGTTTCCCGGTTTTTTTTTTTTCCTCTTGCAAGTTAGTTTTTGTTCTAAGAATAAAAAACTTTAGCCCTGGTTGTGTTGGTTTCGCTGATGAAGCTCCGGCCGAGGATGAGCTGTTCGATGGTGATAATTAGATTGCTCATGTCTCTAAGAATTTGTAGAATTTTGCGGATTTGATTTGGACTTCTTGTTGGAAAAAAATCGATGTTTCGAAATTCTTGAGATAAAGTAAACAGTAAATTCTACAATTTGCTCATATAAAAAGGTTAGAGAGTCGATATTATTTATCTCTAGGAATAATCATTGGCAATGAACTTTCAATAAAAGGCCTCCACCAAGTTGATTGAGCCACTGAATCATAAAAATTGATAATTCTTTATTGGAGCCCTCGTCTCGCGCTAAATAATCCTCAATCTACGAGGAAGCAATTGTTTCATGTACATAATCTTCCGATCCCTTTTACCTTCATGCGCCAAGAAAGCTGGTCTAAAATTTTAAATTGCAGATTTTGGGGAACATCCTCGATAGGAAGTTTATCTACTTTCTAGCATGATGATTGTAAAGATATTATATGTTAAAAAGATATTAGAATATTTAAAAATAAATTACGCTTTCATTTAATAATTTAAATTTTTAAAACATTGATGGTGGTCCCACAAAATCTTACATAATATTAGAGCTTAAATTTTTAGAGCATTTGATAGTTATCTCACAAAATCTTACATAATATCAAAGCTAGAGGTCCTTATTGAAGATGCCTCTAGTGACATTATTGGCCTATCTCCACAAACTTTTGGACACATAGCAAATGGAGATGAATGGTTTTTTGACCTGCATACATTGGATTTATATACCATTCACACAAATCAAGAAGTTTGGACATCGGATGAAATAAATAATCAGCGACAGACCAAGAGTTCTGGGATCTATTTGCAATTCCTCACAAAAGCACACTATCGACCATCCAACATTGTCATCGAGATTGCATTAATAGAATGGAGTTCTTCATGTGTCGAGATTGCGCCTGAGTCCATTGAACTTCTTTCCATAAAGAAACCAGGCTGTTTAGGTCGAGGCAAGCTTGCACTTTCATTTCCTAACATGGCAACAATAGAGGACATCGCTGGTCTATCGTTGGCGAACTTCTGCACGCATAACAAGCCGATATGGATACATCTTTGTACTTGAGGTTCCACCAGATCATACAAGCACCCATCAATGAGTTCCGTGGCTCTGTTTGCACAAAGCAACCATGCCTGAAAAAATTGCATAGCGGGCTTAGCGTTGCAAGTGAAAAGAGGGAGATGAGGGAGAGAGAACAACCTATGCTCTGGATTTTTTCTCTTACATGTCCAAGAAGGTTATGTTGATGACTTGGGTGGCAGAATCCTCTGTTTCTTTTGCCGCTTACAATCTCTAACAAAAGCACGCCAAAGCTAAAGATATCGGATTTCACAGAGAATTTTCCATCGAATGCATACTCAGGGGACATATAGCCACTGTAATGACAAAGTGATTGGTGTTTGCCTTTTCACATAATATACAGTACTATATAGAGATTTTTGAAAAGATGAGTTCTTACTACGTTCCGATGATTCTCCTTGTCTTTACTTCTTTCTCATCACCAGTGAAAATTCTTGCCAACCCAAAGTCAGAAATTCTAGGGCTTAGGCTACCATCCAATAAAATGTTGCTAGCTTTGAGATTATGGTGAATTACTGGAAGTTTAGAATCATGGTGGAGATACAGAAGACCTCTAGCAATCCCGATGATAATGTCAAAACGTTTTTCCCAGTCTAACAATAAGCATCTATCATGATCTGTATATGCAGATAAGTTTAGTCAACCAGAAGAATTAATTCGGTCCACAGATAGTATCATGATCAAGTAACATGCTTGAATAAAGGGGCTAGAGGCCTAACCATAGATAAAATAATCCAAGCTCTTGTTTTGCATGTACTCATAAACCAAAATCTTTTCCTCCCTCTCCATGCAACAACCCAGAAGCCCCACAAGATTCCGGTGTTTAAGTTTGGCTATCAGAATTGTTTCATTCTTGAACTCTTCAAGACCTTGTCCTGAGTTTCTTTGAAAGTCTCTTCACTGCTACTTCTTGTCCTGTGGAAAGATTCCCCTGCGTATTGCGTTTAGAGTAGACAGTAGAACAAAGAAACATGATAACCCTGCTTGCAGTCAGCTTTGTCTTGGAACATGCGTGGCCCATTACCTTGTAAACTGGGCCAAAGCCACCAGCTCCAATCAGATTATTCTCAGAAAAACCGTCTGTAGCATTAACAATGGTAGCCAGATCAAAAAGTGGCAAGTCAGCATCTTCCTCCTTGATTTTCCTACCTGAAAAGACCAGTTACAACAAAAATCTTAGCCGAAACATTTGTTAACCTCACAAAAAGGCCTTAAGATCTCTTTGTATATTCTGGAGGTGTACATTCATAGATAAAGAATTACTGACCTTTGCTCTTTATTCTGCAATTCCTGATTCGATGGCAGTACACCATGGCCGATACAAAAAAAGCAGCAATAGCCGACATCAGTATGCCAATGACCATCCCCTTCTTCTTAAAAGAGTTATGATGGACATCTGGAATAGAGAAGACCGAGAAGATTAATGCAATCATCTAGGGCGCTGCTACTGAATAAGCTGGTTAAAAGATGGAATGTCTAGAGAAAAAGGCATTGATTGGCAAAATTACCTAGTTCAGATATTGGTAGGCGGATGTATAGAGTTTGCCCATAGTTATCTTCTTCGTGCTCCTTAATGTCAATTAGGTTTCCGAACCACAGGATACAGCCACTACCTCCCCCGCTAACATCTGCATTAGCATAAGCGGTACATGAACAGTTCTTTAAGCACTCGGCCTGGCATTCTCCAAGGCTCATGCTCTCGTTCAGCCAGAACTCTAACAGGTCCGGAATTTTCACTTTGCGAGTTTGAGGAACCCATCTTCCTTTGGACAATTTATTGGTATTCTTCTCGTGCATCCACCTGACCAATTAAGGAGATTCCATTCTTCTGGAGACTTCGGTACAAAGCCCTTTAAGCAATTGCATATCGAAGCTCTGCTACTTCTACAGATACCGTTGGCCCCACAAGTACTGTAACTATCACATGGATCGTTCGGTGAGTACGCGAGGTTCCAGGCGTTGCTTCTTTTACTCGCAGTATAGAACTGGATAATCCCGGAATGGTTTAATGTAAATATACTTGCGCTATATTCGCTTTTTGTGGCTTCATATGAAAAAGATTTCTCATTATCACCATTAAAGAACACCAGCTTGGTCAGTGCATGCAAAACCATTGGAACAGCACTGAATTGTATTCCATCCCACGTTCCTGTTCAATATTTCTTGCCGGATCCTAAGCTGATGAGTTCAAATTGAGGCAACCCGTGAATATTTAACCTGTAAATATAGTCTCCGGGGGAAGGATCATCCATGCTTTTCCAAGAAGTCAGATGGCTTTCTAAACCAATTTTCAAGTCCCATCCTAATTTCATACCAGGTAGTTGTGTGTCCAACGGATGATCAAAGCTCTGCCATGAATATTCATCAGAATTCAGACTATAATTCTCTCTGAGAACAAGATTTCCAGTGTCTAAGAGCTGTGCAACCGGATTTTTCAGAACCCTGGACAAATTTGAAGACCAGATGACGCTGTTCGATTGGTGGACAAGAACTAGATCTCCATCATGACCAAACGTGAGAACTCCGTGTGAATCAGTGAGGGGATTTTCCCTGTTGGCAACCCAAACAACTCTTCCCGGACTAATCTTGTACCATATGCCGATGTACCTGTTCTTGGAGTTGCCAGGAGAGAAGAAGCCGAGCTCAAAGCTTTGGTCAGAAGAGACCATTGACTCTCCATCTTTCATAGACTGGCCTGAAGTTAATGTGTCAGCTGCAGTCGATGAGCCAAAGACTGACAGGCAGATAAAGTAAAGGCAGATGAACAAAGTAGGTGTTTCCATGCCTCCGCGAATCTGTATAAGATTTAGAAGAAAAAGTACACCTGCTTCCGCCCCGCAAGCTAAAATCTAGGATTCAGACAGAAATAGGAATGTGATCACTACTGTCTACCTTCTACGAAGCTGTCGGGATAGAAATTTTCAGTTGACTCTACTGATCAACTCACATGTCCAGCAAGACTTGCGGACATTATTTCTAGGTCGTACGCATTACGTTTCTTACTTCTAGGACACGTCGGTCACCAGATTCTTGGTTCTTATTTTGGCCTTATGCTTGATTATTAGCACATGCCTGAATATGCATTTTCATATTTGAACTATACCACACATATTGTAATCTGCTGTAATTGATTAGGTTCACCCTGCGTTTATCAATATCATCGTGGTAGCGATGTGAAATGTGAAATTGCGAGTACTTTAGCTTTAAGAATGTAAAGGGACCAAGTCGTATAACAGATTGTTATTTGATGTTTGAACATTACCGGACTTTTAACTACGGACTTCCCAGTTTGTCGCATCCAGCTACTAGATAGACCTCGAAAGAGATCACCGCCTTGGTCTTTCATTTGTCACTTCAGTCAGAACTGAAAACCCACCAAAATTGAAATTTTTGGGACAATTGTTCTGGCTCTTAAAGAGTCGAGACCCGTCAAAATCTATGGAAGGCCCTTCTTCTGCGGGGCATCAGAGCCGTCATAACACGACACATATACCTTTGACCCTTTCGTTGATTTTTATTTTCTTTTTCTGTTTCTGGCATTTGCATTTGACGAATTTAGACTTGGAACATACCAACATAAATTAATGACAATTGTTCATTGAGTCTTAGCTCTTAACCGCTTCAATTTCCAAAAATTGGTTTATCGCCACTAATTGCAGCTTCTTTTCAAAGACAAGCAACTATGCCAAAATACTTGGGTGGCTAATGTTGGCTTCTAATTGCTGACGGTTATCGCAATGACGAACTTCTTTTCATCTTACTTAGGTTCTCTAAGTACTCTAACGATTATCTTAATTTAATGGAAACTAATATAGGGTATATTTGTCATAAATATACTATTTTTGAGTTTTTTGTAGTCAGAAATTAATTTGAGGTAACTTGTCACAGATTTATTAGTTTAAGGATTTTAGTGATCAAAAAATTAATGTTAGATAAATTTGTCACGGATATATTAATTTGGAATTTTTTATGATATTAACTCTATAATTTTTATTGATGCACTCAAAGGTTGTTCGACTCATTCAATTAGGACCAAACAATAGTTACTCTGCAAATGGCGAATGATATTTATATTATTCATAAATGTGGAAATACTTTCCTGGGAGAGTATTTATCTATGTATCGTATAAGGATAAAGTGAAGCACTAAATATAACCATTTGCTCATATGAAAGGTTAGAGAGTTGAGATAATTCACTACGAATAATCACTGGCTCAATTTATTTTTTTAAAAGGCCCATACCAAGTTGCTTGACCCACTGAATTATGAAAACGAGAATCCTTTGCTGTACAGCCCTTGTCTCGCGTTAACCAGTCCTCCATCTGCAAGGCGGCGACAGATTTGCGAACACAAATATCACATATTCATGGAAGAGGCAACTGCATGTATGCCTTCAGAACCTTTTCAGAATGTTTTTAGTAATGTTTTCTAAAATTTTAGAACCTAATGAAGCAACATCAAAGTGCAGGTCACTGCAACTTTCCCACGTTGAAGATTGTAGTGATCGGAGACCATCTTCTGATCCTTTCTCCCTTCGTTCACCGAGAAAACTTCTCTGAATTCCACAGTGCAGGGAACTTCCTTGACAGGAAGTTTATCGACCTTCTGGCATGTGATTGTAACAATATTCCTTGTGTATGATTCTTCCCTTGTTGAAGATGCCTCTGCGCTCGATGGACCTCTCTCCTTAAAGAACCCTGGCTGTTTAGGTTGTGGCACGATTGCTTCCTCATTCACTAACATGAAAATGACTGAACACATTGTTGGCCTATCCTCAGGACACTTTTGGACGCATACCAAACCGACTTGAATGCATCTCTCTACTTGGGATGTGATGAAGGAGTCGCGTAGGGATTCATGTAGAAGCTCCAAGGACCTGCCTTCGCTCCACAGCAACCATGCCTAGGACAAATCTATTCATGTCATTAAACATCACAAAAAAGACGAGTATATACAAACCAGACTGTGCTACTTACATGCCCTAGAAAGTTGTGTTCATGATCAGGATGGCAGAATCCTCTGTTCCTTTTGCCACTTACTATCTCTAGCAAAATTACACCAAGGCTAAAAATATCGGATTTCACGGAGAATTTTCCATCAAAAGCATATTCTGGAGACATATAGCCACTGCAATAAGAATATCACATCTTAAATCTCCCCAATGTTCATGGAAAGTTGCTCGTTAATCAAGATGAAAAACTTACTAGGTACCAACGATTTTGTTTGTTCTTGCTTCTCTTTCATGGCCTCCAAAGATTTTTGCAAGGCCAAAGTCTGAGATTTTAGGATTGAGGTCAGCATCTAACAATATATTGCTTATTTTGAGATCTCTGTGAATGACTTGTAGTTTCAAATCCTGATGAAGATACAGAAGTCCTCTGGCAATTCCTAGAGCTATGTCAAAGCGACTTTTCCATGCTAACAAGAAGCTTCTGCCATCATCTGCACGCATTTAACCCAACGTAACTCTAACATTTAAGCTCAACAATCTAAAGAAAATGAGTTCATCGGTTAGCATTTGGATCTGTGTCCATGCAGAGGCCCAAAAGGCGTATAGACTAATAGCACGGGGGCCGAGTGAAAAGGAAATGAAGAAGATCAAAAAGCTCGAACCGAAGATGAAATGATCCAAGCTTTTATTTGGCATGTACTCATATATTAACATTCTTTCTTCTCCTTCGATGCAATAGCCAAGAAGTCCGACAAGATTCCTATGCTGAAGTTTGGCAATTAGGAGTACTTCATTCATAAACTCTTCAAGACCTTGTCTTGAACTTCTGGACAGCCTCTTCACTGCTATTTCTTGACCCGTGGAGAGATTTCCCTGCATATATTTTTTTAATTAAGCTTATCGTGTTCTCTAAAATCGCAAATTCAGAGCTCATTACCTTGTACACTGAACCAAAGCCACCCGCTCCAATCATGTTGGTCTGTGAGAATTGTCCGGTAGCAACAGCAATGGTAGAAAAATCAAATGATGGTAAATCAATTTCTTCCTTCTGACATTGCAAGCCTACAAGGATGAACATTATCTATCACATGAAAGTAATAATTAATTCGTCATGGTCCGACAACAGAATTCCGACGCAAACCTTCATGGTAAAAAGTGGACTGGATTACCAACAAGCTTACCTCTTCTTCTGATTCTGCTCTTCCACATTATACTCAATGCTATACCGGCTATTAACAATCCACAAATGACCGAAGCCACTGTGGCAGTCAACAGTATTTTCTTATTGGCACGGCTGTGGATGGAATCTAGAATAGCCAATAAAAAAGAAAAGAAAAGCGTGTTAACTAATAACAGAAAGCAATGTGTTCACAGTCTGATGAATGTAACCAAAATAGTGCAGTAAAAGGATAAGAAAATGAGTAACGAATAGCCGGGTACGAGATCAAGATTAATCCAGCATTTTCTATGTACACAGAAAAAGAAAAAAAAAAAAGAAGCAAGATCATTGCAGCGCAGGAAAGCAATTGCAAACTAAATCATTATGTACATATATACCTAACTCAGAAGCAGGTAATTTTATGTAGACATCTTGTTCATAGTTTACTTGATCAGATTCTCTAATATCAATGAGATCGCCGAACCACATGAAACAGCCACTTCCTCCTCTTCTAACATCTGAATTAGCATAAGCTGTACAAGAACAGTTCTTTAGACACTCCGCCTTGCATTCCTCAATGCTCATATGTTTGTTTACCCAAAAGTCTATCAGGTCGGGCAGTTTCAGCATTGAAAGTTTCAGGAAGCCCTGTTCCTGAGAGCAATTTAATTGAGCTTTCCTAATGCATCCCCTGGTTGGATTAGTTACTTGCCACTCTTCTTGGGACGTGGGCATGAAACCCTGCAAACACTGGCATCTAGGGTCTTTGTTAC
Source organism: Eucalyptus tenuipes (assembly GCA_014182365.1). Classification (NCBI taxonomy): domain Eukaryota; kingdom Viridiplantae; phylum Streptophyta; class Magnoliopsida; order Myrtales; family Myrtaceae; genus Eucalyptus; species Eucalyptus tenuipes. Next base: position 8,030,153 of record CM024542.1, read on the forward strand.
TTCTGCAGACACCATTAGCACCACACTTTCCATAGTTATCACATGGATCACGGGGAAATGAGATTGTGACATCCCATGCGGAGCTCTCTTTCTTCCTTGAAAGATGTTGCACAAGACCAGACTGATTCAATGTGATTATGGTGGTGATGTCATCCCCTGAAGATTCAAACTTCAAATATACATCTGTTTCATTGTAAACAAACGTTGGCTTGAAAAGGGTACTCTCAGTCATTGAAGATCCCGAGAAACACAATCCATTCCATGGCCCTGTTCGAAATGTTTTTGTGGAGCCTCGTTTGAGCACTTCAAATTCGGGCACCTCATTGAATTTTATCCCGTAGGTGTAGTCTCCAGAGGAAGGATCATCCGTGCTTTTCCAAGAAGTCAGATGCCATTCGAAACCAGTTTTGAGGCTCCGTCCTATTCGCATACCAGCTAAAAGGGTGTCAGTTGGATAGTCAAAGCTCTGCCATGAATATTCACCAGAACCTGAACTGATATTCTCTGAAACGACAAGGTTACCCGAATCCAATAGCTGTGCAACCGGGTTTCTAAAAACCGTGGAGGAATTTGAAGACCAGACGACAGTCTTTGATCGGTTGAGAACAACTAGATTCCTCTCCTCGCTAAATGTGAGAACACCATCTGAATCAGTGAGGGGCTTGTTTCTGTTGGCAACCCAAACGACTTTTTCAGGGCTAAATTTGTACCATATCCCCAAGTACCTGCTCTTGGAGTTTTCCGGAGAGAAGAAGCCAAGCTCAAAGCTTTGGCCTGAGGAGACCAATTTCTCTCCATCTTTAATGGACTCACTTGACCTTATGGTATCAGATGCGATCGAGAGGTTCAGCACAACCATGACAAAAGCAGAGAAAAAGAGGGGGAAATGAGTAAGCTTTTCCAATGCCATAAAGCCTTCTGTTAATTTTCCCCTGGCTCCTCCCTTTCAATGACGAGTTTTAAACTGAAAGGTTCTCAACAAGAATATTCAGCTGAAGCCAACCAACAGGATATTCTGTACTTCTCGTGCAGTCTATATCATCAGCAATTTCCAGGGGATAAGAAAGCAAGCGTCATGGAATGGAGACGACCTAGTTAAGCTGTCGAGTGTTTTTATTGGGAGACTCATGGTGTCCACTCATGCAATGCAAGAAAGTCATACCCACTCCTCACGGCTAGCCCGTCAACAAGGTGGGTTGGGTCGATACGATCCAAAGTGATTTATTTTTATGCAATATTATGTCAGTGACATATAATCATCCCGATCTTAGCCCCATGCACACTCTATTCAACCCAAGCTCTAATTTTTAGCTATTCTCTTCTTAATATGTTGCCTTTGAAAAATGGGCAATGTTGTGGACCGGCTCGTCGAGTCGGTGAGAGAGCTCGGTTGCTTGGTTTAGGTACTAGGCTAGGACTACTCCTTATACATGAGCAACGTGAAGACACGGGTGAGGGCGGCTCTCACGGACCAGAACACCTCCTTGGACTAGTTCAAGAGTATCTGGGTTTGTTGACTTGGTCAATTGAAGTGGCTAATGAAAAAAGAAAAAAGAAAAAGAAGACGACCTTATTTAAAGCAAAAAGACATTGACGGAGAGCCGAAAGGGGAAGAACAAAAAGAGAGTGACAGCAATAGAGAGGAAAAGGGAGGAGACGAAAGTGAAAGGAAAAGAGGGAAACTCATGCGTACACGTCATGGATACACGTCATGGATACCTCGTCAAGTTGGATCGATTCGCAATGCCTGATAAGGATTTAAGCCATTTAGTTGTCTAATCAAAGTAGTTTTTGGAAGTAGGGCATAAATCTAAAATTATGTAAAATTTAAGTTGTGAAATCCGATTTTGAAGTAATCAAGTTGTGGAATTACATGGAGATTATGGATTATGGTGTTGTTGAGCTATGGGATTTGACCAAAGTTAATTTGAAGTAACAATTTAATCGGAGCCAAATTTTAGAGTTTCACGAGCAAGTTTCAGTTTGCGGATAACCTTGAATAATTGCTTTGGGCGAGTGATTTGCCTACACGTAAGAGTCATTTTAATAGCGTTTAAGTTTAGTTTAGCCAATTCATAGATGACTAAAGTTGTCTCTTCTTTGAGTTTGTATAATCATATTTCGAAAAGGGTATGGATTAGATGTATTGGAAGCTATTAAAAGCATGTCTATTGTATAAATTTAAATCGAGCATTTACTACTCTTTGATTATTTGTGAATAGTTTGAGAAACGTTTTATGAAAGACATTTCAAAAGTTTACTAGTTTATAAAATGAATTCCGAAATAGTATGAGATATACCGTGTGAAATATATCATGTTTGATGAATTAGGTTGTGAAAATAAATAAATTATGTTTTAATTTGTGATACTGATTATGGATTGGCTTTGTGGATTTTGGCGGATGCTGTTGTGTGTTTGTGTTGATACTCAATATCTTGGTAAGCCCATTAAATGGTTTATGGGTATGCATACTAGTTTTACGATATCCATGTGCGCCAGCCATCAACAATTTTGGTGGATACCTGACAAAGAGGGGATCTTGAGCGCCTTTGTCATGAGGCCGTTTTGCGTGATCATGTTTAGATATCTGAACACGAGGTTGGTTAAAGGGAATTGAGCATTAACATGTGATTTGATAGATGTTTGAATTGTGATGGTGGATTAAATAAGTACTTTTTTAGTTGGTTTGGTTTGGTAAATGTTGCATAGCAAATGATCAATCTATTTAGTAGAGTTGTACTATTCACTAGGTTATGATTGCCCATTTCACTCATCTTTTCTGTTTTGAACAGTTTACTATTCACTAGTTTCATGTTTTTATGGTTTCTAGGCTAGTGGTTGATCTTACGAGGGCATTATCTATTGGGAACATGCAGCATGTCCAATACCTTCACCTAAGAAGATTGCCAAGAGGGACCCAAGTTTGAGCTCGTCGACATATCCAATTGGACCAACCTTTATTTAAAAGCTTAAACTAATGAGTTATGGGCCAACTAAGATATATTAACTACTCTACAAAACATTCATTCCACAATGTGGGACTTCTCTAATACAACTCACTCACATGTAAATCTTAACGATCTTCTCCTCACTTTTGAGTTCAATTTTAGGCTCGGTCTCCCTTAATTCAAGTATCATTTTGCATCAACTTATCGATCCATCTTGCTACACCATGACGCCTCACCTACCCCTAATACCATTTTTTGATAGCACGTAGTAGAAGTCCAATACCTTCATCTGAGGAGATCGCTAAGATGGAATCCAACTTCAACTCCATCAATATATCCAATTAGACTCACATTTACTCAAAACTTTAGTCAATGAGTTATGAGTTAACTAGAATATGTTATTTGCACCATACCAAACCAAGTATTCAAAGTAGGACTTATCTAATATAACTCACATGTGCATCTTAATACTATCGATAAGAACTTTTGGGAGTTAGATTATGGGCATAGTATGATGGAGTTGTACATCTTTTTGTTGATAGTTGTTGGGTTTACCTAAGTTTGGAGATGTAAATATTCTTTTTGATAGATTATAGAAACTATAATGTTGTAACCAATCTACTAATATATTTTGATAATAGGTTGTTAGCTATATTTGAAACTGCTATGTCATTCCCCATTTCTTATTGGTTGGTGTGATAGATTTGGTGGTCAGGTTATGGATTGGCAGTGATATTTAAAAATTAGACTTTTGTTTTCTAACATCCATATGTTTTGAACTTTTGAGCGCCCACTTAATCCTTAAACATCAGGTCGTTAACGAAAGCATACAAGATCGGTACTTTTGGGGATGGCTGTACTGCCTCCGCTCTGGAGATTTTCGAAAACGAGATAAGAATAGAAATGAAAATGCAATTAGGTAGAGGCGACCGGATCTGTACATGACTTAGCTCAACGCAAATAGCTCGTATTTTAAAGGCATTATTTAAACCTGTTTTTCTATTTCTAATTTTCCCATTTTGATATCGATTTCTTATTTTTTGTCTTTTGCAAATTCAACCCGCGTGTTCCGTGATAGACCATAACAAAAGCACAAGAAACCGAGTTAGCGCAAATCCAAGTCAAGAGCGTCAACCTCACAAGGCCTGCATTATCACAAGAAAGTCCCATCAATGTTGGGCCCACATCACCTTCCTCCACCATTCCTTTAAGGTCCAAGAGAAAATTGCAGTTTTGTCGTTCGCTGTAAAGCTACACCCAGAAATATAGAATAAAATTTGGATCAAACTTTCTTTTTTGGGAAAAAGAAAAAAACCCCAAACTTTTTGACGGCCGAGTGACATTTACTGCAAAACTTTATTTTGTGACGTGAAAACCCCGAACTTTCTGGTAAAACCGTGACACATTTATCCCATTGAGGGTATTTTCGTCTTTTTCTTTATTTTTTCTTTTTCTTTTTTATTTTTTTATTTTCTCTCTTCCCTCCGCCGGAGCCGGGCGGAGGGAAGCCGGCGTCCGGCGGGGCTGCCCTCGGCGAGGCTGCCCTCGCCGGCGTCCGGCGAGGGTCGCCGCCCGAGCCGGCTAGGGCCGCCCTCGCCCGACGTCGGGCGAGGGGGCCCTCGCCCGACGTTGGCGAGGGCCGCCCGCTGCGATCGGCGAGGGGGCCCTCGCCGACGCCGGCGAGGGCCTCCCTCGCCGACATCGGCGAGGGTGCCCCCCCGCCGAGGAGGCCCTCGCCGGGCCACCCTCCCGCGCCGGACGGCCGGCGCCGGCGCGGCGAGGGTTCCTCCGCCGGCGAAGAAAAAGAAAAAAAAAAAAAAAAAAAAGTTTTTAAAAGTAAAAAGACCAAAATGCCCCTATGATTTAGGGTAAATGTGTCACACAAATGAAAGTTCGGGGTTTTTTGTGTCACAAATAAAAGTTTGGGGTAAATGTGTCACAGTTTGCAAAGTTTGGGTTTTTCACGTCACAAAATAAAGTTTGGGGTAAATCGTCACTTCGAGGTAAAGTTTTGGGTTTTTTTTTGCTTTTTCCCTTCTTTTTTTGAGTATCAAGTCTTAATAATAATAAAAATATGTCTTAGCTGTCTGGTTGTAGTTATCTTAACTGTATATCCTTATTCAAGAACTAATTTCACTTAGGTTGTCGTTGGCTATTTCAGGAAATGCATTTTTTTTTATCTCTTCAGACTTGCATGAAGTTTCCTTTCTAGAGCACTTCAAATTGGGGCCATCTATTAATATTTATACCATAGGCATGGGCTACAGAGGAAGGATCATTCATGCTTCCCCAAGAAGTCAGATATCGTTCAAAAACCGGTTCTCAATCTCCATCCTACTTTCATACCAGCTAAAAGGGTCACGAAATGTACCAAAGAAGATATTATCCCCGGCATGCATATGAAACTTCCCAAGAATATAAATCATACGTTAAAACTGTCACTTGCAGAAGGCAGAAAAAGAACTTTCTACTAATCTGATCGCTGCTCTGTGGTCAATAGCAATTTGGACGTTCATACATTGGATTTTATACCAACCACACAAATCAAGAAGTCTTGGACAATGAATGAAATAAATGATCAATGGCATTTCTTGGATCTATAAGCAATTACTCAGAAAAACGTACTATCGACCATCCAACCTCGTCACCGTGACTACATTGACAGAATTAAGTTCTTCATGCACCCGGGTTGTGCTTAAGTCCATTGAACTTCTTTCCATAAAGAAACCAGGATGTTTAGGTGGAGGCAAGCTTGCACTTTCATTTCCTAACATGGCAACTACAGTGGACATCGCTGGTCTATCATTGGGGAACTTCTGCACGCATAACAAGCCGACATGGATACATCTTTTTACTTGAGGTTCAACCGAATCACACAAGCACCCATCAAGGAGTTCCATGGCTCTGTCTTCAATCCAAAGCAACCATGCCTAAAAAAAATCACATCCCGAGCTTAGTCATGCAAGACCAAAAAAAGGAGATAAGGGAGAGAGAATGACATACGCTCTGGCTCTTTCTCTTACATGTCCAAGAAGGTTATGATGATGATTTGGGTGGCAGAATCCTCTGTTTCTTTTCCCACTTACAATCTCTAACAACATCACACCAAAGCTAAAGACATCAGATTTCACAGAGAATTTTCCATCGAAGGCATACTCAGGGGACATATAACCACTGTAATGACAAAGTGATTGTTATTAGTCTTCTAACATAACAAGCAGTGCTATCTAGAAATGTTCTGAAGAGGCGAGTTCTTACTAAGTTCCCATGATTCTCTGTGTCTTTGCTTCTTTCTCATCACGTGCGAAAATTCTTGCTAACCCAAAGTCTGAGATTCTTGGGCTTAGGCTGCCATCCAACAATATGTTGCTAGCTTTGAGATCCCGGTGAATTACTTGAAGTTTAGAATCATGGTGGAGATAGAGAAGACCTCTTGCAATCCCAATGATAATGTCAAATCGTTTTTCCCAGTCTAACAATAAGCATCTTTCACGATCTGCATATGTGACGTCAGTTTAGTTAACCAGATGGGATTAAGTTCAGTGCTCAGATAGCAACATCATCCACCAGGAACATCTTTCATTAAAGGGTCTAGAGACCTCACCAAAGATAAAACAATCCAAGCTCTTGTTTTGCATGTACTCATAGACCAAAATCCTTTCCTCCCTCTCCATGCAACAACCCAGAAGCCCCACAAGATTCCGGTGTTGAAGTTTGGCTATCAGAATTGTTTCATTCTTGAACTCTTCAAGACCTTGTCCTGAGTTTCTTGACAGTCTCTTCACTGCTACTTCTTGTCCTGTGAAAAGATTGCCCTGCATATTGCGGTTAGAGTAGATATGTTAAACAATGAAATATGATCACTCTGTTTGCAGTTAACTTCGTCTTGGAATATGCACGGCTCATTACCTGGGCCAAAGCCACCAGCTCCAATCAGACTGTCCTCAGAGAAACCATCCATAGCCTTAACAATGGTAGCCAGATCAAACAGTGGCAAATCAACAGCTTCCTCCTTGACTTTCCAACCTGAAAAGGACCAGTTAATACAAAGATCCTTGTCAAAACATTTGTTAATCTCACAAAAGGGCCTAAAAGTCTCTTTGTAGGTGTACATCCACAGAACCAGTTGTACTGACCTTTGCTCTTTATTCGGCAATTCCTGATACAATGGAAGTACACCACGGCTGATAGAAACAAAGCAGCAATAGCTGACACCAATACGAGGATGACCACCCTTTTCTTCTTGTCAGAATTATGAACGAAATCTGGGATGGAGAAGACTGCGAAGATTAAATGCAATCTTCTAGGGTGCTGTTCCCGAATAAGCTGGTTAAAATTTAGAATGACTAGAGAAAAAAAGCAATGATTGGCAAAATAAGTACCCAGTTCAGATTTTGGTAGGCGGATGTATAGAGTTTGCCCATGGTTATCTTCTTCATACTCCTTAATGTCAATTAGGCTTCCATACCACAGGATACAGCCACTACCTCCTTCTCTAACATCTGAATTAGCATAAGCGGTGCATGGACAGCTCTTTAAGCACTCCACCTGGCATTCCTCGAGGCTCATGTTCTTGTTCAAACAGAACTTCAACATGTCAGGAAGTTTAACTTTTGCTAGTTTGAGGAAGCCTTCTTCCTTCGAACAATTTGTTGGTATTCTTCTCGTGCATCCACCGGACCAATTGAGGAGATCCCATTCTTCTAGGGACTTTGGTACAAACCCCTTCAAGCAATCGCATATTGGACTTCTGTTAATTCTACAGATACTGTTGGCTCCACAAGTACCATAAGTTTCACATTTATCGTTGGGTAACGAGTACATGATATTCCAGGCCTTGCTTCTTTTACTTGCAACATAGACCTGGAGCGACCCGGAATGGTTTACAAGTACTCTTGTGATAAATTCACTTTTTCTGGCTCCATATACAAAATAAATTTCATTTTCACCATAGAAGAACCCTGGCGTGGTCACTTCACTCGGTGCCATTGAAGAACCACTGAATTGTAGTCCGTTCCACTGTCCTGTCCGATATTTCTTGCCTGATCCTAAGCTGACGAGTTCAACTTGAGGCAATCCATGAATGTTCAACCCGTAACTATAGTCTCCAGAGGAAGGATCATCCATGCTTTTCCAAGATGTCAGACGCCTTTCTAAACCGATTTTCAAGTCCCACCCTAATTTCATACTGGGTAGTAAAGTGTCGGACGGATGATCAAAACTCTGCCATGAATAGTCATCAGAATTTAAATTAGTATGCTCTCTAACAACAAGATTCCCAGTGTCTAAGAGCTGGGCAACCGGGTTTTTCAGAACCCTGGACAAATTCGAAGACCAGATGACCCTCTTCAATTGATTGACGAGAACTAGATCTCCGCCATGGCTAAATGTGAGAACTCCGTGTGAATCAGTGAGTGGATCATCCCTGTTGGCAACCCAAACAACAGTTTCCGGAGTGATCTGGTACCATATGCCAAAGTACCTGTTCGTAGAGTTGCCAGGAGAGAAGAAGCCAAGTTCAAAGCTTTGGCCTGAAGAGATCAACTTTCTCTCCATCTTTAATGGACTGACCTGAAATTAAGGTATCAGACGCCATCGACAAATTCAGCACTAACATGGTAAAAGCAGAGTAAAAGAAGGGGGAATAAGGAAGCTTTAAGAATGCCATAAGGATTTTGTTTATTCTTTCCTAGCTCCTCCCTCTCAATGGCCAGTTTTAAACTCAAAGCTTCTCACCAATGATATCTTGCTGAAGCCTACCTGAGAGGATATTCTTTACTTTTATTGCACAGTCCATCATTAGCCATTTCCAGTGGGATAAGATATCAAAGGTCACGGAATGGAAGCGACCAAGTCAAGCTGTTAAGTGTTGTTGATTAGGAGACTTGCGATGTCTATTAATGCCATGCGAGAAAGTCATACCCCTCTCCCCACGGCTCAATTACAGCCTACAGGACAAAGACAGGTAATAAATACCAATCTTTCTCCAAGCAGGACTAACGATGGAGTTGTTGCCAAACGCTATTTTTCAGCCCAAAATTATTTGGGCTGTGCTAATTCAAGGAAGATTTGACAACCTATGAAGCACTGACACTTTTCGGGAGCCTTTATGTCGTGTCGACATGTGTCTCATACTCTCCAATACTCGGTTAACACGTGTTGAAAAATCCGACACTTGGTCAATTTTCCCGACACTCGAGTTGACTCTCACTTCCTTTGATACACAATCCATCCTTAAGTTTTTTTTTTCTCTTCTCTTTTAACATGTCTAACACGCGAGTTCAGAATGTGATTTGCTTATTTTTTTCTCCAAATTATATGAATTATTATAATGGAGTTGAATTAGTCAAATCAAAATAATGACTGATATTAATAAATAGTAAATTGATGTTTTTAGTGTAAATTCATTCTATGCTTTTATTATTATTTATTTATTTGTGAATTTGAATCAAATTAATTTGATTTAAATAATTTAGTTCATAACCTGGTACCCTTTATGACGTCAACTCTACCTTCGATTGTCACAACCCCAAAAATGCAGCCTTTCGTCTTCTTTGCCGCGTGGCACCGCTAATCGATCAAATTCTTTGCCCTGACATAGAGTGTCTATTTCATATGAGACTTTTTCAAGATTGAATCAAGAAAAGGTCCCCACACCGATCTTCAACCTGACAAATTGTTTAACAGACCCCGGTGGCCGCCGGCCATTGAATCAATAATTTCAATAATTTCAGGCTAAAGTTTCCCCGTGTGAAGGTGGGCCCACCAAAACTCAAAATGTTTGAATCATTCATACTCGTCCCATCTACAGATTGAAAATTGATAAGATGAGAAAAGTCTATTTACATAGAGAAAAAGGAAGGAAGGAAAAGGTCAAGACCGACGACAAAAACATCAGTCAAGCTAAAATCTGTCAAATTTGGCAAGAACGTGCTCATCGGATTGTGATTACTCATATTCAAACATTGGAACGGTCATTACACGCTATTTGGCTTGCAAGTTCCATGACACTCCACGTCTGGTCACTATGGAGAAGGGTCCAAAGAAAACAAAAAAGATATTATGGTTCAATTGGCAATTTTTGTAATTGACATTGGAAATAATTAATTTTAAGTAAGGATATATAGTGAAGCCATCTTTCTTGAAAAATGGCTGGGACCTTATCTCGAATAAGAGTTTAAAATGGCCATCTTAACTTCAAATAAAGCCCGAATTTTGTCGGCCGACTAAATTTTTGCAAGCGAGCTTTTTGTGATGGCTAGAATAGGGGCAATTTTGCCCAAAATATTCTCATTTTATCAAAGTTGGAGCTGGAGTTCGTGCTAACCAATTGAATAATGAACAAAACCCCAGAAAAAAAAAAAAACTCAAATTAAATTCGCAATTCATGTTTTCTCCGTCTTCCGCTACGGTTGATGAAAACATTTGGGCAACTTTTTGCTAGCGGAAGACAAAGCAATTTTTTCGTTTTTTTTTTTAATAGTTCGTATGTCATTGTATATATGAATTCAATAGACCAAATTTTATATATAAAGGTCTGTTAAAGAAAAATAACATCTCTGTGAAAGTCAAGATGACGGACATAAACTCTCGAGAAAATTTTAAATAATGACTTAAAGTGCCATCATTCTCTTAAATAAGTGTCTAAAGTGGCAATGTCATTTTTAAATAAGGATCTAATCTTGCTAGCCAGATCTAGGAGAGGGTCGTGGCTATCAATGACGTTTTTGTCCGAAGATAATTTAAACTAAATTTTCATTAAATTAGAATAAAAATTAAGCCTTGAGGAAATATATATATATATATATATATAGGCTAGAGGTAGATGAGGTCCAACAACTCTCACCCAGATCTAGGAGAGGGCCATGGCCCTCTCCCCATTCTGGCTAGTTTAATTAAGATTTTGTGTAAAAATTAGTATTCGAATCAAAACAGCATTATATTAATGTTTTAGTTAACCTTAATGTCACGTAGAACACACGTGGAAAGATAAAATATTGAAAAAATTGCGTTAGCATTTTCCATTACTCCAATTAGATGACATTAGCAGAAGAACTCGTGTTTTAGAAAATTGAGTTCTTCGGGGAGACTTGCAAGCCCTTGCCGGCTACTAGCAAAGGTTGTCTCACCTAGGTCCTCATGGGCCATAGGCAAAGCAACCCTCGGCTAGCCCTCTCCAGGCATCATTGATGGCCAAACATTACATGAGACAGGACACTGGTGAAAAGAAAAGAAAAAAAGATTTTTTTAATAAAAAATAGTAAATGACAAAAATACCCTTGACCTACCGTGAAATAATATCATTTTTTGATATTGACATAATCACTTCAGATCTTTATTTGAAAATATAATTGTAGTCTTTATTTGAAATTTTCTATCAACTCTCCGTCTCTATTAGGTCCTAGAAATTTATTTTTTCCTAGCAAATCGTAATTTATTAACGGCCTTTCCTATGATATCCAGTTGCTAACAATGGCCCTTTCAAACTTAATTGAATATTTTAAACTTAATTGAATATTTTAAGTCAATTTTATTTATAAGTTACCGAACAAGCTTAATCTTTTAGGTGCTGAATTTTTATATTTTGTCATTGAATTAGGTTATTAAACAAGCCCGATGCTGGATAATGAAAACAAGCCCTATTCAATATAACAAACATTTAAAAATAAAACTACAATCTTGCCTATTATAATGATAGATGCCTAAAACCTGTTATCAATGTCATCATTCCTATTTGGTAACAAGTCGATATTATTTCATATTCCATATTCAGCTATTATTAAACAACGTGGCTTGTTTCTTTGATTTAAATAAAACTAAAAAAATTATCTCTCTGCTATCCTACCAAAATATAAATTATTTTTCAAATATCAAAAGAATATGAAAAAATTATATGGTACACTAATTATAAAAAATTGAGTGTTGTGAAAGTTTTTGGACTTTCGATTTCGAAAATACTCAAAATATGTGAACCGTGACATATAGACCAAGGCCCTATTTGATAACCTAATTAAGTGCTAAAAATTGAAAGATGAGCGCTTAAGTAAAACATGCTCGATAACCTTAATTAGCATTGACTTGATAGACTCAATTAAGTCAAAAGTCCACTTAATTGAATAAATAAGACAGGGCTTGCTTAATTCATTATATAATAAATTATATATATGGCAACTAAAAATGCCCAATATACCGCTAAAATCTACCAATAATCATCATTTTTATAGCTTTTAAGATATCAATAAAATTTAGCTATTAGTTTACAATTATCACGAAACAACTTTTTAATTTTATTTTCAGCACTTTAACTTCAGTACTAAAATTTTCAGTACTTTGATAAATTTGTTCTTGAACTTTACACCATCTCATGCTTCTTCTGTCATTTGTACCCGAGGTGGCCGGTCTATCGACCTTCTGGTAATGTGACCGTAATGACATTCTGTGTGTAGGCTTCTTCCTTAACTGAAGATTCATCTGAACTACCTGAACTTCTCTCCATGAAGAAACCAGGCTCTTTAGGCAGTGGCAAGGTTGCTCCTTTATTTGCCAACATGAAAACAACACTGGACATTGTCGGCCTATCTTCAGAAAACTTTTGAACACATAACAAGCCCACCTGAACGCATCTCTCTGCTTGAGACTCAAGAGCAGAGTCGCATAAAGATACATCAATGAGTTCCATGGCCCTCCCTTCACTCCATAGCAACCAAGCCTAAAAAATTTCAACCATTCATGATTATCACTATCTGCATCAAAAAGAAAACTCGTCAACCAGAAGAAAGAACAAATGGGATGCGGTTTTAAGAGAAACAGAATATCTGATCTTGTTTAGCAAATAAGAAAACGGCAAATCTAAATAATCCTCTACCACTTACGTGCCCAAGAAGGTTGTGATGATGATCAAGATGCTGGAATCCTCTATTCATTTTGCTACTTACTATCTCTAACAAAAGTACACCAAAACTAAAAACGTTGAACTTCACAGAGAATTTTCCATCAAAGGCATACTCTGGGGACATATAATCCATTGCATCAAGCAACTCAAGCTTCAATTCCTCCATATACCGATGGATAGTGCACTGTTTGAATGAGTCAAGATGAGAAACTTACTATGTACCAACTATTCTTCTCACCTGTGCCTCTATGTCATCTCCTTGAAAGTTCCTTGCTAGGCTGAAATTTGAAATCTTTGGATTCATGTCAGCATCTAACAAAATGTTACTTGCTTTAAAGTCTCTGTGGATAATTTGTAGTTTTGAATCTTGGTGGAGATAGAGAAGTCCTCGGGCGATTCCTAAAACAATGTCAAATCGCCTTTTCCATGCCAAAGAGGAACTTCTATCATGGTCTACACACACTCAACCCCATCAAAAAACTAATTAAGTTGTTAGCATTTAGCTGTATTTCCTGGCAAAGGAATCAACGGACAGAACAAAAGCATAAGGAATTGAGTGAAAAGGAATTGAGAAAGATCGAGCGGTTCTGACCAAAAATGAAATAATCCAAGCTTTCGTTTGGCATATGTTCATAAATTAACATTCTTTCTTCACCCTCAATGCAGCAGCCAACAAGTCCAACAAGATTCCAGTGCTGAGGTCTGGCGATTAGAAGGACTTCATTCTTAAAGTCATCTGGACCTTGCCCGGAATATTTTGACAGCCTCTTCTCTGCTACTTCTCGTCCTGAGGAAAGTCTTCCCTGCATGTATATTACTCATCGTGGGTCTCTATTGTTATTTGAATTTATTGATTTATAACTAATTACCTTGTAGACCGAACCAAAGCCGCCCGCCCCAAGCTTGTTTGTTTGAGAGAAATGGTTGGTGGCAATAGCAATAGTAGCGAAATCATATACTGGCAAGTCAACGTCATCTGTGCCACTTGGCAAGCGTACAAGGCATGTAAACTAGTTTCTAACCATACCATAATGTCAAAAAGAAAAGATCAATCCGGAATTTGATTACATGATGTAAAAGAAAGGTATCTAGCTTACCTCGTCTTTTCATTCTTCTCTTCTAGATTATGCCCAACACCATGCCCACTAAAAGCAATCCTGAAATGGCTGAAGCCACTATGATAGTCACCAATTTCTTGGATGGACTGCGATTTGAATCTGGCATATTGGAAAAAGCGAAGTAACTAATTTCAGAGAATTCATCTGTAAGCTGAAGAATCTTTCTCCGTTAGAGGACTTTGAACATGAAAAATAAATAGCAAGGAACAAAACGGTAGTTCAGTCTGGCATTAATAGAGGACACATCGATGAAATGAAAGATTAGAACAAAGAAGAAAAAATAAATTGCTGAACCAATTAGCTGATGCAGACACAATATCTGTATTTACCTAATTCAGAAGCAGGGAGCCTAGGAAGAGATATTGCCCATCGACACCCATGTCAATTTCCTTAATATCAATCAGATCACCAAACCACATCAAGCAGCCCGCTCCTCTAATATCGGAATTAGCATAAGCCGTGCAAGAACAATTCTTTAGACACTCAATCTTGCACTCCTCAAGGCTTAAGTTCTTAAATAGCTGGAAATCTACCAGGTCAGGTAATTTCACCTGCGAAAGCTTCATAAAATCCCTACGGGAACAATTCAACGGAATTCTCCTTCTGCACCCATATGTTGAATTAAGTATGTCCCCCTCTTCTTGTGACTTGGGCGTAAAACCCTGCAAGCAGAGGCATCTTGGGCTTTGGTTAACTCTGCACACGCCATTTTTGCCACATTGTCCATAGGTGTCACACGGGTCATGAGGGAGTGAGTACATCAGACGCCACTCCGTGCTTCCACTCTTCAATAGATGAAACTGCGTAAAACCATCCGGGCTTCAGATGACTTTGGCAGTGATATCATCCTTTAAGGTTTCAAACGCAAAACAGGCATCCGTTGTGCTGTAAACAAATATGGGGTTAATAATGGTATTCCCCTCCATGAAAAGACCACCAAATTCAACTCCATCCCATGGCCCAGCTCGATATACTTTGACGGAATCCTTTCTGATTATTTCAAGTTGGGGTAACCTGTCAATTTTGTATCTGTATGTATAGTCTCCAGGGGAAGGATCGTCCGTGCTTCTCCAGGAAGTCAGATGATGTTCCAAACCAGTTCTAACGTTCCATCCTGCGGTCATACCGACCAAAAGCGTGTTTAATGGGTGGTCAAAGCTCTGCCACGAATAATCAACAGAGCCTAAATTGTTGCTTTCCCTAAGAATGAGGTTACCGGAATCAAGGAGCTGTGCAACTGGGTTACCGAGAACCTTGGTTGAATTCGTTGAACAAATGACACTCTTTGATTGGTTGAGAAGAACAAGTTCACCTGCATTGCTCATTTCGAGAGTGCCATTTGAATCAGTGAGTGGATTGTTCCTGTTAGCAACCCAAACGACCGTTTCAGGACTCACCACAAACCATATCCCCGGGAAGCTATTCTTTGAGCTTCCAGCAGAGAAGAAACCGAGCTCAAATTTTCGGCCCTGGGAAACTAATGTCTCTCCCTCTTTAATAGAACTGAACTCAGGGAATCACCTGCGCTTGATAGATGCAACAATGACAGAACGATGACGGAAGTACAAAAGGAGCTGAAGATAGGAGGATCTGCCGTTGCAAACCCTTCTGTTTGATCTACGAGATGAAGCAAATAACTGGATAAAGATTCGAACATTTCAGAATAGCATATCAGGATAAGATATAGAAGACAGATACCTTTGTTTGGGGCAGAGCAAGTTCTAGGACTTACTGGTTAGATTGAGTTGGGCTACGCAAGAAGACCAGCCTCTCAAATATTCGTGGATCAGTCTCCAATCTTCCTGTAATTGTCAAGGATCAAATTTAGATGATTCGAATCGGTGAAAAAGTGAGTTTTATTAGCATGCCACTTCACGTTTTCTGTTTTGCAGCCTTTGTCACCATCCTCGTTGCACCAGTCCAAACTCGCGTACGATTAAATGAAGTGGAAAGTTGTTACACAGTCCCAGCAGGTGGAGATACACCTCGGGTGATCCACCTCGGTAGCCTCCATGCCGTGAAGGTTCCTAATCTCACGCCCTTAACGACTTTGACTCGATCCGTTTGGTCTTCTTCTCTGCGTGGCATGTTAATTGACCAAATTTTTCGCCCTGACATCTCTTCAAATTTCTCTAAGTGTGTTGGTTTCAAGAAGTATTCAATAGTCATATTCAGATAATGCTGATACAAATGGATTCGATGTGTTGTATCTTTGGAGGTATAATTCATAAAGTTGCTTAGTACCGGTGGTAGGAAATAATCATCTTAAGGAGACTTCATCTCCAATTATTATTTCTTTTTTTATCACTTCTCAAATTCATAATTTTTTTTGTTACAACAAACAAAGTTACATATTTTGCCCCCAGTTCATTATTTCTTCTTTTTCTCTATATCTTCCACACTTAATTCTTACTACTTATATTTCTCCTTCTCCAAGTTCTCCATGTTCCACTTTATTCACTTGGTTTATGGCAGCAACTTTTCATTATTTGGACATTAAAAGGTAAAGACCCATACTCACGGACCACTTTTCACTTTGGCTGCGTTCACGTGTCATTCTTTCCAGCTAAATCATAAGTTAATCCAACGTCAGATGGAAGTCAGACACTTTGTTATGAACATGACACGTTTGTCTCCATAGAAAACATCATTCCTGGTCAATGATGACTCGGGGTCAGCCATGAACGACATGAGAAGTTACCATTAGCGTAACGTTCGGGTGAAATTTCTCGGTGGTCGTTTTAACCCTCCAAACGGGTTTGACGGTTTGGCAAAAAGCATTAAAAGCAGCAGGCGCCATTCTTGGGTGCCGCGACACAGCATATAACGGGGTAAGAAAGGGAAAAAACACGGAAAATGATTTATAAGATTATATTTTTTATTATGTTTAACCATTCATCTGAAATATAATAGTCAGTGAAAGACCATAGACCCACTTCTATAGTTCCATCCACTATGAATTCCACAGAACAATGCCTGAGTTCGCCTGGAGCTATCAGGGTAGAAGCTAAGGCCCTTTCTTTCACCTTTAGATCTACAATCATTGTCCAAAACGGGAAACAAATCGTGTGGGATGCCCACTTTAGGATTTTCATATGATTACTTGAACTATTCTTGTTATTTTAATCTTGTACTTCGATTGCATATTAGCAGTGTTTCAGGAAAAGGTCCATGCAAACAGTCTTGGAACATTTTTGTTGACGTTTCAATTTGACCTTGTACATGCATGCATATAGCACACGAGTATGGACCGAAAATGCTAAAAAAGACATGCGCATGCAATGCCTATGTGGCATCAATTAATACTTTGTTTTGCTCCAGCCCGATGCCTATCTTCAGGGAACTTTTGGACACACAATAAACCCACTTGAATGCATCTTTCCACTTGGATTCTGTCAAATGAGCTGTGCAAGCATTCTTGCATCATCTCCAAGGCCCTACCATGACTCCAAAGCAACCACGCCTGAAGAAAAATTGGGAACTCGTGTGCTTGGTCATTGAGAATTCACCATGAATGACCATGTAAAAGATTAGAGAGAGATGGAATGCAAGTGTTAGCAGTGCCCATTTACTTACATGTCCGAGAAGGTTGTGGTGATGGCTTGGATGGGAAAATCCTCTATTCCTTTTGCCACTTATTATCTCCAACAGGAGCACCCCAAAGCTATATATGTCCGACTTCAAAGAGAATTTCCCATCTATAGCATACTCAGGGGCCATGTAACCACTGCATTTTGCAAAAACAAGAATTTTAGGCTGTGATCCCTCATAATAATGAGTGCTTCATGTCAAGAACCAAAAGAAAAGACTTATTAAGTTCCAATAACTCTTTTTGTTCTCGCTTCTGTTTCATTAGCTCCAAAGATTCTTGCCAGGCCAAAGTCGGATATTTTAAGGTTGAGGTCACCATCTAGTAATATGTTGCTTACTTTAAGATCTCAGTGGATTACTTGAAGTTTGGAATCACGATGGAGATAGAGAAGTCCTCTTGCAATACCAACAACAATGTCAAACCGTCTTTGCCATGTCAACAACAGGCTTTTTCTTGATCTGTATACAATTCAAAACTCGCATGGTAAACCACCACAAATAACTAATGAAAAGTGCTAAATTAGATCAGTATCACTATAAAAGAGTTTCATTCGATCGGTGGGGAATTAAAAAGCGAAATTGTCTGACCAAATATGAAGTAATTCAAGCTCTTGTTGTCCATGTACTCGTAAAGTAAGATTCTCTCCTCTCCCTCGATGCAACAACCTAGAAGTCCGACAAGATTCCGGTGTTGGAGTTGCGCAATCAAGAATACTTCATTTTTGAACTCTTCAAGACCTTGCCGCGAACTCTTTGATAGCCTCTTGACTGCTACTAACTGTCCTTTCTGAAGATTTCCCTACAAAAAGGCAGTATCTTTGTTTTATGTGGTTCTGTGTGGAATGATATACGTAAAACTTTGTACCTTATAAACAGCACCGAAGCCACCAGCCCCTATCATATTGTCATCAGAGAAATTGTTTGTGGCGCTTTCAGTGGTGGCCAAATCATATAATGGTAAATCAATGTCTTCATTTGTGATTTCAAGACCTAGTAAAATAATATGCATTGATTTGCATTAGCATAGGACTACGATAACTAAATAGAGCGCCTATCAAACCAATTGAAGCAATGCTACTTATGAGTTCATAGCGAAATCTTCCCTGATCGAAGACCAGGCTTACCTCCATTCCCGATTCTCATTTTCCTATGCTTTACACCCCACAATATAGTTCCGGCCGAAAGCAATCCACCAATGATTGAGCTCAATATGACAGCTACTAATATTATTTTCCTCCTGGTGCGGCCACGAATGGCATCTAAAGTAAAAAAAGAATTAGGAAGATTAGCTATTTCCGAACTTCTCGTGCCCAAAGAACAAAGTATTTCAATAATTTAGCAGGAAAAAAAAAGTCAATTAGAATAAGTATGAATACCTAGTTCAGAAGCTGATAGGCGTACATATAGAGTTTGCACGTAGTTCCCTTTTTCGAGCACTCTCATGTCGATCAAGTCCCCAAACCACATCAGACAGCCACTGCCTCCTCCTCTGATGTCTGAAAGCTGTGCACAAACAGTTCTTCAAGCACTCGTCCTTGCATTCCTTGAGGTTCATACTCCTGTTCAGCGTTACCTCCAACACGTCGAGCAGTTTAACTTTTTTAATTTTTCAAAACCCCTCTCCTTTTGAGCAATTTGTGGGTACTGTCCTCTTGCATCCACTGGAATAATCACGGACTGCCCATTCATCAGGAGACTTAGGCATGAGCCCTTTCACACATTCACACAAGCTACCGCTGCAGATGGCATTAGCACCGCACCTGCCGTAAGAATCACAGAGATCATTAGGGAACTCGAGCATGGCATTCCACGTGGCTCTTCTCGATCTATTCACCACAAGAAACTGCAGCACTCCCAAATAGTTTAATTTCATTCTCGAGAAAAGTTGACTGTTTTGAACCTCAAACATGAAGGAGATCTCAGTTTCATTGTCCACATATATGGGCACTATAGCTGGATTTGGGATAGTGGGAACGCCAACAAATTGGACTCTGTTCCATTGCCCTGTTCGAAATGTTTTTCTATGCACATCCACTTGGACTATTTCATACTGAGGTAGACCCTGACTGTAGTTTAACCTATGGACATAATCTCCCGGAGAAGGGTCGTCCATGCTTTTCCATGCAGTGAGACGCCGTTCGAAACCCGTTTTCAGGTTCAACACCAGCTTCATGCCTGCTAAAAGTGTGTCAGATGGGTAATCGAAGCTTTGCCACGAATAAGCTTCATCAAAACTCGAAATAGAATTATCCCAAAGAACAAGATTTCCTGAATCCAGAAGCTGTGCAATTGGATTCCGAAGGACCCTAGACGAATTCGAAGACCAAACCACACTATTTGAGTGGTTGAGAACAACTAGATTGCCCACATTGCTAAATGCGAGAACACCGTCATGATTGGCTAGTGGGTTGTTTCTGTTAGCAACCCACACAACTGTTTCAGGACTAAACACGTACCATATTCCCAAGTAGCTCATGCTCGAATTGCCAGGAATAAAAAATCCTAGTTCGAAGGTTAGGTCCGAAGAAACCAATGTTTCGCCATGACTGATGGAATGGTTAGCGCCCAAAGTATCAGCTGCGAGTGACATACCGATCAAGGGGATGATGGTGAAAATGGAGAATGCAATCTTTGCCATTGTTGCAAATGCCCTCTTCTAAGTTCTTACTCCATTTTTATATGCAGATCATTCCAAATTAATTCACAACGCCAACACAATTCGAGCGGGTCCTCGAAGCCTATACCTTTTTGTGGCTTTCCGCTTTAAGACCTATTGGTTCCTTGCACTAGTCCGCGCGCATATTCCCTTGGTTCTCTGTTCTTAACTCTGACTACTTGTATTTTTCACTCTCCAAGTTCTCCCATGTTCCACGTGACCACTTCTTTATAGCGGCTTTTTTAGATTCCAGACGGATATTCAAAGCAGTAACTCATACTCACGCACCAGTTTTCATTTCGGCCATGTTCATACCTCGTACTTTTCCAGCTATGTCATTCAACATCAGATGAAACTCAGACATTTTGACGAGAAAAATCATCAATTCCTGGTCAAGGATAATCTCAGGTTCGACCATCCCGTTTGGACTTCATGCAATGACACGCCAAGTTTACACTTGAGCGGCGTTTGGGTTAACTTTCCTCACGGGTCATTTTAACCTTCAAATGGGTTGGATCTTCATATGGCAAGGAGAATCAAATGGCAGCAGCCACCATTTGCGGAGGCTGTGACGTGAAAAAGGACTTATGAAGATTGCGATAGGAGATTATATATTAGACTTCTCGCGCATATCACTCGTCCAATGACAAGTATATAAAGTGCTAACAAAAAAAAAAAGGAAAATCATTTTAAGGTTTCCCTTGTCTCACAGAATTAATTTTCCAATCAAGACTATGCAGCAGACATCCGCTTTCACTTGGGGATATCATCAAGAAGGAGCCTAAGTCCACGCCTATTAACATATCTAGTTATTCATACATTCACTCAAAAACTTAAGTAATGAATTATGAGTCAACTGAAATATAATAATTACTCTATACTACACCAATTCTCCAATATAAGATTTCTTTAACACAACTCACACATATATCCTAACAATTTCCCCATCACGTGTGAGCTCAACCCTTAATCGAAGTATCCTTCACATCAAGATATCTCAACTTAAATAGATTGGGGTTCCCTCAATCTACCATTGGCTTTGATACTATTTATTGGGATAGCGCGGCAAAAATCTAATACCATTCACTTGGGAAGATCACCAAGAAGAAATCCAAGTCCGAACATGTTAACATATTTAATTGGACACACCATCACTCAAAAGCTTAAACTAATGAATTATAAACTAACTATGATATATTAACTACTCTACACTATACCAATCTCCCACATAAGATTTCTTTAACACGATTCACATATGCACCCTAACATTTCCGGGACAACATTTTTCTCATTTTTGGGCGTTTGATTCGCTTAAGAAAATGAGTCAACAGAAAACTTATTCTTAAATTCAAGAAAATAATTTTCTTTTTAAAATATTTAAAATTTATTTTCCAAAATATGATTAGGTATTTGTGTTTAGATCCAAAACTTTATGCTTTGGCATGGAAACTCCAATGCTAATTCTTGGATCACCAGCATCCAAGGTCAGGTCTCCAATGCCCAAGCTCGGGACCTTCATGCTCATGCCCAAATCCCCTATGCTTGCATTTGCATCCATCAAGGTTCAGCCAGAGATCCTGGCACCAATGCCTGGATCCATCGAGGCTAGGCTTGAAACTCGAATACCTAGGCCCAATGCCCAACACCTGGGCCCGAGTCCACAGTGGTCAAGCGCAAGATACCGATACTTGAGGTAGAATCCCCAACACCCAGGCTTGTGTCCACAAAGGCTATCCTAGGGACCATCAAGGCCAAATTTGGGATCCCGATGCCTGCGCTTAAGTTTATCAAGGCCGCGCCCGAGACCCAGATGCCTGCGTCAAGGTCCATTAAGGCCAAACGGGATTCCGAGACCCGTCATTTTTCACAAAATAAACTGCATCAAGGTCCATTAAGGCCAAATGTGGGATTGTAGTGCCCGTATTTGGTTCATCAAAATGACTTCATGAAAAATATTTTTCAGAAACGTCACATTTTTCACAAAATAAACGAAACCTAATATCGTAAATTTTTTATATTCAATACGCATAAACGAGAAAACTTTGATATTCATTTCAAAGGGATCTATCATCTGATAATTATAGTTTTAGACATTAATATAGGCAATTATAATAAAGACTGACTAACCATCCAAATCAATAATCATGAACGTGGATCGTGGAACATAGAATAACATGATCGTGGAATATACGCTTGTATATATATTTTTTTAGTATCGATAGATCAAACATGATTTGAAATCATTCTCGAAAATAAAATCTCTGTTTTCTCTAAGATCATTGCAAAAAAGCATATATTGTAATTCTACAAGACATACAAATAAAATCATTAATTTTTTTTCTCTTTTTTTAGATGAATACACGGACAGTTGAAATTAAGAAACGCATTCATATAGGTAATTATCTAATATAAAAGTGACTTATGCCTTGATTTCAAATTCACTTTTGTAAAGAGATCACTATGAAAAAGTATTTTTCGTCACTTATGAATTCATGCATAATCAAAATTATGGATTAGCCAAAGCACGGCGATTAGCAGTGAATCTCTCTCTCTCATTCATGCATATCTAATTAGGTGATGAAAGCACTGCGAAGGTAGGTCGAATAAAATAAAAGGGATGTCCACGACTCTGTCACAGGAGCACAAACTTTCTTGAAGCAACTGCGAAAAAGGCATGCGAGAAGCTGATATGAATGTACTTTAGCTGTAGGAAACTGCAGAGAAACTTCCTCTGTCAGCGAACTTCTAATTCAAAAGATCCAAGAGAAAATGTTCTCTCGCGTTGCTCTCAGCATCACGCGCCTCTTATTCAAAAGAAAACCGAAGCACAAAACCCAAAAAAGAGAATAAAAGATCCATCACAAGCTTTCTCGTCCATCCACTTATATTATATTTCCTCGATATAAATATATATATGTGAAAAAGCTTGCTTGTTGCTAGGAATATAGAATAGAGAAAAAGAGTTGCCAATTGCCCAAATACAAGTATTTTGATTAACTAGAAGGAAGGAAAATAGTTAATAAGCATAAGTATGCACACCTAGTTCAGAAGCTGTATATAATTTGCTGGTAGTTCTGTTCTTCGAACATTCTCATGTCAATCAAGTCCCCAAACCACATGAGACAGCCTCTGCCTCCTCCTCTGATATGTGAACTAGCATAAGCGGTGCACGAACAGTTCTTCAAGCACTCCTCCTTGCATTCCTTAAGGCTCATACTCTTGTTCAGTGTAACCTCAAACAGGTCCGGCAGTTTGACTTTTCTAATCTCCAACAATCCTTCTCCTTTTGAAGAATCCGTGGGTATTGTCCTCTTGCATCCGCAGGAAAAATTTCAGAGCGTCCATTCATCAGGTGACCTAGGCATGAACCCTTTCACACATTCGCACAAGCTAAGGTTGCAGACGGCATTAGCTCAGCAGCTGCCATAAAAATAGCACAGATCAGTAGGGAACTTGTGCTTCACATTCCACATGGCGCTTCTCAATCTATTCATCACCAAAAGCATTAATGTCATTCTCAACAAAAATTGATTATTCTAAGTTCAAACATGAAGGAGATCTCAGTTTCATTGTACACGAACATAAGCACATGAATTGGATTCGTGCAAAGGAAATTCAAAGAATGGAACTCCATTCCATTCCCCGTTTCGAAATATTTTGCTATGCACTTCCACTTGGACTAGTTTATACTAACGTAGACCTTGACTGTAATTTAACCCAAAGACATAATCTCCAGGAGAAGGGTCATCCATGCTTTTCCACGCAGTTAGATGCTGCTCGAGACTCCTTCATACTAGCTAAAAGCGTGTCAAATGGGTAATCAAAGCTTTGCCACGAATAGGATTCATCAGAATTGGAACTAGAATTATCACAAAATACAAGATTTCTTGAATTCAAGGCGACTGTTCCAAAGGACTATAGACAACTTTGAAGACCAAACATCATCATTCGACTGGTTGAAAACAACTAGATTGCACACATTGCCAAATGTGAGAACTCTGTCACGATTGGCTAGCAAGTTGTTTCTATTAGGAACCCACACAATCGTGTAAGGACTGAACTTGTACCATATACCCAAATAGCTCATACTCAAGTTCCCTGGAGCAAAGAATCGTAGGTCAAAGGTTACGTCCAAAGAAACCTATGTTTCTCCATAACTGATGGACCAATTCATTCCCAAATTACCGGCTGCAAGTGACAAACTGATCAAGGGGATGAGGATGAAAATGGAGAACGTGATCTTTGCCATTGTTTGCAATTGTCCTCTTCTAAGTTCCAAGTCCATCTTAATTTTTAAATATTCTAAACTTATCCACAACGTGAACCCAAGTCAAAAAAAGTCCTCAAAGTGACACTTTCTATTGCTTTCAGCTGTAAGATTTCACCAGTTCCTTGTAACGGTGTGCTTGTGTATTTCCTTGGTTCTCTGTTCTTAACTCTGACTACTTATATCTCTTCTTCTTCAGTTCACCATGTTCCACTTTAGTTACTTTGTTTATATCAGCAACTTTGCATTCCATTGGGACATTAAAAGGCAGGAACCCAGACTCTCCGACCACTTTTCACTTCGGCCATGTTCACACGTCGTGCTTTTCCAGCTAAATCATAAGACAATCCAACATCTGATGATACTCACACACTTTGTCATGACCATAACATGTTTATCTCCATAAAAAACATCATTCCTGGCCGAGGATGACTCAGGGTCAGCCGCAAACGACATGAGAAGATAACACTAGCGTAACGTTTGGGTGAACTTTCTTGGCGGGTCGTTTTAAGCCTTCAAATGGGTTTGACGGTATGGGCAAAAGAATAAAAAAGCAGTAGCCGCCATTCTTGGAGGCTGTAACACAGTATATAAAGTGATAAGCCGGAAAAAAATGGAAAATGATTTATAAGATTATATTTTTTGAAGTTTTAACCCTTCATCCGATATATTATGGCTTAGAAAAGTGACTACACATCTGTTAAAGACGATAAACCCACTTTTATGTTACAGTTCCATCAACTGCAAATCCCACACGACAATGCTTTAGCAGGCCTAGAGCTATCAGGGTTCAAGCAGGGGCCTTTTCTTTCACCTTTGGATCTTCAATCTATCTTCAAAACGGGGGACAAATTTTGTGGGATGCCCACTTTAGGGTGCTCATATGATTTACTTGAACTATTCATGTGCTTTTAATTTTGTACTTTGACTACATATTAGCTATGTTTAGGGAAAAGGTCCACGCAAACAATCTTGGAACATTTTTGTTGTCTTTCCAATGTGATCTTGTACATGCATGGATAGAGCACGCGAGTATGGACCAGAAAGGCCAAAAAAAGACTTGCGCACATAATGCCTACGTGTCATCAATTAATACCTTCTTCGTGTTAC
This sequence comes from Eucalyptus tenuipes, assembly GCA_014182365.1. Classification (NCBI taxonomy): domain Eukaryota; kingdom Viridiplantae; phylum Streptophyta; class Magnoliopsida; order Myrtales; family Myrtaceae; genus Eucalyptus; species Eucalyptus tenuipes. The sequence goes on from CM024542.1 coordinate 8,055,736, forward strand.
TTCTTTTTTCCCCATTTGGAGTTGAAATTACTGTGTCTTATTCCGTCCGTTGGTTATTACAATTCGGGTATATTATTTTTTTTCAATGAAATTTTGGAAGGTAATTAGCTTGAAATAAACTATCACGAAACTGAGGATATAGCCCTAGCTACAAGGTCCAGAAGACTTTTAGGTCAAATTTGAGTAAGAGTTTAGGGTGAAGAAGCCTGAGACGGCCCGATCAGGCCCCAGAAAAAGCCTAGCCCAATCCAACCAAAAATTTGCAACAAAAAATTTTATGATGACTTGGCAAAAATTTATGATCAACCCTAATACCCATCCCAACTTGAACCCGCTCAATGATTACGTCTAACTTGAAAATGAAATGAGTATGTGTTTCAATGGTTTATCGATATATATAATTTACAATCATTAGGAAAATACTTTTATTTGAAGTTACAGTTATTTGACTTTTCTTGGCTTCCACTTTTAAGTGGCTCTTCCCGTGCTTGATATGGGAATCAAACTTCTTAAGCGATATTATGAGACCTATATACTAGTTCAAGTAACTTCGCCAGCGAAATATCATAAAAACTCTATTAAATTATGCAAGTCCCACTCTTTTTGCAGCTTAGCAATAAAACCCTACAAGCAGAGGCATACACTGTAATGCTTAGCTAAACCAAATATCTATACAAAATCTCACGAAAACCTAGTAATCTAGCGCCATACCAAAGTATCGACTCTTTGGGCATAGAATGCCTACCGACCCTCCAACATAGTTAGGGTGACTACATTTTGCATATGCAAGTCTCCTTTTGACGAAGGTCCATCAGAATACTTTTGAGTTTCTTTCCATGAAGAAACCAGGCTCTTTAGGTTCAGGTAGGATCAAATCACAATTGAGTATCATACAAATTGCATACGACATAGTTGGCCTATCTTCAAGAAACTTTTGTACACACAACAAACCCACTTGAATGCCCTGTGCAAGCATTCCTCCATCATCTCCAAGGCCCTACCTTCGCTCCAAAGCAACCCTACCCTCCAGGACACGTGTCGATCAACAGATGGACTGGTAATTTGCTGACTGTGCATAACTATTATACCTAATATTTTCTCATCCAACATGCATTCTAACTTATTTTAATCCTATTTGAAATCTCCCCAAATCTATTAAGAAAGATAACCTAGGATCTCCTTAAAACATGCAAGATTTTCTAAGCATCTAACCTAATCTAAATATGAGGGTTTTAAATTTAGTTGCAAGGATGCAATCAAACAACAGAAAAGCACTCATCATAAAATATATTTACCCAATCTGCAAAAGATAATCATCAAATATTCCATCCATTCAAATTTGGGAAATAAATAAACGGACAATCGTATCGAAAGAGTTATGGATAGGATGACCTATTTTTTTATGCGAACAGGAATGATATTTCGGGGTTGAAATTAGATTGTCGTTAACGTACACGTTGTTTAAATTAGGAGATTTTCCTAATTTTAATAAATATCCTCAAAATCTTGGTATGCAATACTCGAATCCTTGAATTCAATAACAATCTCAACCGAATTAGATTACGGAATATTCAAATTGATATAGAATAAGATAATTACCTAATTCAAGATATTGGACGGATAAGTTTCCAAATTCGGACATGACGGATGATGATTCAGCGAGGCTCTTCAGTAAATTCTGCAAATCAAAACAAGTCAAGGCGACAGAAGGGCTGCCAACGATGGAGACAAATCATGGCGGGACAGCACATCGGTCGTGGGTTCGCCGGTGAGATGGGCAGTGTTGTCACGATCGGGATAGGGAGGCAGCAACAATGTCGCTCGGTTAAAAAAGCGGGAGGTGCGGCAGTGAGCAGGTGCAACGTCGGGTTTGCGGGTGGGGAGTCATTACGGGCAGAGAGCAGCTCAGCAAGCGTCGGATCAGGCCAAGCAAAGAGCGGCAGTTGTGTTGTCGACCGGGTGCAAGGAAAGCAGCAAGCCGTCACGGTTGCAACGGGAAGCAAGTGTCACGGCTCGATCCAAGAGGGGACGGCCGTGACACATCCTTGGAGCAAGCGACCCTTGGTTAGTGTCCTCGAACCTAGAGTTTTCTTGAATATTATTGAATACTCTTGCGGACAGGCGATATGATTAATGTACAATTCTCTAATAAATACGGATAGATGGTAGTTGGAAAGATACGATCTAGTTTTCTTGAGTATTCTAGAATACTCTTGCGGATGGGCGATATGGTAAATGTACAATTATATAATAAATACAGATATATGGTAGTTGGGGTTTCTTGCGTATTCTAGAAAACTCTTGCAAATGGGCGATATGGTAAATGTACAATTATGTAATAAATTAAGATAGATGGTAGTTGGGAGATATGATCTTCACCGTTATATCGAAAAGAGATCTACGGATACGATTTGTCTTGTACTTCTATATATATAGAGGCCTCCTCCTCCTCATTATATCAACTCATTCACACTTTATTTCAAGTTCAGAGCTTCTCTCTATAGTTTCTCTCTCTAAAATAAGTTTAGAGTGAGAGAAAGTTTGTTTAAGTGAGTGAGAAAGGCTTTTTCAGTCGAAAAGATCGTTCTTTGGGAGAAATCTAAGTATGAAATGCTCCTTGCGAGAAATCCTAAGGTCGTACGGGTTTGGAAACTAAAACCCACGGATTTGACGACCTGGATGTAGCCATAAAATTATAATGAACATTCAGTGAAAAAGCCTAGGTCAGCCCAATCTAGCCCAAAGATTTGTGTGAATTTTTTTTTTTTACGATCAACAGGTTTTTGCAAAAACTTGAGACCAATCGAGGGCCCTACCCAATGCAAACTCGTTCTATGAATATTGGATTTTTCTAAGTTGATAGCATTTTGGTAATAAATCTATGTGCATATGCTATGTGCGCATGTGTCGGGTCTTATTGTTAGAGAAAACTTCCTTACTAGTTTTGATGTCGACAAAACATTTTCAGTCTAGTCTGAAGACTTGCAGACTCACTCAACAAAGTCTGAAGACTCGCAGACTCTTTCGTCAAAGTCTAAAGATCGTCAAAGTCTGAAGATCATCAAAGTCTGAAGATCGCCAGACCACCAGACTCAAGATGTAAAGTCTACCCTCATTGACAGTTACTAGACCGACGAAAAAGACTTATCCAGATTCAAGTATTTCTTTAAGGATTTGATTCGAGCGGTTATAGAAGATCTCACGGCTGGAGATAGCACCTCAAGATCGATTATTCGGTTTGATTCAAATTTGAATAAATTGGATTCGTTGATTGGCGAAGTATACTTGAAAGGTTCTACTTATGGAAACCTAGATCCCGATTGTATGGGCGAAGCGGGATTGGTGGGCTATCTTCACATTCCTTAAATAACTCGAGATCTCCCTAATTGATTCTGTCAATGGGTAGATTGGAAGAACTCCTTTGGAAGGTGCCAACGGTTATGAAGGCATGAAGGAGTATATAAGGAAGACGCTCGGTTATTTGAGTGTGTGCGAGATAGATAAATTCCAAAGTCGAAGCTTCTTGTTCTTTGTCAATTCAATTGTTGAGCGTAAACTTGTACTCAAAAGAGAGTTTATAATTCTGTGAAGCCTTGAGGAAGTGTAGTAGAGTCTCTACACTTTGTGGAATCAAGGAAGTGATACTTTGTAACAACTCTTTTGATTCATAGTGGAATCCAGCCGGTGGGCTGTCAGTGCATGAGAGTGGACGTAGGCTTGAATTAAGCCGAACCACTATAAACCTTGTGTTCTTATTCTCTTCCTTGAACCCTTTTACCTTGATCGTAACTCTATTTAATTGTTAGAGTCCAATTTCCATTTTAAAGTCTATTGCTAAACAGATTTGAAATTATAATTTCTAGTTTACTTGGCAAAAATTGTTTTCGCACCTATTCACCCCCTCTAGGTGCTCATACTAGCGTTTACAATTGGTATCGAGCTTGTGTACTCATTTAAATTGAAGTGTTTTTACTTGAGTTAACGATCCATGGCTAGTATGTTAGCTCCAGGTTTGGTTGAAGGGCAAAGCAACACAAGACCGCCTTATTTTGATGGAAAGGATTACAGCATATGGAAAAACAAGATGAAGGCATTCCTAAGATCTAAAGATCCTATGGAATGGGACGTGGTAGACAAAGGAATCACTCCTAAAGCTACAACAGTCTCGAAAGGGAAAGGAAGCTATTGAGTCCAGCGGAATGACTCAAGAAGAGATAACCAAGAGACAAGCTCTCGATGCAAAAGCAATTTATTCCTTATATTGTGCATTATCTCCTACTGAATATAACAGAATATCTTCTTGTGAAACAGCTAAAGAAGTCTGGGATAGGTTGAACATCACCTATGAAGGAACGATCGAGTGAAAGAAACCAGAATCAATATTCTCGCTCGGTCAATACGAGGCCTTCAAGATGAAATCAGGAGAATCTATCACGACATGTTTAGTCGTTTTACGAAATCGTGAATGGTCTTGAGTATCAAGGTCAACCAATCTCCGGACCTATGAAGTTCAACAAACTGCTGCGTGGACTTTCCAAAGATTGGAATCACGTAAAGACCTCAATAAGGGAGACACAAAGAATCATGCCATTTTCTGTTGACGAATTGGTTGGCACTCTTCGATCTTATGAAGTGGAGCAAAACAACGAAGATGAAGATCCCAAAGGTAAAAAATCTATTGCTTTAAAATCTAACGATGACTCGATGTTACAGATTACGAAGATGATATGGACGATGAAAAGCTTGCTCTCATGATAAGAAAGTTCGAAAACTGAACAAAAAGGGAAGAAGATTCAATTGGAAGAAACAAAGCTCTCAAAAGTTTCAAAACAAATCGGCGAGAGGATGATGAATCCAATAAAGATGTGATTTGTTTTGAATGCAAGAAAAAGGGACACATCGGACCCAACTGTCCCTTACTAAAGAAAAAGAAAGGAAAAGCTGAGAAATACGAAAAAGCTCTCAAAGCAGAAACTTGGAGTGATACCGAATGCGAAGAGAGTGATGATGACTATGCCAATATTTGTCTAATGGCACAATCAGACTCAGACTCTGAGACAGACTCAGACTCAGACTCAGACTCAGACAGTGAAATCAAGGTAAGTAATTTTAAGATTCCTACTAAAGTTTCTAAATATATTGATGAATTGTGTCTTAGTCTCAAAACCTCTCTCAAGAGGATTTCCGAACTGAAAAGGGAAAATTCTGCATTGAAGCAACAGGAAACTGTTTGGAAAGAAAAGGTCGAAAATTTAGATAAAAGTGTCATTACCTTGAAAGAAAATGCAGACTCTCTTTCTAAAGAAAATGAAGTTTTGAAAAATGATATTTCAAGCATCTCAAAAAGGTTTTCGTAGGATCTCGAGAAATTGGAAAAGATTCTTTTAGCACAAAGACCTTACTTTAACAAATCAGGCTTAGGAATGACTTTCTGAAACCATTCCTCTAATTGATTTTCCAAAAGTGAAGGAAAGAATCAAACAAAGACCTACAAAAGACTTTTATAAAACTCATTTTCAAAAAGCCTTTGTAAAACCCATAGGCCGCAATGCTCTTAAATGTTCTAAGTGTAATAGTTCAGAATATTTTGAGAAAGAATGTCCTATGGTTTGGAAACCTGTTAAGAAGGTTTGGGCAAAGACCGTATATTGTACTAACACCATTGGACCCAAGAAAATATGGGTACCAAAAAGGCTTGAGTTTTCTTTTTAAATGCAGGTCACTATCAAGAAAAATGTCAAATGGTACTTGGATAGTGGATGCTCAAGACATATGACAGGAGACTCAAGTTGTTTCATAAAGCTTATGCAAGTTAATGGTGGAAAAGTTTCATTTGGAGGAAATAGTAAAGGCAGAATTGTCGGACGCGGAACAGTAAAGATTGGAAGTCTCACAATCAGCAACGTTTCTTTAGTAGAATGACTTAACTACAACTTGTTAAGTATCAGCCAACTGTGCGATACAGGTTTCAAAATTAACTTTCAAGAAGGAATATGTTCAGGAACCAGTAAAGATTCCTCTCAGACTTTCACAGGACGAAGACATGGGAACATCTATCTTCTGGATATCAAACCAAAAAAATCTCAATGTCTAATCTCAATACAAGAGGAAGCTAATCTATGGCATAGGAAACTTGGCCACATCAACACGAGGCAAATAGCCAAGATCTCTGCAAAGAAGCTTGTTCGTGAACTACCAAATCTGACATATGAAAGATCCGATCTATGCACCCCATGTGTACTTGGGAAAACAGGTCGAAGTTCTTTCAAACCAATAAATCAAGTTTCCACTAATCGTGTGCTGCAACTCTTGCATATGGATCTCTTTGGACCAACCGAACCCAGTATTGGTGGTAAGAAATATTGCCTAGTAATAGTAGATGATTACTCACGATTTACTTGGGTATATTTCTTGGCAAGCAAGTCTGAAACTTTTTCTTATTTTATAAAGTTTGCAAAGAAAGTACGAGAATGAGAAGGGGTATGTTATTTCTTGTATACGAACAGATCATGGAGGTGAGTTTGAAAATCAAGATTTTGCTAAATTCTGTGATGAATCTGGTTTCAGCATGTGTTCTCCTCTCCGTACACTCCAGAACAGAATGGAATTGTGGAAAGGAAGAATAGATCACTGCAAGAAATGGCTAGAACTCTTTTAATTGAAAGCAACATTTCTTCTCGCTTTTGGGCTGAAGCAGTTTCTGAGCTTGTTATATTATTAATAGAGTTTTCTTAAGACCTATTTTGGAGAAAACTCCTTATGAATTGTTCAAAGGTAAGAAACCAATTGTTTCCTATTTTCATGTGTTTGGTTGCAAATGTTTTATATTGAAAAATGCAAATGATCGAATTGGTAAGTTTGAAGAAAAATCGGATGAAGGTATTTTCCTTGGATATTCAACCACCAGCAAAGCTTACGAGTTTACAACAAAAAGACTCAAACAAAGTGGAGGAATCAATGAATGTTAAATTTCAAGACTTCACACAAATTCAATCGATCCGGACTCAACATGAAGAATCGAACTGCTCCGGACTCTACAAAGTCTAAACCCCGAGCGCTCGGACTTCGGAAGATCAACAAAGAACAAACATTGAAGAACCGGATGAAGAGAAAGATCGGTCTGTCAAACCAACCAGCAACTGGAAGCACAAGTCTAGTCACCCCAAAGAACTCATAATTGGCAACATTGATGAAGGAATCCGTACGAGATCCAAAAGGCATGAAGAGTCTAGTCTTTGTGGCACTTATTTCTGAAATAGAACCCAAGAGCATAGAAGAAGCCTTAAGCGATGAAAGTTGGATTGAAGCTATGCAAGAGGAACTCGAGCAATTCAGCATTAACGATGCACGGGAATTGACTCCTAAACCAAAAGGTAAATCTGTTGTTGGAGCTAAATGGGTTTTCGAAACAAGATGGATGAAAAGAAAAAGTTATAAGGAACAAAGCAAGACTCGTGGCCAAAGGATATACGCAAGAAGAAGGGATAGAATATGATGAGACTTACGCACCAGTAGCAAGGTTAGAGGCAATTAGACTATTACTTACCTTTGCTTGTTATAAGAATTTCAGGTTATTCCAAATGGACGTCAAAAGCGCATTCTTAAATGGATTTATCCAAGAGGAAGTCTATGTGGAACAACCTCCTGGATTTGAAGACCCAAGGAAGCCGGACTACGTATTCGAGGCGAAAAAGGCGCTATATGGATTAAAGCAAGCACCTCGAGCTTGGTACGACGGATTAAGTAAGTTTTTAATCCAAAATGGTTTTGTTAAAGGTAAGGTAGACACCACCTTGTTCATTAAAAGAGAAAAATAAAAACTTTTTACTTGTACAAATCTATGTTGATGATATTATCTTTGGATCACCTAACGAAAATCTGTGCAAGAAATTTTCTAAATCTATGCGGGATGAATTTGAGATGAGCATGATGGGTGAACTTTCCTTCTTCCTTGGACTACAAGTAAAACAATTGAAGGAAGGGACTTTCATTCACCAAGAAAAATATGCTAAAGATCTTGTTAAAAAGTTCGGTTTAGAGAATTGCAAAAAGACGATATACCAATGTCTAGTTCTTCGAAGCCGGACAAAGATGAAGGAGGAAAGAAGATTGACCGAAGCTATACGGGAGTATCATTGGTTCACTTCTTTATCTTACTTGCATCAAGACCGGACATTTTGTTTAGTGTATGTATTTGTGCCGATTCCAATCTGATCCAAAAGAATCTCATCTAAGTGCTGCAAAAACGCATCATCAAATACGTTGCAACAACCTCAAAGTTTGATCTACGGTATCATAAAGAAGGAGATCTTACTCTCCTTGGTTACTCGAGGCCTTGACCTAGCGGGATGCGAGTTGATAGGAAGAGCACCTCGGGCAACGTCAATTGCTTGGGAACGAACGGTATCTTGGTTTTCTAGGAAGCAAAGTATCGTAACTCTTTCAACACGAAAGCGAGAATACGTCGATCTTGGAAGTTGTTGTTCTCAAATCTTATGGATAAAACAACGGCTAAGAGACTTTCGAATCGAAGACTCATGCACCGAGATCAAATGTGACAATACCGGCACAATTAATCTCACCAAGAATCCAATTCTTCATTCAAGAGCAAAGCATATAGAGATTCGACATCATTTTATTAGAGACTATGTTCAAAACGGAGAAGTATTGATTCATTTGATCGACTCAAAGAATCGGGGCGGACATCTTTACTAAGCCACTTTGGAGAAAAGCCAATTTGAGTCTATTCGCTCCGGACTTAATATCTTAAAGTCGAAGAAGTTCGAGACTTAGGGACTAAAGTCTAAGAAAGCTCGGACTCAAGAGATCAAGATCTACTACGTAAGTTATTTCTATTTTGGAAATTTATCTTTTGGACAAAATCTCGAAAAGGTACGTTCATCTATTAATCTGTAATTGATTGATGTTATCTTTCTAAATTTTCGGAATTATAGCAATCATTCCTTTTCGAAAAAGAAGTTATCTTTTTAACAGTTATAAATTTTTCAAAAGGCAGTTATTTTTGAAAAGGTATTTTCTATTTTCCTTTTGCGATGATTCGTATAACCTGTTTTGATTGCTTTATATACCAATCATCTTCTTCACAAACCCTAGAAGCACGAGAACTTCACTTTCTCACTTTTTCTCTCTAGTTTAATCTTAAAGTCTTCACCTTTCTCGCGAATCGAGTTTGGAATCTCCTAAAGACGTGATAATGGCTTCTCAAAGAAAGTCCTCAAGAATCGCAAGCGGGGGACCACCGCCTTTGTGTGAGGGTCCTACGCATTTTGACCTCACCGAGGAAGAAGATTCTCCGAGACAACAGCGAGCCCACAACATTCTCAACCGCGCCGCTCTTCTCGGGCTAGATCACAACAGCAAGCGCGAGGAAGAAACCGTCGAGGATGCCGCACTGTAAGGTCTCAAAAGCCCGCTTTTACCTACAAACTACCTTTTGCTTTAAAAGAAGGAGGCTCCGCTTTGAGTTTCATTGACGAGTTTTTGGTAGAAAAGGGGTATAGGAATGAAACCCATTTTTTGCGCACAATGGAACGTTTGGGTATTGCTCACCCGGGCTCGGCGAGATAGAGCTTTGCGAATATTCCAAGTGATCCACGTGTAAGTGGACATAATCAACTCAAAGGAAATGATGATGAGAAAATGTTCACAAATTTTAAGTCTATAATGGGTATTGCTGCGAATGTTAGAAGCAACAGAACAGATTTGTTTCGTTCTGAGGAACACAAACGACATTATACTAAGTTCTTTGAAGAGAGAGGTGATGAACCCAAGGAGTGTAGACTTTGATTTTCTAGACTCTCTGAATGTGAACTTGCGGGAGAAATTCGCCTTACTTCAACTTGATAAATTCTGCTCTGAGACAACAGTAGCACATCCAGAACTTATTTGCTTATTTCTATTCAAATCCAAGCTTTTGGATGCGAATAGATTTTCATTCAGCGTTAGAGATCGGGATTATGTGGTTGACATGGACACCACGGCCGATGTGATTGGGGTTGAAAGAGAGGAATTTCAATCGATCGGCGTGTCTATTGGCCGGGCAACAAAGTGGAACTCGTTCGAGATGGGATGGCCGAAGGACGAATCTCGTATGTGAGGTTGAATGCCTCAAATGTTCTTCTTCACAAGATAGTGATCAACTGTCTGAGACCAAAATCGACTTCATATACTGATGTTTCAAATTCAGAAGCAATGCTGATGTATGCCATCAACGCTGGCAAGAAGTTCTCCCTACCACACACTATAATGTTTCACATGTACAGATCGGTGGTGAAGGACAAAGGCCAACTTCCTTACTCGGCACTTGTTTCCAAGCTGTTCGGACACCTTCACATTCAGCCTCCCAATACTCTTTGTGTTCGATCGTGTGATCAGATGGTGGTGGGATTGAAGATGGTCTCCAAGATGCGTCTGAAAGAGCTAAACAAAGCTTTGGAGCGATTCAAGGAGAAGACTCCTACCAAGACTCATCAAGTCTCTTCTGCTGCAAAAAGAAAGGGAAAGGAGCCCATGACAGCTCCATCCAAGAAAAGAAGAGTACTCATCTTGGAGGATGAAGAGGATGAGGAAGATGTAACCTTATCAGCTCTTGCTTTAAGCAATCTTCAGCATTCTATTCCACAGACGAGAGGAGAAGAGGATCAAGACGAGAGAAGAGGAAGAACGAGAGGGAAGAAGAGAGGGGATCGATAAGGAAAGAGGCGGGGAAGAAAGAACTTCAGAAGAGGAGGAGCAAGAAGAATCGCAGCATCATGACACTGATGAGGAGACAGAGCATGAAGAGTACTTCTCTCCACCCGAAGGCACTGAAACAGGGGGAGTTGTTGACAAAAGAGGTACTTCTTCAATTGCTTTTGCTAGTGAAGATGCGAGCCGCTCACCTGCAGATCCAGAAAATGTCTATGCCTCTCAGTTTCCTGAGGAAGGACATGAGGCTTCTTCTCCAAATCTGGATACTCATGCTCAAATGCCATCTTCTCGCAAATACTCCTCAATCGACCATGCTTTGAGGCAAGCACTCGGACTAACAACTCAGCGGACCTTCGACGAGTGCTTGATATTCTTATGGAGATGCGAGGTCGGATCTATGCTCGGATATGAAGTTCGAGAATCTGCGGAATGCCGGTCAAGCCTCTTCGGTTTCGTTGAATGATCAAATCCAGGACTCTTACTCTTCAAGTTCAAGCCACTGCCAAGAGTCATGAAATAGAAAAGCTGAAGGAGGATTTGAAAAAGTTGGAAGACACCATCCGTCGATTGGAGATTTCCAACTTGTTCGCATTCCAAGACAATCCTAATTTCATTCGCTTTTCATTTCTTCCTTTTTAATGATGACAAAAAGGGGGAGAAGCTGAGTGCAGCAAATTTGTTTTAAATTTGACTTATTTCGACTTCTGTTTAAAACTTTACTTTTGTCTGGTTGTGACTGATTTGAATTCAGATTAATGTTTGGATTTGGATTGACTGTTTAAAACTGTTTAATGCTTGCTTGCGGTGTTGGCAAAGATAGTTGTTTATCTTTGGACTAACACATTTTATGTGGATGCGAGATTCAATACTATCTTTATCCATTTATGAAATATCCATGTTTGCTTAAGTATTGTCTTGCAAGTTAAAATATCCAAATCTGCAGAAAAGTTTTGTCACCATCAAAAAGGAGGAGATTGTTGGAGAAAACTTCCTTACTAGTTTTGATGTCGACAAAACATTTTTAGTCTAGTCTGAAGACTTGCAGACTCACTCAACAAAGTCTGAAGACTCGCAGACTCTTTCGTCAAAGTCTGAAGATCGTCAAAGTCTGAAGATCGCTAGACCACCAGACTCAATATGTAAAGTCTACCCTCATTGACAGTTACTAGACCGACGAAGAAGACTTATCCAGTTCAAGTATTTCTTTAAGGATTTGATTCGAGCGGTTATAGAAGATCTCACGCTGGAGATAGCACCTCAAGATCGATTATTCGGTTTGATTCAAATTTGAATAAATTGGATTCGTTGATTGGCGAAGTATACTTGGAAGGTTCTACTTATGGAAACCTAGATCCCGATTGTATGGGCGAGCGGGATTGGTGGGCTATCTTCACATTCCTTAAGTAACTCGAGATCTCCCTAATTGATTCTGTCCAATGGGTAGATTGGAAGAACTCCTTTGGAAGGTGCCAACGGTTATGAAGGCATGGAGGAGTATATAAGGAAGACGCTCTGGTTATTTGAGTGTGTGCGAGATAGATAAATTCCAAAGTCTGAAGCTTCTTGTTCTTTGTCAATTCAATTGTTGAGCGTAAACTTGTACTCAAAAGAGAGTTTATAATTCTGTGAAGCCTTGAGGAAGTGTAGTAGAGTCTCTACACCGTGGAATCAAGGAAGTGATCTTTGTAACAACTCTTTTGATTCATAGTGGAATCCAGCCGGTGGGCTGTCGGTGCATGAGTGGACGTAGGCTTGGATTAAGCCGAACCACTATAAACCTTGTGTTCTTATTCTCTTCCTTGAACCCTTTTACCTTGATCGTAACTCTATTTAATTGTTAGAGTCCAATTTCCATTTTAAAGTCTATTGCTAAACAGATTTGAAATTATAATTTCTGGTTTACTTGGCAAAAATTGTTTTCGCACCTATTCACCCCCTCTAGGTGCTCGTACTAGCGCTTGCACTTATTTCAAATAATGCTAATAAATCTATGTACATATGCTATGTGCGCATGTGTCGGGTCTTATTTCAAAAGGTTAAAATTTTAAGTCGATACCAGTTCCTGCATCCAAGTCATAAAATGAAAAGTTAATTACTTACTTATATTCCATGCGATTAGGCCTGCTCATCAGGAGCATTCTGATGGGGGATTCATGGGGCTGGGGTGGTCGATGGGGGAATGAGCTCAGAAGCTCGACGGATTCATGGGGCTAGGGTGGTCGGTGGGGGAATGAGCTCAGAAGCTCGACGGGCTCTGAAAGGGAAGGTAGCGATGGGATGAAGCAGTGGAGATGCTGTGACATCACACGTGGTGAAAGAACTGGAAGTACTCATCAATGCTGGCGAAGCTGAGTGGAGAAGGGTCAAAGAGGAATGCTCTAGTACGCTGCAATCAATTACACGGGAAAATAAGACAGAGATGGACAAGTTGATGATAGTAATTCAAAGGATTTTTCTATTTTCTGAAGGATGCAACGAAAGAACTTCCCAATAAGTAGGGGGAGGAACTTAAAGGTCATTGTATCTGAGGATTTCACCTTGGATGTGGTACTGCTAATGTGGTCCGATTAGACAATCTCTCAAAGGAGAGGACTCTCACTATACCTAAGGATTTCACCATGTATGTGCTACTGCTAATGTGGTCCGATTAGACAATCTCTCAAAGGAGAGGACATGAAGAAAAGGGCTGGCATTTTGCATGGACGATGGAGAGGAATGCGTCATGATTTTAGATGGATGCATTACCAAGTTAAGGACAACAGGAATTCCAATTGAAATGCATAGTTAGTACTGAAACTTGATTACTCCCAAGTTAAGGACAACATGAATTCTAGTTGAAATGCATAGTTAGTACTGACAACTTGATTACTTGTGCCTGTGATGCTCTGTAAATGAATGAGCACAATTAGAACTTCTCAATTGAGCCTGAGTCGAAATCCCATCTGATCAAGCCTAAGGATTTACATGAAAATTTCTTTTATAATCAACAGGCTTTGGCAAAAAATTAAAGACCAATCGAGGGCCCTGCATAGCTCGAACCCATTCTATGAATACTTATAATTTGACATTGAAATTGGTGCATTTGAATTATTTATCTATGTTATATTATCGACAATCATTGAGAAAATAATTTTACAATTTAATCTTTGATTGTCATATGATTTGATTATTAGTACTGTATAAATGATGAAAAAAAAAGTGAGGATGCAATCAAATATGATATCGTATGATATATTTAAATAAGATATAAAGTCGGATTTATTTGACTTTTCTTGGTTTCTAACTTTTAAGCAACTCTTTCCCATTTTTATGCTTGATATAGAAATCATGTTTCTTAAGAGAAACTATGAGATTTATCTAAATGTATTTATATTCTCTTGAATATATAGATATGACTCAATTGGGCCTTAAATTATGACTTATCGTTTTAAATTATTTAAATGGTTGAGTTGCATTTAAGGTGATATCTCGTGATTTCAATGAGACTTTTTGCTAAATGGAATAAGGTTCACCCTTCCTAATTGAAAGGGGAAGGTGGGGGGTTCGAATTCCCACCTTCTCAGAAGGGGGTTGGGGTGAGGACGAATTAAGTTTCAAAAGTGGGTTTCAACTCCCACGCCCTGCAAGGAGGTAGGGCAAAAGTCTAAGAGTGAGAGTTAGAATAGGAGTAGACTAGGATCGACCAAAAAAAAAAATTGGATAGAAAGGGTCCCATCTTTTTTTACTACTCGTCCTATTGTTGTTAAAATTAGAAGCAACATACGCATATTTTTGCTCTCTGTAGATTAAACTTTGAATTGGCCTGTGGGCATGTGGCCGTACCGATAGAGGCATTATGGGGTAGGGCTGAAGAGTACTAAGTGGGGGATCAATTCCCGTGAGCACCACACACTTGTACATAGAAAAGAAAAGTGAGATAAAAAAGAAGAAAATCACCTTTGAAGTGTTAATGGTGACTAACGATATTTGCACATGATAGATGGCAAAAGCATATAAGCTTGTATATGGATTTTTTAAGCATCGATAGATCAAATATGATTTGAAATCATTATCGGAAATAAAATCTTTGCTTTTTCTAAGATCATTGCCAAAAATATATATTGTAATTATATAAGGAAATGCAAATAAAATCATTAAATTTATTTTGTTTGTCTTTGTTTAGATGAACACATAAATAGTTGAAATCAAAATACATATTTATATAGGTAGTTTCTAATTTAAAAGTGAAATATGCCTTGATTTCGAAGTCACTTCTGTAAAGGAATCACTGTGGAAAAATAACTTTTGTCACTCATGATGGGCATGCAGAATCAAAACTATGCGTTGCCCAACAACATACCTCGCGCGAGCAATGAGCAGTGAATCTCTCTCTCATGCATTATCTAAAAGAGTGATGAAAGCTCTGCGAAGGTAGGTCGATTAAAATAAAAGGGCTGTCTACGAATCTGTCACTGGAGCATATAGACTTTCTTAGAGCAACTGCGAAAAAGGCATGCAAGAAGCTGATATGCATGTACTTTAGCTGTAGGAAACTGCAGAGAAACTTCCTCTGTCAAAGAACTTCTACTTGAAAAGATCCACGAGAAAATGTTCGCTCACGTTGCTCTCAGCATCACGCGCCCTCTTATTCAAAAGAAAATCGAAGCACAAAACCCAAAAAAGAGAAGAAAAGATCCATCGCAGACTTTCTTGTCCATCCATTTATATTATAATTCCTCAATATATAAACATTTATGTGAAAAAAAGCTTTGATTGTCGCTAGGAATCTTATAACAAACACAAGTTTCTTGGTACCTATTTTTCCACTATTATTAATTATATCCAATGACACAACATCAATAACAATATGAGTCTGTACAAAACACATTTTATCATCATGCGTCGCTGTGGTGTTGCCAGCCATTATTCATCTATTTTTCATTTTTTATTTGCTTTGAACTTAATTTATGCATGCCAAAAAATTGTTCAATAAACCTATCATATGTATTGAATTTGATCAGAACCGTCAGATCTTATGAGATCCACATGAAACTTATCGCTACACTCCTAAAATAATTATAGATGCACATAAAGGAAAGCGACAAGAGGTTTAATTGCATGCCATGATTCATAATTGACCTATCAATGGGCAGCACGAGTCACTCATGTGGCATGATAACCTACCGACATTGACAAGCAAATATATCTATCAGCACTTCATTGTAAGTATAAGTCCAAAAATAAATAGCTCATTGTCTAACGAGTGAAATGGGTAGAGTAGAGACTAGGAACACGAAATGCCAAGGTCTTCGATCCATCAAGTGGCTATCTTGCTTGAACTACTACGACAAGCAAGTGCTAAGGACAGTGAAGGATACGGCTGGTACGAATGATATGGGACCATCATGATGGACCAAAACGAAGATGAAACCCCAGTAATTAGCGAATACAATGCCTAACATGGCCTCAACTAGCCAAACCTAGAACGGCATGCATGGACCGGTTTGATTTGGTGGTTTGTTCTTGATGAACGACATGAATCTGTAGACAAGATGGCTTGAATGTAACGCTAGGACTTTGATTGGGCCATGTTATGTTGGGAATATGGAGCTTAGGGTAGAGATTTATCAAATCTAGAGAGAGATAATTGGGATTTCCCTTGAGATCATGACATGTGATCATGTTAAAAAAAAGTTGAAAATGATTACAGTGATTAAGTCAAGGATCCCAAAGAATCTCAGATCATGTAGGCTCAACCACAATGATATTTCTTACTTTTGAGATCATTTTTAAGAAAAATTCTCCTACATTTGAAAAAAAAATTGCATATACTAATTTCTCGCTTTCCTAATTGGTTCATGTTCTTTGTAAAATTTAAAATAGTTAAGATTTAATTGCAAGAGTGAATTTTATTATTAAACTGGTTCTAAAGATCCTTGCCTATTCGACATTGCAATTCAAAAATTATAAATTTGTAAGAGCAAACATAGGTAAGGTTCATATTTACTTAATTCCCGAGTAAGATTTGTATAAGGCTTGAACCAAGTTCCGATACTGTGTCCAAAAATTTACATTCATATGTTTTAGCAATTAAGTTGTCATAAAATGCACATAAGATCCATGCTCACTCCATTTGAATAAGGTGGAACTCCAACTAATAAAGAGATTCATCATTCATTCATATACATAAACATTTTCTTCATTACACAATGCAAATCATGTTGCAAACGGCATAACATACATGCGGCGCTCCAACTACTCAACATGGCTGTACACTACCTCCCTTAAATGTCTGCATGCTTCCTGGTTATGTTTACTTGTGGATATCAAGTCAATAGCCAAAGAAATTGCACTACTTTCTTCATATGTTCTTCTTTTTCAGAAATCAATATAAGTGGTGATGAATCATCGGATATCATTTCTTCTCGCCTAGCACACGATCCTAATTATTAATTTCCATTTCCATAACCCGATCTTACTACATAGATTAAGACCCAAAAACAAAGCCCCGGATGATAAGTTCACTACATATAAACTGGGCAATCAAAGACCCAAGAAAATGCAAAAGCAGCAGGCGCTCTCCGCGAGTTTCAGTGCGGGCGCATTAACTCCTCTCCCGTACACTTCAAAACACGAAAGCTGACGTGGGCTGCATCATCAGAAGAGTAAATCTGACTTAACCCTGCCATGCAGCTTCCAGGAAAGAGATGGCCTCGTCACGGATCAACGGATCGGAAATAAATAAATAAAAGTAGGCGAACCAGAAAATGAAAGATGGTCGAAGCTCCCCCTTTAAATCTTAGATTTCATTAAATCCGTTCACAGTCCCTCTGTTCGTACCTGCTATCCCTTGGTTTCAAATGGCCCTGGCTCCTTCCGCGAACATTCCACATCTCTCTCTCTCTCTCTCTCTCTCTCAAACTAATTTAAAAACCCTTACTCTCTCTCAATACCGTCACTCCCCAACTGAGATCGCAGCCACCACTCTTCCCGAGAAGACAGCACTTGTCCATTTGAGTAAAATCAAACACCGGAGCCTTTCATAAAACTCCAAATTCTTGTCCACTTTCGTTGGTAAACATACATATTCATTCGATGGCCGCTTACGAGAGCACGATGAGCGCAGTCGACTTCGAGGACTACTTCCCCTCGATGATCGTGAGGCTTGGGGCCGAGGGCTTCATCGGCGAGCTCTGCAACGGGTTCCAGCTCCTGATGGACTGCGAGAAGGGGCTGATTACGTTCGAGAGCCTGAAGAGGAACAGCTTCCTGCTAGGTTTACAGGACATGGGCGACGACGAGTTCGTGTGCATGCTGCGAGAAGGCGATCTGGACGGGGATGGCAATCTGAACCAGCTGGAGTTTTGCATCCTTATGTTCAGATTGAGCCCTGGGCTGATGGACGGGTCCAAGCAGTGGGTGCAAGCTGAGGTAGATAACGTCATGATTTGAGTAATAATGCATAAAAATAAGGCACCATTTGTTTCGCGAAGCATGAATTTTTTGGAAAATATTTTTTTTGAAAATAATCACAAATATCACTTACATAAATAACTAAATGAAAAATATTTTCATCGTTGATAAATATATTTATATTTAAATTATTATCGATAATGAAAATATTTTTCACCGGTTAATTATTTCAAGTGACGCTGGTGAGATCATTTTTAGGAAAATATTTTTCAAATCGTTCATTTTTCGTGAAACAAATGGACTTAATATCGATAATGATGTAGTAGTCTCTCCTTATTGCTTTTTGTCAAACTTGCTGCCAATAAAATTGGCAATTCCTGTAGTGATATCGAATGAGCAAAGAAGAATAAGACCTGATGCCTCTTTCGCGGACCGAAAGTGTATGTGTATATTTTGATTTTGGAATATTTGATTTTCGATTGATGATAGAACTAGATTTATGGTGTATGCTGCTTCTTTGAAGGCCCTCTTTTGGTAAGAGAAAGAAATTTAATGACGATCTACATAGAAATCAATTTAAAACAACATATTCGAAAGTGAGTTTTACTTCTACTTTTTTCTAACTTTTTAGCATTTGGTATTTGACTTTCTTTTAATATTAAGCACTATGAAATTTTTGAAATCTTATATAGTTTACTCATCTTTGGAGGCATCTACCAGACCCAGAGCTATTAGTGAGCTCTTTTATTATGTGCTGGGGTCATGCGGTCAAGAATCTCATGATTTCTTTTTCCTCTTTTTCAAGATCACGCAACTAGAAAAAGTAAATCTAAGAACTGATCTTCCCAAGATTGGTCTTTAAGCTCAAACTTCAATCTTATAATTCGTAAAAGTCGATACACTTCGGTCTTCTCACTCATTTAAAAGAAAATTAATGGTTTCCGTTTATCATATTTGTCGAAAAAAAAAATGATTCACCGAACAAGATTTGTAAAATTTGTCGCTTGTAGATGCACCATCCTGTCTCGAGGAATTCATCGAAGCCCTCATCTTGAGATGCCCTCATCTTGAGATGGACCTACACCGTCAAATACGAATTAGGGCGTCTGATTTTGTTACCGCGATTGGCCTCCAATGTATAATTTAGAGATTTAAGAGGAGAGAATATATTGTGGAGTGCATGATGGGAAGAAGAAACTTACCTAAGTGGCTGAGTCACTCCTTATAGATGAAGGTGATCGAGGCCATCGGGTGTTAGTGACAAGTAGTGATCTAGTTATGTTGTCATTCTCTACATTTAATTGTATTTGTATTTCACATTTAATCGCATCTGATGCCGTATTTACTAATTGAATCCAATTATGAAAAAAATATTAGATACTAATTCTGTTGTCATTCTTTACACGCTCAAAGCGATATTCGTCTTGATATGCAATAAAACATGCTCATAATTTTGTTGGTTAATTGAGTTCAAACTTCAAAGTCTGTCAATTATCTTATGGGGATTTTTAGCGTGGAGCCTGGAGATGATGTTTAAATCTCACCATCTGTATCTAAATTGTTCGATCTCAATGCTGCATGCACAAGCTAATGGCCTGGATTTAACAAGTTCATGAGTTTTATAAAGTGATTCATTGATCTCCAGGGAACTAAGCAGGTTTCTACACTTGTGGCCCTGATTTACCAAAAAAAAATAAATACATTCTCATTTTGAGTGGAAAGAAGAAAAAGCAACAAGGATTGTTGGGACGGACCATTAAAAGTCTATTACCTTATCCTCGAAATATTGCTAAAGGGAGACTATGCTTCATTAAAATGTAAAATTTAATCTGTATTTATTCAA
Organism: Eucalyptus tenuipes; assembly: GCA_014182365.1. NCBI lineage: Eukaryota > Viridiplantae > Streptophyta > Magnoliopsida > Myrtales > Myrtaceae > Eucalyptus > Eucalyptus tenuipes. Next base: position 8,075,681 of record CM024542.1, read on the forward strand.
AAATTTAAATATTGAGTTATAAAAGTATTACAAAATTTAATATCTTGTCCACATTAATTATTCAAAAGGGGACTATACTTCATTTAACATATACTTGCTCAGATACTATTGACAACCCAACAATTTTTATGCTTGAGTCTATTCTTCTGAGTTGTATGGAAGACATTTGTAAGTTTTTGAGGCATTGGATTCTCACCAATGTGATACAGGCATGCATGCTTGAGTTATAAAAGTATTACAAAATTTAATATCTCGTCCACATTAATTATTCGAAGGGGGACTATGCTTCATTTAACATATATCCGCTCAGATATTGTTGACAACCCGACAATTTCTATGCTTGTCTATTCTTCTAAGTTGTATGGAAGACATTTGTAGGTTTTTGACGCATTAGATTCTCACCAATGTGATAAAAGCATAATGAGTTGTAAGGTTGCTACAGGACTAATAATATTGGGTGACATTTGCTTTAATTTAACAGAGAAAAATTACTTGGTCAATTTTCTCATTCCCAATTATTTTTCTCCCGATTAAACTTATTTGCTTCTCGACAATTTGTTAAGTCAACTTCAAGTACAGTGAGCATCGCATAGACGATCGAACATGTCACGACTAAACCTGACTAGACCAATCACATTTTAAGCACTTGTGGCCCACACTGGCTATCGCTAAAACTAAAAGGCATAAGTTCCCACATAGTTTCTACACCATAATCGGTTATGTCCACCACATCGTCCATAAACTAAATCAATCCAATGTTTCTCAAGTATGACACTCGTATGCCTCTTCAATTTCTTACCGACAACTCAAAAGCCAACCAAGATGCAATAAAACTACTTATGACAAGTATGAAAAAGATGCCACTAAATACTACAAAGAGATGAATATTTAGAGTTTTATCTTAGATCGTTCAAATTACATCTAAACGTTCAATGTTGCTATTCTCTTCCATAAAATAATGCCTTAAATATATTCTATAAAGTAAAATTATCTCCCAGCACTAATCGTTTATTGCCTAACACCATGCGAGAATATCATGGCTGAAAATTTACTTTGGGTGTCTTTTCTGTGCTTTCATAAGAAAAAGGACACTAAAATGAGTTGCTGAACTAGGACATCATCCTACAAGTCATACACTTAGTATGATGCACTAAAACTTGACAAGCCAAGTGATAATAAAAGAAAAACGGGTCATAACACATAACCATGTTTTTGGAAACATTACTTGGCGCCACTTGATAAAAAAGATGTTTAATTTATTTTAATGAAGTAGTCTTTATAGGGGTAACACCCTCAAGTTTCCCCTCAGATGAGATCACTGAAGAGGGCTTGTGATGTGATTCATAAGAAAAATGCCCGTCCCTCCATGGTCACTATCTTATGCGATGTGATTTAAGGCCAGAAAGTCCGAGCTTATCCAACAAGGATCGGATGTGGTCACCCGAGTGAGAGATTTCAAATAATTTGTGGCTCTATCGGCATCCTTATAGATCGTAAATGGGTGGGAAGGAATCAAATTATGCGTCACACATCGCAGATGGAGAGTGTCATCGCCGAGCAATACCGCTCTGACTGCTATTTCACTAGTTTGGCCCATGTGAAGCGGGGACGGGTCATTAGAGCTGAAAAATCACTGGTGCTCCCTAGTGACATATATGCATTTCTATGGGAAAAAGGAATGGTGGAGGACGTAAGTGGATGAAAGGAGAAGACCCGGGAATCAATGGAGCCTGGGATGATATGATTGTGGGCCGTGGGCCTCCAAGTCCAAGAGAACTTCAGATGGTCAGGCCTATGCGGGCGGCCACATCTTGTCGGAGAAGCCATTCGATCGAGCAGAGCTTAATCGTGATCTCCACGATTGATGACTGTTTCGATGCACTACTTGCACCGTGGTTCTTGTAAAGTCGTGAGTTAATCGGTTGCTAATTATGTTCAAGAGAGAGTATGGCGAAGGACATAGTTAGCCACAAAAAAAAAAAAGGAATGGAAAAGAAAAGAAAAAACATATATGCGACAGTCTAATAGAGTTTACTAAGCCACATAATGTCTCGACTAAGCTACATCGCGTCATGTGAATCCTTTATATAAATGCAAAGAAATGAAAATCTTGTAGCTGTGATGAATCGGCCAAATAATGATGACGACCTTCGATTCGATATGGGTCACGTCAAATGGAAGGTTGTCCAACTCTAGTGACACATGAAACAACGCACACTACAAGATATGATTCATTCAGAATTTAGATAAAAGCTAGGCACGCTGCAAGGCATAATCCATTTAAGATCTGTAATCCATCGGCAGCTGTCGCCGATGCTCAACTTGTGCCTCTGTGTCCTTCATGTGTGCTCATGGAGTCATGCACGCGCCCGCACATACACAGGTGAGATTGAACCTAACATAGAAAATGTGGAGTATTTCTAGTAAAATGATAGCAAGACTCTGTTTATTTCGCAAAATCACATTTTCTCATATTCCATCATTTGGATCACTTTGAAAAATGAGTCAACGGAAAATATTTCTTTGATTATTAATAGAAAATATATGCTTAAAGGCGGGAAAATGATTTCCCCCTTAAAAATCAAAAATCATATTTCAAATATGACTAGATTTTGGTGTTTGGATTACAAACTTTGCACTTGGGTTCAAGAACCCTAAAACTCATTCTTAGTGCCCAGGTGCCTAGGCCCGAATCCATTAAGGCCAAATCTGCAACCCCAACGCCCATGCATGAGTCATCACACCCAAGACTAGGTCCTCGGCGCTGGTGCCCGCTCGTGGTTAAGTCCATCAAGGTCAAGCCCGAGTCTTCAACACTCGAGCCTAGGTCTATTGAGGCCAGGCCCAAGTGGTGCTCGTGCCCAATGCCCTAGCACTGGGGCCGAGTCCATCAAAGCCAGGCTTGGGACCCCAATGCTTGTACTCGAGTCCCTAATGTGTAGGCTTGAGATCCCTATGCCTATGCCCGAGTCCACTAAGGTTGAGACCCATCACCCTAGTGCTTGTGCCCAGTTCCATCAAGGTCAGGCCCAAGACTTAGAGCCTATGCTTCGATCCCTACACTTAAGCCCAAGTCTATCGAGGCCAAGGCTTGAGACCTTGGTGCCATTGCCTATCGAGGCTAGGGTTGGTTCCAATGAGGCCAACCCTCAAACATTGGCATAAGGGTCTTAGGCCCAACCTCAATGGACCCAAGCTTGGCCGCCAAGGATGTGGGCTTGGTCGTTGGGAACCTAGGCCTTAATGCTAAGAAGTCATGCACGAGCATTGCATTCTTGGTTTCAAGCTTTCAGCTATGGAAGTGGGAGTGGTGCTTGTGCTCTTGCTCAAGACATAAGTGGCCTTGCCCAGTGTCAGGGTCAAACAAGGCTAGACCAGGATCTCAATCTCCTTATCTACTTCCACAGTAGCCTATACGCAAGTTACTAGCGTCAAAGGAATATACTTGTATTTAGAAAAGTCAAATTGGATTTTCATTTTTAAAGATGGAAAATATTTTTCAATTCTATTTCAGACTTTAGCCACAAAAAAAAAATTATCATTTCTCTTAAAAATGATTTCGTGGAAAACATTTGTCAAAAACATAATGTTTTCCATTAAAATAGGATGATGCCGTCGAATCTCAAATCTTCAAAATGCCGACGCATGAATTATTGGGAGAGCGTAAATTTCAGGAGTTTTCATCCGCTGCACGCATAACCTAAATATATTCACATTTCTCGAGCAATGGAGCAAAATTGGTGGGCAGAATTCGAATTCGCGCTCCTCTTCTATCCTGGATACGCATCGAGCATAGGAGAACCAAAGTCGAAACGGGCCCCACTCGGGTGGAGCGACGGTGGTGGTTCGGGTTTCCCCATGGACAAAACACAACAGATCCGAGCAGCAGAGCACGCACGTCTCCCCGGGTCCCCCTCCGCCTCCCGTGTCCACGCTCTGTCCATCCATCCGTTCTCCCCGTCAAAAAGAAGAAATGTCCATTTTCCATGACCTTTGCATGCATAAAACTCCAATATATCCTCACATCAAAAAACCTGATCAACAAGACAGCCCCGTGGGCCCCCGCTTCCCCCGCCCATAACCACGATCGCGTCAACTCGTCGAAAAGCGTCGTCCCCCCCGACCCCGCCTTTCCTTCTCCCTCGCTCTTCGGATTCCAGTCTCCATGCAGAGAACCCCCTAAACCTTCACTCTCTCCCTCTCTCTCTCTCTGCCTCCTCCACAAATTATGAGTATTTCTCTCTCTCTCTCTCTCTTTATCTCTATCTGTCTGTCCCATATCTACGCATATTCTGACCTTGTGGCCACCGTTCGCCCGCCCTCTCTTCCCCCTCTCTCCTCCTTACGGGATCCCCTCGGAGTCCGTACCCGCGTTGCCACGTAGGACTCGTTCACGTGGGCGGGCGACTCCACGTCATCGGATCCCTCCCTCTCTCTCTCTCTCTCTCTCTCTCTCTCCTCGCAACCCTCCCCTGCCCCCTGCCCGCCCATCATCACTCCACCGCATCATCAATCATCGCGCTTCCCGGAGGACGGAAAGGGCGGAGAGCTCCCAAGTGATCGCATGCGAGCCGCACGATCAGGCTTGTATCTTAATCTCTCTTCGTTAACTTTAATCAACACCGCGAGAGTGTCGCCTTATCCATTCCAAGCGCCGATTAAAATATGCATGGTAGGCCCATCTAACTTCGAGAAGCGAGATGATCCGACCTAAATTCATCCGTTCAACTCAAATTTAGTAATTCATGTTCAAACTAAAATGCGAACACGGACGAACGAGCACAAGTCGAGTAAGAATAAAAGAAAGTGAAAAGAGAGTCAAATAAATATAAATAACTTGTCTAACAACTCAACTTCTTAAATATAAGTCGAGAGATGAGGTTATGATTTATTTTGATGGATTCGGTACGGAAACATTGTCACGTACTGTAATGTTCAATACGCATTGCCACGCATGGCGTTCGGTGCCCATTCCGCGATGATGCGGTCCAGGGTCTACGAACTTATAATATCCTTTTCTATCCTTCCAGATGATAAGCTAAATAAAATATATGTGAAAATCAGAATATTATTATAAAAAAAAAAAAAAGGACGGGGAAAAATAATTGGATCGCGAAGGGCTAGGCCCCGGGGGGTGGCCGGGTGTGGGTGTGGATAAACGAGGCGAGATGGGCCTCGAAAGACACGTCAGGCGCGCCGATCCAGCCCAGGTGGGCTTCACGTGGCTCCCCTGGACCTTTGTGGCCTCAGATCCTCCACGTAGGCAGTCCTCGAATCTTCAGGGTACGACCCCCGCACTCGCTCGCCACCTCACTCTTTTCTCGTCCTCAAAATTCGAAAAATATCTCAACTCCAGACGAAAAATCTTTTTGCAATTACGCCCCGAATTTAGCTGTCATCCACGATTTCAAGCCACCTCCTCCCTCCGAGTCAATTCCTACTTTTCTTTCTCTCGCTGAGCGAGTCAATATCTTCTAATAAATTCGATGAACCACAGAAATATCAATTAATAGAGAAGGTTTTCATTATTATTAATATTTTATAAGTGACTTAAATGACTATTTATAAAAAAAAAATTGTTAATTTTATATTTTCAGTGAAATAAGCCCACTCTGAAAATTCAAATTTAAGTCTTAAGCCGTTTACGTTTCCTCTTGAATCGGGAATCCATTTATCCACCAACATTCTGTTCCTCGTCAAACCCTCACTTTTTATCCGGAACCGAAGAGCGATATTTCCCTCCGCCTTCGGAAGACACGTGGCGCTCCCGAGGTCGACGTGGCGGGAGCCCAGCCGCTCGGGGTCGCCGAGCGCGTGCGCGTGCGCGCGTGAACGATCCGCGCGCCCTCCGTTCCCACGCTCCGTCAACCGGGTCCAAGACCGCGTGCCACGTGGCGAGAAAATAGTGGCGGCGACGGGGGGAGACTTGGTGCGCCCCATCTCCACAGGATCGGAGCCTCCCTCCCTACTCTGCGGTCGGTTGGGCTTTCGAAAGGCAGGCAAGGGATTTGCGAGAGACGGGTAAAAGATTTTTTTTTTTCCTCCTTCCGCCCCGCATCCGCCGCCCCAGAAATGACGAAACTGCCCCTCGGGAGCAGTAGAAGAATCCCTGGATTTTAGGTCCGCCTTTCCCCGTTAATCCGTCGAAGCTCAGCGCAAAACTTTCCTCTTCGATCTTCTTCAACCTCGTCTTCTGCCGAGCATCGTCATCGCCGGCGGCGAGAGAAGTTCGGAGCGGGAGACGGAGCAGGAACCGGCGAGGGAAGGGGAGCGTTGCGGAGCGGGAGGGAGGGAGGGGGAATGGAGAGGCGGTGCGAGCTGTGCGATCGGCGGGCGACAATGCACTGCGAGTCGGACCAGGCGAGCCTGTGCTGGGGCTGCGACGAGAAGGTGCACGGCGCCAACTTCCTGGTGGCGAAGCACGCCCGGGCCCTCCTCTGCCACGTTTGCCAGTCCCCGACCCCGTGGAAGGCCTCGGGGCCGACGCTCGGCCCCACGGTCTCGGTGTGCGAGTGCTGCCGCCGGATCTGCGACGGGAAGGCGGGGACCGGAGCTCCGGGGACGGCGGCGGCGAGGAGGCGGCGGAGGATTACGACGACAACGACGTGAACGAGGTGCTCGTTGACGATGACTATGGTGACGAAGACGAAGATGAGGAGGAGGAGGAGGAGGAGGAAGAAGAAGAAGAAGACGGAGAGAATCAGGTGGTTCCGTGGTCGTGCGATTCGCCGCCGCCGGCGGCTTCTTCAAGCACCGAAGGTGAATCTACCAGTAGGTCCATCGCGGTCGCAGGCGATGGGCTCTTCGCCGAAACGATAGCCCGCGGTGGATTGAGGATGAAGCGGCAGCGACAAAGCGAAGATCTCGACTCTGACGTATGTCTCTTCATTTTTTCTTTCGCCTAATCTCTGTTCCTGCATCATTGTCCTCTGCTTCAATTACACTTCAAGCACCCCGAAGCTTCGGATATAGTCAAAACATGCTTCCGAAATAGATCGATTTCTTGCAGAATTTCTGTGTTGTCTATGTTTTTTCGGTGAAAAAAATTATGGAATCAACATGCTTGAGGCACGAAGCTGTGGCTGAGTTTTGTGTGAATTTTTGACCGGATCGCAGGATGAAGTTGGCTGCGTCTCGTCTGGCTTGAACTCAAGAACATTAGATCACGAGGAAGCGGCCTCTTCGTCGACCTTGTTAACCAGGCCGACGAAGCAGCGAAGGGCGGCCGTGGAGACGAATCCGATCGCGACGAGCGGCGGGCGTGCGGGAGCAGAGTCGCTGATGAACACCCTGAAGAGGCTGCAATCCACGGAAGCCAATGCCGCCGCGGCCGTCTCCAGCATCTGCAGACTGAGCGGGTATCGCCACAGCCGCTGATTCGATTGACCCATCCATCCCACGGGCCGAATTCGTTCAGTTAGTTGATGACCCCTATTCTCGCTCGTAACTCTCCGCTAATTCCTGACCACACACATAAATTATATGTTTTGACAACAAGGGAGGACTTCTCCTCTTGTTACTTACGCAGCAAGTACATTAAATTCATCGAGTTCTTGTCCATCTTGCGTGCTTTGCTTTCTCCCTCGTCCTGCTACGAAGCGTTTTGATATAATGATTGTTGCTAGCAATCACCAGTTAAGAGAAGTGACGATAAGGTATGAAGAAGTGACAATTCAACGCGATCAGTGGCTGTGGTTGGAGCCGTGAAGTGGGTTTTTGTAGTTTGTTGATTTTCTTCTTCCCCTCTTTCACAAAAAGTCAAACCTCGTTTGTAGTTCATCTACTTGTCCTTTTCCCTTCGTGTTATGAAGAAGTCTATATGAAGAAATGCTCGGAAGACCGCGATTAGTCTATAAATTTAGAAGAGCAACTACTTCAGGATGCTCTCATCTGGTATGGGTCGAACCCCACGGAGGGTTTTTCCAGTTCAAGTTCTTTACCGAGGAAAGGAGGGAAAGAGAGAAAATGAAGGATCCAACTGCAAAATTAACATCCACGCTTAGAGGAAGAGGAGAAGTCCAACCAATTGCCGGATTAGAACATCTTTAATTCTTTTCCACAACAATAGAAAAGAATGAATCTACGCCCGTGGGTCCAGTAGCAAGGCATCTCTATGTATTCGGCCGGAGGATCGATTGACTGATGGATATGTGCTCGATGCCTGTGCCGAGTAATTCCGATGTCAGCGGGTGTTATGGTGGTGCAGTGCCGAGCTAGTTCTCCTTCTATTAGTCGAGGCTAAATATGGCTGTTGTGCTAGATTGAAAATTATGACTTGTGCTGCTCCGTGCATGTTACTCGACTGGAAAGAAACTAATCAGAAGCTTCTCCGTGAGAAACGTTTGAGCTTGACAAATAATTCATTATTAGAATAGAGAAACCACATGGTCATTTCTTAAAATATATATTAAATAACGATGGTTCTCTCTCTCCTCGTCGGTCAACGTTGCACCCACGCTTTGGATCGAATCCTGGGATTTGGTAATCGCGTGGCCGAAAAATATTCTTCTCTTGGGGAGGCGGGCAATTTTAGTCTCGTCTATCGTCTACTACAGCTCTGGATGAGACTATGGTCTAGAGTTAAATTCGTGCTTATCTACATTAGTCACCGAAATTGTAAAAATTGTAATAAAAAAAATAAAAAAGAAAAAAATAATAATAATAAAAAGGAAATGAGCGGGCGCTTTGTCATAGTCCCTCACATCAGACGAAGCAGCTTGGAAGAATTTTAAAAGGGATGTGCCGTGAAACTAGGACCAATGATCTGACTATCGTCCGCACTAACTAACGCATGCCCTTTGTCGGATTAAGTCCAAATATTCCGTTCATCTTCTCTTTTTTTTTTTACTTTTTATTTTTTTGCTTAAACGACGGGAATAGCAGGTTTGACTTCGCCAACGATACTTCTTGGATTGGACTCTGCAGTGGAAACTTGTGTACATTAGAGCCCAAATCCATGTGACCGACCGAAATTCACCATAAAATGAAAGATAAGCTTTGACAATCTTTCAGAAACGGCAGAAAGTAGTAGCGGTCCGAGATTCCCGCAAGCATTTTCCAACATTACCTTTGTCAAAATTCTGCTATCATGACTGTAACCGCTTAACACGTAAAGCAAGAGCTCGAAGTCCTCTAATTCACATCGCTCATGATATGTTGGCTTGAATATAAATTGTCCAGGAAATGAAGGGCACAAAAGATCACAAGATAACATGCTCAAGGTGTCAGAAAGAAGAAGCGAGCAAGACTACCACTAGACCATTTATCAATCAATGATTTTTTCAACACGGCTTCCGACAATATATGTCTGCCTAAAATCATAAGACAATCGGTTACTCAATGTGTCACCTCTTAGATCATGCGGGTTCATACACATCAAATGCACCAAGATCGTTTAAGAATTTTTCAAAATCCAGTGGCTTTTGAGAGCTTCTTGCATACCCCAGGTCAAAAAACATGAAGGGTTCAAAAGGTAATAGGGAGACACAAGCCAGTTATCCAGAAAGGTCCACGGCCCAATTGGTTTCTGCACGAGCCAGCCTAGTATCTGGCAAAAATTTATTCAACGTCTCGGGCAATAACAGCATACGCTTATTTGCATCGTAAGGAATAACCCAAATTACCTTAACATTGGCAACCAAAAAGTAGAGCTAGTTGGGAAAACAATTCTTAATATAGAAACCGATATGAGGTTTGAATCACAAATAGGTCGAACATCCCGACGCCCCACACAACATTATCTTGAACCTCAAAAGCACACTAGTTCTTCATCCGAAACTCCCAAGTCCATACAAAACAAAGGCCAGAAGCGAGCAAACAAATCCTACACCGTTTACACAGCATGATTCATCTCATTCTTTAATTCCTCATCGGTTCAGCTATGCTCTCATAATTAGCTATCACATCCCATCGGAGAGTGGCGGAAGAAACAGTTCAGCCGCTTGTGAAATCTAAATTGCAGGCATGATTGTGACCCCTGTATCATCACATGAAATTGGTCATCAAATAGCAATAAAAGGTTGTTAAGTGCAAGACTACAGTAACCTCTGAGTCTAAGAGAAATAGCAAAACCAGAAAACCAAAGAAGGAACTGCAAGTATGATGGGGTTAATTCCAAAAAAAAGCACCAACTTTAGGTCGATGGACAAATCTGGCCCAAACTTTTTTTTGTCTTATAAAAAAGCACCAACTTTAGGTCAAGTGACAAATCTGGCCCAAACTTTTTTTTGTCATGTAAAAAAGCACCAACTTCAGGTCAAGTGACAATCCTGGCCCAATTTTTTTTTTTTTTTCATTTTGAAAAAAAATCACCAACTTTCACTTAAATTTTAAATCTGGCCCTATTAACTTAGATTCATTGATTGTCCTGCACTTGCTAGCTAAAACCATCCATTGTCTTATTGTTTGAGCCACTGCTCGAAGAATATTGGTGAAAATGTGTCATCTCCTATACTTCACTAGCAAGTAAAAAAATCTCAAGATTGAATTTCTCTAGCTAGACTTTATCGTTTTGTCGTAATATGAAGCTGTAGATCATCGCCCATCAATAGAAACCATGGATGAGATCCACCAACCTCACGGCTAGAACCTTTTCTCCTAAAATAAGTTTAACTTCAAATATAAAGTTAATGGTAGGGGTTAGATTTTGGATAGGAGTGAAAGTTTGTGATTTTTTACGTGACAAAAAAAAGTTTGAGCCAGATTTGTCACTCAACCTAAAGTTGGTGCTTTTTTACAAGACAAAAAAAAGTTTGGGCCAGATTTGTCACTCGACCTAAAGTTGGTGCTTTTTTATGAGACAAAAAAAAGTTTGGGCCAGATTTGTCCATCGACTTAAAGTTGGTGCTTTTTTATGGAATTAGCCCAAGTATGATGTTCAATCTAGAGAAGCATACCAGCACATATGTCGATCAAGCGTCACTCGTGGTTGACGCTAAGCATCTGCAACATTACATGTTAAAAAGTGATGTCAGTCGTGAGAATTGGACTACAAGTAGCGGTCATGTGGACAGCTAACAGATCTTAAAAGAAAATCCCATTTGACCAACCAGCAAATCAAGCACTCATCAAATTATGTAAAATTGCACCACCAGCAAGATAATCAGGAAATTCTTTATACACGTCATCTCCAGAGCCAAATCACCTACCACTCACCTACTTTTGTGGCAAAGAAAGTAAAGCCACACTCAAACACCAAGAGAGAGAAACTGCAGTTTCAACAAAGTCTCATAGCATTGAGATGAAATTATGTAGCATGGCAACCAACATAACAAGTCAAGTATAACACACCACCAGTGGACAAAACCACACATTTTATAGAACCTGCCTTCATACAGTTTTGCTCAAAAGAAGCGTGGCCTAAATAAGAAAAAGACCAACATAAACTTTACGATGCTAGTGTATTAGATGAAAATTTTAATTATCCTTGTGATTTCCCAGATAGTATGACTGCAAATGGCACCAAATGGGAAACACAGATTACTATGGTCTATGGCAGCTTCTCAATAAGAGGAACCTACTAAGTTGGTTAACAGCACATAAGGATATATAAATGTGAATATACTACATGGTGTTCCTTGTGACTCCGTAGCTGGATTTATCATCCAGACTTGGCAAAAACAGTCAGTTTAGGAAATTAGCAACCCCACCTTCACTACTTCTTTAGTAGACATCTCCACTCCTCAAGGAAACTAGAACTTCCACCGTTGCAACTTAGACAAGTGGCAACAGCAGCACACTGCCCCTTCAGGCAGCAAATTATCTTTGCATGACGTATGCTGCTGAGTGCAGGATGCATGGATGGCAGCTATAGTGATTAACCGGTAAATTCTCTTGCCTGACTAGCAGGCCCCTTGAATAGCTCTAACAGTGTTTAAGGTGGACAACTTAAGCACTTCAACAATATAAAGACTACACAATCACAGCAGAACCTAAAAGAAATCCCATAAGGCTAGACAGCATGCAGCATATCTAAAACTTCCTGAAATTTTACATTTGACAGAGAAGTATCAGGTGTGTAAATAGATGGTTCTGAAGTTTCAAATTAGCTATTAGGAATTTAAAGCACAAATATACTGGAAACTTATATCACTTTGCCCCCAGATCAGTAAAACTTAGCGGGTCAAATTCTGCCAGATATGTCACCAGGAGTTGCTCTTCACATCCTATATGAAAATTGGCAGACCAAAGACCTCATCTCTAAACCAACACAGATCCCCTTAAGGAAAGGGTCCACTAATTGGAAGAAAACACATAATCACAGGAATGAATTGGTATAGTTTAAGCAAGGATCAAAAGTCCTAAACCCAAAATCAAACAAGATAGCAGGGATGCGAAGGCCTTCCACTAAAACTCTCATCCACCAAAACAATCTATCGCAACAATAAGTTAATAATTGTCTCTGCTCAAAAGGTTTATCAGAGATATTCACCAAGGAGATGAAACTGACTACAAACGAACTTTCTCAGTAGAATCAAACAAAAAACTCTTAAGAACTAGTCAAATGAAAAATCAATAGACGCTAGTAAGAATAAACTGCAAATGCACATCACTTGGAACAGAAGCACACAATTACATCCTAAGGTCCAAGTGATGACTCTTCCATTCTCCTATAAAATGTCAAGCTATCTATATAAAATATTAAATATGCCATCATGTTAGTCTATCATTGCTCACTTATAGACTCGGAGAAAACATCAGACTCAAAATGCAAAAACCTAAGCGCTCACTTTGGTCTGGCAAAGAACAATCTTCTTACTTTTACCTCAAATATTAGACTCTGCATCTGTTGTCGCCACTCAAGGCAGAAAGATTTCAAAATCCCTAATACCCCCAAATTGCACCAAAATTAGTTGAAGAACAGATCAAAACTCCGCTCCGATTGTGCAGAACCTCAATTAATTTTGTACCTTTGAAAAGTTCCAGTGGAGAAATTGTCTCTAACACATAGAAAAAACCTATTTAAGGCATGGGGACAGGAATCAACATCATGAGAGCATTTGCAATCAAAGCCAAAGTTCCTATAGCATGCAAGCCACGGCCTTTTCAAAGCACAACCAGCACCCGGACAACATAATTTAAGCTTGCCGGAGTTCCGGGACACAACACTATCCATAAAGTAGCAAACTATCCGTGCTAAATAGACCGATCAACAAGTGCACACACCTCATCACTAGCCTTTCTGACTTAACTTCAAACCAGGAAGCAAGAAAGATAGCTGATAACAGTGCAAGGACGACATCACAGAAAAGCAAACATCAAAAGAGATGGACACAACATTATTCAGTCGACAGTGACAGCAAAGGTGCAAGCTGCAATTTGTTTTCAAGCTATACATAAAACGCAAGCACACAACCCCACGCCCGTCGCAATTCATCTCAACCGGAAATATCATCATCATCATCATCATCACCGATTGACACGAGAAATGGGGAATTTTGCATTTTAACCTTTCTGCTTCTGCTCGTGTCTAGCCACACTCACGGCCACCTCGTCCTCCTCCTCGGCGATCTCATTCACGGCGACGATGGGATCGCCGCTATTTCCGCCGTCCTTCTCATCGGGGTATCTGACCACCACAACAGGACAGACGCAGTGATGCACGCAGTAATCACTGACGCTCCCGAGCCTGCCGTCGCTCCCCCGCCGGGCGGCGCCGAACCCGCGGCTCCCCATGATCACGGCGCTCAAGCCCAACCTCTCGACCTCCAAGCAGAGCCTCTCCTTCATGTCGTGGTCCTTGACTATGTGGATCTTGTAGGGTATCTGGGCGTCCTTCAAGGGCTTGGCGAGATCGGCGACCTTGGCGCTGGTGAAGGCGTCGAAGTCGTCCTGGGACTTCTGGACCTCCTCGGGGCGGGCCGGGTTGTTAGGATTAGGGCTAGGGTTCGGGTTGAGGGGGTGATCGGGGGAGGCGGAGGCGGAGGAGGGGAGGTGGGGGAGGGGGCCCCAGTCGGCGCCGAAGAGGACGGAGGTGGGGCTGACGTGGAGGAGGATGACGGCGTCGCCGGGGCGGAGGTAGTGGTGGACGGCCCAGCGGACGGCGTAGGCGCTCTCGTCGGAGAGGTCGACGGCGACGCCGATCTTGCGGTTGGCGCCGGCGGTGGGGGTGGCGGAGGAGTGGTGGTGGCGGGGGAGGAGGGGTGGTGGATCTTGATGGTGGGGAGCTGGGGGTGGTCGGCGGCGGCGGCGGAGGGGTCGGGGTGGTGGTGGTGGTGGGGGGGGGGGGTGGGGCGGCGGCTGCTGCATTGTCGTCGGGCGGAGGAAGGAGGAGCCTTTTGGTTTTTTCTCGAAGCGTTTTATTTTTTTCCTTTCGGCTTTTGGATTACGTGTTTCCGTCACCGCCCGTCCCTTTGTCTTTGCTTTCCTTTTTATTATGAGAAAAGAAGGGAGAGGAGAGCGTCGTTGCGGAGAAGAATATGCTTTGACGATTTGTCTGGACAAACGGACGGCAGCCGCGGCAGCCCAAGCCCACGATATGCTTGTGGATCGAGGCATGGCGAAGGGAGGTTTTTTGGCAAAGCGATCCTGAATGCTTTTTTTTGTTATTTCAATCTCGGAACTCGACAATCGCTTCAACGGATGGATGTCTAATGTTCACTAGGCGCGACAGCATAAAGCGAACACTGACAGATGTGAGGCATGTGCCGAAGCTCGACACGTGAAAGATAAGTTGATCATAATGAAACTTTTTTCGAATTTAAATGTAATCTCAACTGGAATGCACACGTTATGTAAATGTTCTGATTGATGGGTTGCATCGCTTGTATGGCACTTGTGGTTGTCTTTGGCTAAATGAGATGAGATAGAGAGGGAGTTGTAAGTTTGGAAATTTTGCAAAGTTGTAGGTAAGAAATTTTGCTTACATTTTCTCCAAACGTTACTTTCCCACATGCCTCATGATATGTCTGTGGAGTCCATTTGCTCCGTCTCATGTAAGGGCTGGAGTCCATTTAGTTGTTATTAATTCTTGATGTGAAGATAAGCTTTATTAGTCCCCCTAGCACAACACAAGTTTCACGTCGAAATCCTCTAATAGGCTTGAGCTTCAATTCCGAATTGAATTGGGAATCGGATTAAATTAACCGATTCCTGATAATTTTATGTGAGAATTGGTCCAATTCCCTATTCCAACGGTAGGACCGAACCCGACCAACCCCCAAGTATTATAATTTATTCGGCAAACCCCTAGTTAAACTCAAAAGTGCCTTATAGATATAGTTGTTTTATTCTCCTCTTGAATCATTTATACTCTTTCCTTATAAGGAATAGGATAAAAAAAAAAAAGTGAAGAAAACACTGCCAATTCTTAAGCTAGGTGGGTCGATTCCTAATTTCACAAACCGTGAATCGATCCTGCGCAATCTGATTTTAGATTTCGAGGTCATAATCAGACTACCTTGAAACCAACCGTCCTTACTTTCTACTCTTGTCCATGCCTCATCGTGGCTTGCGCAGCAGGGTTAAGTTATTACGTAATTTTAACAAAAAATATAAATAAACTTGTCAAAAGAGCACAAACTGGTGGACGTGCCGGAGTGGTTATCGGGCATGACTAGAAATCATGTGGGCTCTGCCCGCGCAGGTTCGAATCCTGCCGTTCACGTTTATTACGCTAAACTTTCTATCTTTCGCAAGGCGAATCGCATAAGTTTTCTTTTATTTTTTATTTTTTTTGCCAAATCTATTCTGCAATCACTCAGCCTTCATATTCGCAACTTTCTTTTCATGGGCGACCGACGCATAACACCAAATTTCTTTTGCGAAAGAAAGCAACTCAATGCCAGCCAATAAAGAGAAAAACCGAGCTAAAACTTGGGGTAAGCAAGCAAAAGCTAAGACACCTTCTTTATTAATCTTTCCAAGAACGAGGCTCGAGGTATATACCCAACCCTAAAAGAAGAAGAGAGCAAAAGCAAAAGTTGCTGCATCATCAGCAAGCTCCCTGAGGAATAGTGATCAATGAGCACCCAATGAGAAGGAGGAAAAGAAGAGGAAGGCCAAACATGGCCCTCTGGCTCACAGTACACGGACACTCTCAGTGTGGATCACCTGCATATTTATGTTCTTTTGCTCATCGCAGATGTGTACTGCTCCTCTCCCTCTCTCTGCTGCGCTCTGTGTGTGTGCTCTTCTGCGTACACATCTCCCTGCTCCTCTGCCACCCTCACTGCTCGTTGTCTACGCGGCAGCGTCGCTATGAGAGAGAGAGAGAGAGAGAGAGAGAGATCGTTTTGTAGTCATTATTCATTCAATATAATGTGTTGGGGGTGGTGTTTGTACGCTTGATCTATGTCTCAGCTGGTATGCGAGCCCAGTCCTTCCCTCATGTTATTAATTCTTCACCCTCGCGCTCTTTAAAGCGCTCGCTGCGAAAGTTTTCTTGCTGGATGCCCATAAACGGAAAAGCCAAGATGCTGTTTTCTTTGTTTCAGCGCATAGAATATGTGGACATACTCTAGAACTGCAATCCTCGCAATTCTCTCGCTTTACTCCTGCAACTGCAGAAGGCACAGGGAGGGATAGAGAGAGAGAGAGAGAGAGAGAGAGAGAGAGAGAGAGGATGTTAGGGTTCTTTTTTCAACAAAAGTTTTCTATTTTAAGATCCATCATTTGTGTGAACGAAGCAGCATGTTCATCATCATATTTATCATCTGTCAATAACATAGCTCAGGATTGTTGTTCATAGCGCGTAGCTAGAATCGTCCCCTCGACAAATCGAGTTCATAATTAAAAGCAACCGATTCAGTATTCTACGTTTCTAGGTAAACGCGAGTGGACTATTGTTAGACATTTTTTGAGAATGGGTACCTCTCGCATATTACAAAGACTTATCCATAACATTTGCCGTACATTTCTGTGTTTGAGGGGATCAATTGTACAGTAGGAATACACTATATATAGTTGTGTTGCTAAATTCCTAATGCATGTTTCGATCATTTCGAGCACCTACGGATTTTGAATGTGTTTCCTTGATTTACATTTCTAATTTTTCATTTATGTTGTGTTGAGTGAGCGATGGACCACTCCAGATTTAATCTATTGAAAAATAAGTAAGTCATCCAAACAGTATGAATGAAGATGGATTGGGAACATGACTAGTAGTCACAAGCTTCAATGTCAGCTCAAATCATGTGCACATCCCTACACTTAGAAAACTTAAAAACTAACCATTTAAATTAAACGGTTTCATCATGGTTTTAGAAATTGAATAATTTCACCTTGCCTTAAATCTAAAGTTTTTTTTTTTTTTTTTTTTTTGGTAAGGAAAATCTAAAGTATTATTGAGTTAGCGCTTTATCATATTCTACGATTTTTGAACCCTTAATATGACTTTTGTTATATTAGCATTTTATAGTCTGAAATTTTCAAAATATATTACTTAGATAGACATAGAAAAATCTTCAAAATACATCATTTATCATCATATACTTGGAAAATACTGAGCTTCATTAACATCAAAACCGAGTTGAAATCTAAAAGGCCCAATTCGTTGCCTCACACTTGTTTTTTTTTCCTTATCTGATCAAAGGTGACGAAGAATTCCTTACATTGAGTTTGCTTAGATCAAAGGCAATGAAATATCGCTGTTGCTCAAAGCAACAGAGACGAAATTACTTTCGTAGCATTTAGTCATGACCACATTTGCAATGGCAATCTACTTTCGTCATTATTAGAGATAACCTACAGAGACAAATCGCTCCGACGGATCTGGTCTACTCTAACGTAACAAGGCTTAAACTTCATCATGCCTGGACTAAACAATGGTGACGAAACAATAGTTTTGTCATGTAGTCTTGTCAAAGGTGACGAGCAATAAAGTCGTTGTTTCTCAATGCAATGATGACGGAATTTTGATTTTGTCGCCTTTGCTCAATCCAAGCAAGATGAAATCGATCTTTTTGTTGCCTGAGGTTGTTTCTAATCTGCTTTGACACAACAAAGCTGATATTCCATGGCTATAAGGTGGAGTAATGGCCAAGAAATTTACATTTCATTGCAATTGGTGTCCCTTAAGGGTGACAAAATTCATGCTCCCGTCGCTATCGCTTGGCCAAAGGCGACCAACTTTGTTTTCGTCACAATATCTGGATGGCAATGATTTTAATCTAGTATGCAAAAGACCTAACATCATGTCTTGTGATGTTCTGTATTTGAAACAATCTCATTTCTCCAAAGTTATCCAATGTCTTTTAATCAGGATCCTCCATGTATGTTTCAAAATCTCAAAGCTTAAGGAACCTTTTCCACAATTCTCTTTTACAAAAAGAGAACAGAAGTACTTGTCTGTCACCCTGTTGGTTCATGAACGTCAGGCTAAGTCTTGATATATATCGTGTAGGAATTAAATAGGACTAGATACTAGATACCAGTCTAATCAAACTGGGACATAGGGCTCAGCAAGCAGTAGAGTTATAGGAAGTACATGGGGCATGTTTAGGTATATCATAGGACAAAACACACGCCATTAAACACTCAAATGTGAAAAATGATGCAATCTCCCACAGAGAGAGAGAGAGAGAGGTCAGCAGAGCGAACAATGATCAGTGATTGTGCTGCACTATTTTGGTGAGGGAGACGTTAGTTGAACAACAAGATAGGAACCAAAAGGCTGATCTTTGTGTTCTGGGTCACATGCAACTACACACAATTGTGTAAGTGAGAGAGACAACAGAAACTATACACAGAGAGAAAGAGAGAGGGCAGATCCTCTCTCTTCTGTTCTTGTTTTTTCTTTCTTGGGTTTTGCTTAGCAAGAAAGCTTGAGTGATAAATCGATGGAATTAGAAGCTTCACCACCACCATCTTCAGAAGCATCAGCATCAGCAGCGACTTCTCCTCCTGCAGGAAAGTTCAGGCCTTCGGTCCAAGTGCTCCTCCCACTTTTTCCAGGAAAAAACTCGTATTCCATGGAAACCCCACCGCCCCATACGTTCACCCTCCTCCCTATCGCCGTCACCTCCACATTCTGCAACAAATTCCCCGGAAAGAACGAGAAAAAGAGCAATCAATCCCCAGTCGGTGTCGCAGAAAAGAACGATGGTCGACCGTGATTTACCTGATCATCATCACCAAGATTGTGAGTGGTGTAAATGGGAGTCCTAGCTGCTTTTGATGGCGGAGTCTCCAGATTCAGTCCGAGGAAATCGCAGTCACTGACCCCCATTTTCTCTGGGCAGTTTTCCCTGGCTCTGTTAATGAACAACCCAGCATTTTGCGAATCCATGCGCTTTTTCTGCAGGCAAAAAGAGAAGTGATCTGTGAAACCATAGCCCAATGGAAGACAGACAAGAAAAGGATAAACAAATGAAAAGGCACTGCAGCATCTCCTAGCCTAGAGGCCTTGCCCTTTGGGCTGAGGAACATATAAAAAGAACATCTTTCAGCAGTCTTTTCGTTTCATCATTTAAGATGGGACAAAAAGGTCCACAGCCTCCAAGAAGAAAACAAGACTAAAGACTGATTAACAAGACAAAAGGGGCTTCATCATCACTCACTCATCAGCTAATGGAACAGTAACTAGTACTCTCATTTTCTCTCCACTCGCCCTGAATAAAACCCCCCAGAACCATAACATCAGTTCTTCACAAGAACACTCTCAACAGAAAAAAGAAGAAGAAGAAGAAGAAGAAGAAGATTGAAATGCTTTAGGGAAGTGGAAAATGGGGATCGCACCTTGAGACAAACGTCGCAACGGTCAGACACGCACTTCTGGGCATTTGGAATTGAAGAGAGCTCTCTCGAGGTCTCCACGGCCTTACAACTCCCGCCTTGACCCACCGGAGCCCCGGCTCCGAACACATCGAACATGACCCGTGCCCGAACCGACACCGCCGCCTTCCTCCCATGATCAACCCCGCCATCGTCTTTCCTCTCGACCAAAAACCCCTTCCCCATCCCTAGCCCCAGCCCCAGCCCCGTGCTGACCGGCGGCAGATGTGTCGGCGGCGTGCGGTACTGCACAGGGACGCCGCTGACCGAGTCGAGCGGGCCCGGGAACGGGAACCCGGGGCGTTGGGAATTGCCGTGGGGGAGAAGGTAGGGAGGAGGGTAGGGTTGAGGGGGAATTTCGGACATCTTGGTCCAGCGCTCCTGGTCTTGGAGCCGCAGGCGCTCCAGCTGAGCCACCCCCATGCCCCTCTGCGGCTGCTTCTTCGGCGGGTGAGTCTTGCCCGTCTTCCTCGACCTCGGCTTGGACGGCTCTCGCCGGTTCTGATCGGCCCCCGAAGCAACGATGCCATTGTTGGTCGCGTTGGCGGTCACTTCGAGCCGCGGGGGCTCGGTTGCGGCCATGAGGAGCGGATGAGTTGCAGCAGAAGTAGCCATTGGAGAGAGAGAGACAGACAGAGAGAGTAGGCAGGGAAAATCTCTAAAGGAAAAGCTTTTTTTGAGGGAAATAAGATCTCAGAAGGGAGAGCTAGATTTCAGACATGGAGAGGCTTTGTGGTCATGTGGGGGGGGGTTTTTGTAGTGGGCCTGATTTCAAGAACAGTGCTTGTTGCTGTTGCTGTTGCTGTTGCTGTTGTTGGATGAGTACAGGTTGAGGTTGAGAGAGAGAGAGATATTAGGGGCAACATGTGGATTATGCCATGACTATGTTCAGATTTCGCATGTCTTAATCGTGAGTAAGGCAATACATGTCCCAAACTCTATCCTTCTATGTTCATGCCATTTCAAGTTTTCCATATTATGGTAAAATGTCTGTGCTGTATTTTTGTTTGCTTGTGGTCCAATGCCCCTCCAATCCAATGTGGGTTTTTTTCTTTTGTTTGGAAATAAATATAAGAAGGAAACTCCATATAGAGAAAGCCATCTAGTTTTTTGGTAAATGGTTATGTCGGGGATAAGATGCTAATTCAGAAGATTAAGTGATAAACTCTATCTTCCCATTGCCATATAATCATCTATCTGTCTCCAGCGTTATGTTGATTTCATTTCCTTAGTTAGTGAACTATGTATGTATGTACATGTGCTTGCATGCTAGGTTGATAGATGGAAATGGCTTTTTGGATTGTCTTTTCATATGTGATAATGCTTGTTCCTTCTTCAAGACATATTGTGCTTGTGTAATTTAATAGAAAAAACAACAAAATATTCCCCATGAATTCTTGATTTGAATTACAGACCCAAAAAAGAAAATTCGTTATTTGAATTACCCAGTTGTCTTTGGGAAAGCAAACCATCCCTTGCGACTTGTTATCATTGTGTCAAATTTTTCATTCTCCCATAAATGAGAGTAAATTTTCGCTTCTTGGACTTACTTTGACCGTTGATATGCCAATAAAACCCACGTCAAAAGAGTGGTCTTGTGTAAGTTAACATAAATATTATATTCTTTTATCGAGAAGAATCATTTAAATACTCAAACTTTACATGTAGTGAATAATTAAGGGTGAGTACATCTAATCAATAGGTGGTCCCTAAGAGATTTCATGTCCCTTTGAGAATTCTAATATGAGACCTACAAGCCTATAAGTTGACATCAAGTATTCTCTATGCAAGGAAAATTTCTTGAAATTTCACAAGAAAAAATCATAACGGGTCTACAAATCCCTTAATCTCCACGAGTCGACTTTTATATTTCAGTGAAATCCCTAGTATGGGTCCAATCAACCAAAGACCAAATTAATCATTCAACTTTTCTCTACATAGATTTGCAAAATCCAGGATAAATTCCGTCTATTCGCTATCCATCATGAATAATCTAATCTCAATCTTAATTTAGCTAAAAGTTACTATAGAAAGTAGAAGCCCGTTACCCTTTTTCCCTCTAGAATCACTCTCTTAAGCATGTACTATGTTATGTTACTCTCTTCTTATCCCTTTCAACCATCTGTCCGTCTCATTCGTGATTTTTTTTTCCATAGCCATAAGTGTATTCTTCCATTAGTACCTGCAATTTCAATTTTTTTCAGTCGGATAAGCATGTAAACCCATTACAATTTCCATTAGTACCTACGATTTCAATTTTTTTTTCAGTTGGATAAGCATGTAAGCCAATAAGATAATCATAGTAATCGAGTCGAAACATTCGAATATTCTTGGATAAGAAAAAGGGTATGTGAGATTAATTTGTTAGGATTTGTTTCACGAATTTGTGTTGGGTTTGACTCAAATGACCATACTCGAGGAGCCTATGGAGGGAATAGACTGAGAGAGGGGCGCATTATTCCTTTGGAAGTTACTATAACAAGAAGGTGGACGCACTACAGCCGCCCAGCTAGGCCTTGGCAAATTTCAGCAAGTAATCATTTCCTCTCCTCCTAAAGAAAAGGCCCTTGAGGACACTCGAGTTAAAATAAATTTAAATAAAATGAATTATATATATTTATATATGTAAATGCAAAATGCAGTTAAGATCCTCTGACCCAAAGATCCTGTAATTTATAAATTTTAATTATATTTGGGCAGTGACCGTGCAATCATTTAGAGTAAGATTTGTTCATGAATGTAATGCATCTTGCCTTTGAATAGCTCCCTAATGATGCCTCCACATGCCGTTGAGGCTAAACCCTATCCCCACAGAACTAATTAATGCCTATTATGATGCTTAGTGCTTAGAATTGCTTCATTTTTTTTAATATCATTTTTAGCCTTAGCAGTTAAAATGCGTAATTAGTGCTCATTTCTGTTAGTACTTTATATAGCTAGTGAGCATGAAGATCTTGCTAAGAGACTAGCAGCTATATGTGCTTGCTTTCGCAAGAATAATTCCAGCTCTCCAGGGAATTACTCTCGAGTTTCAACTGGGTCTAACTAAGCTCCACAAGATCAATGGAGGGTATTTTCTAAAAATAGCTGATTTAAAGAATGCCCATTTATCCAAAATTACATTTTCTCTCTGGAAAATAATTATAAAAAAGAAAAATATACAATCTTATCAATAATATTGCGTATATGCAAGAGTCTAGAGTTTACCACAAAGCCATGTCAAGCATCCACTAATCCAATGGCCGCTACATGTGATAAGATAAGCGGAGTACTTCACTACTACACGATTTAATCTCTTAAGATTAGGTTATAAGAAAGAAAATCCCGCATTTAACCCCTAATTTAATTTCAATACAGAGAGCCTGCCTTCAATTGAGTTCGAAAAAATGGAAATTTATTAGATTTTACGCGAACAAGACTCGGGACATCAACCGACCAAAAAAAGAGGAACAGATGCTCGACTTGTTGCTTTCAAATGTCGAATTCTGAACGGAGAACTTGTTATATCAAGGGATTATCTAGCTAATTAACCTTGAGGTGGGAAAAGAAAAATATTGAGGTTACCCTTGTTCTGAAATTGAAACCGCGTGACCAGATCAGCATGTGTCGCATTTTGCAATTTCGGCATAGAGCGGTGGCAAGGAATGAGATCTTTGAATGCCCAAAAGTTCATACATGCCAATAGTAGTCCAGATTCTCTCAGATTTGGCACAGAAGATCGAACTAATTTTGCATGATTTTATGTAAAGCATCCACTCCGTGATTGTGTAGCGAATCTTGTTTCTCAGCGTGGATTAATGATGCCGGACATGGGGCACTGGTCTTGCCATGCGTGCCTAGGCATGATCTTCTTTTTCTTTGGCATGTTACATAAAGATGTTACACGCACAAAAAAGATGTAAGTACATAAAATAATTGCTAGTAATAACTAGAAAGCTGCCGAGAATTTAGGGCTATGCTGTTGTAATGTAATGTAATGTAATATGAAAATGCTAATGGATCTTGCAATTATATCAATGCGAAGTAACCATAAAAATAAATGAAGAACAATAGAGATTTACGTGATTCGATCCAAATATCAATACCTACTCCACGGGAGAGCCACAAAAATGAAAAGGAAATACAAAGAGTGCAGACCTTTTGCTTGGTTGTGGGAGTAGCTTAAATACACAATGATTTGTGCTTGAGCTTTACCATCCAATTGATTTGTTTATATATATAAACACTTTGGACTAAGGTTGTAATTCAAGCCTGAGAAACATAAAAGCGTGCGGGTGATTATAACTTTAATTCTCCGATTGTTAATGGATTATTTACAGTCAACTTTCATCATGGGTTTGTAACAATACTGGAACTAAACCCTATAAATCTTTAGTATCATTTATCGTTCATTGTTTATTTCGATGATGATTTCGCATTTGTTCAATTTCAAGATCTTATTAATTTTTACATTATATATTATAACAACTACGAGTCAGGATCACCTTTGATATCGAACAACAATGAATTCTAGTAGTTCAAACTCAACGAACGTGTATAGAGCTACCCATAACAGTCGAGATGGTAACTGGCATTAGAAGGAAGTCGTCTAATTTTAGACGCTGAAAAGTTCGTGCTACGGTCGTAACGAGTGGGAAAAAGATTGTATGAGTTCGTGTTGATAATGGTGGACCGTCGTGCATTTTTCTCAGCTAATTAGCCCCCCAAAAAAAACGAGAGGGCGACACGTGGAGGGAGGTGGTTGTTGCCAGGGTTAGGCAGACACGGTGGATTCGTTGGGGCCTGCGGCGGAGATTGTGCACCCCCCTAGTCCGGTCTGGAATCATTGGGATCTGTGCATGTCCTATCATCAAAGCTTAGAGATGTTCTTCCCTCTTTTTCTTTTTATTAAATAGGAAATGCCTAAAGACAAACAATGCTCATTACAACATTAGATCCCCTAGGACGAGGAAGGGAGGTTCGCCGATGTGATTTGTTCCCCTAGGACTAGGACCACCCCCAAGCATTAGCTACTCCATCCCCATCACAACCAAGATGAACACTACCGCCATGGCCAATTAGTGCACTGAGGTTAATAGAAAAAAACATTGGCAATGAATCTTTGAGTTCCGCGAATCGATTTCTCACTTCCTCTCTCTCTTTAGCGACTAACTGCTCGGCCATCTCTTGTCTTCATCGATTGAAAATCTTGTAATAAAGGAAATTCTAGTAAATATATCGGCAGTTTGTTCCGAAGTCCCGATTCCTCTTGTCTCGACAATTCCTTCTTGAATCTTTTCCCGAGTAAAATGACAATCAACTTCTACATGCTTCGTCCTCTCATGTAGTACAGGATTTGCTGCAAGCTTGAGTGCCGAATCATTATCACAGAAGAGTAAAGTTGGCCCTTTAACAGAGCTCCGAGATCAGTAGACCCCTTAACCGGACTATTTCACATACGCCTTGGCCATAGATCGGTATTCGGCTTCAGCCGATGATAAAGATACGATGAAGACTTGTTTCTTTGTCTTCCATGAGAGTAGTGATTCCCAAATTTAATGCGAAACCAAGTAATAGACCTCCTACTCATAGGGCATGTGGCATAATCTGCATCGCAATAGGCTGTCATTTCCATGTTGCACTTTCGGGAAAGAAGTATTCCCAAACCTGGACAGGTCTTCAAATATCTCACAATCTTCAGGGCTACATTCATGTGAGACTGCTTCGGACTGTGCATAAACTGACTAAGAGTCTGTACTGCATAACAAATATCCGGCCTAGTCATGATGAGATATATCAGTTTTCCTACTAGTCTCTGATATCCTGAGGGATCTTGCAACGGAGGATCATCAGAAGAAGAGGATACGCCAGTGTCATAGCCGACAGAAGTCAGTTTAGCATTTTGCTCAATAGGAATGACTGATGGTCTACAACCTGATAATCCTGCTTCTGATATTATTTCCATCACAAATTTCCGCTGACTTAATGAGATGCCCTGATCTGAGCGAGCTATTTCAACTCCAAGAAAATACTTAGGCGACCCTAAGTCTTTGATATGAAAAGTCGAATGCAGATACTCTTTAAGTTTTTTACAGCGAAATCATCATTCCCCATGATAAGGATATCATCAACATAGATCATCAAGTAAATAGATGACATACCTTTTGTCCAGTGAATAAGGCATAGTCATACTTGGATTGCTTGAACCCAGCAGCCAAGAGTGCACTGGTGAATTTAGCGTACCATTGTCAGGAGGCTTGTTTTAAGCCATAAAAAGATTTGCGGAGACGACATACCTTCGACTTCCCCCTGTCTCCGTAATCCTGGTGGAAGCTCCATATATATTTCTTCATCCAGATCACCATGTAAGAAGGCATTATGGACATCCATTTGGTGTAATGACCAGTCACGAAAAGCAGCAATAGACGAAAAGTACGAACCGTGACATCCTTTGCTACGGGAGAAAAGTTTCGTGATAGTCGAAACCTTCTCGCCGGGTGAAGCCTTTTGCCACCAACCGGGCTTTGTATCTTTCCACGAACCATCTGCTCTGTATTTTATCTTATATACCCATTTACATCCAATGGGTTTGCGATGATCGAGCATTGATACAACATCCCAAGTGTGATTGTCTATCAATGCATGTAATTCGATTCCATGGCCTTTTGCCAACGAGGATCATCTTTGGCTTCATCATAACTAGAAGGTTCTCGATCTTCGAAATACGGCTTATGCAACATAGATGTTCTGGCAACAATCTATCAAAGGAGACATAAGAAGAGATGGGGTATCGAGTACCTGATGATTTTGAAGAACTGCATATATAATCTTTTGTCCAAGTTGGTGGTCGAGTGATTCGATGAGAACGCCTCTGAGACACCTGTGGTGTGGCGGATAATTCTTCAGTAGGTGTTATTTCTGAAGTATCCTCCAACTGTGCTGGTTCTTCATGCAGCGATCCTTCTATAGATGACTGCTAAATGGAATCTTCAGCACGATTCGCAAGAGGTGTTGTAGGCAAGATATCAACTTCTCTTGGAGGAGTAGGAACAATAAATGTTTCTCCAGGTGATGAATCATCTTCCAACAAGAATTGGCGATTTGTCTTCTCTTCTTCAGTAAAGATGTTAATGAAAAAGGAAAAATATCTTCATGAAATACAACATCCCCGCGATAAAGAAATTTCCTGTAGAAGGTGCATAAAGCCTATATCCCTTTTGCAAAGTTGGATAGCCCATGAAAATGCACTGAGTAGCTCGTGGCGCCATCTTATCTCTATGGCCCACTGTAGTGACATAGCATAGACACCCAAAGACTCTGAGATGAGATATATTCGGCTTTCTCCCATATAATAACTCAAAAGGTGTCTTTCCCTTTAAAATGCGTGATGGCATGCGATTGATCGGGTATGCTTTGCGGTAATCACGCAATCTCCCCAAAACTTTTCGGGAATAGAAGCTTGGAATTTAAGCGCACGTGCCACTTCTAAAAGATGGCGATGTTTTCTCTCAACAACTCCATTCTGCTGGGGTGTGTAAACACAAGAGCTCTCATGCAATATCCCATTTATAGTGAACAAGGAACTACATTCAGCATTAAAAATTCTTTTCCATTATCGCACGTATCCTACGGATTGGTTTCGAAATTGAGTTTTGGATAAGGAAAGAAATGTCTTTAAATGAGACAAGACCTGATTTTTGGATTGCATGAGGAAAATCCATGTGGCACGAGAGTAGTCATCCACAATTGTGAGAAAGAACCTAGAGCCATCATGATTTAAAGTATGATAAGGCCCCCAAACATCGGCATGAATAAGAGAAAAGATATCCTCTCGTTCGAGAAGTGCTATTCGGAAAGGAGCATGTGTTTGCTTAGCCATGGGACAAATGGGACATTTAGGATAAGGAAATAATGCACTATGGCCCAAACGTTTATGATTAAGGAAATTAATGCCATTGGCGATAGCATTACACGAGATTTATTGAATTCAACGGAGATAACTTAAAAGGATGTGGAAAATCCAACCAAAAGTATAATCCATGGTGACTCTACCCAAGCCCATCGGTTTGCCGGTCGAAAGGGCCCGAAAGAAACATTTATCGAATGGAAAAGAATGTGACATGAATTTTCTTCACGAGGCTCGGGCAACGAGATCGGGTTGAAATGGAAATCGGTACGTAAAGCACGTTTTTAATAGTA
Organism: Eucalyptus tenuipes; assembly: GCA_014182365.1. Taxonomy (NCBI): domain Eukaryota; kingdom Viridiplantae; phylum Streptophyta; class Magnoliopsida; order Myrtales; family Myrtaceae; genus Eucalyptus; species Eucalyptus tenuipes. Next base: position 8,103,569 of record CM024542.1, read on the forward strand.
ACCGAGAGAACTAAGCTTTACGGTCCCGTCATTGTAACTTTGGTGGTATTTCCATTTGGAAGTTGTACCGATATAGGAAAAGATAATTTTGTAATATCTGAAAGTAAATTCCTATCACGACTATGTGATCACTAGCACCGAATCAATAATCCATGCATCCTTTGAAATTGAGTTCATCAAACAATAGGATGTACCGTGAAGCCCTCCTTTATCCGAAGGATCCAATTTCTTCAAGGTTTCCATCGGCTCGTGATATTGTTCATGGGTAATTGATTTTCCCATTTGCTGTCCCGATACCTGAAAAAAGGCGAGGAAAATTTCCCTTTTCTTTTTCTCCCGGCTTTCCATGCAATTTCCGGCAATTCTCAATTGTATGGTGTGGACGCTTACAATAATCACAGTACATCTTACCTCTTCCCTTTGGCCCATTATTTTTTGCATTTGAATTTGGCCTAATGTTGGATTGAAAAACTTGGGCCGAAATAGGCCCATATGAGCCGTCGGATCCTCCAAGAAATGGGCCGCGCGAGCCATCCAGCCCACCGCGCGAGCCATCCAGCCCATTGGTGCCGGGCGATCGTAAGCCGTCGATCCGATTAAGTAGCTGCCGAGAGCCGTCGGATGTAGCGGAGATGATGCCACGCGAGCCGTCCGATCTGTCGCCCCGGAACGATCGCGATCCGTCCGATTGAGGGTGGAAGTGATCTCCACCGTCCGCGCTTCTCTTTAAAAGCGATCTAGGGTTTTCGTTTTCGAAGAATAACCCTAGATCCGCCTCTCTCCTTCCCGAGCCTCTCTGTGACGAGCGGAAATGGCTCTTCGCGGCCGAGCAATTCCGTCGCCTCCTTGCCGTGGTCCACCGATCTCTGTTGGCTCTCCTCTTGTATGGCGAGTTGATAGATCCGTAGAGACTTGGCGAGGCTCCATGGTAAGTATATGGGATCGGAATGGCAGGTATGCCTCGTTGAGGATGAGAAGGAATCTCGTTGCTTTCTCCCTTTCTCGCATCTGCTTGTATTGTTGTTGGATATGATCAGGCCAGTCGAATTTTTCCTCGGCTGCCTCCAACTCATTCCACAGACTCGAAAGCTTGTTGTATACTGTTGCGATGCTCATGTTCCCCTGTTTCAGATCTGAAATTTGTTGTGTTAGATAAAAAATTTTCACTTGGTCGAGTTTTCCATACATCTCCCTTATGTTTTCCCACATTTTCTTCGGATCCTCCGTCGGGGGAAGCCCGGCCGCGACCTTGGGCGCGATGCAGTTTCCAATCCAGGTTCTTACCAGTTGGCTGCATCTCCTCCAGAGTTGTGCCATTCTCTTGTCGGACGGAATCGGGAACGATCCGTCTATGAAAACTTCCTTGTCTTTTGTTATAAGTACCCGCCAGAATTCGCGCGACCAACTTGAATAATTGTCTGTACCTGTCAATTGCTGACTTATAATCTTCGCCCGGGCCGTCGCCGTTTGTTGTATACAATGGATCGCGGGTTCCGGCCGGCCACCGGTAGTAAGAAATTGATACGGGAAGAAACCCGATGTAGGAGTCGGGTAGGGATTTGTTCCCTGACCCGAACCTCCGAGGCCGAATCCGTAATCCGCATTTTGGAATCCCGAATAGGGATTGGTTCCCTGACCTGGTACAGTTGATCCGCCCGTCTGCTCCGGGCTGATGCTAGGGTTTGCCCCGTCACTGGTCGGTGGACCTGCTTCAGCCCGCGCGCTGCTGTGGTAGCCAGGCAATGATGTGTTGGGGATAGGCCCAGGATACCATGGATATGGCATCCATTGGTAAGGGTGACCTGCGAATGGTTGCCCTGTAATTGCCTGAGCCTGTTGTTGCCATGGCACGTGCGGAGGGTGGCTCTGGATTTGTGGTTGCCGTTCTGATGCGGGGACTATAGCGGCCGGGATCTCGGTCTCCCAAGGCTCGTGTCGAAGCGTCGATGCGGATTCATTGACGGGAGTGGAGGTGAGATCTCGGTGGTGTTGACATGTTGAAAAAAATTGATTCCTCTGTTATCTCCTTTTTCGCGGTTCCTTCAGGCAATCAAGGATTTTGATTCCTTTGGCAACACTGTTCTGGAATTCGAAGTTGGTGTATGAGGCAATCGGAAGCGGAAGCAAATTAGTTCAGAACCGGAATGGCTCTGATACCATGTCAGAAAAAGAAGATGAAGATGCTCGGAAGGCAGAACAAGTGCGAAGAAGCAATCGTCTTCAATTTCATTGATTGTAATTCTGTACATGTAATTCTGTATTTAATTACAATGAAGAGAAATAATAAAGGAAATTCAATATTTGCCTATCTTTTCCTATCCTAAAGAATATTTGATTTCCTATCGATAGAGATTACAAAATCATATCTTCCAACATTGTAAAATCTTTTTGATTGGCTAAAACCTCGCGAATTGAATGCCGCATGCCTTTATTTGTAAACTCGGTTAGAGGGTATTCATGCCACGACTGAGTTGGTCAACGAATGCTTGCTTTTCCACGAAGCAAGGAGACGTCGAGATTTTGCCCCCTTTCTCGTGAAAACATAGATATTCTTGAATAGCGAATGCTTCGAAGCACTTTGATGCATCCCGACGCTAATTAGGCGAGAACCCACTTCCTTAAAACATCTGAAAGTGAAAAGGAGAGAAGAGGAAAATCGGAAACAGATGAACTCTTTGGCATTTTCCCTTCTGAAAGATTTGCTGCTATGAGGGTGGGAGCAACTGATAGTCGTGGCTTTAGGCGACCTGAGAAAGTGAATTGCCGTTTCGGGATAAAGAAGGTAAAACTAGACTCGGCTTCTACATTTCTGCAACCGATTTGGCTCCCCCACCTGGACCACCGAAAGACATCATTTCCCCTTACCTGAATCCCCTCCCCCCCAACTGAGATTCGCTCCCCCTCTCTCTCTCTCTCTCTTTCTCAGTTCCTCTGCCACACCCTTCACTTCTCCCTCCACATTTCGGACCACATCTGCCCCTCCCGACGTCGCCATCGACGCCGTGGATGGAGGGGCGAACTGGGCATTCTGATGGGGCTCGCAGTAAAAGATTTCATTGGGGAGGGGACAGGGACAGCAGCTGGGGAGCTGCTGCGATCTAGACCGTCCGAGAGAGGACGGATCTGCGGGAGGGAAATATATTGTTCGATGGGGATGAAGTCTTCGGGAGCGAGATCGATTGCATGTAAAATAAGGCGTCGCCATCGTCCGTTAGTTGTTGCGTTGGTGGTACTGCAGAGACGTACGAAAGACCCAGAGAGGACTCGCGGACACGGAAAAAGCAACGTTTGTCTGTGAAATGTCTGATTCTTTTAGGCCCCTTCCTCCTTTCCTAGATGAGGACAGAACCCAAGCAACTCGATGCTTCGAACATGGAGAAAAATGATTAGAGCTTTCGAGTATAGGTAGGGATTAATGGGAGGCCCGCTCAATTTTTCGTGTGGATGGTCCATGCTCATTTGCCAATGTCTATTTTATAGAATGAGCGGGTCTTGTCCTCACTAAATTTGACATCTCTTTTAAAAGGGTATTTGAAATGAATCTAAAAATAGATTGTTATGAGAGTTTGAGCCTTATATCTCATTTTCGCTTGACTAAAAGTGTTTAATGAATCGAGTACGCCATGCTTCTTTGAAGTATCATGATCATGTTTCGACTATCGAATGTGATGATTGTAAATAAAAGTGTGATCCAAAATAGATGTCGTGAGAGTAATTAACTTTTTGACTCTATTTGTTTTGGGGAAAATAATTGATTTATAAAATATTTTCTTAAAAAATAATTGTTTATATTGCTCGAAATAATTAATTAATGAAAAATGTTTTTGTTATAGATAACAATTTATGCCTAAATATTTTAGGAATAATGAATTTTTTCATTTATTCATTTAATAATCGATATATACATTCATCTTTGGAAAAATATTTTTTAAGTCATTGATTTCTTACTAAGTAAAAAGAGTTTTAGGTATCTATTCTCGAAATTTGACTTAGATTATACATATGCTATTCTTTAGGGGGTTAAAGTATTATTTTGACAACGCTGTGTTCATATATACTCTTTTCTCGGGTATAGAAAAAGATAGGTCCATCAATTTTCGAGCCTCATCAGCGTTTTCGAATGACCATGGCCCAAGCCCAGAAAATCGATGCAGTTCCATCGGTTTCGAGCCTTATTGAAACCTACCAAAACTGGTCGTTCTTATCGGGGAAAATTATGCTTCTCGTCCCGATGGTTTTTAGGGCTTTTTTTTTAATCAAATCTTTGGGGACGGCATCATGAAAAATGTTTATCAATGTGGACGACGTCGGAGCACCATGCTGTAAACACAACTCGCCATTGTAGTTGCCCACGTGGATGCTCACCTTGGAAAAATTTTAAGGCCTCACATTCCAAAGGTCATATCTGCCGGATTTCGCCGGATTGGGTTTCAAAGGACCTTAATTATAAAACTTAATAACTCCATTACACCAATAAAAAGAATAAAAAATTGATCAAAGAAAACCTAAAAGCAGAGGGACGAAAAATAGAATTTATTCTAAAAACGCCCTACTATTGAGGACTGCACTCGTAAAATTTGCTTGAATTTAAGGAAAAGTATCAAAGAAGTTATAAATTTATTATACGGATATCAATTCAATTCTAAATATTTCAATTTGATCAATTTAATGCTAAACATTTTGATAATTTGTTAATGTTAGTCTTTCCAACAATTTTTTGTTGAAAATTACTAACGTAATGTCAATTATCTTACGTGGTATAGTCAACACCGATGTGAATAATTTTTACAATTTTAAAATTTGTTTGAAATAAACATATTAATTTTTGTTAATTTTTTCCACCCAAAGTTGGTGACAAGAGTCATTACGAATCGCACTAGCCACTGGGTGAGGGCCTTTAAGCCCTCATTGACCACATACAAGATAGCCGTCACCTAGATCTAGGCAAGGCCTAGATTTGCCAACTGTGGGCAAGGCGGCCTTAGCCAATGGCTAATCACGGTTTATAAGATTGCGCATTGGTCGGCGAGGCCTCAACAACCCAAATAGCCGTAACAGAAAAAAAGAAAATAAAATAAAAAATAATAATATTTTTTTTTTTGCAAAATTGTTCACATCAATTGCAATACAATGTTTAATGTCCATGTAAGTGGTTTTCTAGCCAACTAAATTGGCAAATTGTAAAAAGAAGTTTAGAGCTATAATTGACAAAAGATTTGAAACTGAATTGATGTCCATATAAGAGATTTTTGGCAATTATCCCAATAGTAAATAGATAGATTTAAGAAGTAAGGAGACATCAATAGTAATTATCCCAATTGCAATTTTCTTTATCACGAGTTTCATTTTCGAAAGCAGTACAGCTAAATAGCCTTTCTCATTCTTCGAAAAAAGTCGAGTAGTAAATGGAAAAGACGTTCTATCTAAATTTCGATGCGTGTTAAATTCTACATGTCCCATCTTTCACTCTACTTTCTTCTTTTGCGCGCTGAATAAGAAGGCAAGTAGAATTGCCGGGACAAATTGCTTTCCCACATGATCATGATCCAAGATCCACTAGTTCCACAACAGGATCAAATCAAATTAAATCAAACCAAGTGCTTAAATCTATAAATTAAGAATTCTGATAATTAAAAAAAAAGGATTATAGAGATGAATCCCGAAGGAGAAAGACTACTGCAGAGCAAAATAACAGACCTCACGGAAGACTACTTCAGCAAATCTTTCCCACAAAACAATATCAATTAATTCGATCATCGCAAGAAAAAAAAGTAACTTTCGTCCTCGTATTTACATTTGCATAGTATCGGAGGACTCGAATGAATTCCAATGTATACATACTCAGAACACAAAATGGCTTCCGAGTGCGGTTTGAGCCGACCCGGATTGAAAGCAGACATTAAAACGATTGACATGATTTGAAAATGTAAAGCTCAAGCTCGCTGGTTTCGACGATCCAAGCTTCTGTACCTGGAAGTTTCCCGATATTCTCCACAATTAAATGAGAAGCCGGCGAAAAAAAAAAAAAAAATCACGTCTCATTTCCTGCAGGCATTAGTTTCCGAACCTCGAACAAAAATCTCATGAAGCTTGAGAAAAAAAGCAGCAACGATGAGCATGTTTCAATGCATCGTGACCCGCAAATGTTGTGCGCCGCGACACTGTTTCCTCTGCAACAGACCTTCCAAGATGATCTTCTTCTTATACTCCGTGGAATCCACGATCGATGGCGATTCGTCGTCGATGTCGAATGGGGACTTTGCGCAGTTGATTGTGCTCCGCCGCGGCACGAAGAGCAGGCAGGTCGAAGTGCAAACAATGGCGCAGATCTTGCCCCACAGGACCAGCGCCAGAAGGGTCAGCAGAAGCAGGCAGATAGCGAAGTTCTCGGAATGCGACGGCCGCTCCTTGCCGTCCTCTAAGGCGCCCGATTGAATCTGCTTTGAGTTGAAGGAACTAGACCGGGTCGATGGCTGGCTCCTCCCTCTCATCGAAGAATTCATGCTTGAAGATCGCGAAGAGCTCAGGGAAGGCGAAACATCTCGGAAGAGGTAGAGCCGTCGGACTCAGTCGTTTGGGCCTTGTCGTTGTCCAAAACTCCGCTGCTGGAATTCTGATGCATTAGCTTCAGAATTCTATCTGCTTCCATGGACAGATTGCTGATCGATTCGAGCCGAATTCTCTGCGCTTTTCTTCTTCCGCAACTTCTTCGCCTGTCGATCACAAAAAATTGGAAGCCGGAAAAGGTGAGTCTAGTGAATCAATTGTAACCTTGCTAATCCAATTGCTCCTAAAGATCTACCAAATCATTGTCATAGATGGTAATTAAGATCCGGTGATGATGTAGAATCGAAATCGACTATCGAATACAAGATATTGGCCAGCAGTCGAGCAAAACCAGAAGGCAGATATAGCAACAACAATCATCCAACTTCATCTGAGCCCGGAAAAGTAAGAAGGCGGTGCAGTTAAACGAGGAACCATCGACGCGGCAAGACAGACGATCAAGCGAACAATGCTCGGCACATGATTGAGTCGGGACAACAAAATCGCGCGATAACGCGACATCCATGCACGAGATCGAAGTAGAGAAAAACATGATCATCGTCGTTGAAACTCGGACAATGCTGTGTTTCAATGCCCATTATAAGGAAAAAAAGATTCATCTTCATCACGACGGAGAGAAGACTGACCAGAGACGTCTCGAACAACACGGCCTTGGAAGCACGCGCCAACGATTTCAAACCCTTCTTCTCCTTCTTCTTCTTCTTCCCGCGATCGTCGTCGTCCGAGCCATCGTCTCCTTTACCCCCGGACGGAACCTTACGCAGAGCATGACCCTCGTTTTCCTTCCCCGCCACGAACGCAAAGAACGTCTCGTCCGCACCCTGCTCGCACCAGTGGTCGCCTCCTTCGTAGCCGTCGTCGAGGACGGCCGGCCTGAAGCACCGAAAGAACTTGCCGCTGCTGCTGCGGCTCGCCGCGGGGCTCGGCCGGGTCTTCACCTTCGGAGGAGAGTCCATCGTCGCGCGCGGAGATCAAAGAAGCGGTTCTCCTTTGGCGGGGTTCTTCTCCTCCTCCTGCTGCTGCCGTTTCTTCTTCGTTCCTGCGTGCGTTGAATCGTGGAGGGCGACGGTCACCTCATGCATTACCCGTTCAAAACGATGTGGCGAAGATAAAACGAAGAGTTTGTAAACTGCGATATATCCATTAATAATTAGTATTACTCTAATCAAATTCGAATTCTTTTTTTTTTTTTTTTTATCTTCGTTTATTTATCGGATTTGGAATTTTGACTCGGCTTTTGAGGCGGGAAGCGACCTCGGTTGGTCGTCTATTTCGGGCCGGCGTTGGAGTTTATCCATGTTTTTTTTTTCTTTTTTTCCCGAGTAGGTTTATGTAATAACCCCCGGGATTTAGGAGGAGACAAAAGATGGGAGATCAAGATTCAGTTTTATCTCCTAGAAATGCGCATCGTTTCTATTATTAACCAACGAAACCACGACACGACGCGATCATCGCGTAATCCGCATATCGATGACATACTGACGTCAGAGACACGTACGCACGCTCTTTCGCAAGAGCTAAAATTAGAAGTGAGCTTTGAAGCACACGACACAAATCGAGACGTGTTAAAAGAATGGAGGATGCGCATATGAAATTAATTTCTTCGACTCAAAAAGGGGTAAAAGGAAACGCGCAATCAGTACAGTCCTAAGGGTCTCGCATTATTTTTCACGCTCTATTTTTGTGTTTTTTTTCTTTCTTTGGGAGGTCTATTCGAATATTTAATGTTGAGTTTTATAAAGAAATGTGGATTTTCATTGACCAGGTTTACTTTGACTTGGTCATTGGAAAGACTGGATTGGCCAGGGCGAGAGCATGAATCGTGCGGGATCAAAATGGGCAATGGAAATACCTGCCGAAGGGACCGTGCAATGCCCAGACGTGGACGCTCCACAGCATATCTCGACGCAAACGCGGCTTTGGGGGAATCCCGGTCTCCGCTCTTTTTCAAGAACTCGGCAGTGCCAAAGTCCAAGAAAGAGATAATCCTTCAATTTTCGATCTTCGTTATGCTCGGGACAGCTTTCTGCACCTCGGTGGCCTTCTTCTTGTCTCCTTATCTTGCCTTGCCCAATGCTGCCAATTGCTGGAGTTCGACACCCCTTTGTTGACGCCAAAAGTTGATCGACTTTTTTTGTTATCATCTACAAGTATCAGACTTAATCAATGAGAGTAGGGTCCAGTTGACAGTGAACGGAACGATCGACAACTTGAAGGGAATCGACAACTCACTAAGAAAGTCATCGACCGAAGCCTTTTATCAAGATCTAAGAAATTGATCAACGAAATCATTAGCAGCAGTCAATCGGCACGAAGACATAATTGCTAGGTAGTTATGTTTTGTTGTCACTAATTTACAGATGTTTAACTTCTTGTTGTTTTAGATAATAAGAGTTAATGGATAACACAACTTTGTTTAAATTCCCAATTTGTAATTGCTGTATGTGACCGTCGATCGTGGATTATAAAGAACCACATCGTACTCTTTGCAAGCTGGGATCTATCAATCAAAGAACTCAACATTCTCCTAAATCATCTTTATATTTTATTTTTACAATTTAATTATCTTTCAATTCCCATACTTTAGTTGTAGCCTTCAAATCTTCTCGACGTTGTATCTTTGTTATCACACTTTGTCGTCGATTTTATTTCAACAATACTCTTTATGTTATTAGATTTCCTCGTTGAAGTATATTTTTTTTTTTCACGACCATTGATAAAAATTCATGTCCGAAATTGCCACAAAACCCGTCTCCTCTTAGTAAAAATTGAAGAATAACTTTCGATGAAAGATATTTCGTCGACGATCCAATTTTGGCAAAGGCCATCTTTCAATTCGATCACATTTTTTCTTAGAGCACCAAGTGTTGCCATTTATTAAAATGAGTGTAACTTGTTAAAAAAATGATCATAAACTTTAACTTAATGTGCAATATAATTTTTGAATTTTTAATTTGTTCAATACAATCCCTAAACTCTTGATGTATGTTTAATATAGTCCATAATTTACATGAAATTGTTCAACATTATTCTTGACCTTGAATTATGGAATGACAACATTAAATATTGTCATATAATTCAGAAATTGCATCGAATATTGTTAAAAGTTTAGAAACTATATTGCACATCAAGATAAAATTTAGAAACTATCTATATCATTAATCGGGTGTTTGTAGTCTAGTATTGCATTGGATAATTTTCGTGAGTTTTGATGTTGTATCTATCTCTTGAAAAATCCTGCCGTCTTGACTCTTTATCCCGGTCATTATCCGAGAACACGGACTTATGGCCTAAGCACTTTTCAATCGGATCACGCATCTTCTTTTAAAAAAAAAATTGGAAACACATGGCACGCGGAGGGACGCAAGAAACAACCTCGAAATTCACGAGGCTTTTTTGTTTTTTTTTTTTTTTTTTATTCACGAGGCTTTTTTGGGAAGTTGATTGACTCTTATACGAAATATTATCTAATTCCATTATATATACATATCATTCTCCGTTTACTTGCAAGAAATATTAAAATCTTTGTCACTTTCAAAATTCCAGTCCGGGTTCACTGCCTCCTCGTTTACTTCATTTTCTAAAATGGATCGCGTTCAGATTAGGCCAAAGAAAATAATAGGACACGACACTTTCATGGCTTACCCCAATCACGACTTGAATATTAGGCTTGCTAGAAATTGATGAGTTTGAAACGGTCTTACAGCTCTTTTGGCGCGCTATAAAGAATTATGGTCTTAGAAGGACATTTTCGATTGGGTGGAAAGAAAACATTTTCCACTCCTGAACACTTCGGAAATTATATTGAAATATTTTCCGTGATTCATTTATTCCATGGAAAATATGACGTTTTTAAAAATATTTTTGGGAAGTCATTTTAACATTTTTTTTTTTAGAAAAATGACGATATTTTGGTGTTAAGCTAATATTTAAAAATAAAGAGAAAAATATTTTTCACTGTTTGATAAGGAAAATATTTTCCTCAATGCACTCCTTTCAACAAATTTTATTATTTTATTTTTAAAATTTTATTTTTAATTATTTTTTTTATTTTTTTCTTCTTCTTCCTCAACTAATTGCTAGCCACGATGACAATCGGTGACTCAAGCCCCACCCAACTCACGGCTCCAGCGTGGCCCGAGCTTAGCGAGACAAGTAGAACCTCGCAGGCCTTTGGCGAGGCCCAAGCTTAGGTGAGGCAGGCAGAGCCCCACTAGCCTTTGGTGAGGCTCGAATTAGCCAATGGCCAATTGAGAAGGAAAGAAAAAAGAAAATTTTAAAATAATTAAAAATTCAATTTTTTTAAAAGGAAAATGTGTTTTGCAAAAAAAAAAAAAAAAAGTGCTAGTGAAAGAAAGATAGAACTTTTTTTTTATTAACGGAAAATGTTCTCCCAATTAGTTCATTTTCTGTAAAACGAATGCTAGAAAATCGGGAAAACATGTTCCTAGAAATTGTTTTTCTCGAAATGAATGTGGCCTAATTCTCTAAAAAACTTTCAATTTTAAGTTTAGTCCCCATTTTGTTTCGAACTTTTTTTTTGTCTTAAGAAAAAGTGATAACTTGAGGACTAGTCCCAATTCTCCCATTTTTTTTTTTGTCTAAAAAAAGTTCACAACTTAAGTTATAATCCCAATTCTACGCCGAACCTTTTTTTTTATCTAAAGATATGCACAAACTTTAATTACAAATCCAAATTTTCCCCAAATTTATTTTTTTCTAAAAAAATCACCAACTTTCAAGCTAGTCTTAAATTTGCCCTTGTTAATCGTCCATCCCAAAATTGTTATAACTTGTTTGAGGTGGAATTTCCACATCGGTAACATATCCACATTAGTAAAGTGATGCAGAAAATTATCTCCAAAACAAAATCATTCTTTGATATGGAAATTGCGGAGGAAATGAGGGATGACCAATGACAATTTTTGGACGAATTGCTAATGAGGGCTGATTTGAGACTAGATTGAAAATTTGTGATTTTTTTAAATAATAAAAAAAAGTTCATGGCAAATGTAGAACTGAACCTAAAGATGATTTTTTTTTGGAAAAAAAGTTTGGGGTAAATATTTATTAAGTCAAAAGGGCCGATTTGTCCTGCACTTGAAGCTGGATTTTTTTTTCTTTTTAAAAAGTTCGGGAGAGAATCAGGACCGGACCCAAAGTTTAGGTAATTCTTTTTTTATTTAGGGAATTAGGCTTTACAAATTATGGATATGTACAACTCAATGATTAGTGATCTAACGTGGACTAATAAATAGTTACATGTAGCTTGGGAATTAATCAAGAGCCAATTAGCGCCTACCATCTGGATTCGACCATAAACATACTGCTCACGCACCCAGCGAGATCGCAAGGACTCGAGGACACTCAGCCCGGCTGTCATGGACTCAATTGGGTTAGTAAGCCTGACCTAGGGACCTGTTTCGATTTAACCCACCCTTTAATAAAACTCTATTGACAAGTAGCAACTAGCTTTCGTACATCTAAAGAACTTCTAACGTTGTTCTATCTCCAGAGGAGAGCTCGACCCCTTGCAGCGTGGGAAGCATACTTCGTATTTCCATCTATCTTCAATCAAATGGGGTAGACTCAAGGAAGAAGTCTTATACATGAATCCATACAAGGAAAGAAACGCCCCATACTGGATTAGATCGGCTCAGAACAGATGATTCTCATGGAGACCGATCCGATTACCGGTTGCAATTTACTAGAACCGGTAACTATCGATTTGGTTCCCAATTCTAGGTGTAGAATTATCCACCCAACTCAGGCTGCTTTTTTTCAATTATTTTGTTTTGACATTTTAATCAGAACCATAGTTTCCTTTTTGTCTTTCTCCATCTCTCCCCCCACTCATCTTGTGGCCTTGCCTCTCTTTCTCATCCTCTATCTCTCAGCAACCTTCAGTCTTGTCTTGTCGATCCCTCTCTCACTCTCACTCTAAATGATCTCCAGCCTCATTGCTCCATTTGTCACTCTCAATCTCGATCACCTCCGGCCTCCGAACTTGTCGCTTGCTCTCAAGTCTCATGCCTCTTTTAAAGTGATGACATTTCGATCGATTCCATGGAATCAACAAGTGATCCTCAATTCTAATTTTTTGTCACCAGTCCTTAGTAAACATTTTTTGGTCTTGGGGTATGAACTGCCCACCCTAAGGTTGATCACCGCAGTAGTAACACCTAAATTCAAAGGAGAGAAAAGAATTAAAGAGATAAATACACATATAATATCTGATTTTTGTTCAAATGTGCAATGTTGTGGTCCCTAAACTTCATATATATATATATATATATATATATATATATATATATATATCCAACTAGTCTCTTAATTATAGGAAAATGTTCAATTAATGGAAGGATTATATCGAACAATTTTATATAGTTCATAAGCTAAATTGAACATGTATAAAAAATTTAGAAATTACACTAAATAAATTAAGAGAGTTTAGGAACGGTATTTCAGGTTTAGCTAAGAAATACAAGGAGCGAAAGAAATAGAGCAAAGCAGAAGCGAGAGCAATGATCTTCTTCTTATACTCCGCAGAATCCACGTTGGACGGATGGTCGTCGACGTCCAACGGGGACTTTGCGCACTTGATTATGCTCCACCACGACACGAAGAGCAGCCAGATCGAAGTGCAAACGATGGCGCAGACCTTGCCCCAGAGGACCAGCACCAAAAGGGTCAGCAGAAGCAGGCAGATAACAGAGTTATCGGAAGGCGGAGGAGGCCGCTCTTTGCCGTCCTCTACAGCGATCGATTGAATCTGCTTCGAGTTGAAAGGACTAGACCGGGTCGACGACTGCCTCCTCCCTCTCCGCGAAGAATTCATGCTCGAAGATCGCAAAGACCTCAGGGAAGGCAAAACGGTTTTAGCCGCAGAGGAATGCAAAGATGAAGAGACGTCGGACTCGGTCGTTTGGGCCTTGTTGTTGTCCGAAACTCCGCTGCCGGAATTCTGATCCATTGACTTCAGAATTCTATCTGCTTCCGTGGACAGATTGCTGATCGATTTGAGCGAGTTCTTCGCGCTTTTCTTCTTCCGTGACTTCGTCGCCTGTCGATCACAAAAAATTCGAAGCCGGAAAGGCGAGTCTAGTGAATCAAATGTAACCGTGCTAATCCAACTGCTCCAAAATATCCACCAAATCATTGTGTCATAGATGGTAATTAAGATCCGGCGATGATGTAGAATCGAAACCGACTATCAAATACAAGATATTGGTCAGCAGTCAAGCAAAACCAGAAGGCAAATTCGACAACAACAATCATCCAACTTCGTCTGAGCCCGGAAGAGTAAGAAGGCGACGCAGTTTTTTTTTTTTTTTTTTTTGCTCATTAAAGGCGACGCAGTTAAAACGAGGAACTCTCGATGCAGTGAAACAGACGATCGAGCGAACAATGCTTGGCACATGATCGAGTCGGGACAAGACATCCATGCGCGAGATCGAAGTAGAGAAAAACATGATCCTCGTCGTTGAAACTTGGACAAACGATCATGCCGTGTTTCGACGTTTGCTATAAGGAACAAAAGAATTATCTTCATCACGGCGGAGAGAAGACTAACCAGAGACGTCTCGAACAACACGGCCTTGGAAGCACGCGCCAACGATTTCAAACCCTTCTTCTTCTTTTTCTTCCCGCGATCGTCGTCGTCCGAGTCATGGTCTCCTTTGCCCCCCGACGGAACCTTACGCAGAGCATGACCCTCGTTTTCCTTCTTGGAGAACGCAAAGAACGTCTCGTCCGCACCCTGCTCGCACCAGTGGTCGCCTCCTTCGTAGTCGTCATCGAGGACGGCCGGCTTGAAGCACTGGAAGAACTTGCCGCCGCCACTGCAACTCGCCGCGGGGCTCGGCCGCGTCTTCGCCTTCGGAGGAGAGTCCATCGAAGAAGCGGTTTTCTCCTTTGGCGAGTTCTTCTTCTCCTTCTTCTGCTGCCGCTTCTTCTTCCTTCGTTCGTGCGTTAAATCGTGGAGGGCCACGATCACCTCATGCTGGCGTGCCGGCGTTGCCGCTTCGGATTTTGGTGGTGCCGGGTGCGGTGTTTACCCGTTCGAAATGATGTGGCGAAGATAAAACGAAGAGTTTGTAAACTGCGATATATCCATTAATAATAATAATAATAATAATAATAATAATAATAATAATAATAATAAATTATTATTATTATTATTATTATTCTAATCGAATTCGAATTCCTATTTTTTTTTCTTTTGTTTTTTTTATTGGATTTGGAGTTTTGGAGTCGGCTTTTGAGTCGGGAAGCGACCTTGTTTGGTCGTCTATTTCGGGCAGGAGTCGAAGTTTATCCATGTCTTTTTTTTTTTTTTTTTTTTTTAAATTCGCGTAGATCTATGTAATAATCCCCGGAATTTAGGAGGAGTTAAAAGATGTAAGATCAAGATTCCATTTTATCACCTAGAAAGGGCATTGTTTCTATTATTAATTAATGAAACCGACGGCGTCACGATAGGATGATTACACAATCCACATTTCTTTTATATACTTACGTCGAAGACACGGTCGTACGGCCTTTTAGAAAAGCTAATATTAGGAGCATGCTTGTCGAGATCTGAAGCATGTGACATGAACCGAGACATGTTAAAAGAAATGGAGGATGCACATATGAAATTAATTTCTCCGAATCTAAAAGGGGTAGAAGGAAATGCGCAATCGGTACTGTGAAATTCCCATTTTACGAACCTCGCATTATTTTTCTCCCCCTTTTTTCTTTTATTTTTGGGTTCATTCAAATATTTAATGTTGAGTTTGATAAAGAAAGGTGGTTTTTCATTGACCGGGTTTACTTTGACTCGGTCATTGGAAAGACTGGATTGGGCCAGGGCGAGAGCACCAATCGTGTGCGGGGATGCTGATGAAAATGAATTGCGGTCAATGTGCATGGAATACCTGCCGAAGGGACCGTGCAATGCCCAGACGTGGACGCTCCACAGCATATTCCGACACAAACGCGCCTTGGCGGTGCCAAAGTCAAGGAAGAAATGACTCTTCAATTTCGCTCTTCGTTATGCTCGGGACAGCTTTCTGCACCTCGGTGGCCTTCTTCTTGTCTTCTTATCTTTGCCATGTCCAGTGCTGCCGTTGCTGGAGTTCGACACCCCTTTGTTGACGCCAAAAATGGACTGATCTTTTTTTTTGGGTTATTATCGATGAGTACCGGTCTTAATTGATAAGTGGAAGGTCTGGTCGACAGTGAAAGGAACGATCGACAACTTGAAGGGAATCGACAACTCGCTAAAGAAGTCATTGACGAGAGCCTTTTATCGAGACTTGAGAAATTGATCAGCAAAATCATTGACGATGGTAGGCAATCGACACAAAGATGTAACTGCTGAGTAGTTATGTTTTATTGTCGCTAATTCAAGAATTTTTTTTTAACTTATTGTGGATTTTTTTCTTGATAATAGGAGTTGGTTGATAACACAATTTCTTGTAACTATTGTTAGGAAGTTATTTCTTATTTGAATTCCAAAATTGTAATGGAGGTTTGTAATCATCAAATGTGGGCTACATTGTACTCTTTGTAAGCGGATATCAATCAACTAAAGAACACAATTTTCTTGCAAAGTTATATTTATATTTACTTTTTTGCACTATAAAAATCTTTCGATTCCCATGCTTTAGTTGTAGTTTTTTGGATCTTTCTTCGTAGATTAAATTTCAACATTATACCTTTGTGATCACACTTTATCATCGATTTTCGACAAAACACTTTATGTTATCGGGTTTCATCTTCGATTAAAACTCCATTGAAGTATATTTTTTTCTTGTGTACCATTAATAAAACTCATGTTCGAAATCACTACAAAACCCGTGTCCTCCTAATAAAAATTGAAGAAAGATTTTCGGTGAAAGGAATATCGTCGACGATCCAATTTTGGCAAAGGCCATCTTTCAATTCGATCACGTTACTTTTCAAGCACCAAGCGTCGCCATTTATAATCCTTAAGTTTTTTATTTATTTGATATAGTTCCTAAACTTTTGGTATATATTCAATATAGTATCTAATTTATATATTGTTCTTGATCTTAAATTAATGGAATGACAATACTAAATATTTTCATATAATTCAAAAACTATATTAAATATTATTAAAATCTTAAGAATTACATTGCACAACGAACCAAAATTTAGACTATTTATGTCATTATTCCTTAAGGTTGTGTTTTGTGGGTCAGATAAAATTTTGAATATAATAACTTTTATCCTATCTGGTGTTTGGAGTGACATAAAATCCGGATACGATCGGATATAGCTCGGATATAGTCCGGATAAAAAAATCCCACCTAAGGGATGGGATAGATCCGGATAGGATATGTAAAATTTAAAAAAATTTTTAAAAAATTAAATAAATTTTAGAATATTGACAAAAGCTTATGCTATCCTGCAACTTTTGCCCTCTCTTCCGGTCATCTCTCTCCTCTTCTTCTTCGACTTATTTCTGCTTTGTTCACCTTCACCACTCACCCACCACCACATGAAAACAAGAAAGCTATGAAAAATCCCTGAAATTCACTCTACTTCACTCTGAATGGTGATCAAGGTTTTGATTTTGGTCTGGATTTTCCACCCCTACCGAAAAGAAGTTGGGAAGAATCCACCATATATGGGAGACCCTTCCTATTAGTGTCTTTAATTCCCCCTCTTCTTCTTTTTTTCTCTCTTTCTTATTTTCACTATTCTTATCACGCCCTTCAAAATTTTGGTTGCAAATTGACATCTTGACTTGCTAAAGATTTAATTACCATCAACGAAGGTTGGTGTCAATGGATTTAGTGATGAAGAGACCTTCTCTCATGGTAGCCCGCACATGAGGCGGTTTTGCTCGCTAAATGGGCTATGGGAGAAGGAGCTTCCTCCTGTCGTTAGCGAAACAGTGAAGGCTTGAAGATTGGAGAAGGTACAAAGAGAGATATTTGGAAGATTTTTAAAAAAATTTTAAAAACATTCTATCTAATTACACCAAACACATGATATGATTTTTTACAATCCGGAGGATATTAAAAGGATTTCAAATCCCACCTTATCGTATCCTATCCCAATTCAAATCCAGACAACCAAACACAATCTAAAAGAACATATTGAGAGTTTGTAGTCAAATGTTGCACAGGATAATTTTCGTGAGTTTTCACGTTGTATCCCTTGAAAAATCCTGCCGTTTGAACTCTTTCAAAACGATCACGCATTTTTTTCTTTTTTTCCCCTTAATTTTCGGAAACACTTGGCATGCGGAGGGATGCAAGAAACAACCTCGATAAATATATATATATTAAAAATCTCCATTACTTTCAAATTTCCAGTCCGGGTTCACTGTCTCCTCGGTTACTTCATTTTCTAAAATGGATCGTGTTCAGATTAGGCAAAAGAAAATAATACGAGACGACACGTTCATAGCTTACCCCAATCACAACTTGAATATTTTTAGGCTTGCTAGAAATTGAGGAGTTTGGAACGGTCCCAAGGCACAAGGCCTGTTGGCCAGCTCTCTTGGCGCACTATAAAGAATTATGGTCTTACAAGGACATTTTCAATTGACCGAAAAATATTTTCTTTTTCTTTTTTTATCGTAAAAAAAGTCATAACATTAGGACTAATTCTAATTCTCCCATTAACTTTTTTTTTTGTCTAAATACAATCACAACTTTGAATGTAGTCCCAATCTAACCCTTAACTATTTTTTATCTAAATATACACACAAACTTTAATTATGAATCCAAATTTGCCCCGAATTTATTTTTGTCTAAAAAATCACCAACTTTCAAGCTAATCTAAATTTTCCCTCGTTAACGGTTTGTCCAAAAATCGTTGTTAATTGTTTGAGGTAGGCATTTTCACATCGGTAACATATCCACATTAGTAAAGTGACATGAAAAATTATCTCCAAAATAAAACCATTCTTTGATATGAAAATTACGGAAATCAGGGATCACTAATGACAATTTTTGGACGTAGTGCTAATAAGGGTTGATTTAAGACTAGTTCAAAGTCTGTGATTTTTTTTTTAAATAAAAAAAAGTTCTTGGCAAATCTAGAACTCGACCTAAAGTTGAATTTTTTTGGAAAAAAAGTTCGGGATAAATATTTTTTCTGTCAAAAAAGTATATTTGGTCTGCACCTAAAGTTGGATTTTTTTTTTTAGATAAAAAAATTAAGGAAATAATTTGGATCTGACCTAAAGTTTATGTATTTTTTTTTATGTAGGGAATTAGGCTTCCGAATTATGGATCTGTACAACTCAATGATTATTTGATCTTAACGTGGACTAAAAATAGTTACATGTAGCTTGGGGATTAATCAAGAGCCAATTAGCGCCCACCGTCTAGATTTGATCACGGATCATGCTCTGCTCACGTGCCCAGCGAGATCATAGAGACTCGAAGGGCAAGCTATCTTCGACTCAACTGGGTTAGTAAGGCCATGTTTAGTAACCGGCCAAATAGTAAAAATTTCTATTCTTCTATTCTCGGGAGTAGTTTTGGAATAGAATCGTGTTTGGTAAAAAAATTTTTCCTGGGCGGGCTCAGCCAAGCTATCTTAGACTCAACTGAGTTAGTAAGGCCATGTTTAGTAACTGGCCAAATAGTAAAAATTTCTATTCTTCTATTCTCGGGAGTAGTTTTGGAATAGAATCGTGTTTGGTAAAATTTTTGTTTCTGGGAACAATTATTTTAACAGAATCAAGAATAAAAAAAACAGTTGATTCTTGTTCCCGAGAACAATTCTAAAATCAAGCCCATATTTTCTTTTTTCTTGCTCTTCTTCCCTTTTCTTCTTCTTCATTCACCACCGCGGTTGCCCTCCACCGCCCACCGTCACTAGTCGCCGGCAACCGGTCCGGCGAGGCTCGCCCAGCCCTACCGAGGCTCAGCCGGCCTCGCCGAGACTCGGTCGAGCTCTCCCAGATCTGGCGAGCGGCCTCGCCCGGATCCGGCTCGGCCGAGCTCGCCCGGCCGCCGGTGGGGCTCGACCTCGCTAGATTTGGGCCACGCCACTCGCCTAGCTTCCGGCGAGGCTCGGCCAACAAGAGCCAAAAAAAAAAAAAAAAAAACGAAGAAAAAAAGAAAAAAAGTAATAAAATTAATTAAAAATTAAAAGAAAATAATTTGGAATATAAATTTTGAACACGGTACCAAACGCAATTCTATTCCATAATTAGAAATTTTGTCTAATTACCAAACACGTTCTTTTGCTTAGAAATTGTTCTTTGGAACATAATAAAAAAGAATTATTTATGATAAAAAATTATTTCCGAGAACAAGAGCGTTACCAAACGCGCCTTAAGCCATTTTGATTTAGCCTACTCATCGATCAACTCTACTAACAAATAGAACTTCTAGTTCTAACGTTGTTCCGTCTCCAAACGGAGAGCTCGACCCCTTACAGGATGGGGAGCATACTACGAATTTCCATAGATGGACTCTTCAATCAAATGGAATACACCTGAGGAAGCCATTTCAAGGTCTTAAGTATATGAATCAAGGAAAGAAGGTCCAAAATCGGATTGGACCGGTCCAGAATCGACGGTTCTCATGGAGATTGGTCCAATTCCTAATTGCAATTTGCTGGAACTAGTGAATGAATACTAGTTCGGCTCTTGATTTTAAGTGTGAAATTGCCTAGCCCATCCGAACCGTAATTTTTTTAAATTATTATGTTTTAACTTTCAAATCAAAACCACAATTTCCCTTTTGTCTTTCTCTATATCCCCTCACTCATCTCGTGGCCTTATCTACCTTTCTCATTCTCTTTCAGTGGTCTTAGGTCTTGTCGATTCCTCTCTCACTCTCACTCTAGATCGCCCGCCTCATTGCTCCATTTGGCACTCTCACTCTTGGTCACCTCCGACCTCGTTGCTTGTTCTCAAGTTTCTTGCCTCTTTTGAAGCGATGACTTTTCGATCGATTCCACCAAACCAATAGACGATTCTAAGTTCTAATTTTTTGTAATTGGTCCTTAGTAGATAATTCTCAATCCCAAGGTATGAACATCCTTTTCTACAACTGATCACCCCCTGCAGTGACACTTAAATTCAAATGAGAAAAAAAAATTAACAAGATGAGTACACAAATAATCTATAAATTTTTATCGAATTTGTAATATTGTGGTTCCTAAACTTTCGATATATATACAACCAGTCTCTTAATTATATGAAAATATTTAATTAATGAAAGAATAATATTAAATATTTTCATATAATTCAAAAAATAAATTAAAAAAATATTTTAAATTTAAAAATTATATTAAATAAATTAAAATTTTGGATATGGCAATCGCGTTCAATAAAGAAATACACAGAGAGCGAAGCAGAAACGAGAGGAGTTGCGTGTGGAAGTCGAAAAGCGTCCTCTCCTCTACATTTCTTGGAGGAGAAAACCCCAACTTTGGGCAAAGCTTAGGGCAAAGAATCTCCTTCCCCTCTCTCTGTCTCTCTACACAGAAACTGAAAGAGATCACTCTCTCTCTCTCTCTCTAGCCACCGTCGTCTCCTTCAACGAGAGACACCCCGCCGACGTCGTCTTCCGGCGGAGAAGCGATGGCGTCGCCGATGGACATCCTCCGATCCAACCTCTCCCGGGTCCGGATACCCGAGCCCACCACTCGCATCTTCAAGCAGGAATGCTGCGTCTCCTTCGACACTCCGGTACCCCCCCTCCTTCCCTTCCCCTTGGAATTCGCGCTCGCCTCTGTGAAAACCTCCACTTCGCTTTGCCGATGATCGCGAGGTTTCGGTGTCCTTGACGGTTCTTCACTGCTTTAGCCGGTGTCTCCCGTGTTTATCTTGCGGACTGTACTTAGGGTTTTCGACATCGATAGACGGTCGCGGGCGAGGATGGCGTTGTGCCCCTTTTAGTTTTTTACAAGAGTTATCGAGGGTGGCCGTGATTGTACGTTGTTACTCGGGTTGATTCAGTGATAGTTATTGTTTTGGCGGTCGCAGAAATCCGAAGGCGGGTTGTTCGTCGACATGAACAGCTTTCTCGCTTTCGGGAAGGAGTTCGTGGGCTGGAACTTTGGGAAGACGGGGAATCCTGTATACTTGCATATTAAGCAGACGAGGAAGTTGGTTTCCGAAGATCGGCCGCTGAAGAAACCGACTCTATTGGCGATAGGTACTCTTTGATTGCACTGTGTATTTGGTTTGTCGTTTGCCTTTGGACATTGTTCCGCATGCTTCGCCGTTTCCTTCTTTCTGTTTATGTTTGGCTGGCCGTTTGCTTATTACTCGTTATTGTTCAATTTCCGTCATCATTTTGTTAACAATTGGAAATCCCAAGGATCGTGGTTAACCTTACCAGTGCAGAATAAATGGTTTTTTTTTTTTGCCATGGCACTCCTTGATCCCTAAAGGCTTGCTAGAGCTTTGAAGGAGCTTCTCTAAAGCTTTGAACTAAGAGAACCTGGTCCTAGAGGGTATATGGAGAAATTCTTGTAGAATACAATTTTGGAATATAATGTTTTTCCTTGGATGAGTTAAACTGGTCCTAGTCAGCAGGTTCCTGTTGTTCAATTTGCATTCCTACTTTGTGTTTCTCTTTCAAGCTGGTTTCTCATTCATAACCTGTCTCTGTGAACGGCAATGGTAATGGTCAGCAGTAGTCTGCCACTAGATGCCCTAGTTTCATCACATTCTGGATGAGAGCATTTAACTGAGAGGAATTGACACTACTAAAGCAGGAGACAACATTATGCTGAAACTTTTGTTTTAGAGAGGCTAATGCTCTCCCCTGTGACATGATGTAGGCCCCAAGCAATGGAAAAAACTTCCTGTTATTAGTTTGGGTTATGTTTGTTATGTGATGCTTTTAAAAGTAGACTCACTAACATAGTAGTTTGAGGCTGGAAGCTCTGCTTGCAATGTGCCTATCCTTATTTGCTCCTTTTTTCTCAATATGATGAGAAATGTGTATGCTGCTGTCGGTGTCATGGATATTTATCTATTTGTCCTACTTGTAGGCATTGATGGGGGCTTTGACAATGGTGAACCTGAATATGAAGAAGCCTATAGCATAATAATATTACCTGGATATATATCACTGCCATTTCCTTCAGTGGAATTGCCAGAGAAGGTGCTCCTTGACTCTTCCTCCTTCAGTGCGTTTTCATGCACCGATTTTACTAGTGTGCTTTTAAGAAAGTCTCTCTGGTAAAATGTCAGGTGCAGTATGAGTCTTCATTCGTACTTTTTTTGTAGGTAAGGTTGGCTGTCGATGCCATTTTGTTGGCTGAAGGTGCTGAGAGGAAAGAGCAAGTTGCTGCTTGGGTAGCAGATAAGAAGCAAGTTAGTCAATATGCCACAAACTTGCAACAGATTGACAATGGTGTTGTCGTTCCTCCTTCTGGTTGGAAATGTTCCAAGTGTGACAAGACAGAGAATCTATGGCTCAATTTGACTGATGGAATGATTCTGTGTGGACGGAGAAATTGGGATGGAACTGGTGGCAACAATCATGCCGTTGAACATTACAAGGAAACTGGCTACCCTCTTGCTGTGAAACTTGGCACTATAACTGCTGATCTGGAAGGAGCAGGTAATGCAGCCATGTGATAAACATGCTTACAAACAGGTGGATGAGGCATTCAGTACTGCCAAAATGAGAGTTAGTTGAGCAATAGAGATTTTTTATATTTTTTTAAAAAGCATTTGAAAAGAAACCTAGTTACCTTCAAAAGCTCTCTTGTGTTGCTCTTCCTAAACCAACCAAAAGACAGAAAGACTATGGGGACCTATAGTATCTACAACAAGGGATTTGATACCCTGCTATACCTATAATTCTTGCGTAAGAGACTCATTAAATCCCACCTTAGGTCTAAAATGGCATAAGATGAAGTTTAAAACTAAAAGAGATTACTTAAAAGTAGGCTTTTGGGTGGTAGAATGCTCAGATGAGTGTTGGATAGATTTGACTCATGAGTAGAAATGGTATGGGGATTGCATGAGATGGACGATGTATTCTTTGGAGTGGCAAATGGACAATTTGTTGGTTTTTGGTTGGCTGTTGAAGTTTTTATCATTCCGGTTGCAAGAGTTAAGAGAAATCTTAGTTTTGTGTATGTTTTGGTTTTTACTCATGACAAAAAGCTCAGTTTTGATGAATTTTTGGAGTTCTACTAGCATTGGCTCTTAAGATTTGTGAAGTCCTTCCAGAGTTGGTCATACCTACAGTGCTTGACATGGTTATTGGGCAGCAGAGAATTCTGCGTTCGATGAAATCTAATTTATTGCATTGTGGCAGCTCAGACGTTTTCTCATATCCAGAGGATGAAGGTGTTTTGGACCCACATTTAGCGCAACATCTGGCATTTTTTGGCATTGATTTTTCATCATTACAAAAGGTACGGTTTTCGTTGAAGCTGATAATGATTTGGCTTTTCTGGTCAATTTGTCAGATGCGATTTGAGATATTAGAGAGTTGTGGATTTTAAGCTGTTATAATGTTGTATAAAAGTGGGTTATCCTTGTTATTTGATATTTTCCATAATCCCACTTATTCTAATGGAACTTATAATGGCATGGTCACTTGTTTACTTGTTCTGAATTCACAATGTATTTGGAAGTGCAGGGAATTGTTGGAATACCTAAAACCACGAAAAATGTTTAAATAAAGAAGCCCAACTCTAAGATTTGATCAAGAACGCTCTCAAATATGGTAATCATAATAAGCATGAGAACGTTAAAGAAATGAATCGCTTCTTTACGTATAATTCCTTATTTTCTATCTAGGCCATTGCTTCATACCGTGTTGAACTTTTTTTAAAGGATGAATATTAGTCTAGGTGTTTAACCACTTAATGCTTCTGCAATAAGATGCTTAAGTTAGCTCGAAAGCGTGAATTATTCAACAATCTAATCTCGTGGAAAGGTCCATGGCTATGGAATTGCATGTATGTCCTAATTTCAAACAACTTTGACTGATATCTTAGCTGACCATCTGGTTATGTTTACCTATCTTAAAAATGGTAAGACAGTTGTGTTTCAAATTTTATATAACATACTTAGTTGAGTTCTCAGTTGAATTTATAAATATTTGGCTTATCCATTTCATGATGTATGGTCATGAGGTGTCGTCTTCATTTTCTTGCTAACGAAGCTTACATTTCGTACTCTTGTGAGAATCAACTGTATGCAGCATAGAGGCTTTCTATTCTTCTTATCGATCAATATGATGCCTGTGAACTTGTTGTATGGGCTTTCAGTCTATTGATTTCTTGCTTGCTTTTGCGATTTTCTGCTACATGACAAGAGTGCTCTCATTATGTAGACTGAAATGACTACGGCCGAAAGGGAACTTGACCAAAACACTAATTTTGATTGGAACCGAATTCAAGAAAGTGGACAGGAGGTTGAACCATTATTTGGTCCAGGTTACACAGGACTTGCCAATCTTGGTAACAGGTAATGATTATTGGCATGGGGCATTTAAGTTTCTGCTTTCCTTTGTTTGCTGGCCAAATACTCATTTCCTTATTGAGTTTATGTGCAGCTGCTACATGGCTGCGACCATGCAAGTTGTATTCTCAACCCATTCCTTTTGTGCACGGTCAGTTGGCCCTTTATCTTTGAAATGACATCGATTCCATAACCTATGTTTTCAGTACTTATTGAGTTTATTGCTTGATGATATTGTAATCAGGTACTACATGAATCAAAGCCTGAAATTGGCTTTTGAAAGGGCTCCTGCCGATCCAACTGTTGACTTGAACATGCAGTTGTAAGTGGTTAATGGCATAGTGATGCTTTTGTAATTCTTCAAATGAAATATAGTATGTTTGTTTTCTTGCTGCCCAATAAAAATAACAAAAAATAACAGGATGTTGTATGACTTGCTTTGGCATTCTGCAATTTGTTCTTCTTAGTGCTCTATGCCTTTGTACTATGAAATAAACACTCATGAGTCTCCTTCAGTCATACTGAGTACCAGCCTTGGCTATTTCTCTTTTGAAAGCACACGGATGAATGTGTTCCTCTCTTTTCAATGAAATGGTGACACATGCAGTTGAGTTAGAGAAGTTATTGACAAGATGTATTGGACATTTGGCCCTGGTGAATTATGCTAATGTTTGGTTGTATGTGTCAGGACAAAGCTTGCTCATGGTTTGCTGTCTGGCAAATACTCTATTCCAGTACCTGAGGTAAAAGCTATATTTACATTTTTTCCCCTTTTCTACATGTCATATCTCCTTGCCCTTAATTAGTAAATTTTCCTATGTTCATTTTCCCAGAAGGATGATGATGCAAATGTCTCAAAAGGCTTTGTAAGCTTTCTTGCCAAGATTTATTTCTTGATCATTCAACGATTTATTGATGGAAATCCTAAGTTCGCGTCAGGGTGTTATGTGCATTTGAAACTTCTGGAGTTGACTTCAACTGGCCATAAAATTGCAGTGATATCTTTTCTATATTATGGATCCTTTGAGCACACATCTTTTTTCACACACCTGGATTTTATTTTGTTTTTTTTTTCTTAACATCCTTGCCAAGTCCTTATGTGTCTTACACTTTTATTCTTGATTCTTTTTTTTTCTTCTTCTTATATTCCTTATTTTGAACAGTTTCCTTATCATTATTTAATTTGTATTTCTTGCTTGCAAATTTATAGAGGCAGGAAGGGATAAGGCCTCGTATGTTCAAGGCTGTTATTGCTGCCAGCCACCCTGAATTTTCATCAATGAGACAGCAGGTATGCCTGCTTTTTAAGCTACAAACCATGCTGTATGTGAAGCTGTAGGTGATTTACGTCATGTCGTAGTAAAAAATCTGTTTGCATTTGGTTGGATATCAGTTTTCTTGAGATCTAACTGTGTAACAATATCTCCTCATGTACTTTGGTCAATGTTTTTTCGCTGCTTTTTCATTTTATTTCTACTTTTGACACCTATTCCTTAGGATGCTTTGGAATTTTTCCAACACTTTCTTGATCAAGTTGAGCGAGCTCATACGGGGAATCTTGAGAATCCCTCGAGAAGTTTCAAGTTTGGTATTGAAGATCGGATATTGTGCCCATCCGGGAAGGTCACTTATAGTAGAAGGCTTGACAACATTCTCTCTCTAAATATTCCACTGCATGAGGCCACGAATAAAGGTAAATATTCTTTCTTTTTCACTTTTAATTTTAGTAAGTGTTTATGTTGTTAAGATGGTCCTATTGTTTGCTTATCCAGCGCAATTAGAAGCATTCTACAAGTTAAAAGCCCAGAAAGTATCTGAGGGAAAGGAAGTGTAAGTTCGAGAAGTCTTATTTTTCAGGTGCTCATCTTTCATTCATGATAGAACATGTTTACTGAGAATGATATGCTGGCAGATCTAGTGATGAAATTGTACGCCCAAGGGTTCCTCTAGAAGCATGCTTAGCAAACTTTTCAGCTCCAGAGGAGGTCCAGGATTTCTACAGCTCTGCCTTGAAATCGAAGACGACAGCTATAAAGTGAGCTTCATGACCTTTCAAACTGTGGATCATTTTGGCTGTCGTTTGATTAGCTGTAATAACAATGTCTTTGTATGGTATTGATGTAATAATGTACGTCATGATGAACAATCAAACACTTAGTTGGGCACAGGTTTGGCTGAATAGTAGAAAGTAGGCATGGATTTGTCCTTGCTTGCCATTTCTTGTGATCTTTGTGATATCCAAGCCACAAGTTTCCTCTTGATAAATCTTTATTATCCAGTCGACAAGGTGTTTCACATTGAAAGTTGCAGGCTTGAAGCTGTATACTCTCCCACTGTGCTGCTGAAGACTGTTGATTCTATAGAATTTTATATTTCGAAGATCCTTTAAAGTTATAAAGTCCGTAGTTCATCCACTCTTCTCCTTATGATGCACCCATCATTGCTCAATGATTCTGAGAAGAAAAAAATTTACCTTTTACAGAAACACCAGATACAGAATTGCTCACAGCACCACTTTACTAACAATAAATCCACTATAAAATTACAGGACAGCTGGTCTAACATCATTTCCTGACTACTTGGTGCTTCACATGCGGAAATTTGTGATGGAGGAGGGATGGGTACCAAAAAAGCTTGGTATTTTGCATTCACTTGTGTTTAAAATTTTGTCCATGTGAGAATCTGGTTGACTGTTTTTACTTTCTGTCTTTCGATCAGATGTGTATATAGATGTCCCAGATGTTATAGATATCAGTCACATGCGGAGCAATGGCCTTCAGCCTGGTGAAGAGCTGCTACCAGAAGGTGACTGGTGACATAATTAAAAGTGCTACACTTTTATTATCCAAACTAGTAGGGTGCCAGTGTTTTCTTATGAATTTTCATATTCACGATTCAGATTTCCCCTCATTTCAATTAGGAACTTGTATGTTATTGAGAAATTATTATGAGAAAGATATATGAGCTGGCCATTAGAGTTCCTACATTTCTTTTGGCCCATTTCCGGTGGCTGCCTTCTCCGTTATAGACTATAACTTGACCAATTCTTGTGTATTTTATTGACAGTCTATTATTTTGTGCATTACAGTTGCTGAGGATGAGGTGGGATCAACTAAGCTTGTGGCCAATGAGGATATTGTTGCTCAACTTGTATCAATGGGATTCAACTATCTGCACTGTCAGAAAGCAGCATTACGTACCTCAAATGCCGGAGTAGAGGAGGCTATGAATTGGTTATTGACTCACATGGATGATGCTGGTATGTAGCTGCTACCTTGGTGGATTTTGTTGCTTTGGAGCCTCCACTCTCTGCAGTTAAAGTGAAAAGGACCATGATCCTAATAAGTTGTAACTTAAATGGTTTCAGATATAGACATCCCTATATCTGAAGCAGATGTGACTCCTGCAACTGCATCATCTACAGTTGACCAATCAAAAGTTGATACCTTGATTTCATTTGGCTTCCCAGAAGAAGTAGCGAGGAAGGCACTCAAAGCATCGGTATGGATTTCGTTACCCTTTGTTGTTTGCATTCTCTCATTCTGCTTCCTCATCTTTTTTTGGAAGATGTACAACAGCATATTTTACATGGATGTTGCTGAAGATAATCTAAAGATTAAATTGTATCGATTGTGCTGGGTGTAACTTCTTCTTCTTCTTCTTTTTTAGGGTGGTGATATTGAAAAAGCAACAGATTGGATTTTCAGCAATCCAGATGCCGCTGCCTCGTCTGATGTTAATGCCACCACATCGAACTCTACATCGAGTTCAAGTGACGCAGGATTGCCTGATGGAGGAGGGAGTAAGTGCCTCATCACTTTGATTAAATCTTCTGCTTTAAGATCTCTCAGTTTGTTTCACATAGCTGAAATACTTTATTCTGGTAAAAGATGTCTAGCTTGCTGTGCGTCTGTTTTGTTCAATCACTAGCTGCAGATAATTTGTTCTAGCCATAATCACACATCTAGCTTGCGCAGGCTTTTGAGTCAACTTTTCTTGCTTCCTTCTCTGTGGTTATTTTTACTGCTTTTAGATGACATTGTAAATGATTCTTCGTTACTGTATAGCTCTTAGTGCCCTGCTCTCTCATCTGTCAAGCTTAGAATTGGGTGGGTTTATTCTTTTCTAAGATGATCACACATCATATGAAAAAGATTCAATGGCTGTGTGACATTGAATATTTACTTATGTTCTTCTTTTTTTTAACCGATGCTTCCTATCTTAGTGGGTAAGTTGCCCCTCTCAATTTGAGTTTATTGCCTGCTTCCTCTCTGACGAGACATTCATATTTTTCCCTCTCTTCAATTGCCATTGAAATGAAACTGGACAGTCTAGATATAATTTCTCTAGCACATCAATTTGATTGGGCCATTGATATGCAGGATACAAGCTTATTGGATTGGTGAGCCACATTGGAACCTCCACACATTGTGGTCACTACGTTGCTCACATACTGAAAGATGGTAGATGGGTAATCTTCAATGATCAGAAGGTCGGAGCGTCTGTGAACCCGCCCAAGGATATGGGTTACTTGTACTTCTTCGAGAGACTGAATAGCTGAAGACATGTCAGTGACTTAGCATCAGGGATAAGATGTTTAAGGATGCCTTAATGTGGATTTGGAAACGAAGCAGTATGTGGTGCGGCTTTAAAACTCTGGGTCCTTTCTGGGTTTGAGGGGTAAACTCGGCATCCTCATTTGGTTCGTAATTCGTATGGACTAACTTCAGCAAGAACCTGCGGCGACATATTTAACATTTACTGGCTGGGGGTCCCTTCTCCTGGGGACAAAATGTCATATTCGTTACATGAATTAGGATGTATCGTTGAGGCAAATTTGAGGCATGATGAATTTTTTGGATCATGTGTCTTAAAATGGGTATTTATCTTTTATGCAAGAGACTCGGAATCTCTTTCTCTCACTCTCTCTGAGGTGTGTGATATGACATGGTGGGCTGACGAAGACATTTGAATGTTAAGTAGCATGCGAGTTCATCAATCATGTAACTGGATATGGTGCTAGATGTTGATGGGTCGCAAACGGTCGAACCGGATGTATCATGCTTACGTATGCGTAATATATATACTTAAAAGGCGGTTTTCCCAAACAGAGCACAAAAACTTCGTCTGGTTTGTCGATATGATCAAAGTAGATGGGTGTGGACTTTAGTCTTGTAAGAATGGTGCATGCATACCTTTATTCCAAAGCGTAACGTCAAAGACCACATTCCAATTTGGGGTTTTTCCCCCTAATAATTTTTATTTTCTTGCAAGAACCAAAGGACTTAATATGGGACGCCGAAAAGACCCATGATACATGGATGTTATCTCCAATATGTGGCTCTACAACATTGTCAACCATACACTCTCGTTATCTCTCCTATCAACTTTTTCGGTTCCTGTTCTCTTAACATAACTCTTAGCGGACGCTCCTCCAATCCAACCAACACCAGCACAGCCAACCGTCTCTGATTCTTTCCAAGAGTCTTAGCCATGGCCGCTTCAACTCTCTCTTCCCCAGCCTCTTCTCAGGTAATGCACCGTGTTATTTGTCTGGCAACTGTCCTGTGATTGTCCAAGCACGTCAAGGGCAAAGCTCTTCGATGTGAAATGTCAGGCGAAATGAAAAAGGAAGGAACATTTTCTTTAGTTGTGAGATCTTTCGGATAACTAAAATAAGGATATGTGTGCTTTGGGGTTTGCCTTTTCAGCTGTGTTCGAGTAAGAATGGCATGTTCTGTGCATCATCATCACAAGCACTGATGGTGAAGCCAACAAGGACATCCGTGGTGGGGAAGGACAAGGGAGTGAAGATTACATGCCAAGCCACGAGCATACCGGCAGACCGGGTGCCGGACATGGGAAAGAGGCAGCTCATGAATTTGCTGTTGTTGGGTGCTATTTCTCTCCCCACTGCTGGCATGTTGGGCCCCTATGCCACCTTCCTTGCTCCACCTGGGTAAGTTGTTACCATGCTCTTTCCACAGATTTTGCAATTGCTCTGCAACAAGGATCTTTAATTGGGATTGTATTCTGACCAGTGTGGAGAGTGGGGGTTAGATTCTCTCTTCTTGCCGCTCCAAATTCTCTGTTTCTGTAGCGAGTTTTTGAAATTGCTCTGTACATAGGATGCATCATGTAATTGCTCCTACTATTTCGACATTTAAGCGAGTCAAGCGAGTACAATTTGCACATAGATTTCGCAATGGATTCTGTCATGTTGGATTGATGCAAATTTAGGCGAGTTAATTAATGATCTAGTTTGTGCTTGATGGCTGGTATGATGGTCTCTCGGAGGGGTCAGTTATTTGCGTTAATTTACTTCTCTATAAGATATGTCCAGTCATTGACTTGCTGGACTCTGTAGCTGTCTCGACAGTAATGCCTGTAGAATTATCACGCACTAGGGGATGTGATCATGTATGTATGCAGTTGATCTTGATCCATTACACTTGTGGGGTCAAACAGTCATCAGTTTGTCTTCTGGATTAGTTGCTGTTTTATACCTGGCAAATACGGTCCCTTAACTCTCTGATTCTTACAATTCTCTTCTGTGAATTGAGCAGAAGGAAAGGTGCTGGTGGTGGTACTGTGGCAAAGGACGCAATCGGAAATGATGTTATTGCTGCTGAATGGCTCAAAAACCATGGTCCTGGTGACAGAACACTAACTCAAGGATTGAAGGTGCCTTCCAATCTTTGAATATTTTGGAAAATACGATCACGATGTTTAGTCACTAGGGCTTCGCTCCTTGGCAATACCTGGTTAACATAATCTGAAAGAAGAAGATACGTTCAACCGACAAAGAGCTCTTGTTCTGCAAGACTTTCATCATCCATTGGCATTGGTGAATTTTTTTTTTGGTCGGATGTGATCACGAGTCCCGGCAGGGTTTTCCATTAAAATTGAAAAGCATCTTCGAGTTACATAGGCTCCTTCATGAAAGCATACTATGTTTTGCTGCACAAACCGGCCCCTTTTTACATAATTCTTTAGCCATATGTTCTCAAGTTGCAGTCAAGTTCGTTTTTATTTCCATACGTCACCTACTACACGCTGCCTGTTTCATCCAAACTCGACACTCTTTCAATTCAGGGAGACCCGACCTACCTTGTTGTGGAAAGTGACAAAACGCTGGCAACATACGGCATCAATGCGGTGTGCACGCATCTCGGTTGTGTCGTGCCATGGAATGCCGCTGAGAAGAAGTTCATCTGTCCTTGCCACGGTTCTCAGTACAACAACCAAGGGAGGGTTGTTAGAGGACCTGCTCCTCTGGTAAAACCACTCAAATTCCTAATCCTAACATTAAGCTCCTCCTTAATCACTGTATCGACTAAATCGATGTTTTTGATCTTTTTTGGAACAGTCACTGGCCTTGGCTCATGCGGATATTGATGATGGAAAGGTAGTTTTTGTCCCATGGGTTGAGACCGATTTCAGAACCGGTGAAGCTCCATGGTGGGCATAGGGCCACTTCATCTATAGCAGTTCCAGTTTATCCTTCGTCTTTCAGGCACTTTCACTTCCATTCAGCAAGAAAGATCATTGGTTCAACCAATTGTTGATGCATGCCCAAAGCAAAAGTTGCAGGCAGTCATTTTTTATTTTTTATTCAACTATAAATTCATCATTGTTTTCACAAACTGAGGTTCTCTTGGCTGCAATTATCATCTCAAAATTCGTTGATCTTCTGTCCTGATGCCAATTTATATGATCGACCATCTTCAACAAGTGGATTTCTTCATGTGCGCCTTTTTCACTCGACCGGACCAAGAATGTTGAATCATCGCACTTATGTTTTTTCTCGAGCCACCTCCAGCACTTAGATCTGTTTGCTCCACTAATCATCGGGTGAGTTTGATAAGACGACTATTGCACCTGATGGAGAATAGCCGAGCCATGCAAAAACCCTCAAACAGTCAATCATATCAGAGAAATGCAAACATTTCATTGGAAATGAACAGTTTTTTTAAGGGAAACTAAGTAGGCTCTCACATCACCAACATTCAATTGACCATTGACTATTTTGATGGCGCTGAAATTTCATTGGAAACTTGGTAACTCATTATTGCGATGAGATGCCGGGAAACCATTTGACCATTGTTCACGCTGTAAATGAAGATTTTCAGTTCAAGGATTCGATTCAAAAGGCAGTGAAGTAATCAATTGGAACATGTTTGGTAGATTACCTTCTCAACAGTTGCAAACTCAAAATTGCTATTACACCGATAGGCATGTGTTCTAACAGTACAACAGGAAAAGTCCCGATGAGAAAGAAAAGAAATGGGAAGTGCGCTCATTCAATGAAAAAATAGGTATCAGTCTTTCCTGTAAATATATGAAAGTAAGGCCTCTTAAAAAAAGAAAATCCTGTAAAGGAAAGAAGAATAATAGAAGAAAATAGAAAATAAGAAAGAAAACAAGGAACGCCATAAGGAGACTAACGAACCGGCCATTCACTTTTATTCACTGAAGAATGTATGAGGAGATTGCGGCCTTCTATGGAGCCATGAGACCTTCAATGGTGTAAAAGAGAGACTCCGCCCAATCGACTTTAAATAACAACGTTTGCAAAGTGTTCATAACATCATATTCTGGATCCAATTTGCGCTGCCATCCCTGGAGGAGGAAGAAAAGAAGACCCTTCTGAGGCATATATCTTATAAGATTATGCAAGATATCTCGGCAAGCAAGCATGTCACTGACCAAGAATATACTTATGACATTTTCATATTTGTTCCATGATCATGCTATCAGCTAAAGAAATAGCTGGCAGTGTCACAAGGGTGAAGGAAAGCAATTGCGGCTTTTAGGATTTTGTCGGAAATATCAAGAATATGAAGAATCTCATATACGTCTCCCGTACAAGCGCCCAAAAGGCTCTTACAAAACCTTGGACAACTGTTATGAGAACTTTTTAATAGTCTTTTAGCAAAAAGCCTTTGATGATGCAACCTATCACCTCTCCAAAATATTTCATACTTAAGATGACTTTCTTTTGGCACTATAATATTAAATATTCATACTCAGTGAAAACCATATCTCCATGGGAAATAAACAAAACTGATCTGAGCACAGCCACCACATCTGCATTAATACAAATGTCACCTTTGTAAACCTACAACTGACAAGGCCATATAATGGGAGAAGCAAACTTCTAATGTGCTCAAAGAGACTACAGAATCATTTAGCACAGACCATCATGGGAAGTTGTTTTCGAGCTTCATTGATAAGAAAGATGCACTTTTCTCTCAGAAAAGAAATTAATGATTTCAAAAAAATGCCAAAGTTTACCTCCAGAACCAATGTTGTTACCATCACGGTACAAACATTGCCATCAATATTGACTCTATGACGCCTGACATGCTCAAGTAGTTGATGCATGCAATCGGCTGGATGAACATCATTAGCTTCCTGGGAGCCCCAATAAGAGAAAGACTTTTCTACATCCTGGTAAACCAACAACACATGTTCTCAAAGATGTCACTATGAATGAGAATGAGAATACCATCAATCAATCTGTTATTTGGATAATCCTCAACATACTAATATGTAATTGCCACGTGATCATATGATCCATAGTTTAAGCCTCAAATGATAAAACCAAAAAAGTCAATAAATTCAAGGCCCACTTGCTTTATGAGGAACCAAGCAAATTAAAATCATTAAGGAACCAAAAACTTACTGGCGAGCAAAAGCTACATAATGAATATGTTACCTTTATAAAAGCTCTTGGATCAGGGCAACTTTGCTTTCTGGACAATCTGAGTGTGTATTCGGCAGCACTCCGACCATCTCGAAGAGCTACAGCCTTAAAAAATTCTATCAAATTTATCCGGTCTCTTTTGCATAGTTCAGCAGTCATTCCCACATCAAGGAAGATGACATGAGGCCTTGATCCAAAGGGTTGCCTCTGTGACAACTTATTACCAGTTACTCGAACTAGAATGTTCCCAGGATGCATATCCGCATGGACAAAATTGTCGACCTGGAAAAGGATACAAAAAATCTCAGAAACAAATTAGAGAACGTGGCAGCAGGTAATAAGTTGAGGTTTGACAGGAGCTTAGACCACAGAACGGGAAAAAAAAATGTGAACCGGTAAAGAGCTTCTCTACCATAATTCAAGAGGTCGATCAATATCATATACAAGAGAGATAATAATGTATATCGAAAGTCAGAAAGACATGAGCTCAAATTTGGGAAAAGGATATCTAATTGGAAAGGTAACACCCATTTTCACCAGACACTTCATCAGCTAGTTGCCCCAAGTATTATGAGTTTGTCAGTTTTTTCACCACAAAAGCAGTTATATTAAAACAACCATGCACCCCTAACTGTCACAAACTACTCAAACCAATTTAAGTGGTCTGATTTTGCCACTGGGCACACAGAGAGTGTCATGCTGTTATGCTACATGATTCAGACAATATGCAACAGTAATGTCAAATATTCTTCAAGTCAGCAAAGCAATTAGGAATTCAACTTAGTTCTCCACATGAATTATGAATCTCGTGATCCATGATGCTAGAAACATGATTGAATAGGAACAGAACAGAAAAAACTGGGTTAATTTTATATCTGGTGTGGTCCACTACACCTTATGATAACCTGCACTAAAGTTTGTTTGTTGTTACCTAATGCACTGAATTTCAATTATAATTGTACTTTGGCTATCAGTAGATCAATTTTCTATTACAAATCCAACAAGGCTGCCTAAATGTACCATCTAAGATTACAGATTACATGTCCATAAGCAATCATGTAGAATTTCAGCAGAAGCACCAAAGTGGCATCCATTACAAGTAAATCAAAGTTTAGTGCATTTGACAACAGCAGTTAAAGCTCAGTTCCCTAGATGAAAATAATCCAAAAGTACAATGGCCACATGTCAAATTTATCTAGAAAAACCACACTAGTCAAAAGGTCATAACGCTCATGAGTAATAAGATCATATCCAAGTCAAGGAATCTGCTCTGAATAGAGATGAAACATGTACGGAAATTTACCAAGAGCATCTTTAGAAGAGCATGTGTTCCTATATGAGCAAGGGCAGTTTTAATTGCTTCATGCCCTTTAAGTTCCTCAACATAGTGAAGAACACTTTCACCTGGTTCAAAAGTTTCCACCAGAACAGCGGGGTGCACAAGGGGATAAAGAGGCTTGGGGAAAGAGACATCCTTCCATGTGCGGAAGTTGTAGATAAACCGGCTCAAATGAGCTGCTTCCCTGGCAAGATCGACTTGGGACATCATGAAAGCAGCAAATTGCTGTAGGCTCTCATCCAATCTCATCCATTTCAAAGCAGGAATGAACTTTGACACTTTAGCGACAAAATTAATTATCGCAAAGTCCCTTCTTATTGCCTCACCAACACCAGGATGCCGAACCTTCACAGCCACCACCATTGGCTTCATATGCTGGCCAGGGTATCTATACTTTAGAACTGCTTTGTGAACTTGTGCTACACTTCCAGATGCTAGAGGTTCTTCCCCAAATGACTCAAAGATCTCATACAGCTTGCGGCTGAATGCCTTTTCAATTGTTTTCTTTGTGTAGGGGAAACTGTGAGATGGTGCTTTTGTATGGAGTTCTGCCAGCTCATCGCAAAGATCTTTTGCAAAAAGATCTGGTCTTGTTGCAGCCCACTGACCCCATTTTATAAATGCGGGGCCGGCCTTCTCTAATGTAGAATGGACTAGCTGAATCCATCTTCTCCTGAACTGCACACCTAGAGTATCTACCAAGGGAGCCATGGATATGCAAGGCCAGAACAACATGGCTAGATAGATCGCTCTGACAATTATAATAACAACTTCTAGGATTGAAAAAAGAAATGAAGTCAAATAAATGCGCCCATCTTGTGCATTCATATACATAGCACTCCTCGGTGGAACGCGCTCTGCTTCTGCCCATGCTCGCTCTGCCCACACAAGCTCCCCTATTATAAAGGCAATGACTCCAGGAGAAAGAAGGTTTGATCGTGTCAAAGCGAGGCTCACAGCACCAGCAATTTTACTGATCAAGGGTAAAGCAGGCCCATTGTTGCGATATAACAGAGAGAGCCTCTTCCAAGCAACTAGAGCATGGCTTGAAATGGTAAAGCTGCAACTTCTAGAGAATACTCCTTTTGCTTTATAGACTCTATAAGGGTAATATTCTCTCAAAGGGAGTTTATAATGACAGTTAAAGTGGTGGGAGTAAGGTTGATGACCAACCTTACAGTAGGTTGCGAGCTTAATCTGTCCTGAATAACTGGTCTTCAGGTACGGAAGCAGGGGACGAGCAACCCTCTTTATATTCTGGAAAACCAAATATCTGCATTCACGGGTTGAAAATTACATAGTTAACTTTCTGCATTCACCAGAAAAGACCGGGTACAACTCACCAAGATCGAAACAGACACCGAAAATTCACTCCCATTGTGGCTATAATTCCTTTACCCTTTATTTGCTCGACATAAAGGATGGTGTAACTAGATGTGCAAGATGAGTTACTCGATTGGATGACGAACCTCAAGAATGAATTCAGCCAGGAATTAGACCAGAATGTCCAGAACATAATCCAGAAACACCATTTCCCCCGAAATATTATTGCACAGAAAGTGACGCAGGCACTTAACGATGAGGACGCATATTCAAGCACCGTTCATAATCGAGGAAGAACCCAAATTCTGCAGTTCCCAACAGAAAATAAATCTTTTTGTTTATCTCCCCACGAGTCTCGTTCCTTTTCCCTCGAGTTACGTTTCAGATTCACAATACCCATTTCAGTCAGCATTCCCAATCCCGATTTCCCTTGCCTTTTCAGTTCATCTCGACCGTGAACAGACCTCGTGATTTGAACCTTAGCAATGGAGCCGACCAAGCGAGAGAGAGAGAGAGAGAGAGAGAGGGTCACCTTGACATGGCGATGGAGAAACCCGCAATCAATACCGTCCGAAATGAGCAGATGCACCGCACCAATCGCCAGCATCTTTCCTCGAGGACGGCGGGGCTCCGTGCACCATCAGCGGGAGCGCCTCAGCCCTCCGCCGCGGCCTTCGGCGGCGCCACGGCGGCTCATTCCGGCGGAGTAAACGCCGCTGGAATCGATCGATCTCGGGAGGGGAGCGGCCGGGGGCGGCGTTGGGAACTCCTCGGCTGGTGGCTGGCGGTGGCGACGGGTTGAGCGAGCGAAGACGAGAATGGAATTACGAATTCGGATCATGGGGCTCTGCGTCCGCGGTCGGGGGGTGTAGTGATAGCAGCAGGCGACACGTGTACGCTGGTCGGGCCAATCGAAACGAGTCGAATCGAGCTGAATTGTAATATAGGATGTCTAAAGTCGAGCATTGCAATTGAGTTGAATTGTAACTTACAATTTGTAAGTATGGATTGATTCATTCGATGCAAATTCGCAAGACTTCGAGATTGAAATTGAGAAAATTATAATTAAATATATAAACTTTTTGTTACTTTGATCATAGTTTTTATTCAAATTTACGCAATTAATGTGACACGTTAAAAAAATAAATCGAATTCATAAAACGTTTAGAGAATAAGAAAAAGGAGAAATTGAGAATCGAGTTATTGGATAAGCACGGAGAGAGAGTTATGTGTTTTTATTGAGTTGAAAAGAGTGGAAAAATAAAGTTGAACAAATTAGAGGAAATTATTTTTATTTTTCTTTGTTTGGAAACAAAATGAGAGGAAAGACAAGTGTTCTTCATAAAGCTTCAACTAAAAAGAAATTAATGATGAGATTTGGAAAGCTATGAAAGCGTTTTGGCAATTGAGTAAATATAATGGATAAGTTCTCCCGAAGTTGAAGAAATTACTTGGTTAGTCCAAGGGCTATAAAAAAAAAAAAAAAAGCGCTCATTTTTCCAATTGTTGTTCAATATAATCACACTCTAAATATCACAATGAACAATAGTAATGAATCTTGAATGAATAGAATACCTAAAGGATATATTCACAAAACACAATAATTGTTTAAAGCCGCATTCACAAGTTGAGAAACTCTTATACCCCGCATCACACACTCCAATGAGACAATATATGGTTGGCTTGAATGTCAATGCACTCAAGTAGGGTAATCGATTGAGAGGAATAGGCTATGATATATGGAATTTGTTCGAGGTAAAGAATCTCAAAGTTGAGCTGCCATGCAGTGTGTTAACGATGTTAGACAACTCTTGCCTCTAATATAAGAAACAAGCCAAGACATTCGTGATGGTAGAATGATCACAATTGCCATCAACAAGAGCATGTACATAATCCAAATTCAAGCCGACTAGCTAAGTATCATTGTGCAATATTAAATTTCAAAATTTATTATATGTTTTGGATTCACTATGTGTTTTCTTTAATTTTGAAAAAACTTATATTCTTGTAATTATTATTCTTTCGCAATTTATTACTTAAAACTTTTTCTTTTGCATTTTTTTCCATTGCCTAATGCTTAAAATGCAATTACCAAAAAAGGGCCCGGAACATGGGCCGGCAGGGCCCAGTGGCCAGTCCTGCGTGTAACACGGTTGTGGCATCAGCCACTTTTGTTTTCGGGTAATGAAGCATAATGGACCTCAAGCCATTCGGCCCATGGATCCAGCGAGAATTTGGACCGGTGCAATATAGAAGCTGAATTTTTAGAAAACGCTCCTCCAACATGCACTGATTATCCTGTCATTGAAGTGTTAATCCCTCTCTATAAAGCCAAAGACAGTTCATTATAAACATATAAGACGCTCGACATGCAAGTGATAAGGACAGTAGACTATCTGCTTATCCACAATCTCATCTTAGCACATGATTTTTCTCACATGTTATAATGAAACCGTAAAAAGTTCCCATAGCTATATGAAATGATGATACACACACTAATGACTGTCCGAACATTAACTAGAAGCTTAAGAAGAAGTATTTGTAATTTTCGACTCGGTAATGAGAGCTTATGAAGTTGTGATCCAAGTGGGTTGGCATTACGTTGATTGGGTAAAATAAGCGTGCCAGGCGTTCAATGAAATAACTCGATTGATCTTTTCTGTTCCCCTCTCATTATGTATTGACTGGCATAAGTGGAAAGGAAAGGATTATGTTTCCTTCTTTCGGTCTTTCCTCCAAACTGTCTTCTAATTGGTAAGTTTCAAACAAGGACACCAGTTACATTTAGTTAAATTTGCATACGATGAAATTCATAACATGTACACCAATCATGGACATGGTTGGAGGAAGTTTCCCCTAACAAGGGTGAAGGGAAATATTACCGGAATGGGAATTGATGGTTCGGTGTAGCATCGACAGATTTCATAAATCATAATAACAGATCATAACATATTATTTTGTAAACAAGCAAGTCCTACAAGAGTTTCCCATGATTATGGTTCTGTACATCACGAAAATGAGACTCATTCTGGGAAACGCAAGCTGATGCTGCTTATACATTCAAGTTGCAATCTCTGGTGTGCTTGTTCCTAATCCATCTGCTGCTGATCAAGTTTACTTGGTTGCCTAGCTCATCTGGTGCGTTCTCAGTTGCCAGTGCTTGGAATTCCATTCGAGAGAAGGGCGTGCATGTTGACTGGCGAAAGTGTTTTGTGCTTTACTCCTGAAATTGATTGGGTTAAACAACTTATTAAGGGAAAATCTTTTCCTGTCTTGCTCATGAAGAATTCCTGGCGTGCAGTATCCTATCACTTGTGGAAAGCCAGGAACAAGAGATTGCATGAAACTTGTTTCATTCCTCTCATCGCATTAGATACTCAAAATCCTTCGCTAAAACATATACAAAGGTTCGTTCTTTACATGACTAGATACCCGATTTGTAATTTTTTACATGACTCGGAATTTTTATCAAGAATCAGAAAACTAAGTACCAATAAGAAAAGTGGAATGAGTATAGGGCTGTAAGAGGGCTGACAATTTCTGATACTAATTAAACATCAACGTGGCTCGCATTGACATGAATTCAATACACACATGTTTTATAGCAAAATTTAATCATGACTCTTGAGCAACAAATCGCTGCACCGAATTTCTATTAGTAAAATGAACTTTTAGGGCATGGTAAGTCATTAGTTTACCTATTTACGTTGAAATTTTATCCTCACCTACTATTGCTTAGTAGCTATGTTAACATAGAGCTAAGCAGCGACAAAGTCCTGTTTAAGACGTGGACGGGTAAGAAAGCACCGAGGGAGGGTTTAACTCGGGGAAAGAAATAGAAAAAAAAGAAGAAATTTCTCAATCGTAAGAAAAAGACAAGAAAATCATAGTCAAACACCGTGGTCAAAACGGGGATTGGACACGTGTCGGCCGAGCACGGGCCCATCGGGTCTGGCGAGCGTAGTGGGATTGTCGGGATCCACGAGACGAGTCAACGTTAGCAAAGCAAAAGAGATCTAAACGTAGACGCAACTTCGGACACTGATTTAATCGTCGGCTTTTGTCTTTTTTTCTTTTTCTTTTTCTTTTTTTTCCAATTATTTTTAGCCCCCATTATTTTCCCCCCCACTTCCTCTGTCCAATCAGCTGCGACCTTAGGAAGAGTTACGTTAGACTTTAATCACATTTCCACGTTCTTTAATCCCATTTGCAGCTGGAACTTTCACTGTTTTTGTCTCTGCCCGATTTGGGATTACTTATGGTGGATTTATATTTCACGCTTTTCTGAAAAACAAAAAAAAAAGTTGACTTTTGATTGCCAATAATAGACCATGTGACCTAATTCTATGATCACTTTTTTTTGGAGACTACCAAGATCAGGCCGTGCTTGTCACGTCACAAGTCGATAAATGGATTCTTTCTCCATCTCAGCATATTCGATCAAGAAACTTAATTTAGAAGTATTGTTGAAGTGCTTCCAATAATCATCATTACTTAAAATAATCAAGAATCCTTCGAAACAAGAAGAAATTAAGTCACGATCACTGTATGCAGATTATATATAGCACGGAGTCACTCTAGAGAATATGCTCGTTAGATGGAGTGCATATTTACTATGTTGACAAGCATGTAATGCAAAATCATGGAGCTCGGCCCCTTTAAGATATAGAATATTAATTTTTGGTGAATGAAGAGAGGTAATCTTATTCAAAGTTTAGCCAATCTTCAAGCACAACCACCCAAATAGAAAACAAATAAATAATATTTGTCTCTAGACAACCCATCTACGTGCATTCATAACAAAGGTATATTTCAACGTTGAAATAATTATTTAACAGCAAAACGCTTGTTATATTAATGGAACATTTTCATGATCTCTGCGTGTAGGGTTTGGTTTGGTCTATTAATAGCTCAACCCTGAGTTTCAGCATGAAAAATCTAATATATGCAATATACCACCTAAAGCGTATACGAATTGACTCCATATCTTGCTGAAGATTTTCTCCCAACTCCATTGCTTGAGCAATCTTGACTTATGTCATTAGAAAAACTTATCTTTTTTCTCACATGAAATTGCTTTCGCACCCCATAAGTCCATGAAAAAGCACGTCATGTTCATTAATTTGTCACCATACTAAAAGTAAGTTCAATAATGGAGAAAACAATTACGTGAAAGACAGGTCCCAGTAAGCGAAAATATAATGTATGAAAACTGAGAAGTGATTGTCAAGCGTTTCCTTAATCGAGACACTTGACATCTATCGGTGCACTAGGCGAATGCGTGCTTACATAATTCCGTTGACAAAAATGCTGCTCG
This sequence comes from Eucalyptus tenuipes, assembly GCA_014182365.1. Classification (NCBI taxonomy): domain Eukaryota; kingdom Viridiplantae; phylum Streptophyta; class Magnoliopsida; order Myrtales; family Myrtaceae; genus Eucalyptus; species Eucalyptus tenuipes. The sequence continues at coordinate 8,146,242 of CM024542.1, forward strand.
GAGCAGCATCATACAGAGACGACATGATATGGCTACTGTGATAGTCTCTATCTTCGTTGTTGCAGCCACCGAGGTACGCGGTAGACGTCGTCGATGACGAATTCCAAGTGAGGGAGCTAGACATAGGTGACGAAAGAGATGAGCCAAGCCCGAAATTTTGGACTTTGTTGGCGTCGTTTGATTGAAAAACATGATGTCCTGACGAGAAATGGTCAAGATTGAAACGACAGGAACCGTCAAATCCGCGGTTTGGCACAGAAACTGAAGTTTCGGCAATGTTCATGTACTGATGTTGAATATCGCCATCAGCTTGCCAATAGCTTGAGATAGGGTTTTGGTGGCAACTTTCGAAATTACTAGCGTTTGATGGGGGAATTTCGCTAGCATTATTTAAGTGCATGGGTCTGTTTTCACTTAGGAAATGGGAATTATTTGGTGGGTTATGGAGCTGGTTTGCCAGTAATGAATACTGGAACTGATCTAGAACTTCTGGGGTAATTTCTTGGACATTTTGTGTCACTTCTGGGCTTTTGAAACTTGAAAAGAGAGTGGTAGTCAAGTCTAGGAGGTCCGGATTCATGGCATATCCATTCGTGTTGAGAGAGCTCGGTACGTTGATGAATTGAGAACAGTAATGAGCGTGAAGAGAGGAGGTGAGGATGGAGGACAGATCTAGAAGATCGAGGCGCGGGGAGTGTGTCACTGGGTCGATCCCCATTTTAAGTAGCCTTTTCTTGATGTGGGTGTTCCAGTAGTTCTTGATCTCGTTGTCGGTCCTCCCGGGCAATTGAGCCGCGATAGCCGACCACCTGTTCAAGAAAATGAAACTTTAGTGTTGACCAACATATCCAAAAAAAAATATTTCTCCCGGATGTGGTATATTGTTCATTGAAAAAGGAATATAAAAACCAGAAAGAAGAAAGAGAGATGGGATTTTATATATGATTTCAATTTGATTATTTGCATGAGAATAGAATTCGCAAACGCTTTCTAAAGTTATTAAAAAATCAAGAAGTTCGTAAATTAGGTAATCCACGGAAGCATCCGTGAAAATTGCAAGATAATAATCAGTGGAAGGCTAGAGCCCGTCTGCTACTACATGCTACATAGTACTGTATCATTTCGAGAAAATGAAACTCTTATGTATGTTCTTACTTGTTCCCCAAAACACCATGCAACTGGATGATGGTCTCCTCTTCCTCGAACGTGAACCTCCCTCTCTTGATATCGGGCCGCAGGTAGTTCGTCCACCGCAGGCGACAGCTCTTTCCGCATCTCCTGAGCCCTGTCAATCGCATAAAGGGAAGCTTGATACGTCAACTATTGTTCAGCCTGCAACTCGAACAATCATATGGACAGCGCAAGACAAGTAAATATCACTTTGGCGTCCCAGTATCATTACACGACTTACCTGCATTTTTCGGAAGGGTCCGCCATTTTCCGTGCCCGTGCTTCTGAATGTATTCGATCAGTTTCTTATCCTCCTCCACCGTCCACGGACCCTTCTTCAATCCATCCTTGTCACAACACGGAGACTTGCCCATATTGCGTGAGAAATCTGGCTCTTTTGCGATCAATGCTGCAAATAAATATGAGAGAGAGAGAGAGAGAGAGAGAGAGAGAGAGAGAGAGAGAATCTTGGGGGTTCTCGAAACAGAAGTGATTTGAGGTCGCTGATGATTAATGGAAGAGAAGCGGTGGGCATATAAATAGGAGGGGAAAGGAAGTGAGGATATGGAACAGGGATAAGTCAATGGGATTTGGTACTTTGGAACCGCCCTCTGCTCACCACTAGAGAAGCGTGTCTTCTCTCGAGGAACAAGTGTATACTAAGTATTCTAACTCTTGAGAACTGTTTCTTTAATTTATTTATAGAATTCGTCGATTCTTTACACATAATTTACAAAAGTTGTCACTTTTACCATTCTAATTTCATGACAGCCAATCACAGCTCATTAATTAAGTAAAAGCACCTAAATGAGAGCTCACCAAATATTTCTTCGACCAAATTTCGTTTTGCCACATTGTCATGCTTCGATTAGTTTACTAAAATTCAAGATCGTGGGTACCGATCCAAACACAATTTCTATGGAGTCATCATGTAGTGCTTCCATCATGCGTGTTCTTAGCGCATCCTAAATTCTCAGATCATATAATATGGGCTTTGCGTGTAAATTTGTCCAAATCAAGAGCATAAAGGCAGTCAGACCACATTTGAAAATTTCCTCATTATCTCGGCGAAGAAAGAGAAAGGAGGAGCGGGGACATCGTGCTGTGTCGAACGGTGAGTGGTGGGTTCGCACCTCAGCGGGGACCTTGGCTTCTCGTCACTTAGTCCGATTAGACCACACGTCGCGAAATCAAGAAAACGAAATGACGCACATGCAGGAACAAATGACGCGACAGGGCTTTGCATCTTCTGGCACGTATCGTAGTGAACAATATGGAGCCACGTAGATGACTGCTGATGTTTACCCTAGATGCTATAAGGCAAATAGCACGACGTGCGTTTCAAATCATAAGCAGTGCATGGCTCGGAGGGGATTACGGCTCCTTTTCACGTCGATGCACATGACACACGGCAATGGAAAACTTCGGTGTCGTGGACCGGACTTACCTAGACCATTACATCACTTGGCTTATATGATAGTGCGGACTTGTTCATGCAATTCTTGAAGAACATATTAATCTAAAAATCACTAGTAAGATATGGTTATTAACGGTATAATTGGAATCCTCTTTCGACACACTACTTTTCTCATAGTCAGCTATTGACGATATGGGAAGATTAGAGAAAACTCGACGGTTACTACCTCGAAACTAACGAAGCGCATCACTTAGTCGGTAAGAGATTGAGCACATAAGTCCCTTTTCACATTCATTTCCTTTTCAAATGTGATCACTCATGAATTTTTCCTATGGAATGGTCCTAGATTCCTTTTCACATTCATTTCCTTTCCAGATGTGATGATTCATGAAATTTTCCTATGAAATAGTCTTGGATATTAAATCCTTCGTTCCTACTTTCGTCCCAACTGAGAGGGCCCGACGACATGACCTACGAATCCTGTTTAATGCGCCCGTTGAATTCCACTTTTAGGCCGCAGAAAATTAGGGTACCGAAATGACTTGAATAACAGGCTGAAACAGTTTTTCTACTTGGATTTATTCACGACTCCATTTCTCGTCGGCCTGCTCTGTATTTTGTCAAGGACTCTCGGCTACGCCTCTCTCCCCATGAGGAAATACGCACGCGAGCATTTATTAAACTATACCGTATTTTTCAACAAGGTAGGGAGGTATCGCTTTCAGCCACTTCTTTACTCTTTTCTTTTCTCAGCACTCGGAATGAATCGTTCAGGACTTTGATTTCGGTCCAAGCTCGCTCCCATCACATGATCTGGACATCTTCACCGAGAAGGACTCCATCTGCTTTTCGCCATTTCAGGTTAAAGTCTTTTAGGGCGGTGCAAGCGTTTCATACCCTCGATAAATCCGGTTCACGCACTCGACATAACGAAGCACGCATTTACCTCGTTAGAGCATGGACGCGAGTTTTATGCTCGGGCAGTGAATAAAAAACGCGTGGTGTGACTTTAAAAGCCCTCCAATTCAAATCATCACCACTGCTTTCAACCTTAGGAAAAACTCAATGTTGGTCCGACTCCAAAGTTTTCAAATCAAAATAAAGATGTGTATCTTTCCAACAAAGGTTGAAATGAGAAATGCCTAACGAAAAGTCTGGTAATATGACAGGCCGACGCGTAGGTCTATGGCTGTCCACATTAAAAGCATTGTACTAAGATTCATTTTGGCTGCCAGATGGGATTGACAAGGATGCAAAGGGCGACCCTGGCCATTTAATATCAATGCCCACCTAATTTTTCATGATGGGAAAGGAAGAACATGACAAGGAAAAAAGAACGAGCCCGCAAGGAGAGAGCATCCAATCCGTCATGACCATTGACCATCACATCCATCTCCGATGCATGATCATTTCATCTTTTTGTTCTCTGACCACTGTTATACAGCATGGCTCTATGATTGCTCAGTCAAAGTTCAGTTCGAAACTCTGCCCTCACATCCAGTTCTTGAAAGTGCATTTAATATAACGTGGAGCATGGGCTTAGTACATGAAAGTTGGGAGAAACTATTGCTCGAATTTAGTACACGAAATAAATTGAACGCGGATTCACAAAGATCTAATGGGTTAGATTTAGTTTAGTATGCGTATTAGAGGTTTCCCAAATGCTTGCTAGCTGATCAAATGCTCCGAGCAGATAGATCTTATTGAGGAAGATGAGTTGGTGCGCTTATTTATACCTCTAAAATAAAAGCTTGCCATGTGTTGTCACGTGTAATCTAGGATGCGAATTCAGCGCTACTTGCCGGCTTTAGCTAAGGATTATCTCTGGATATACAGCAATTTCCACTGTTCTGTTCGTCCTCCGAGAATAGGAACTCTAGCTGGATCTGAACAGCTTCGAATCATCACAGTCTGAAGGCAAGGCATGAACTTAATACCGGACTAAAGACTCAAGATGGTCACGGCATCATGAACGGCGATCACTATTGCGCATGTGCTCTTCCTGGAACATTTGGCAATACAGTCTTCAACGTTTTTAAGCATCGATTCGTCTTTTCAACACATCAATTGCTCCTCAATTTTCTCTGCATAAAATTGAAAAATATATACCACGCATGTCTATGCACCAATTGACTATATACACGCACAGACATAAAACACGCATTGCTCCTCAGTCACCTCTAGGCCTAGCCTACTGTTTTGCCTATTTCGACAGAACATGGGTACTATGCCACGTTTAAGAAACGATATACTCTATATAAGATCATGTGAAATCTTTCACATGTCCTATTGACTATAATGGAATGCGAGCACGTCTCGATTAAAGTGTAATTCTTATTTGAAAAGCTATTATTTATCCTAATTTTATGAACTCCAATTAGAAAAGGACTACACATTCCTCCATCCTGACTGGAGGACATTTTCTCCGACCAAAATTGAAGGCAAATACAGGCCATAATAGAATATCTTAACGTTGTTCCTGTTTAAGGGTTCCAACAATTAATTGAAGTCAGCACAAAATCTATATGATTTTTTTATCTACTATAGTAAAGTAAAATTATTTACGGTCTATGTTAATGATGACCCACCTGAAGGATGACCTAACATGAAGAAAGTGAAATATGAGTTCTTACCTGATTCATGAGCTTTGCAAGGTCTTCCCTAGACTTCCGAGCAGCCCAATTTCTACACTCGTGCACCTGGGTTTTTAAATAATAAAAGTAAGTTTTACGTCGACCTTTTTGGAAGTTATTATACTTATCCGTTCTCGGTTCATGGTAAGAGGTTGATTTGATTGAAAAGTAACTAGATCAATGTATAAGACATTTAATCAACGTCAAAATCGGTTGCCATTTCTCTTTAACCTACAAGTCAACAAAATAGTTAACAAACCAATCGTCTTAGTGCTACAAGTGTCATATTTTATTCATATTATATGAGGGTCTATCTTACCTGTCATGTCACAGCAGTATGACCGAATTTTCATATATTTATGTGTGGTATATTTTTCTTTTCTTTGGCTAACATGCAAAATAAACAAATTTCGCGTTCTAGCTTTCTATTGGGATTGTGGGTGTCAGAAAGTCCAACCCAAAAATTTAATTTGATAGGCGAAGAGAGGCAACGTATATATAAAAACTATATAAACCTAATAGTCAAGTGAGGTGTGATGTGGGATTGCTTACTTATGATTGAAGATGCGAGAGATATTAGTGCATATATTTAGGAGATTCTCTATATCCTTGATTGTACTTAATTTAATTATCTTAGATAGTCATCTAATAAACTTATAAAAAAGCTATATATGGGAAAAGTGTCATAAAATTCATAAATATTTTGCATTTGTGCCAATTTAATTCTAAACCTTTTTATTTGTACCAATTTAGTTCTAATTCTTTTCACTCTATGCCAATTCAGTCCTTTCAGCTAATTTTTGTTGAATTTTGCTGACCGGGCATTGATCGATTAACATGACACGATCGGTACTGACATTGACAATTTTTAATAATATTTTAATAGTTTTGAATTGTTTACATTTTCTTTTTATTTTCTTTTTCCTTCTTTTTTTTTTTCCGTTCTCCTCCTCCATCCTGCAGCCGGTCGCCAAACCTCGGCGATTGACCAGAGACGACGGCCGGCAAGGATGAGGTCGACCTCATCAGCCTTTGGAAAGCCTCGTCGACCGCTAGTAAGGCTCGAGCCCTCACTAGAGGCCGTGAGGGTTGCCTTGCGCTGGGCTGGTGAGGCTTGCCCTCACCGACCATGGGCAAGGATCAACCTCATCAAATCTAGCGAGTTCGAGCCTCGCCAAAGGCTAGGCGAGTCTTGACCCTTGCCGCCCAACGCAAGGCCACCCTCGAGCCCTAGGCAGCCTCAAGCTGGCCTCACCGAGGGTTGAACAAGGCTCAACCTCGCCGGATCCGGCGACGTCAAGCCTTAGCCATGGCCAGCGAGGGCGAGCCTTGCCACCCAACACGAGGCCACCCTCGCGGCCATTGGTAAAGCTTGCCAGAGGTTGGAGAGGTTGACCTTGACCTCGCCGATCGTCGCCTTTGGTCGGTTGCCGAGGTCTAGCGACTGGTTGGAGGAAGGAGTAAGAGAAGGTAAAAAAAAAAAAAAGGAAAAGGAAAAGGAAAGAAAAAATAAAAAATATTAAAATATTATTAAAAATTGTCAACGTCGCACCGACCATGCCACGTCGCCGATCGATACACCAATCAGCAAAATCCAGCCAAAATTAGCTAGAAAGGATTAAATTGGCACAAAATCGAAATGTTTAGGACTAAATTGGCACCGATAAAAGGTTTAAGACTAAATGGCACAACTACAAAAGATTTAGGACTTTTTTAACACTTTTCCCGAAAATATACTCTTCATTAGAAAATACATAAAGTATAAAGAAATTCTTCAATTCTCTCTTTTGAATATATTTCTTATCTTGGTATCAGAACTAACAGGTGCACACCCAAGTCCGCCGAGCGCACAACGAATGCACACCAAGTGCAAATCTCATATTTCATGTCATGGAATAGCTACTACTATCCCTCTCTTAGCATTAATCATTAATATTGTCCATCCTGTACAATAGCTAACACTAGCCAATTATGTTGTCACATAGTCTACAAAACCTTGTAATCAGAGGAAAAGCCCATCGAGTCTGTTCATAATAACACTAGCCACATCGACCGTGTTTCTCCATGATGTGCATAATAACACCAACCATAGGCCATGTTTCTATCCACAAAAGAACAACATGATTGGACTCGTCGTCCTCAAATTTGATTCGTAATAGCGATAATTGCACTAATTGTATTTCTTCGCCAATCCACAGACAAACACCACAAAACCTACCACGACAGCCTCTTGCCATGTGGCATATAGCTATTGCAACACAATGAGCAGTGTTAGCGCACTAACCAGTTTCGATAGGCATTTTTCAGTTTTTTTTATCCAAACTCAAGACTTTTATGCACCATGAGTTCGGGGATGTTAGAGATATTGAAGATATTTTCTAATGACATTTAGCATATTTTCCCTATTTTTCATGATTATGCATATAGCTAAGAGATTCGCTATATCCCAATTATGCATGTCTTAATTAATCGCACTCAATTTGATTACCTTAGGTAGATATCTAATAAAGCATATAAATAGGCTCATATATTCTTCATTAAATAATTCATTGAAACATACTGAAATTTCACATTCTCACTCATTTGCATATTTCTCTCCAATATAAGAAATATATACAAAAGAGAGAATTGAGGAAATTCTGTATGTTTTTTGCATTTTCTAATTGATGAGTATACAAGCCTTTATTTATAGATTTTATTTTATTACTATCTAAGGTAATTAGATCAAGTACAATCAGTTTTTTTTTTTATCTTACTTTATTCCTACTCTAACACTCACTCTCGAACTCTTGCCTTGTCTCTTTGCGGGACGTAGAAGTCAAAACCTACACCTAAAACTAAATCGTCCCCACCCTAACCCTTCTGAAAAGATTGTGATTCGAACACCCCACCTCACCATTCCCATGTAGAAAGGATGGTTGTTGGGGCAAATTCCAGTAGTTAGTATGCTAGTTGAGGACATGCACAATTAGGGATGTGGAGAATCTTTCAAATATATACACAATCACAAGAAATATGGAAAATCTCCTAAATACCTATATAAAATAACTTAAGTATGTCTGGAAGGGATATAAGCCAACTTGAGTTTGGATATAAAAAAATCCCAAATTGCTTAGTGGATCATCAAAGCAGTTAAGTATTCTCCTATAACTCAATGTGCTGAAGAGAGAACCATTTTGTGTAGTCATGCCTATTGTGCAGGCAACACGATAGGAGGCTAGTAGTGAAGAAATCCAGCAAGTGTTGTTGGCTAATATGACTGACATTATTAAAAAATAGATCTGAGGGTGGCAAATCTAGTGGTGATGTTCGCCTGTGGATAGATACATAGCATGTGCGGCTAATATTGTTACAAACACCACGGAGAAACAATGTGGCTGGCATTATTATGGAACAAACTTGAAGGCCACTTCCTTAGATAATAGCGCTCTACAAATTATGCAACAATAGAACAGACCAATGTTGGCTATCAGACAAGAAGGACAACATTGAGAATCAACGTCGAGAGAAGGATATTATTAGTTATTAAAAAAGAAGATGACATGAAATACAAGAATTGCACTTGGGTGTGCACTGTTGTGCACTAAGTGCATGTCGCACCCAGAGCACCTTAGTATCATCTAACTCTGATATTAAGATAAGAAATACGCGGAAGATTGAAAATGTGGAATTTTTGTCTATTTTTATTTATTATCTAATGAAAAGTTCATGAGCCTATTTATAGAATTTATAAGATGACCAAATCAAATATGATCAATCAAGATATACATAATATACATAATCATGAGAATTTTAGAACACATCCTAATATCTCCAATAATTTAAGCTCTCACTAATTATCACTTCGTCGCTACAAATCATTTCAGCAAGTAAAAATTTCTTGAATAAACGGAGCATGACAGGGTTAGTTGAAAAGTACACATTTGGATCTACAACCTCAATCTCCATGAATTTCGATGATTATGCGAATTTGTAGAATACGATCCACTCAATCCTTTTTTTTTTTTGGGGGTCGAAAATCCACTTAATCCTTTAAAGAACGTCATTAGAGAGAGTGATCTCAACATTAATTAACCATGTCATCAACGTGGCATGCATGGTGCATGCATGAGATTTGACTTTCCATAATGTTGCCTAAGCAACAAAAGTCAACCCTAGAGACAAGGGTTTTTAGTAAAATGCTTCTTTACTATGTACTGAGATACAATGCCTACTAGTTCGGTTTAGGTAACCAAACAGTTTTATAATGCTTAGTTAGTTAGAGATATGTGCCCAAAGCCGTATTGGAGAATGCAACGCGAAAACAGGGTTGTGTTTGAAAGCACATGCACCCTACCATTTTACTAATCTAAAGAGCATTATTGTTTTTTCTGCCGTTAGAGAAGGGAGTGGATATTGACAACAAGTTACTAATGATCTAGAAGGAAGTATTGTTAGGTGGATTAGTTGTGTTTTTGAATGTCACGTGACTAAGACGAAACCCCCTAGTAGTTTGGCATCTTTTACTTAAATGGCCAAACTATGCGGGATGTGTTAGAATCCAGTGCACATTCCCAAGGAAATAGAGAGTAAAAGCGAGAAAGAGAATTTGAGATACAAGATTTTATCCCGATTCACCCTTAAATTAGAGTTACGTCTAGTAGATGATTCCACTATAATTAACACTCCGCACTACTATGTTATATTTCTCAATTACAAGAGAAAAAGAGTACATATGTCCAATAATTATTCATGGGCCCAGACCTAACCTGCCAATAATATAAGCTCAAACAATAAAAGTCATCTAGTAGCTTGGGGGTTCTACCCCCACAACCCCAATCGGGGTACGCTCGAAACCCATGCCATCCCATCAATGGAGAGTATGAATTACACTCAACAGATACTGAAACTGATTTATAATACTTATATGTGGTACATTTGTCTCATGGAAAAGCTATAATTTGGAAAATATTTTCCTAAAATTGATTATTTGCATCGCCTAGAAATATTAGTCTCAACAATAATTTATGCCTAAACATTTTAGTTAATGATTAAGATAGTTTATTAATTTATATTTTATAAGCTTTATAAAAGACTATTTCTAAGATTAATGTTTTACAAATTGCTCGGGCAAACAAACGCCACCCATGCGAGACCCACCTTCTGCGGTGTATTTAAGATTTTTTCATGCCCAGAGTCCACCCAAGAGCACTTTGGATGTACAGTTGAATTAATGGAATGCAAAGCAAATGGGTAACCTTATTTTTTAATGTAGGCGATGGATGTAACTGCCTCCATAAATTTTTGCGATGAGATCATCCCGACCTCAGCATGAATATCTCGCTTCAAGTTTGGTGGGCAAAGCCGATTTTGTATCATACGTATATGCCTACTTAATTAATACTCTCAATGTAGCTTTCTTCCAGACGCTTAGTTCTAGATTATATAATATAAATCGCAAGAAAAGTTCCCTTTGACTAGCCAAACAAGTAAGGACCATCGGTAGCCAACCTAACCTTGCCATTATCAAACCGGGTTAACGTGATGTGTGCGCTTACTTCAACATTCTATCAACGCCTAAGATTTCTGTTCGATTGCATCGGATCCGACGATCTAGCGGTCGCATGTTGTGGTTGTGGATAATTCCTGGTTACCATCGAAAAGATAATGCTGGTTATTTTTATGCATGACGACCGTAAATGTGTCGTGAGGTCAAAGGCGCCGTCCCGTCTCCATGTTTGCTCTAGTGGAAACAGCGACACCACCTTTCATGGAGGATTTAATTAGTTCTTCCTTCGTTCTTGAAGCTGATATCATTGGCCCTCTCGTATCGAGTCAATTGCTTCCGCAGTCAGAAAACTAGGGTTTCGCGAGGAAGAAGGCGATTAATTAAGTATCCGAACGGTAGGTGACTTGACAAGGTCTTCAATACTTAGGAGATGGTCGGAATCAATGTTTACGTAATGGATATATTACATGAATTAGTTATGTGTGGATGATCGAGATTCTGTTTCTGCAGGGTCGACTTTAACAGACGTATTATAAAGTTTGATTGGCATGCATCTGCTGAGAATTAAATTGCAAATTCGCCAATAATGAGTTAGGCTCTCATGCAAGAAAAGAGGGACCTTTGATTCCAAATGAAACCTCATCGTAAAAACTTTTATCGCCAAATGACCTTCTTAATTTTGTTTAATTTTTAGCATATTGTTAAGTAGTTGTTCGCTTCTGAGGTTAAATCAGGAGCTATTATCGTTCTACGACATTACATGTCTAGGTAACTAATCAACATACACTAGGGTACGATGACGATAGAGCATTTACCACGGAAGCAATTGACAACTTAACGAGCGGACAAAATTGAGAAACAACTTTTAAAGGTGAGCTATTTTAGGAATAAGATTTAAAAGATGAGGTTGAATATGACGATAGACCCAAAATTCCAAGATATTTTTGGTTATGGGGCCAATCTAAAATTAAGTTTTTGAATGAGCCGATGACTCTTCATCTCCAGTCATCATCACACTTGCTTTATATGCTTCATTGTCCGTTCACATATAAATTTAAGGAAAGTTGTACATTGTGTCTCTCATGTATATATATATATATATTATATATTGTTTGAAATGTATTAGTATAACCGCGTCTGTATGCAACATGTGTAAGTGTACGTGAACTAATTTTTCTCGTTGAATACCTTGAATAAAATATAAGCCCAATTCCTTTCAAAAGTACCAATTTTATCTCAAGCTTTAATTTTGGTCTGAACTTTTTTTGTCTAAAAAAAGTACAAATTTTATCTTGGATCCCAATTATGACCCAAACCTTTTTTGCCTCATTAAAAAACACTAACTTTAGCTTGTATCTCAATTCTAGTCTAATTTTTTTTTTCTCTTGTGAGAAAGCACTTTCAATTGATATTCAAATATGACTCCCATTGAGTTTCCATTGAGTTTCCCGCTAAGTACAAGTGCAATGACACATTGAATTTTTAACGATATCATTGAACAAAAACTTAATAGGAGAGGGATTTGGGTACTGACTAAAAGTTGGTGCTCTTTATGAGATAGCAAAAAGTTTGAGCCATAATTGAAGTTCAACCTAAAGTTGATGTTCTTTATGAAACCAAAAAAAAAGTTTCAGCCAAAATTAAGGTAGGCCTAAATTTTGCTTTTTTTAATGAGACAAAAAAATTTATAATAGAATTTGGACTCGATCTATTAAAGAGAATTAGGCCATTGAAGTTATGAGATTTTGATGTTGATTAACGCGAAAAGCCGAAAACATACAAATTACAGTTGAAGACACGCGAACATGAATTGTTAGTCTCAGGTCGAATCGGTCCAAGGCTATTCTCAAGCTTTGCTGGGTCCAAGAGGCGAGAACAGAAGCCTAAGCCCCATAACTTCTATGTCCAAAAGTCGACTACAAAGTTGAAAGGCCCATGATCTTCTCGCCTAATAACACAGTGGCATAATCAATCTTAAGGGCCAATTTTCAAACCGGTACTAGTTTCTTGGCCCACGCTTTTCACGAACGTGTTTGTATTCTCCATGAAAAATAAATTAAATGATCAATGAACTTTCACTCACTATAAAACGTAGTCTTGAACTTTTAATTTATTCAATATGATTCATCAACTTTTTTGTATATATTCAAACTAGTCCATGGACTATATGAATATGTTCATAGAGGTCGGACCCAGGTCTCTAGAGGCCAAACTCAGGATCGGGTGCTCCTACCGGGTTCTCGGTGGTTATGCCTGGGGTTTAGGCCTAAGTCCACAAAAGTGAAGTTTGAGTTTCTTGAGGTTGAGCTCAAGACCTAAGTGCTTGCGCTTGGGTTCTCAGCCATCATGCCCTAAAACTCAAATCACTTGCACCATAGTTTTGAGTGTCCCCAAGTTTAGATAAATAAAATAAAATAAAATATTTCTTTCGATACTATGGAAAATAATTTTCGGTTCATTCTCATATTTTAGCCAAATACCAAAAGTATTATTTTTTATTGAAAAAAACAACTTCTTGGACAATATTTTCCAAAATTGTCAAAATTTTCTACAAAACAAACTCGTCATTGATAAACTAATATCGGTTTTATAAATAGCATCCTCAAGCACTTGTTGATTGTACCGTAGTAAACGAAGGAATGTTTGATTTTCAAAATATTAATGATGCTCTTCACCAGGGCTATCGCATGTATGGAAAATTGTTAAATTTCTTCTTTCTTCTTCTTTTTTTCAACAGAATCCAATTACGGAATTTATAATATTTTCTCTTATTGCGGCGTCGCTGGAACCAAATCCAATTGCAGAAAGTATATTATTTTTTGATTCAGAATAACTTTAAAAGAATATTTTAATATCATCATGTAATTGGGCCGAACTCCTTTGACGAACCTTCCCCGCGAGAAATCTGAATTTCCTCTTTGCTTCTTCGCCGAATAAATTCCGCCCCAAGGCGACGATCAAAAGGCGGGCGGCGACTTCTTCACGGCGAAACCCACGTGGGACAACCCCATTCGTCGCCCAATTATTCTTCTGCCGTGGGCTTGCCCGCGCCTGATCCCGCACCCCACATTCCTTAGCGAGGGAAAATTTTCGGTTACGCGCATCCAAAAAGCTTGCAACGTTCCTCAAGCGAACTTTCCTCCTTCTCCACATCGCCGCAAAAGGAAAACTGAATCGTCGTTGTCATCAAGGATCTTCGCTTGGCGGAATCCGTCAAAAACCCTAATTTGCAGTCACCTCTCTCTCTCTCTCTCTCTAGCCTGCCCCGCCATTGATTGCTATGCGAGTTTGTTGACGAGCGAGGAGCGAGGAAGCTGCATTTCTCTTGTCCTGTTTCGTTCCGTCCGTGCTTTTCGTCCTGCTTTCTGGCAGAGCAGCACCGCGTGGAGGCGAGAGTTCTCGTTGGAGACGGCATTATAAGGATCGCCTTCGGGACTAGTTCTCCACCAACGGTGCTTCGCGCTCGCTTTTTCCGGAATCCATTATTCGGCCGCTCAAATCTCTCGCTCGACCTCTCCGGCCTTCGCCTTTTCGCCGTCTCTTTTCCAGGTAAAGCAGATGCGCATCTTATCTTCTGCGCGGCCTTTTAAATGTGCCTGGCCACGGGTGCGGCCTGATCAGGCTCTGCTTCGCGGTAGTTAGAATTCGGAGAGCTAGGTCGAGTGATTTGATATCTTTCCTGGCTTGTTTCGAGCTTGTCATGGAGTATCGGGGCAGAGCTTCGTTTCCTTTGCCCCGTCGTCCTTTTGAATCGCCCTCGGGATCACGTTTTGCTGGGAGCGGTGCTAGGAGTTCTGCTCGGAATTTTGTCTGTGAGAGGTTGTTTAAGGCTCCGAGCACGTCCTTGTATGCACAGATGGTGATTATGAGTCTGCATGCGTCTGCACTTATGCTGTCGGAAGCCCGAGCTTACTCGGAATTCGTTTCTGTCTGTGACGAGTTCGCCGGATGTTGCTGTCGTTTTGTCTGGAAAATTGATAATCTTCACTCTTTCTGGAGTCATTCGATAGTTGACGCGCATTGATTAATGCTTCAGAAGAGAGTGCTTCGCTACTCATTTGACATGGAATTACTTTCTCATGCATGCTGCAAATATCAGTGGAAAGCCAAGTCATTGACTTGGCTTATCCCCAAATTGAAGAGAATTATGATATTCGTGGAACATAAGCCAAGTCATTGAGCAAATACTTGGCTTATCCTTAATTTGCTCAATGACCTGGAGAATATCGTAATTCTGTTCAATCACGTTCAATTTGCTCAATGATTTCAGTGGAAGATAAGCCAAGTCATTGTGCAAATTTCACGTAAGTCTTCTTCAGGGGGGAAATAAATGATTTTTTGACATGAGATTTTCAGAGACTAACAAAAAGTACTTTATACCACGTGATTTGTTATTTTGGTGTTGATTTCCAACGTTATCCTCTTTTACTACTTCCCTTTTTTTCTTTCCGATGATCCCTTCCCTAGGGATGGAAGATACCTGTCTCATTCGGATTTTCTCTATGAATGACAGAGTTCTAAATGATCCCTTAGTTTAGTTACTGACTGTATGTAGTGGTTCTTATGAATTGCTCTTTTGCAGCCTGAAGGTTGTCATGGATGATAAATCTGAGGAAGTCTTGCAGGATTTCCGTATACCTGATTACATACTTGTACAGGGATCTAAGGTCAAAACTGCTTCCCATATACCCTCTTGTCCAGTGATCGCGTTCATAAATACCAAGAGTGGTGGTCAGCTGGGGGGAGAACTTCTCAACACATACTGCTCTCTTCTTAGTAAGAATCAGGTAATTTTCTTTCTGGCCTTTGCTAGAGGGTTCTAGAAAAGGCACCTGAGTCTTTGAACAATTTTATTGACCCCTCATCGGTATTATTTTGTCTTACGTTGGTGTATTTGAATTATCAGGTTTTTGACCTAGGAAAGATCTCCTGACAAGGTGTTGCATCAGCTTTATGCTACTCTTGAAGTGCTGAAGAGCACAGGAGATATTTTAGCTGGAGAAGTTCAGAAAAAATTGAGAATAATTGTAAGATCATTTTTTAGATTTGAATTAGGCCAGAAATCTTCATTTTCTTGTTGTTAAGGGTAGGAGCATGTAGCTTGTGCTACTCTGTGGTCTGCACATGCCCTTAGACAATATTTTAGCTCTTGTTCTTACCCAGTAAAATGATGTCATCAGGTTGCAGGTGGAGATGGCACGGCTGGCTGGATTCTGGGGGTTATCTCTGATCTCAAACTACCCAAACCACCGCCAGTTGCCACCGTACCGCTGGGAACGGGGAATAATCTTCCATTTTCATTTGGCTGGGTATGCCTATAAGTCTTTTTTCACAGATAAAGCAATAAAAATAAGAAAATCAAAACGGCCATTTGTTTTAGTTGTCGTGCCAATGATTAGTCTTGCTTTGTGGTGAAGGCTATGAATGGCTACTTGACTAAGTGTATAGAGGACATTATTTTTTATCTTTGTCTTTCATGTTTAAATGCTTGGGAGATGAAATGATTTGGCAATAAGAATGGGAATCAATTTATATGACCTAAGAATAAGAAACTTTCTATCTCGCAGGGAAAGAAAAATCCTGGGACAGATAGGCAATCTGTCCTGTCGTTCTTGAATCAAGTGAAGACCGCAAAAGAAATGAAGATGGATAGGTAAGTACTTCCTCTATGAGATGATTCTTTTCATTAGGTCATTAGGTATAAAGGCTTCTATGCCGTGGGGGATGTGGACTAAAAGTTTCGTTGTAATTGACTGATAAAGGCTTGCTCAACTACAATTAAATAGCTATTCTAAATGTCAGAAATACCCATGATGGAGTTTATGGCATTAAGAGATAATGTTGTTTCTTTTTCAGCTGGCACATGATCATGCGAATGAAGACTCCAAAACAAGGTGCATGTGACCCTATTGCTCCTCTCGAACTACCGCATTCCTTGCATGCATTTCATCGTGTCTCCAAGACAGATAAACTGAACATGGTAAGTTTATCCATATCTTGCACATATAAATTTCTCCTCAATTTTTTGTCATCTTATCTCTGATTTATGTAGATGCTTGAATTAGCCATCTTTACTATTGTCTGTCTGTTTCTGTAAAATCACAGGAGGGGTGCCACACATATCGTGGGGGATTTTGGAATTACTTTAGCATGGGTAAGGAAATCCATGACCTCATTGACTAACAATTTACTCTGAAACAGATGAAACAAAGTGCTAGCAGTAACATAGACCTCAAAATTGTTTGGTGGAAGTCCAGTGAATCATGGTTTTGAGAATTTAAAATTCAATGACCATCACGGTTGATTTGTTGATGTGTCTGAAACTATCATTAGAAACACATACAACACTGATTCAATGACCATATCTGACCTGCTTTTTCAATGCTCTTGGCAGACAATAATAGATATGTTTGTATGTCCATGACTATCATTAAAAACATATGGAACACTAAATATTCACAGGCAGAATTGGTTCAAATCTCATGTATCTCTTATTTAGAGATTTCAAGAGATGAATCGATAAATGCCATCACCTAACAAAATTTAGTCTTTGGATTCCTGCAAGTGAATAGGACTAATTTAGCAATCCTCTTGTGCTGTACAGGAATGGATGCTCAAGTATCATATGCATTTCACTCAGAGAGGAAGTTACATCCTGAGAAGTTTAAGAACCAGCTTGTTAATCAGGTAATTTTCTATTTCTCATAGCTTTATCGTTGATAACAAACAGATTGCTGATAGGCTATGGTAACTGATTGGACTAGGACTCAATATTTTCATTTAGTTATTTATCTGTGTGATAACTCGCTAGAGTTATCAAATATGCACAATAGTCTTGTCAAGCGATGAGGGATATCACGCTATGACCATCCCAGCCGGGTGATTCTGTAGTCCCTTATGAGGAAAACAGTGGGCAAGGTTGATTATTCATTGATAGACAGCAAGTGCGGTTGAGTTGTCTCACTGATTATGCAAATAGAAGATTGTTCTAGTTGGGTTTATCCGTCAACTCAGTTCAAAACAAACATATTGATGATTGCTTTCTTTACTTGTTCTAGGACCGAAGTAAACTCACTCTAAATGTTATTCTTAAGAAACTTTTCTGTTTTTATTTAGTATTCCTGAGAAGTGTTTTAACTCTTCTTTCACTTTTGGCCTATAAGGCCATCATGTATGGGTAAGACTTCATCAGACTTTCCTTTTCTTGGGTTTCAGACTACTTACTTAAAGTTTGGATGTACTCAAGGATGGTTTTGTCCTTCGCTTTGTCATCCTTCTTCGCGGTGAGTCTCTTGGAAGAATACTCCACTCTGCTCACAGGTTCTAGATTTTCATGAAAAGAATGATATGCTTTTACGATCAACTTGCCTGCAGGCTGGGAGCTTTCTACTTTTCTTTTAGTCATCCCATATAAATGGACTTCTTTTTACTGAACTCATGTCAATGCAGGAATATGGCACAGTTGACAAAGGTGAAAATAATGAGAAAACACGGCAAGTGGGAGGACCTCAACATACCTCACAGGTTATTTACAAGTACCATATATAATTATTATAACAAAAGTTGTTTGTATCATTCGTGTTATTTGTGTTGCTTATAAGTGTTCTTTGACTTTTTTCATGGTATTGCCAAATGCTACTTCATTTTTCTGATTTCTCGAATTGACTTGTGATATCTACTGTACAGCATCAGGTCTATTGTTTGCCTCAACTTGCCTAGTTTTTCGGGCGGACTCAACCCTTGGGGAAATCCAAACCAAAGAAAATCGGCTTATGTAAGTTCAATTTCTATTTACTAGAATGTCTTGTTTATATGCTATGTTCCAACAGTTTTGCCATTCTACTGATCTTCTTCACAAATATTTATCGAGCCCTCTTTTTGTTGTTTGAACCTTACAGAGAGACTTGACTCCTCCATATGTTGATGATGGCCTTCTTGAGATTGTCGGTTTTAGAAATGCTTGGCATGGCCTTGTGTTGCTTTCTTCAAAAGGGCACGGAACTCGTCTTGCACAGGTAGAATTACAATAAAATCTCTCTCGGGCTGATGTTGCATGATCACAGCATGAGTTTGTTATGCATCAATTGATCATAATCGTTTTGGAATGTCATCAGCATGTAGATTTTAAGATAATTTAGAATGGTGCCTGCTCTCGAGCATGCCTCATTACATCTAGCTTGGTTTTGTTTTTGTGTTCTTGTATGTATATTCACATTTGCTCTCTAAATTCTGATGTAGACAAATAGAGTTCGCTTCGAGTTCCATAAGGGGGCGGCAGATCACACATTCATGAGAATGGATGGGGAACCATGGAAACAGCCCCTACCAGTCGATGACGACACTGTTGTTGTTGAGATCTCCCCATCCAGCCAAGTAACGATGCTAGCCACCCCACTTTGCCAGTCCAAAAGTATACATGACCCCTCTTCCCCCACGATATATCAGGACAACTATGACAGCAGCAGTGAAGAAGAATGTGGAGAAGACTGGGAAGAGCGAAGGAAGTTTGGTGCTGCGGACACTTTCAAAATTCCAGATGGCATCGATATCTCTCATCTCAGCTAGGCATGGATTTTGAGTTCTTTGGTGGGATCTCCATTCACGTGTAATTGTCCCCCTTGTCGATGATTTGACTAGTCTTAGGATTCTGTATAGTTCTGAGGGTTCACCTAGTAGGTATTCCCAAGTGAGAGATTCATCATTAACCTGCTAATTTGCTAATCTGTAATTTCATGAGTAAAGGCCATATAGTCATGTACAGCTCCTGGCTACTAATCAGATTCTGGCCCTGACTTGACCGATTAGTTCTCACTTGTTAACTTCATTGTTTTGAGTACATTGATGCGTGGCTGCTGGGTGCAGATGCGCCTGCTTGAAATATTCAGTTTGGTGTGTTCTTTCTGCCATCTCAAACAGCAGTTCCTGCAGATTCTCTCATGATTTCACTTGGAACTAGGGAGAGAAAAATCTGGGTTTTATTTTCAATTTCAGCCTATTTTATTGCAATTTGATGACCTAATTCTTACCGTTAAACCTCATACATCATCATACGTCAGTTCACTTTGGTAATCGCAGACTGGTTGTGTTCTTCCTTAGGGCTGACTGCACGCAGTTTTGTTATTTTGGAGGTACATATATAGTGGAATTCAAAATTCTTTATTGCTTATCAAACTATCTCGGACAGTTCTGGTACACTGATTTGTTTAAACGGTTCGAAAAATGGTTCCGACTTCTTTCATCACTGACAAGCATGAACCTGTAGAAAGTTCGAGGGGAGTTTAGTTTACTCATTCAGAAGAAATAACTGCCTAAACGAATCCAATTACAGAGGAGGAAGAGGAAACAATCACAGAATAGGTCTAGTCGGGAGTCCGCAGCTCCCAAAACAACGAGCCTTACTTATGTATTAACTCATTATAGCAATCGAATTGAAAATAGCCCTAGAAATCCCCGACTGTTTTACGTGTAGAGAATGAACAACACTATGTGCTAGATTTCTACTAAAACTAGGTCAAGGCCTTAGCCTCTCAAGTTACTTGCCGGTCTCAATTTTGTCGCGACCTTTGTACTGCTCCAAATCAATTATTGAAGCTGTACCAAGTTTCGTTGTCTAGGGATACAGTTCAAGACCCTGTACATTTAGCAGAAGCAAGCAAATCCATGGGTTCTTTTCTCCAGTTTGCTTAATTCTTAAAGTAAGTTGATGCACTCAGTGCCTGAATTGCAGGACGGCAGATCCAGAATTATCATCTTGCAGCTCGATTGATGTTGGCGGCACGAAATCTACTTTAAGTGGCCATTAGCTCGCAAGGTGCTCCTCAAACTATGTTCTTTCGATGCCTCCCTGTTTCCAAGTCGTTTTTTCCAGCCATAACCTTTAAAAAACCCGCAAACTAATCATCCCGCTGGCGAACATGAATCAAAAAGCGCACGGTTTCGCTACTGCACAAGAATTTCTTTAATGCGGATCAATCGTAGTCGACATAAACAGATATTTCACAGAAAGATCCGTGTGGGCCAGAGTTAGAACGAGCCACAATGACTCTTCGCTAATCACTAAAATTCGACAACCAGAAAAAAGGTTAAAATATGTGAATGATGATGACTTTAAACGATTCTAAACCATTATTCCTACACATGGCTGATGGGAGAGAGGAAAGGACGGCACCCCTAGAATCCCTCTCGCCATTACTCGTTGACTCGAATGCGAAGCACCCAGTATTGGTCGTCTTGATAAATCCACCGCATCTCTTTTCTCCCTTTTCCGGTCCCTGACTGTCGGCGTTCCTGCTGCGCGTTGTTTTCGACTTCCTCCTCCATTTCACGAGCAAAACCATCTCCCTCATGCTTATATATACAGGCCAACGTGTCTCCAGCCCCTTCGCACCGTAAAACTTACCGATTACCACGTACATTCTCGTCGGTTTACGCCAAAACCAAGCGATATACTTTCCAGAATGAATGCGGCGAGCAGGGTGTGGATCGTCGCGGCATGCATCGGAGCAGTGGAGTCATTGAAAGATCAAGGGTTTTGCAGGTGGAACTACCCATTGAGGTCACTGGAACAGCGCGCCAAGAGCAACATTAGATCTTTATACGAAGCCAGGAAGATCTCTTCGTCTTCCTCTTCTCCGTCTGTTGCGGCAGCGGCACCGGATGCTGCTGACAAAGCGAGGCGGACGGAGGAGTCGCTGAAAAAGTCATGTACTTGGGCTGTTGGGGTCCAAGCACAGTTAGATTTTGAGATCAGTGATCGGGCACCAATCAGTTTTTCTAGGATGTGCTTATGATATGTCACTGCCGATAGTTAGTGAAGTGCGAAACTTTATAAATTTTCTGTCGGAGATGGAGGAATGTTGTTAATGAAATACCCACAACAGCTTTTAGCCTACAGACACAATTTCCTTAATGGCCTAAGCATCTTTTATATCTTAAGAGAACATGAACGTCTCGAATTCATATTGTCCTGACATGATACTGGTCGCGGCACCGTGTTGATGACTTCCACGGGCATTCGTGTGAATCGGGGTGAGAAACAGGGTATGGCATGACTTGTCTGCGCACTTCTTCGTCAGGCAAAATTCCAGAGGCATAAGAGGCACTTAAGTCTGACATAGCCATTGACTATGGCTGGCTTGCCAATTATTCACATCCATCGAGTGAAACAACGAATTTATTGGGATCTGTCAAGGCCAGATATCATTTCAGGATGATTTTATCCACACAACTTAACCCTTCAACACCACACCACTTATCCAACATGAAATTCTCTAAAACAACTCATCCACAACTCACCGGATTTGTGCTTCTTTATGATACTTATATTATGAAATCATGGATCAAAATAATTTCGCCTCACATATGAATTCGAATTTGTGCTTCTTTATGATACATATATTATGCAATCAAGAAATATATTGACTGTTTAATACCATACCATTTATCTGATATAAAATTCTCTAACATGATTCACCCACAATGTATATTCTAACAATCTCTCACTTATGTGTGAATTCGAATTTGTGCTTATTTATAATAGATATATTACCCATATATTATGAAACCATGGATCATTTAATGTTAGATCTACTCTCCCTTAATTCACCAAATGCCTTTAATCTACCAAACACCTGAAAAGATTGTTGAGAGGAAACTCAATTTGAACCCGTCAACATATTCAGTTAGATCCATATTCAGTCAAAAGCTTAAGTCAATAAGTTATGGGTCAACTATGATATATTAATTGTTCAAACCACTTTACGGTATGGAATTTTCTAACCGAACTCACCTGTGCATCGTAACAATTACGCCAAGGCCCCAACTCCTTCGATGCTACTAGTTGTTTGTTGCATATAAGGAAAATTGCAAGAGGAGGAGGAAAACTATATTGCTACTTGAGTTAATACATAAGCTACCCAAGGTAATTAGAAGTGTGGCTAACGTGTCAGAACTAGACGGCATGGCTTTTGTTCTTTAACAGTAACAACATATTATACGCACATTGATTTCAGCAAATCCCTCATTTACCATTTGGGTTTGTTCAATTTTTCTAAAATATGATGATATGCAAAACGTGTCGCATTTTTTGATGGATATTAATCTAATAGCCGCCGCCGTATACTTAAATCCGCAAGATCTATATCGACCATAGTTTTAGATCCAGTGATTGATAAAATGTCAAACGGTTCTTCCGGCCGTGGAGTCTATGATGAAAGGACCCAGAAATGAGTAGGACGGAAACGGCCGAATCTCATTGTGGTCAAGAACTTATGACCTTCACCTCAGTAGAATCACTAGGAAATATGTAAAGTAAGAGGACTAAAGAATATTTAATGAAAAGCAGTACTAATGAAGCGACACCAGTACGAGGATAGAGAGGCCATTCTCATGTGCGTGACCACCCGACTTGACTTTTGTGGCGCTTGCATCAATTGCCATATAACCATGTGTCCCTCTCGTCTTTTCAGAAAAGGAGTCTCGATTCATAGACACATCAATTCATGTCAGCATAGAAAAAAAATGTCCTTTCTTTCAGCAGATAATGGCATCGGATTAGATCGGATGGGATTGGACTCCTCCCCCATGCCTAATACCATGGGCTGCTTCTCCTGAACTGTTGGTGAAACAGCCTCTGGTTTTTGCGCATTCCCATTTTCTATGAGGAGATCCCCACGCCGTTCTTATTTAAGTCCAGAAGCTTTATTTCCAAACTCGTAAACCCAGAACTCAAATTTCGATCCTTTTCTCCATCCAAGTCAATCCTAGTACTCTTGACTCCCAGACCCAGAATTCAAAATCCAATCTTTTTCTCCGTCCAAGTCGAACCCAGAATTCAAAATTCAATCTTTCCTTCATTTAAGTCAATCCAGTACTTGTGCAGAGCAGACAAATCAAAGTTACCATGAGCTTCACTAGCAGTGTATGGATTGTTGCCGCGACCATTGGGGCCGTGGAGGCACTGAAGGACCGGGGGTTTTGCAGGGGGAACCACGCCCTCAGATCGCTCCACCAACACGCCAAGAGCAACGTCGGGTCCTGTTCTCAGGCCAGGAGAATGTCCTCTTGCTCGGCTGCTTCTTCTGTTACTGAAAAAATCAGAGAAGGCAAAGTGAAGCAGTGCGAAGAGTCTTTGAGGAAAGTCATGTACTTGAGCTGCTGGGGACCTTATTGATGGTTGAGCTCCCCCCTGTTTTCCTCCCTCACTGCTAGATTCTGCTGGAGTCCATTGTAATTATAACCGCCGAAATGAAATTGAGCAGTTTATGCATACTTTTTGTTCAGTTTCTTTTTTCATCGTCGGCATATTCTCATGCATTCGCTTCTGAGATTAATTGTTGAATAATCATAGCATATACTGACCGTTTGTATGCACAATTTTGCCATCCTCATTTCGAGGGGTTAATGATTAAGGTCTTGTTTGATTCGGCATTTGGAATGGGCTTTTGGGCTCTAAAGGGATTTGGTCAAATGCAAACACGTTTGGTTCAATTTTTTGAATGACTTTAGTAAGATGCAATTGCATGCTTTAAGGGTCTTTTAGCCTAATGTAGCTCTGGAGGTGCTTTTGAAAAGTTGCATCTTCGGAATGCAAGTCTTACGGTACTGTTTATTTTCTTCGGAGGAATGAACGGAGGCCAACGACCGCCGGCCAAGGAGTTGCCCACGCCGACGACCATTGCCTGAGGCGTTGCCCGACCCCAGTGACCACCGCCGGGGGGTTGCGGCCACCCGGCGACCACAACCTGAGGTCGCAGGACCTCAGGTGGTGGTCGCCTAGGTTTGCGTGACCCGGGCGATGGTGGCTTGAGGTCACCGGACCTCGGGCGACGACTAGGTCGCGTGACCCAAGCGACGGCCACGCGACCTCGACAACGGCGCCCGGCACGCGACCCGGCAACAACCACCTGGGTCGCGAACCCCAGGCGTCACCTGAGGTCCGGCGGCAACGGGCGACCATTGCCTAAGTCGTGCGAACCCAAACGGCCGCTTGGGTCACAACCTCAGGCAAGGCTATCAAGCAGCCAGATCTAGTCGTTGAACATTGGCCGTCGATGGCTAGATTAAAAAAAAAATTAAAAACTTTTTTTTATATATAAAACTTAGCAAAACTCCTTTACAAAATGTAATTTTTACCAAACGGTGTTTAAGTTGAAGTCGTTTCACGATACACTTTAAAACTACAATTTACCAAACGCTATTTGCATTTTCACAAACCCTTTTAGCTTAGCTCAAAGGTATTTGCATTTTTCCAATGACATTTGCCCAAAACTGAACCAAACGGGCCCTAATTCTCTCACAAACTCTAAAATCGGATGAATAAGGCTATTAAACTAAATATTTTTCTTACATTGACAATTTATGCTTTAATTTTTCTTAATCATCATGGACACGAGTTTGTGACATGAAATAATTGTTAAAACAGAGATCAATTGATAAAAAAGAAAAAAGCTATGAGGGATAAATTCCAAGTAGAAATCCTTCATTTAATGAGGAAGTTTCGTTTCATATGCTCCTGATTTTTATTCCAGCTAAAGATGAATTAGGGGGCAACGCTAGCCTGTGGTTGCGCGCAGTGCCATAAGGCACGCTAGCATTGTAGTGGGCATTTTACCCTATCATCATTCACTTTAGATGCTTGTGACTATTATACCAGCCTATTCAGTGATAGTCAGAGAAAACTTTTTTTGACGTGGTGTCTATCTTTATTTCTGTGAAGCTCCTTAATTCTTTATCTATCTTTATCTTCTCGATAGAGAGAAAGTAAAAATTGATCATATGAGCAGAAAAAATTAGGACTCTTTTTATGTTTGGAAAGCTGGAGAAAAGGGAGAATGGAAGATAGATTGGAAAATGGGAGAGACTTTGAAATGTTTGCTCGAGGGGAGAAGGAGAGAGGGGTTAAAAATTTGTCCTCGAATTTTCTTTCCCCACCCTTTCTCCAACTTCAAACACAAGTGACAGAGTTGTCAGAGATGTCGGCCTAATAATTGGTAGTGGGCCAAGCAAACTGGCTATCGTGAGCTAAACGCGTCTTCTTCTGAGACGACTCCAATTGTTTCCTTATTTGTGAAATTTTAACCGCTGGACCTCTGGTGATGGGTGCTTCATTGGTCTCGTAATAATTTCTTCCTTGATAAGACCTTTTTTTTTTTTATTATTATTATCTTTTGATAATAAACTGATTTCATTTCTTTAAAGATGAACATGAGAGAACTTCGGAAAAGTTATAGAACACAACAAATTTCAAAGGGCTTGCGGAGGTAGGCGATGGAGGTAGGATCCTTCGTCCGTGGGCCTTGACTTATCTAGCATCAATACAGACATGCGACACACGACACGACACGACACATTACATATTAAATATATATTTTTATATATAAATGCAAAAATAAATAAATAAATAAATAAATAATAAGAGCATAGAATTAATTTATACTAAAATTATTAATCTATATTTATTAATATCATTCGTTATTTTAATTTGACAGAGATTGAATGAGAAACTAAAAAATTGCAAATACAAAAGAGTAATTTTGAAGAAACATGTTATGTTTTCTTACATTTGTCGAAGATTAGTGAGATTTCTTATAATTTTAGACAAAGTTAGGAGTTCATGATATAACCTGGCTTGGAGCTCCTCTGTAAAACAAAGTTCGAGAAAAATGAAAATTTAGGACAATAACTCTTGAAGTACGACCAAAAGAAAATGAAATAACTAAATTTACCATGGAAAATGTGAGAGATAACTCGCAAGCCAATGACATAGACCAAAAGAGATAACTCGGGGGAACGCCGGCGAGAGGTGGAAAGAAGCAAAAAAAAAAAAAAAAATTAAGTTTGCGGGGCGATGGAGCGATGCCGATGAGAAGAAGGGTGTTCCATCGCCACTCATGGGAATGTCAAAACTTATAAATGAGAAACTTGAAAGTGTGAATTTTTTTCTTTCCCTTTTATTTTTGTTATTTTCATTATTTATCATATATTTATATTTTGACTTCTTAAGTATTGAAAATTTTTAAAATTGACCCTATACGTGTCAAAATTGTATGTTGGAATTTCGGACTCGTGTATCCGAGCGTATCGGGAAAAGTTGACCATGTGTCGGATTTTCCGACACTCCGAACACTCATCGACCACTTGTTGGACATGTGTTGGAGTATCAACACAACACGAAGGCTTTCGAAGAGTGTCGATGCTTCTTAGACCTTGACAACCCAATTACACTTCAAGTTGGTGCTCTAAGCCCTTTAACGTGCTTATTAAAATTATAACTTAGCTAACTCAAGAAGCAGTTCCTCTTTATTACCCGAGTATACATCAACTCTAGGCCATCAATGACTTTTCCAAAGAGATCGTGGCAGATGCATGAGATCGCGCCTTTGGAAAGACCCATATGGCGGCTGGGATTTAAAAATTTCTACTTTCTTGGAATGAAAAAGAATAGAAATGCGTTTGGTAACGCAACGATTCTTTTTTGTATTTATTTGTTTTTTATTTGTTCTTTTTTATTTGTTTTTTATTCTTTTTTGTATTTATTTTTATTTGTTTTTATTCTTTTTTGTATTTTTTGTATTTTTTATTCTTTTTTGTATTTTTTGTATTTTTTATTCTTTTTTGTATTTATTTGTTTTTTATTCTTTTTTTTTTGTATTTATTTGTTTTTTATTTTTTTATTTGTTTTTTGTATTTATTTGTTTTTTTGTATTTATTTGTTTTTTATTTTTTTTATTTTCTTGCATTTTTTTTATTTGTATTTATTTGTTTTTTTGTATTTATTTGTTTTTTGTATTTATTTTTTTGTATTTATTTTGTATTTGTTTTTGTATTTATTTTGTATTTATTTGTTTTTTTTCTTGCGTTTGCTTTTTATTTGTTTGATTTTTTTCTTGCGTTTGTTTTTTATTTGTATTTATTTGTATTTGTATTTATTTATTTATTTATTTGTTTTTTGTATTTATTTGTTTTTTTATTCTTGCTCACGGTCGGCGGCGCGGCGGCTCGGCTCCGGCGGTTGGAGGTGGCCACGGCAAGAAAATAAAACAAAAATAAAAAAAGAAAATTTGCTTGTTTAAATTGTTCCCGGGATAAGAAATTTTTTTTTTTTGTTTCTCGTTTCTATTCCCCTAGGCTAACTTTTTTTATTCCTAATAAATCAACTTGCGTTAAAACGGGTTTTTTCTTTTTTTGTTCCGGGAACAAAAGAACGAAATTCTGTGGAATAGAAATGTTAAACGCAGACGGGGAAGGTTTAGAATAGTTCTTACCGCAAAGGGCAGGAAAGAGCTCTTCCAAAAGGTAGCTCAATCAAAATAAAAGGAAAAAAAAATCGCTCAATCAGTATTTTGTCAGCGGTTTAATTATCGTACAAGAAATCTAAGCATGGATTTAGCTATAATTACTTAAAAATACCCCCATTGTCAATCAAACATCCTCTTTTCGCTCTTCCCCTCCTCTAAGCAATCGCCAGTCGATTCCTTGAGCGCACCGTTTCGAGCCCGCGTGCGGGCGTAAGATTACTGGACGCTGCCAACGTACGCCCCTAGAGTCGGCTCATTTTACCCGAATTGCCATTCCACGCCCTGGACGTGGGCGGGTGCTTATTCAAAAACGATGATGATATATATATACACAGAACACACGACATCGCTTTCAGTCCAGGCAACAAACAACGTGCTTCCGAAGAAGATGATCGCCACGTGCGGTTGCGTCTCTGGATTCAAGAACCCACCATTTCAACCAAAAACCATCGCCACAAATCCGGGAGCTCCGACCCACCTTTTGATCTCGCGGCCCCCGATTCCTCCGATACCGCCCTCCTCCTTTTCAAACCGATTCGTACGAGGGTGTTCGGTCGTCTCACCTATTTATGCACGAAATGATCGAGAACCGCCCATTCGAACAAAACCATCCGGCACGGTGACCCATTTTTTCAGATAATCGGTCGAGAATTAGGCTGGACAGATGATCGGGCAAGCAGTCGGCCGCCAGCCGACGGCGGGTCGGGATCAGCAGAAGTGCAAGTTCGAGGCCGCGTTCAAGTCGATGCAGCAGGCGCGGCCTGCCACGGCGGGGCCAGTCGGCGGCAGTGGTGCAGCGCAGGCGAAGAAGAGCGAGAGGGAGGCGGACGCGGCGGAGGAGGAGGAGAGGAGGAGAAGAGGATGGAGTTCCTGCTGCAGGTAGTCTGCTGGGGACCTGATTAGAGATTTCGCATCAAGCGAAGCGAGCGTTCGCGCTTTCTCAGATGGTGATACTACAATCTGTAGAGCGAATACGTCACAATATGTATACTAATTACTCATTAATATCATTCTCTATCTTCAATATATATACACGAAATGATTTGATTTTAATGATTATATACGTATTCATACAAATCGAAGAGCACGGGATTCACACGGGCCCGGTTGATATGGGCCGGGATGAGCCCGCGAACGAGACATGGGCCCAATAGCAATGGCCCAACGCCCACGTTGACCAGCACCCTCCCTCGTTGACCATTGGGAGGGATAAGTTTATTTAAAATCCTAAAACTTATTTAAAAAATGTAATTAAGTCCTAAAATTTTCAAAAAATGTAATAAAGTTTTAAAACTTATTAAAAAAGTATAATTTAGTCATAAAATTTTTAAACTTATCACGAAAGTGTAATCGAGTCTTAAAACTTTTAAAAAGTGCATTAACGAATTGATTGATTTAATCAATTTGACAAGTTTTAGAATTTTATTACATTTTTCAAAAATTTTATAACTCGATTGCATTTTCTTAAAAGGTTTTAAGACTTCATTATAAGTTTTAAAAGTTTTATGACTAAATTACATTTTATTGACAAATTTTATGATCTTTTTTTTTTCTTTTTATTTTTTTGTAGGTGAAGTTATGAGACTTCAAATGCACTTACTTCATAGAAAAGTAGACGATCCCTTAATTTTAACTAAATATGTAATACGATTATCGAATTTTTAATTTGTTCAATATGATTTCTTAATTTTAGCCCAATGTTTAATCCAGGTTCTTGAACTTTTGATTTCTTTAATGTAACTTTTGGACTTTTAATATATGTTCTATATGAAAATATTCGATATTATCCCTTATCTTGAATTAACATAAAAACTATATTGAACATTTTCATACATTTTAAATATTATATTGAAACCATATTGAACTTTAGGTTAAAATTTAATGATCATATTGAATAAATTAAAAGTTGAATAATTATATTATTTATTGGGTCAAAGTTTAAGAACTGTTTGTGTCATTATTTTGTAATTTTTTTAAGGGAAATGGAAAATTAAAGGAAAATCAATACGTGGCGCTCGCTCGCGGGAACGTTGAATTAATCCAAAAATTAAAGTTCCTTCAACCTCCCCCTCACCAACGAACCTGTCCCAACAAACCTAGCCGACAACCAATTGATTGCCCCCGTCCCCTTCAACCCCCAAACCTAATTCTCCGCGAACCCCATTAATTTCAATCGCCGAAGTCTCCGACCTCAAATATCTCGAGAAAAATATTTAGACCCTTCACCGAATTCGACACGAACCGCTTGATATTTATTCGCACCCAATCGAAAAAAGATTTTTAAGAAGAGCTCACTTGGATTGACTTTGCCCTCCGGATGACTCGCGCCGACGAATTCGTTAGCAGATTTTAGGTTTGGAAACTCCGTTTCAAGTGCGTTCCAAATTTATTTGTTAAGATGTATTGTATGATCAATGTTAAGCATCCTAATAATAGCAACTGGATTCCTTTTTATATTTTTTTGGTTATTACACCTTGCTTAGAAAAAAAAGAAGGGAAAAAGGGCCAATATGAATTGAGCTCCCGTCTTTCTAGCTCGACGCCATCATAATAAAATGGGTTGTCGATCCGTGACCAAAATCAAGAGACCCATAGCTGTCAATTTCTTTTCTCTTTCGTGATGCGATTCCAATAGCTCTCTCCTCACTCAATTCATTGGGAAACTCCAGATATTTCTCCCCACTCGTGCATAATCCCGGCTCTTCGATGGCTCCAACTTGCTAGAACAGATTATCGACTGAATTGTCGATTTGCACGTACCAAAAATTCCACACGAAATCGTCTACCTCGCTGACGTGGCCAGCCACGAGGAGAACACAAATTCCCCGGCCACGAGGAGAACGAGATGATGATGAAGATAAAAACCCCACCTTAATGGCGGCCTAACCCGCACGGAAACCCAATCGTTTCTTAATAATTGGGATCCCCTCCTCGCTCCCTCTCGCCGAATGCGACGTCGTACAGCCACGTAAACGGGCGCTAAAGTGTGTTTTGGGGGGGGACCCCAAATCCCAAAGTCAAATCCGCCTCAACCCGAGCTTGAAATCCGGCCCGCCACGCCCTTAAACTCGTGACCCGCACACTTCCTCCTCCTCCTCCTCCCACCGCCTGCTCTCGCGCAAGCAGCGCGTAAATTACCATTTTGCCATCGCCGTCGTCGCCGTCGTCGTCATCATATGCTTACTTCCTCCGATTTCCAAAAGCCCTCACTCGAAAAACTCTCTTTCTCTCTCTCTCTAAAGCTTCTCTCTCTACCGCCACTCTCCGCCGCGCAATTCCGGCTCCGGCGACTCGCCGACGCTCCCCGTCGCCGATCGCGCCCCTCCGCTCAATGTGACAGGACCTCTCTCGTCGGGGAGTTTCGTCGGTTTTTTTGGTCCTTGGGGGCCAGCACCGGCGGGGGACAGAGATGGCGATCGCCGACCGGCAGAAGCCGAAGGTGTTCGGCCTGTGTCCGTTCTGGCAGTCGACCAGCGTGAACACGTCGTCCTCCTCGTCCTCCACGCAGAATCTCCACGCCAGCAATGCCTACCACGACCGGGACCCGGGCCAGGCCGCCGGCCGCCGCCCCGCGGACGGAGGATCGCGCGCGCTGCCAGGCGGCGGCGTCGGCTCGTCGTCCCGGCACGGTGTCCTCGGTGGCCAGATCGCTCCTCCCCGCCCGGCGCCGGCTCCGGCTCGATCCGGCGAATAGCCTCTACTTTCCCTGTGAGATGTCGTTGACTTTTTATTCTTCGGTTTGTTGGTCTGTCGGTTAAAATAATTCGATACAGCGGAGAGTTTTACTTTTTTATTCAAGTTTTCTGTGGTTGGTTCATTCCGCTTTGTTCCTTTGTTTGACCATTCCATTTTGCTCTGGCACGTAAAGTTTAAATTTTTTAAGATTATCTCATTCAAGGTGCCCTGCATTCTATACGTTTTCCACGGAAAAAAAGTGGAATGGAAGAGCCTTCGGACTCCGCCCGTGCGTCAGAGAGAGAGTGAGAGAGAGGGAGAGGGAGAGATTCTTGGGATTTTATCATGTTGAGGTCGGGGCTATGGTTCAGCTTGATTTCTTTATTCTTTTTCTCGGTATTATACTCGTTCATTCGCTCCCGTTGCCTTCGGAAGCAAAAATTTAGCAAGCTGCTTCTTTTTGGGGCATAGCAAAAAAGAAAAGAAAGCTTTTTGAATGATGCGCTGTACAGTGGCAAAACGAGGAGATTTTGTATGTTTATGATCACCAAGGCGTTGAATATATGCATTTATCTTATCCTGTACATGCATGGATTTGTTTCCCTTAGCTATATGTGTTATCTTTTTCTCATGGGGACTTATTGTGATTATACTTCCCGTCCTTTTTCAGATGAACCGGGGAAACAGGTGAGGAGCGCCGTCAGATTGAAAAACACGAGCAGGTCACATGTAGCTTTCAAGGTAAAATGACTCTATAAGAACATGTACATTAAGTTTGAGCACAAATTTTGGACTTATAAAGTAATTTTTGTGCCGAGCTCAATGATGACTGGATTTTTTTTTTTTTTTTTGGTTGCATTGAGTATGTAAAACATAATTAAATTACTCAATACTAATGAATCCCACTACCAAGTTTGAGTAGGATGATCTTTCTTTGAAGAGGTTTTACGAAAATGCAATTGTTGGTGGAGAGTTGCTGGTGTAGAAATTTTAATGTTATGCGGAATAGACTTAAAAAGCTATTTTTTCCAATTGTGATTGGCGGTCTTGTGGAGTTATCACCCTGTATGTGGTTGGAAGGAAGTTTAGGTGAACTAAGGAAAACACTAGGTGATAGAATTGTAGGGCTTTAATTGCTAATACTTCTCTGGATAATAGTGAAATGTAGAACATGGGGTTAGAATGTAATTTTGCTGAATCTCAACTGAACTTAGTAATCTTGCTTTTGGACGTCAGGTCTGTTTATAACCTAATTGCTTGTTCTTAATTAGTTCCAAACCACTGCACCAAAAAGCTGTTATATGCGTCCTCCTGGTGGTACGCTTGCTCCTGGTGAAAGCATTATAGCTACAGGTAATAATTTTTTTTTTTGGCCTTTACTACATGCCATGAATTCATCACTTCTTTCGAAATAACTTGCATTTAACATGGAATGAGGATATGACTTACTCTATGTTTGAATCTATGCCAATATATATTTTAGTGAATTTTTTGTCCAGCTTCTATTGATACCTCTGTTGTTTCCTTTGAATATGTACTGCAGTCTTCAAGTTTGTGGAGCAGCCAGAGAATAATGAAAAGCAAGTGGACCAAAAGAGCAAGGTGAAATTCAAGATAATGAGCCTGAAAGTCAAAGCAGGGATAGACTATGTGCCTGAACTGGTAAATAAATTGCTCTACATCACAAATTAATAGCTATATTAGTGTCCCTCCCCCCTTGTCTATACGATAGACTTAATGAATGATCTGTGCGAGTGAATTTTATATGAGGAGTTTTCAGCGAACTGTCTTGGATCTGACGTTGTTCCTTTCCCTATTTGCATTCCTGATAACCACCTCTGTTTGCACTTACGACATATCTAACTGGTTTTGCAATATCTGAAATGAAATTATGCTCTGATAGTACTTGTTTTGGGAGGAGCAAGTGCATAGTGTTTCCTGTCAGATGCTGTCTAAGTGCTAAATGATAAATGAAAAAATTATGTTTATGAACTACTTTTCCCTGTTAATACCACACAAATTGTGGGAGAGAAAGCAAGATGGATGACAGAGGCATCTGCTGATTAACAATGTGTTCATCTATTGCTTGTCCCATGATAGTATTTGGCTGCTCTCTGGCTGGGCATAATTAGGAATGGGATGATTGACCCTCTAGTTTATATAGTTAAGGTGATGACGGCATTTCTTCCAATTTCTTTTCTCCACAATATCTCTATTTGATGTGCTTCTTGGGGAGTTCTTGTCACTGCTACTTGGTATTGAGTTAGGTTTGCAATGTCCGGGACCTTTGCCGTCTGTTTCAAAATAAGCTGACTAGATAGATAATCAACTCTTAGATGAAGTGCCTTTCACTGACTCATATTCGACAAATTTCTTGCAGTTTGATGAACAAAAGGATCAAGTAACAGTGGAGCGAATTTTACGTGTTGTCTTTTTAGATGTCGAGCGCCCCAGTCCTGTAAGTTGACCAGCTTGCTTGATTGTGAGTTGTGTGACCTGCTCCACTTGTTGATTGCCATAGACGGCCGATGCCAACACTTGAGTGTTTTTTTTCCTTTGTAGGCAATGGAAAAACTGAAGCGGCAGTTGGCAGAAGCTGAGGCTGCTCTTGAAACTCGCAAGAAACCTCCTCCAGTAGAAACAGGAGCTCATGTTGTGGGAGATGGTCTCGTAATAGATGAATGGGTAAATATTCTCATTGACTCACGGTTGCTTTACATGCATTTAAGCATGCCTTATCTGAAAGTTCTTTAACTCTTTTAACCTCCTAATATCTCAGAAGGAGCGGAGGGAGAAGTATCTGGCTCGACAACAAGTCGAAGCTGTAGGATCAGCATAAAAGTCATTTGATCTTGCTTGAAAGATCATCCTGGCCCATATTGGAAAATGTCAAATCAACCTCTCCATTGCACGGTCTTGATGCGTGGTAACTGAAACTAAGGAATGGGTGATCTGGCTTAAGGGGCATCATGTAGAGAAAGAGTGGCTTCTGGGATGCCTCCAGTGATGGCTCTGTAAAATTATTGAACAGAAGAATGCAAAGCCGGGGATGATATCAGAGTTTGGGCTGTGGCTACTTCCATTGGATTTTGCGGTGTCACGAAGAATAATAATGTCAGAATATATCGGAAAATGTATGTAGGTGTTTTTTTCCTCTGGATTTGATTCTAGAATCTAGGTTAGATATCGTGTTTGTGTATTTAATGGCTCATGTTCCTTTTGAAATTTTACCTTCACATATGCATTTTTCAACCTATCTCGAGTTGGTATTCCTTCGTATACCAATGACAAGTAAGAATTCAGCTTAATTTTTCTGAAGCGATGGTAGCGAATTTGTAATATCTGTGTGGACGTCAGTTCATGTGTGAAATGGCTCGTACACTAATTGAAGTATATATATCACTATCATTTGATGAATCATTCAATAGTAAAACCAGGTGCTGTCGGTAGCCTCGTCAGTTGTTTCTGGGCCCCGTGGACGCCAGCCATCGGATTCATCACGCAAGTGGCGAGATCGAGTTTATGGACGAAAGCAGGGTGGTCATGGCTTTGCATTGGGAATGCTCTGATGCTTCTTGAAGCAGAAGACAAATTCTTGTCCTTCCGTGTACTCATTGGATCGACCACTTGGGCCCTTTTTCCCGTGGATTTCTCGCTCCGGGATCAGCCGTTTACATTGACAAGAGAAGAAAGAGAGGTACGGGGGACCCTGGAAGATGGTACAATAATTTTAGCATTCCAAGGACGACTTTCCGACTTTCTTTATCGAAGTGGAAAGGACGTTTGGAGGGATGCGACAACATGGGGGTAGAAGGGACACCGACTCAGTGTCCATGTACGCTGAATTCCGCCATCTGTCGCTGTTGCAGCGACAGTGAGATCGTCCCACACCAGCTGCCAGGCTCCAGCCCATGCGCGGCTCGAATGGTCAGCACTCGAAACTTGATTCGAATTTGAACTCGATCCATTAGTACTTTTCCTTCTCAAACTTGTCTCGGATTAAA
This sequence comes from Eucalyptus tenuipes, assembly GCA_014182365.1. Lineage (NCBI taxonomy): Eukaryota > Viridiplantae > Streptophyta > Magnoliopsida > Myrtales > Myrtaceae > Eucalyptus > Eucalyptus tenuipes. The sequence continues at coordinate 8,181,926 of CM024542.1, forward strand.
AATCAAGATACTCAGACCATGGCTTCAATCCAATCCCCTTGTAAATAAAGCTCAAACCTGCACTCTTATAAGGCCAAATATCATGTAATAAGAGTTTCTCTTGTCGTTTTTTATAATTCTAGAAACATCATATAAAATACTAATGAAAGCTTGAGCTGTGAACTAACAAGTTCAAATTTTGAGTTCACAAGATATTTGAATAGTAGTATACGAACTCAACAAGATGCTTAACTAACTTGTACTCCAGCTCAACTCGACAGGATACTCCAATAATTCAAACTAAAGCTCAATTTGAAATTAAGTGAGTCGATATCAAAGAAGAGCCATCGAGCTACACCCAAGCCATTTGCGAATAGCTCGACTCGATTTGACTCCAATCCGCGCCCTCAATTTCGTCTTCTAAATGCGTGCAAAACTAAGGCCAGGGGTATGACCTCTGAACGCCCACACTCTTTCTCTCTGCCCCCACGATCGCTGGTTTTTCAGCCGCCAATGGTATTAACAGAGTTGGGTCCTTTCCCACCACTTTTTAGTCCCACCACTCGTGCTTTTCCATCATGGAGCCTACCTATATATCTGCAACAACGATCGCCTACCTCACTCATATCCTCTTAATCACGCACGCCCACCCGCATAAACAAAAAGGGCACGAGAGAGATGTCTCATGCGAATCCTGGATCGTCTGTTCTCAAACAGAACTTGAGAGCATCGGTTGGATCGGCAAAGGCGCAAGTGAAAGCAATGAGTCTCGGTCCGGCCGCGTTGGATGCATCGAAGTCAGAGGCTGGAAACAGTGCGATGAGTGCCAATGAGAGGAGTCTGGCTGCGGAGGAACCGCTGAGGATGGTGCTTTATCTCAGCTTCTGGGGACCCAATACATAGTGCAAGAACGATCTTGCGCATCGATACGATTTATGTACTTGCAAGCTTTGTCTCTGCATCATTATCTTGATGCATGTACTTGATGATGTACCGGGAGATTGTAAATAGTTGGTGCTTTGATTATAGCTACTATTGAACTTGTGAGTCGTGAGCTATATTCCTAGACTTTACTGTGAAAAAAAGCTTGTAGGAGTGGAGGGAGGGAGAGAGAGAGAGAGAGAGAGAGAGAGAGATGGGGAGAATGGAGGGGAGCAACTGATGAAGCGAGGGTTGCTGGAACAAACACCTTCATTTTCCTCGTGATCATGGCGAGGTTCATGCGGTTTCAACTTAAGGGTCGTTTCTCTCTTCCACATGTACACATGTATCCATAAGCATATAGTACTTTTTGAGCGACCAGTCAATCCTTCTGACAGTGTATAACACTACAGGCCACAGATTGGTGATAGATAGAAGCATGGTCTGCTATCTTTTATGAAAGCATCCTCCCCCTCGTGGACTAAGATTTTGGCTTATGGTTGAATGGTGAAGATTTTTACAACCAGATAGTGTAAGTGATATTATTATGGGGTCTAAAAGTTCAAACTAGTCGCCTTTGACATCGTGTGATTCTTATGAACTCACCACCAAAACTAAGAAGGTGAAGAAACAGGATGAAAGAATGTAACTAAATGTTTAAAGAAAAGAAGCAGCAAAATCATGGGAAGGGAAAGCTACCATCAACTATGGAATCACACGACTCATGATACCTAGAGTTCGTAGTCCTAGATCAATGGCAACCACTCAACTTTTTCGTTGTATATATGGCATTTTTAACTTGTTAAACAGTCATGGTTGAAGATTATCATTAGGTATATTTTTACATATCATACACATTTACTCCTCTTAAAGAGAAGCAGATTTTAGGCCTTTTTTACATGTCGCGACACCTTGGACACGCAAATTTGTCAGGAGCTTGATAAGCTATCATAGGGTTGAGGATGATTATCGCAGTCGGATCAACAATGAAGTCTTGCGGCCATCTAATTGCCCCGAAGAACTTTGCTAGAATATCCCCAGATCTTAAACTTGCTGTCATCTGTTCTAGCTGCTAGAAAAGGGAAAAGAAAAGAGAAGGAAAAGAGAAAGGTTGATGAAGAAACTACGGAAACAGAAGGGAAAAATGAGACTGCGCTAGAAAACCAGAAACATATACTGTACATAATGGTCCGAATCATGGGCGGCCGGATGATCCTTAGAACACATTTAAAGAACCAAACGAATGACAAACGAACGACCGATCCAATCTCTCTCCCTCTCGCTCTCTCATACATTGTGCGGCAAAGAAAAGTTCTGCGACCCAAAAATCTGATGACCACTATTCTGGACAAAGACGGCCATGCCGCACTTGCTGCTGTTGAAGCCCTCCCACAACGGGAAGTTCACGGTCCCCGAGACCGTCTTCTTGGCCGAAACGTCCTTGACGGCACAGAGCTTCTCCAGCCGCCGGACGACGAAGTCATTGGACAACAGTCGGCCCTTGTTCTCGCCCTTGGGGATGTCGGTGACCAGCCCGCTCTCGTAGAGCGCCACCATGATATTGACGCCTTGGCTGTCGACTTTGCTCCTGAGTGCTCCGGCGAGGGAGACTTGCAAGGTGTCCGGCGATGGCCTCTGAAACGTTGCCTTGCATATGTACACGAAAGAGATGGCTTGCATGTCAGTCGAAGAAGTCAACGACGGAGAGAGAGAGAGAGACTTTGACATCAAGTTTCAGTACATTCAATATTTATAGTGCCGCTAATAAGATAAGATCTTCGCAAAATCGCCAATAAAGTCAATGACACATTATTGGACTTTTTTACTAGATATTCTTTACTTCCATCAGATGATTGGTGACAATTTTCTATTAAATTGAGAAAGAATCCAATAATTTAATTTAGGAATCTTAACTTATTTCAATATACAATTTAAACTTACCATATCTTTTAATAAGATTTTTCACTATATATATGAAACGGAGTATATTATTTGTTCAAGTAAAGCAACCATCGAAAACATTTTTTTGAATTTGGTAATTCCGTCATTTTTATATCTTTATATTTTATATGACACCCACAAAAATATATATGACTTAGTGATACCATAAAGTTTAGGAGAATCTTATCATTAGTTGAGGTCCAAATCATTTGTGATTGTTGGTATGATGATATACGACTGTCCAACAGGAGAAAACGCTTTTGATGAACTCAGCTATTTACTCATCTAAAGTTGATCTTTCTCACCATAAAAAGATAAAAAGAATTGATTGTATCGTTGTGTCGTTAGAGATGCGGCGACATGGGTGGTTGATAGTCAATTATTCATATAAAGTATTCACAAATCTAACAAAAAATAGATTTTAAATTAATTAAGATTTTTCTTTTGTCATGTAAAAATTTATGCCTGTAAGTTAAAGAAACCTACATAATTAATATGTAAAGAACGTGTATTTCTAATGTATGGTACGCAACCTTCCATGTGATTACTCAATACGTAAAACTTATCGACAAAATGTTGCACAATCTATAAATCAAGAGAAATCCGAAAAGAAAGAGCATGCAGACCTGGAGCGTCGGAGCGGGGAATCGAGGCGCGGAGGCGATGGCGGAGAGGAGACCCTCCTGATCCGTGCCGACGCACTGGGCCCGCCCCTGGACCACCACCTGCGGCGTGAACATGGTGTCCAGCCGCAGCGCCTCCACGTACGCCTTCTGCCGGACCGTGCTCCGGCTGGACCCGAACGGGTCCTTCCACCCCACGTAGTCCCAGTAGTCGACGTGGTGCGCCAGCACGATCACCGGCGCCTCCAGCTCGAAGTCCCCCCGCCCCAGCCTCGATATCAGCACCTCCGCCTCCGGCGAGGTGGCGCAGCCCTGCGACGAGAACAGCTCCACCAGCACGGCGCCTCCCCTCCTCTGCTCCTCGGCTGACATGTCGGCCGTGGCCGCTTGCTTCTCCTGCACGGCTCTCCTCGAGGACGTGCACTGAAGCAGGCGAAGAGACGGGGCGCCATGGTTCTTCACCTCCTTGTCACCTGAGTAAACAACGGTGGCGGGGGCGGCGGGTGGCGGCAAATGCGACGAAAAAGACCTCTATAAGAGATTATTAAAATGGATTATGGAACGGGTGATGAGATGGTACGTGCTAATTGGAACGAAGAGAACAAAAGGAAGGAGAGAAAGCTCGAGAGGAGGAGGTTGGGAATGGGGGGCAAGGAGAGAGAGGCGGCGAAGAAGATGGTAATGGGGGACAAAAAAGATACGAGGGCTTTCGAGTTCGTGAGTTAGCAAGGGCTTTTCTTGATTCTTCTTTCGGTTGACTATTATTGTACGTGTTTACTGGTCAGGACAGGTAATGAATGATGCAAGGGGCGTTCTCGTTGTTGAGGGCCTTTACGTTGTCGTACGTAACGTGGTCGCTCCCACGTTGTTCGGATAAAGAGGTGGAACGGGATGAAAGAGACCTAAATCAAATTTGCACCTGACTGCCGTGTCTAACATCGGAGCCAATTCTTTTATATACATTTGATCTTTCTTTATCTATCAATGTAAGTTTTTGAATCGAATTTTTTAATATAATATCAAAATCAATGTTATATTTTTCGTGTATGTGTCTAACATTCAAATTTATTAGGGGTGATCGGTTTTAGGATGGATGGGTTCCATAATAAAATCGTGAACTATTAATTAAGGAATGATTTTCACAAAATGAGAATTTAAAATCGTTCACTAATTTCTAGACCCATCTGGTCCTGTTCTCGAGTGAGCCTATAGTACTCGCCGGAAGAGGGAAAGGGCGGGCATGGGTCGTTGGATGGGGTGGAGCAGAGTTGGGAGAGGCCGAGACGGGGTGAGGATGAGTATGGTGACGATGAGGAGGAGCGGGAGTGGAGGCATGGCGGTGGAGGGTGAGGGGAGGGGAGAGAGGGAAAGCGAGAGGTGGGGAACAGCGAGCGCAGGTTGTCAGATGGCGTGGAGCAGAGGTGGGAGAGGGTAAGACGAGGGGGCGAGGATGACTGTGGCAATGACGAGGTGGAGCGGGAGTGCAGGCATGGTGGTGGAGGGTGAGAGGAGAGAGAGAGAGAGAGAGCAAGAGATGGGGAAAAGACCCGCATCTCTTTAGAGAGAGAGAGAGATAGCATACCTTGGGGAGCGTGAGACTTTGTGGAGGACCTGAAAAGGCATAAAAATTGTATATGTATATGGGAACTGAACTCACTAATTTCAGTAAATCGGAAATAGAAATTTTTTAGGGAATTTGATTTTGGGCTTTCCAGCGGTTTTCAGTTTTTGCAAACCCCTAAAATTCATATATGCTTCTAATTTGATATCTATAAATTGGAACCATTGAAATATTATCATATATCATTTGATAATATATCAGATACGCTCTTTATATATATGTGATCTACTTCACCTATCAGTTTAAGTTTTTTTTTGTTATACTTTTTAATATTATATATGTAATGAGCCCATCTGTTAAGAATGATGATTGTCTATTTAAGATAGCGAAATGGATCATAAATGGATTGAATTGCACATCGAATAGGAAAACCATGTGAGACTTGATATGGAATGAGCGAGAATCACCTTTGAGAACCTCCTGGAAAAATTGAATTAATCGATTAAGTTAATCTTAAGATAAGTCTTGGGAACCTCTGAGAAAAGTGAGTTAATTGATCGAGATGGTCTAGGGTGTCACGGGTTTCGACCGTCTTTAAAAGTAGAATTGGTTTGTTTAGCAAGCGATTCTTTTCTTGGGCATGCTCGATCAATTTTAGATAGTTCAATATTTTCTTTTTAATCATGAGCGGCTCTAAACGAGGATGTTAGGCCAGAGAATAGGTCGACTTCTCCACAGTCGGGTGTAAATAACATATTCGAAGAGGAGTTGATGCTTCCTACTACATTTATCATATTGTCCCATAGAAGATATTGCACTTACACAGCTATGGCGGCTACAAAAAAATCCAGTTAACCTTGCACCAGAGAATATGGTTTTACCCCTTTATTATTATTAGATGTTGCAAATGTGCTTAAACGAATGAATAGCAATTATGACTCAAACCAAACATTTTGATGGGAAACTCTGTGTCAAAGCACAATGGATTGCTGAGCTGAGGCTGACTGCCCTTGCTGCTCACGTGCAGGACCAACCGAGAAACGTGATGTGTTATTTCTCTTGCGGGTTCGACTCTCGACAGAGATTTTCTCCACGTGAATGAAACAAAACCAGTCTTTATGTTCAAGGACATGCTATACATTTGAGATGGGTTTGGTGGACGGATATTCCATAGGAGCAGTGCGCCTCTTAGGCTGCTGGAGACTGTTTGCGAAGTTCAGGAAACAAAGATGGCCACATGATTGATGCTGTCTCTTTCTGCTGGATATTAAGAGCGTTTCTCATCCTCTAATTGCCGTCAGGAATTCGTAGTCATTTGATTGCCTTCCTTCATCTCAGGCGGTTCGAATCTTATGGCAACTCTGTACCGACGATGAATCGTTTGATTAGCTCCATCGCTCAAGAGAGAGGACTGATAAGAAAATTCTCACGAGTCTTTATCCTTGAAAAATTGACTACTGTCCCGAATGCTGAGACCGAGTGACCGCAGTGCTGGAGGTTGAGCAACCGCAGTCGATGGTTCGGGGTGCTTCTTTAGTGCAATGTTGGTACCGTGCTCCCGGCTGTGTGACCGGCAAAAGCTAGTCAGTTTATGTATTTTGGTTTTCACAACAGTACAGTTCGTCGTAAAAGATGCTTATTACGGTATAATGTCAAGGCTTTTTATATCAGGATTTTTGTTTTAGATCTCATTCAAACACGATATGCTTATTGAACTAATTAAATTAGGGATGATGAATTTCTGGCGTGACAAAATACAACATGAAATTAGTGGATTTAAGTTTTATATTACAAGTGTTCTTATCGTTATCACGTCTATCCTTTCGATATGATTAATAAATGAACCGTCTTAAGTTTCAACTTGTGTTATCCGACAATAGACCCTATCTAATCCATTTTATTAGATATGTTATCAACCTGATTAATGACCTAATCTAGGCTAACCAATTCAAACTAAATTAGCTCTATTCCCTTTTATTAATTTACTACTCGTGACTATAATGCAAGTGTATATGAACACAAATGGTTGTCATACTATAACAAGTTGGATGCCAAACACCGGTCCACGCTCACCCCCTGATAAATCAGGTGAGACTGGCCATAATTCAACGCTCAAGAGATTTTCTCATCTCAATTCCATGGCTCAGACTTGCAGGGACAATGTTCCAACATTGTTCTAAGAACTTCCCAGATGATTCAACAGATGGAGTGGAGCCTGCAAACATATTGTATTGCAACTTTGCAGTAAAAGACAATGACATCTCCAGTCTCGTCCCTCCAGACATTCATTCCATGGTCACCAATCTCCGGTCGGACACAGACAAAAACCGCCAGCCCACCTGGCGAAATCCTACTGATGAACCACCACGGTGCGGTGACCGCGCCACGTTTCTCGCGATAAAGCGGGCCACACCACGATCATCCTGCAACGATGCATGACGACGACCTGTTTCGTCCTTCGCCTCCCGGTGCACCGCCCACGCCCTGCGAAAACTCCAGACACCATGTCACGTGCTTCCCTCTGCACTCGCAGTGTCCATCTCGGGTCCACCCCGTGGCTCGTGCCCACGCCGGACCACCTCCACTCCCTCCTCAGCTCCATATAATCTCTTCATCATCCACATACCAATCCGAAATTCTGGGTAGAACGCTTTTGGCACTTGGGCTCCTCCGACTGCGTCAAATTTCCATACCCTACTTGATAAGCCGAGCTCGAGCTGTCGACATGCTCGAAGGGAAAGCGGTGATCGGCGAGACGGACATGCTTCAGGCCATGCAGCGGTGCGCGCTGGATTTGGCTTCCAAGGCCCTCGATGACTACGACGTCACGGAAGCCACCGATATTGCCCGCTTCATCAAGCAGGTACCGACGAAGGACGAAAGGGTCTTCAGTTGCGCGCGTCTGTAGAATTACTAGCATCGAATCATTCTGCAATATTACAAACGCGAAGCGCTGAAGTGGGGAGGAACTTGTGTATGCAGGAGTTCGACAGGACGTACGGGCCAGCGTGGCAGTGCATAGTGGGGACAGACTTCGGGTCGTTCGTCACGCACCGGTTCGGGTGTTTCATCTACTTCTGCATCGGAAGCCTGGCGATCTTGTTGTTCAGGGGTTCTGCAGGAGCGGTGGCACCTGATGCGAACCAGTTCGTGACCAGCTTAGAGAGCGTCAAAGCTTAGCTTTGGGCATTTTCCATTCTTTTTTTCCTTTTTTTTTGGTGTGTATCCTGACGTTTCTAGTGTCGTTAGTGGAAATAGTCGAAATGCTGCCTGTGTCTCGTCTCTATCCACAAAATTTGTTGATATCCATTAAGAACGTCCGCAAGATTGTATGACCATTTTGGGTTCGGAGCATAAGAGGATGCTCATCTAAGTTCCACGTTTTAAGCCATTTTAAATCATCAAAAGATAATGAAGTAGCGAAAAGGTAAAAACAATGGAAGGAGTAAGTAGACCTCGCGATCCTTATTCATAGGGTATCAAGATGTCGTGTGTTTTATCTCGTCACTCGTCAGTACTTAGTGGTGAGCTGGTTCAATCCAGGATGGGACTGAACCAGTTCGAGGTTGGTTCTAGAGAGAATTGGTTCAGTTTTCGGTTCCAAAACAGACCACCGGTTGAACCTGAGAACTGTGTTCTCGAGGTAGAACTGGTTTTTCAATCAGAATACAAGTGCCATCACAGCCGCAAACAGAGACAAACGTCTCAGTAGAATGCCTTCGATTTGCTATCAATTCCAGTCACGGTACTGAATCGCCATCACAAGCTCCAAGGGCAGCTGCTTCGGAGGAAAGGCAAATCGAGGAGGAGGCGGCGCACCAGATCATGCTGGCGAGCGAGTTTGCTCGGCGGGAGATGAGGCAGAGTCGTTCCTGTCCGAGTTAAATCCTCAATCACTCGACCCCGCGTTCAAGACGAGTCATTCGCATCTCTCCCCCTCTTCCTTTTTTGTTGTTATTGTTTTGTTTCAGCTAAAAAAGTAGAATCCTTTATCCTTCCACCTTGAGGAATGGAGGATAATTTTTCTACTTATTGACTTCTTATATTTTGTGTTTAATTCTTTTCCCATTGTCTAATTGCGGTGTGAGTTGAAAGATTTGTGCAAAGGGAGAGCTGACAAGCAAAAGGGCACGAGAAAAATCTAGTACAGATTGAATGTTTTTTCTAGGAAAGATAGATCTTTACTGGTGGAGCAAGGCGAGAACAGCGAAGAGGAAATGAGGCTCAAGATCTATGCTTTGGCCAATTCAGGACCGACGATTCCAAAACCGATTGATCGTGAGTCACAAGTTTGCTTTTCGGTTCTAGATTGGGAACTGACCCATCTGGTTTCCCATCATACCTAAGAGATATATGTATCTTTCAACAGTGTCCTTGTAACAAAATTTAGTTGAATGAGAGAATTAAGGTGCAAAAGAAAAAAGAAGGGAAAAGTACCAAAAAATCTTAAACTTATTGCATTGATATCAATTTAATCATAAACTTTTCAATTGCACTAATTCGATAATAAACATTTTCATATTGATACCAATTCATTCAATTTAATCAATTTTGGTTAGTCGGCGCCGACGTGAACGCCCGCCATTTGGTCAACGCGGATATAGCAATTTTTTAATAATATATATTTCTTATTTTTTGAATTTTTATTAACTTTTTTTCTTTTTCCCTCTTCTTCTTCCTTGGATCCTCGTTGTGGCTGGCAAGGCTTCGAAGAGGCTTCTCGGCCATTGGGCAAGGCCCGTGAAGCCCTCACCAATGGTTGTGAGGGTTGCTATCCTTGCCGGCCTCGCCCAAGGTCGTAGGTGAGGCAGCTTCACCTAAGGCCGCGGGCAAGGTGGCTTTGCCCAAATTTGAGTGAGGGCTGCAACCCTTATCAATACCTCGTTGGCCCTGTGGGGATCTAAGGAGGAAGAATAACAAAAAGCAAAAAAAAAAAAAAAAAAATAATAAATTCAAAAAAATATAAAATTTATTAAAAAATTGTCATGTCAATTTTGGTGGACAATGGGATCGGTTAGCGTCCACAATAGCGTCGAGTGGCCAAAATTGGTTAGATCGATTGAATTAGTATCAATATAAAAAGATTTATAATTGAATTTGTACCAATATTATAAATTTATAACTTTTTGGTATTTTCCTAAAAAAATAATATTGAGAGTCTAGTGCCTAATTATACCATCATTGCAAAGTACCTCAATGCTATGAATATATATTACTTTAGTCAAAAAGTTGATATGGTATAACCAATGAATTACATTACTCACGCAATATCATGGATAGTTATACAACATTTGGTCATCTGGATTTTTAGTTAAAATGAGACTAAATATAATATAATGTGAATCTAGGTGCACATGTACCCTCACGATGCCCAACTCGTTTAGGCTTTATTGCACATGTACCCATGATTCACTTGTGCACTCATGTTATATGTTGCTGTAATTTTATAAATTTACTACCAACTACTAAGTTTTTCTCTCACTATGAATCGATATAAAAATTGAAAATTCTATACAATAAGAAAAGCCAATTCCATAGCATCTTATAGTCTAAATAACAATTCTATCCAAATAAGACATGCACATAAAGAGCTTAAAGTGGATTAATTAAGTGGATAGAGATTTTCATAAATTGCATTGAATATGGAAACATTTTAGTAAATAGGTTGGGTTGGATATTGATAACTAAATTTACATAACATATAAATGGATCAATTTGGGTTTGGTCGAGATCGGGCCATTCTCGACCCGACCCGACCCATCCATTACGGCCCTAGTAAACTTAGCGTTGGGGGTTCTCTGAACATGGCCTAATAATTCCTCTCTCAAAGTCCGATGCAATTGGGCCCGTCATCTACGACGATCGACGAGCGAGCCGTCGACCGGCGTCTCCGCTCCCCACTCCCACCGCGCTTTTGAAATTTCCCCGCCACCGCTTCTCCGCTCCGGCTCCACCGTCTTCCTCCCCACTCCCTCCTCTCCACTCGCCATCCCATTTCCGGCCACCTTCACTTCGAGCTCGCACCGGAAGTCTCCGACTTCGACCGGCCCTCCGATTTCGGCCGCCGGCAAACCAAGCTAACCGTCGACCGAACACCCCGTGACGCGACGACGAAAGTGACGACTCACTAGCTTTCCGGCTCAGTCTCTTCTCGAAGTACTTTCTCTGCGAGTTGAACTGTGAGCGCGCTGAGCTTAGCATCGCGTTTTGACCTCTCCGCAAGTTCCGCGATGGTTTCTGCGTTTGCCTTTCCGGTTATTGGGGGCGGCAGGCCGTCTCCTAGGGTTTTCAGACTTCACTCTCCCGGTTTTTAATCGAAGTCCCCGGTCGGCGATCGCGCGCGTCTTGCGTTGTTTTGCGAGTGTGATGATGATCGTTTTGTTTTGTGCAGACGCTGTCCGCTCGTCTGCGATGTTTTTTGCAGTGCTGATTTCGTAGGCGGCGGTGGGGAATTTCTGTAAGCATGGGAGACGTGATTGGGTATGACCGACCGTTTCTGCTTTTATTCCGTTTAGTTGCTGGTAGGGAGAGATTCAATGGCAGAGGCCATTGTCCTGAGATTCCTTGCCTTACTGCATTGTTTTGAGAGTAGGGCTATTTAAGTAGCTTCCGAAGCCCGAACTCGATGATGTTTCTTACTTCAAGTAGTTGATGCTTGGTTTCTGGATGTTTGTTCATTATTGTTGGTTTTCTCTGTGAGGAGGTCGTGCCTTGAATTGGTCTGATCATGCCGTAGTTTCCTCCGGTTTCAGGGAGGATGCCAGCAACACGCTTCGGATACTCGTGGCTACGGACTGTCATCTGGGCTACATGGAGAAGGATGAAGTGCGGCGGCACGATTCCTTCCAGGCATTCGAAGAGATCTGCTCTATAGCTGAGAAAAAGAAGGTTTCAAATCATGATCCTGTTTGTCTTATTTACCACAGTTTTATCACCTTGCTATTTTACACTTTTTAAACTAGTCCATGGAAGGTTGTACTTTCTTCTTCATGGTACATCTATCGTGGCCTGTAAATATTTCCAAATGCTAGTGCTTATGGCTAAATGCGCTGGATCAAGTAGCAGTTATCCATCGAGCCAATAGTCTGCACTTAATTAATGGCACAGATGCTATATCTTGCCTACCTGGAAAAAGGATTGAGGATATGCATTCACACTTGCATTATAGAGTTTTTTGTTTACTTTTGAGACCAATAGTTGATTTTCAAATCCTGAGTCTTTCTCAAAATAATTTTTTAATGAAAGTCTCTTTGGCTACTCGCACATGTTATCCATTTGTCTGAATTATTGGCATTTGCTGTGCTTCTATCAGGTGGATTTCTTACTTCTAGGTGGTGATCTTTTCCATGAGAACAAACCCTCAAGATCAACATTAGTAAAGGCCATTGAGATTCTTCGTCGCTATTGTCTCAACGACCGGCCGGTGCAATTTGAAGTTGTTAGCGACCAGACCATAAATTTTCAAAATATGTAATTACTGTTTCGCACATGATGGCTCTGTTTGTTTACTTGTTGGAGGAATGGATGATAATGAAGGACATGCTGCATGATCTAATTGTAGCAACCTCATGTTGTATGAGAGATGAGAAAAAGTTGAAACCAACTCCCTCAAAAAAGAAAACAAAAACGTAGGATATCACCCTTTTGTGCTGAAATCAAAATTCTTCCATCCATCTGCACCGTGTTTCTGTGAATGAATTGTGCATATATTTTAGGTGTTGGTCTTATGTTTATAATAGATCACTCTTGTCTTCCCAGGTTTGGCCATGTAAATTATGAAGACCCTCACTTCAATGTTGGCTTGCCAGTCTTCAGCATTCATGGAAATCATGATGATCCTGCTGGAGTGGTATGTAATGAGCGGCCAAATGCTTGATTTGATAAGTTTCTGCATGTTTTTGTGTTTATAAATTATGTACTTGCAAACTGTCCATTTTACATTTCTGTCATGTTTGTGAGAAGGTGCAAAAAGCTTAAGCTCTTTTTAAACTGAATGGTGAAGTAAATTTTCCCCTAAAAAGGCAGATCAGGTGTTTGTTTATAATGTACAGCATTGGGCCTCTACATCGTAAATATTTGTTGTAATGCTGGAAATGTTGTTTTAAGATTTATTGTGGCCCCAACATCATCAAACTTCTGTCCAGGCTTCTTATTTTTCAATTAAGAGAGAATCAGAAAGAGCTTGAAAAAATTGTATTCTCGTAGAGATACATGCTTCCACATGTGATACAAGAAATGGGACTTTAAGATGCCCTGTTTTTTTCAATGAATTGCATGTATTCATATTAGAGATTACTATTTGGTGGGTATATCTTTCATAGGATTGCATGTTGCTGTGTTTTGTTGTTGTGTTGGTTGGACTGGACAATCTTCCTTGGTTACTTACATGTTTATAAAGTGCGCTTGCATTTTTTTTTTTTTTTGGGGTTCTCACAGAATTTGCCTTTCAAGTTTACAACTGGTCTGTTGATCAAAAATCCATTCTTATTTTAAATGTTTTCGTGGGGGAAGGTAATATTTCTGCAAGCTAAAGACAACCACAAGAACTGCCGAGTCGTTAAATTTAGGTTTAGTCAAACTGGCAATCTTGTCATGGTTGATTCTCTTCTTTTCCTTAGCATCAGCAAGACTTTTCTCCCTAAATCTGCTGAATATGGTGGTTTGGTAGATGGTATTGATCCTTGGTAGCTTTTGTAGCTATGGTTTTGTGGTTGATTCGATCACTAGTTACTTTTGGTGGTTACTTTCAACAGGATAATCTTTCTGCCATTGATATTCTGTCCGCATGCAATCTTGTGAACTATTTTGGGAAAATGGTCCTTGGCGGTTCTGGAGTTGGAGAGATTACTCTTTGCCCAATTCTTATAAGGAAGGTTTGTGAGCAACTGTTTTTAACTTATTAGAGTGTCGCCCCACAAAGTTATCATCTTCACATGAAACCCTTGAAAACTATGCAGGGTTCAACGACTGTAGCCCTTTATGGTCTTGGCAACATTAGGGATGAACGACTCAATAGAATGTTTCAGGTAACTTGTAATATGAGCCGATGTCTCTACAGTTAGGAATTGGGATGTCTTGGTAGTTGGGATTGGTGTATCCCTTTTTTCTGCTGTTGTATTTCTCTTGGCGTTGTGTTTCTTTGGGTTGGGGAAAAGGAACCCCTGCCCGGGGACGGGGGCGGGGGGTGGGGGGGGGGGGATGGGGGAGGGGGAGGAGGGGGTATGCAGTGATGCAGATTTGATAAGAGAGTTCACAAAGGCAAACAAGGAAAGTTCTCACATAGATGTTGTGGGTTGTTCTCAGACGCCTCATGCTGTCCAGTGGATGCGGCCTGAACCTCAGGAAGGGTGTCAAGTTTCTGACTGGTTTAACATTCTGGTCCTTCATCAAAACAGGTGATGCCTTGCTCTTAGAAAATATTGCATCAAGAATGCATAAAGAGAAAATGTTCAAATTTGTCGACATCAGCTGCCCAAATTCATTCTTGTGCTGCTAATTTTACATGCTGTTTCTTGCCACCACCATCATCATATGAAACTATGTGCATATATGCGATTGTATTGCAGAGTAAAAACAAATCCCAAGAATGCAATAAATGAGCACTTCTTACCACGCTTCCTGGATTTTATAGTATGGGGCCACGAACATGAATGTATAATTGACCCTCAGGTATGAGTCAAATGAATACATCTTATCACTTGATTTCTATTGAACTTTGAATTCAGAATACCTATAGGACAAAATGGATCTTGTTGTGGCAGGAAGTTCCGGGGATGGGATTTCACATCACACAACCGGGTTCATCTATTGCAACATCTTTGATTGATGGGGAATCTAAACCGAAGCATGTACTTCTTCTTGAAATTAAGGTGGGTTTTCAAACAGAAGAATTTATCATTGTGACTTCGTCTTTTGAAGTTTTCATGTGTACCTTCCTCATACATTAACATCGTGTAATGATATTAACCCATTATCAAATAGGGTAATCAGTATCGACCAACCAAGATTCCTTTGACCTCAATCAGGCCTTTCGAATATACAGAGGTACCTCAATATGATTTCTTTTATGTGCAAAAGCTCCGTGTTGACTACATAACGTGGATGGTACAGGTTGCATTGAAGGATGTTACTGACATTGATCCGAATGATCAGAATTCAATTCTTGAGCATCTGGACAAAGTGGTACATCTTTTGCTTCCTGCAAGGAGCTCCTTTTTTGTTGCTTGTGGCAAATTACAGCCAGTGATATGCTTCCTTGGGAGCTTCCATGTCAACAAATAAGTTGAATTTTTCTCAGGTCAGAAATCTGATTGAGAAGTCCAGCAAAAAGGCAGCGAATAGGTCTGAGCTGAAACTTCCATTAATACGGATAAAGGTAATCTCTTCCCTTTTTTTTATCAGCACTACCTGTCCCTTCTCAACTTGGCCGTAAAAAATGACTCCTTTTCAACTATTTCTACTATTTTTTTCATCATGCTACTTGTAACATGTTGGTTCCTAGTTTCTTTCCTTTTGGCACAGAAAATCCTCTTTTTTATCACTGCTTTTGGTTCTGTCCATGGATGTGAAACACTCTCACAATTCTATTTACTTTATGATAGGAATTGATACCTGCCACTAGTGTCTGCATTCTCAGAGTGAATTTTAAACTCCTCATTCATGTGGCAGGTGGATTACTCTGGATTTATGACGATAAATCCTCAAAGGTTTGGACAAAAGTATGTTGGAAAGGTAAATGCATATTAGAAGGTGCACACTGTGTAGTCTTTGACAGCGCTACCAAAAAAGGAGTAATGATTTTTCTTTTTGTAGGTTGCTAATCCTCAAGATATTTTAATCTTCTCTAAGGCTTCAAGAAAGGGTCGGAGTGAAAGTGGTACAGATCTTTTGACAAGTGGAGTTCGATGATTTTTCTTTTTTGGGTCAAAGAGTTGGAATTTAGTAGGCTATGTTTTTGGCACTATTTGTCCTTCTTTTTCCAAGTCAATATTAGTATGCCTTTCTTATTGCCTTCGAATAAAGAAATGACTTGCCAAATGCATAATACCTATGCCAAATTCTATTTATTCACCCTCTTTAATTGCAAGACATAATTATCTACTCAAAAATAATTGTATTAGTAAAGCTTTGATTCTCAAGGGTATATTGCATTTAAACATTCTTTATCATCTTACCAGCCACTGAAATTGTTCATCTTCCTGATCTGTAGCACAATTTGAAGATTCTGAGCGACTTCGCCCTGAGGAGCTAAATCAACAAAACATAGAGGCGCTTGTTGCTGAGAATAATCTGGTAATCCTGATTCTTTTATGCTTTTTAAATGAATTTTTCATATTGTATAAATCTCTTATGGCCACCAATGAAATCCATAATAATAACACGTGCTTTGCTTTGTGATTTGTTGTTGCACACACATATTTTAACTTCAACTGTAGTTTAATTGAGTGTATTGTTATGGGTAGAATGTTAGAAAGATATGCTGATAATTGTTATCAGTCTCTTAGTTTTCTTAAGGTCTGTATATAGTTTAATATACTGTTATGCCTTGCAGAAAATGGAGATACTTCCAGTCAATGATCTGGATAAAGCATTACACGAATTTGTCAATAAGGATGATAAAACGGCATTTTATTCTTGCGTGCAACTAAATCTTGAAGAAACTCGTGTAAGTATCATACTCTGCTTTTGTTGTTGCGGAGGCATCACTCTTAAGCTGTCAGTTGCTCGTGCTATAGTGTGAATGTTATGTTTCTGTTATGCTTCTGTGTTGATACTTTTTTGTTTATGAACATGTGCAGAACAAAATTGCTAGGGATTCCGACACCTTGAAATGCGAGGAGGAGGATCTAATTCTTAAAGTTGGCGAGTGTTTGGAGGCAAGAAGTTATCTATTGAGACTTGTTATCCTTATAATGTGGTGAATTTAGTCTCATCCAACCATTTAATGTGTGGAGTTCTTCCAAATTTTGGGGGCTTTAGCTCATTAGCTTCAATCTGTAGTCAGGCTTTAACTTTCTGCAATGATTGTGGCTGTTATAAGAGTAAAGCAGGAATTTCTTGTATATCTTATTGTAAGGTCTTTCCAGCGATTCTGAAGGGCATTTCAATGAGAGAAACTAGGAGCTTGGATACAGTCTCGAGCATTATTTTTGCCTGTTGGTTTTAATTCCCATTGACGATAGGCTGAAGTTCTTTTTAACTCATCTTCTTCCTGCCATGTGCTGCCTAAAGTAAAGATCGATGCTTCATTGACTTTTTTCTTTATATTCAGGAACGCGTTAAGGAACGCTCTGTACATCCCAGTGACACCCCACATGGAACATCCAGTGCACCTTCTGTGGAGGTAAATCTAGCTGTAGCTTTCGAAACACTGTCTAGGATCATAAGCTGATTATCCTTCTTGGATTCTTATGAGTTTCTCTGTGAAGCCATTAAGTGCTAAATTTTTCATGTTAAATTCTGCCCAGGCTGCTAGAACTAGGAGTGCCGCAGGAATAGGAAGCACAGTTTCTTTTAGTGATGATGAGGACACAGCAGAGATACTCGGCTCAAACTCTGCCACCAGGGCCGGAAAGGATCATTGGGAGTTTCTAGATCCTCCCGTGCTACTTCAGATCTAGGAAGAGGGAAAACTTCTACAAGAGGAAGGGGCAGGGGAAGAGGATCTGCTAATTTGAAGCAAACTACTCTTGATTCAGCTTTGGTATCTTGCCGTCGTGAAAGGTTAGTAGTGGATGTAGTCATGAACTCGAGCTTACGGATTAAAGTAGTCAAACTCCAATGTCCCATATCCCGAATCACCTAGCTAAAGATTATTTGCGTCCTCAAGTGATCTGGCTTTGCAATTGAAGTGCTTCAGGGAAATAATTAGCATTAGTGTGTGGCGTAATATGTGGATACGGTAGGCTCTCTGATAGTGATGATTTGTCTGCATGGATTAAAGTAAGTGATGGTATTTTCAAATGGCAATCTGGATAGTCATTTGTTGAGATCATTAAATTGAATGTGCAGAGCTTTTATACTCAGAGAACTTGGATAGAGTGCAATGGAGTAATCTGTGGACAAACTAATACCTGGAAAAGTGCCAGCATTATAGCATATAAGTTATAGCTCGCTCACTGTGTGTGTATGTGTATGATGACCAGCTTCCTATGGCTTAAATTAAGCCTTTGAAAGAACAAGGATGTGAAATCGACTGATGTCTGTAAGCATCTGTATTGAGTCTGCAGTACCCCCAAAACTTCTTGTTTACGTGGGTTTTTAACTTTAAATGATGGGATGCCTTTCTTGCTGCCAATGGGTTATAAAGCCATGTATATGGAAGATCTATGTCTTGTGTGCAGATAGTAGATGAATTATACTAGCTCTCAGTGTTCTACTTATTGAATCTGCAGTCCTCTATATCAGTACTTGGGATAACTCTGTCTTTTTTTTTCTTGCTACAGCACCTCTGCAGCAGGGGCTGCAAAAAATGCTGCCAGAAGTATTCTTGATGATGAGGACAATTTAAATTCTGCCTCTAGTGAAGAAACAGGAAGATATGTGAGCAAGGATCCTGGGGAAAGCTCAGTAAGAAAGAATGCCTTTTCTCCCTATAAATAGATTCTTCCATTGGGTCAGCATATGATTTCCCACAATCGGGCAACCATGAAAATCTTTATGTTTGCTTTACCTTGTTGAGTTTATGTATATTTGATCTTAACGAGTTACCAATTCCAAATTAATGCCTGTTTGAATGTAAATATTGTCTTGTTCCAACTAGGGCCATTTCATGTCAACTGATCTTAAAAACATGTGACTGTGGTGGGCTTATTCAGTCTTTAGATTGGAATTTCCTTTTGTTGGTCTGACCGTGCCTTGTAGCAAAGTTGCGGGGTCTTTTTTTGGCCAATTATCATTCCCTCATGTTAACTGTGAATTTCCTCATAATTATTGTCTCCAAAGGGAAGTGATGAGAATCTGCTCGGAAAAGGACGCAAAAGAGCTGCTCCACGGGGAAGGGGTAGAGGTACAGGAGCATCTTCCAAGCGTGGCAGAAAAACTGACAAATCTTCAATTCACAAACTGCTCTTGAGCAATAATGACAATGATGATGATGAAGATGATGTGGGAAAGAGACCAAATAAGTCGCAAACCAGGGTAAGTAGTTCTCATGGTCATGAGTGATTTATTCTCTTCCCATAATCTATACGTGCTA
Source organism: Eucalyptus tenuipes (assembly GCA_014182365.1). Taxonomy (NCBI): domain Eukaryota; kingdom Viridiplantae; phylum Streptophyta; class Magnoliopsida; order Myrtales; family Myrtaceae; genus Eucalyptus; species Eucalyptus tenuipes. The sequence goes on from CM024542.1 coordinate 8,201,148, forward strand.
TGAAGTCTACCCTCTGCTTTTGAAGATGAATGTACTAAGCGTTGAAGTCTATTGCTTATTGTTTGCTTATAAGGCTTAATAATCAGACTCATAATTGCTGATTGACGAAATTGTGCAAAATGCTGAGTAATTCTCTGCCGAAATCAATTTCATCTTCATTGTTGACTTAGAAAAGCGACTCATATTAGTTAAATAGCTGAAGTACTTCATTCTCTATAGCTCTGTCTTCTTATTCAAAAAATTGATGGAACTTGTACATTGTGGGCCTTTTGTTTGTGTTCCTTGTTTCTCGTTTTTGAACAAAATTTCTTTTTTTTGTTCCCTAACAAAAAAAAAGAAAAAAAAAACAAAAAAAAGTGTTTCTTTGTTTCTAACATTTTTGGAACAAATTCTCTCTCCACTCTTTTCTCTTCTTCTTCTTCTTCTTTTCTTCTTCTTTTTCTTTGGCCGGGCCGCCGGCCTCGCGCCATGGCCGGCGACCTCGCCGGAGCGTCGCCGGCCCCGGCGAGGCCGAGCGTCACGCCCCCGGCGAGGCTCGGCCTCGCCTTGGCTGGGCGAGCTCGGGCTCGCCCGATCCGGCGAGGCCGAGCTCGCCCGCCCACCGGCGAGGCCGAGCTCGCCGGGGCCGGCGAGCCTCGCCGTGGCTGGGCGAGGCCGCCGCCCTCGTCGGCCGGCCGCTGGCCATGGCCGAGGCCGGCGACCGGCCAAAAGAAGAAAAAAAGAAAAAAAAAAGAAAAAAGAAAAAAAGAAACAAAAAAATAAAAATAAAAAAAATTAAAAGAAACAAAAAAAGAACACAAATTTACCAAATATGTTTCATGTTTCTGTTCTTTTTTATTTCGTAAATAAGTTTACCAAACGCGTTCTTTTGTTCAAAACTATTCTGTTCTATTTCTCGTTCCCTGGAACAAAAAAAGAACAGAAACACAAACAAACGCACCCTGTATGTCCTAGATGCCCATGAGGCTGTCATTAGCATGCCAAGAGATTTCATATTTTAATGGCATGTCCTTTCCAATCTCTCACTATATGGAGATACATAAATGAATGAAGAACCTGATTCATGTGACGCTTCTGTAACTACAGTTTTTTTTTTTTTTTTTTTCCATAGATAGATATAAGTACGGCTGAAAATGTTTCACTCATTAAGCTCCATTGTCTCCCTATATGATGCATCTAAAACTACATTTGAAATTCTATGTTCGTCTCTTTATCTGAATGGACCTTATTAAGGTGGATAAGATGGAGAGCCTGTTTGCAATGTCAATGTTTTACAGTTGGAACTGACAGCTTTGTTTTCGGTTCCTAGGTAACGAGAAACTACGGTGCATTAAGAAGATGAGAGACTATGGTTCCATGCCTTGTCACCAGTGCCTTTCGCATGTTGCGTCCATACCATGGCCAGAGGCAGTGCATTTATTAAACTTTGACCTATATGCTTCTTGATTGAGGACCGTGCTCTTGCTACGGTTAAGGGGATGCCAGAGTCGCTCCTGTTTTCACGGGATTATCTCTTAAGGCTATAGGGCGGAATCCCCATTTCTGAGTTTCTTGAGTAATGTATGCTATTGGCAATGATAGGCTATGTAAATTTTGAGAGCGTACAAGGCTAATGCGGAAGGTTCATCTTGCAATGGGATCTATCGTGCTCGTTGCTTGGACTTGGTTCTTTCCTTCATCATGTGTGCATTGAGAAATCTAGTTGTGTTTAGTATGGTTAATGCGAATTGCTAATACTCATATGGGCATATGCTGAGATGTTGAATACTCATTTCGCATGTTTTAACGGAGGATTTGGCATTGAAATGGTAAAATATTCTAAAGACCGTCCTTCCGCTCAAAACTTTTCGAGTTGTTGGTCGACTGCCCTATATGTAAAATTGGTATCCATTTGCCATCAAGCATTTATGTGTGCGTTATAATTGTGTATTTATATATTTTTTCGAACATTCAAAACCAATTTTATCATTTTGACTAAGGAGGGTACGTCAAAGCTTAAATTCTAAGCCCGATTATGATTCAATGCAACATTTGTCCATCATTACGACATCATACTATCAAGTTTTCAACGACTAAATTGTGGAGAATGATCGAATTTATCGTGATGTCCTACTCCCTTGGCACTTGAGTTCACTACTAAAGATAAGAATTCGATCCAAATGATAAGAATGTGGAAAAAATGTCTGCAGGTCACCTTTTCATGCCTTGCAGCTTCACTACTAATTCACATCTTGGTGCTACTCATCAGCATCGTTTAAGCAGACATTGGTATTATGAAAACTCTCTAACGGAAAATAAGTATTGATGGACATTGCTATATGAAAACTCCATAGTCATTGACAAATAAAAATTCATAATACATTTTATAAAATTAATTTATTAAAATACGAAATATTATCATCAGATGACTAAATAAGTAACACACATTCAAGCATCAAATAAATCTTTAGAAACTAATTCTATGAATAATGAGTTTTTGGTATTATTTGCCACAGAAAACGCCATGCACTATTTCCAGGTAAAAGAAATATCCATTGACAGACAAGATAATATGTGGATAGAAGGATATGACGAGGAGATACTTTCAATCTATCGAAGCATTCCTATTGGCTGATTCATGCCTCTCCGACCCCACAACAACACAACTCCCCAAGTCCCCCGAATTCTGGCCACTAGTTTTGCTCTGCGTTTCCTTGTCTGTGCGCGCGCGGGCACGCTCATATACCCGTCTTCAGCCACACACCTCGTCGACCCCGACAAACACTCGGAGAAGCTTCAAATCTCCAGAGCTTTCCTTGGAAAGGATCTTCGTCTTCTTCTTCTTCTTCAGACATGGCTTCCATGGGGACAGCAGCAGCCACCACTGTCCTCGGATCCTCCCCGTTCCTCGGCCAATCCAGATCATCCTCCAACGCTCTCCGAGATGTCGTCTCCATGGGCACCGGCAAGTACACCATGGTACGACTACTTGCCCATGAATCTGTTTTTTGGCTTTTGTTTGGTGGGTCGTTGGCTGATGCAGCATTTTGCCACTGTTGTTGCTGGGTCTTGTCTCTTGAATAGGGAAACGAGCTGTGGTACGGGCCGGACAGAGTGAAGTACTTGGGACCCTTCTCTGCTCAGACTCCTCCCTACCTCAACGGTGAATTCCCGGGTGATTACGGCTGGGACACCGCTGGTTTGTCCGCTGATCCCGAGGCTTTCGCCCGCAACAGGGCTCTTGAGGTAAAAACAAATCACTCGACTCTTTCATCTTCTAGAGAGAGAGAGAGAGCAGTCTCCTGCTTTTCACAAGCACTAGAGGAACTGATTATCACGTTAATGGAGTCGTAGTTGTGCTTTCAATTCATGCTGATTTGTGGGAGATCTAGAGTTCTCGTTTAGGAATATGCATTCGCTTCCTAGTATTCACTCTTCTTATCCTGTCTGTATAAAGTTTTAGATTTCCATTGAGATAGAGATTAGTCCTCCTGAGACAATGGTTTTGGTTGATGTTGAACAAATAAAAATCAGGTCATCCATGGGCGTTGGGCTATGCTTGGAGCCCTGGGCTGCATCACCCCCGAGGTCCTGGAGAAATGGGTCCGGGTCGACTTCAAGGAGCCCGTCTGGTTTAAGGCTGGCGCCCAGATCTTCTCTGAGGGAGGCCTCGACTACCTGGGCAACCCAAACCTCGTCCATGCCCAGAGCATCCTCGCCGTCCTCGGCTTCCAGGTCGTCCTGATGGGCCTCGTCGAGGGCTTCAGGATCAACGGGCTCCCCGGCGTCGGGGAGGGCAACGACCTCTACCCCGGCGGCCAGTACTTCGACCCGCTGGGCCTCGCTGACGACCCGGTCGCGTTCGCCGAGCTCAAGGTGAAGGAGATCAAGAACGGGAGGCTGGCCATGTTCTCGATGTTCGGGTTCTTCGTTCAGGCCATCGTGACTGGAAAGGGCCCGCTCGAGAACCTGCTGGACCACCTAGACAACCCGGTGGCCAACAATGCTTGGGTCTATGCCACTAAGTTTGTGCCGGGGTCATGAATTGATGGGGTCTAAATTGGCCTTTAAGTGTGCATGATTGGAGAGGATATGTAAATTTGTAGTTCATGATCAAGAGTTTTCCATGTTACTGTGATTATGATGATCTTCCTTGGTGATCTGTTGACAGAAACAACTCATGACTTTTACTATGAGGATGATGCTAGGTTGATCTCAAAAAGCTAAACTTAAAACTATGAATTGTACCAGAGTCGATTCTGTATTTTGTCATCAAGAATAAGATTATGTGACCTTAGTTTTGTCATAGTGACATTTTGAACAAATCGATGTTTCAGCAGAATGATAAAGTGGTACATATTTAAACTTCAAGGACTCTTTCTGGTTATAAGTATAATATGTCGCATTAGGCATGTGAAACAACTAATTAGGTTAATCATTTTACCATTGTTGTTGTCATCATTTGATGTTCAGTTTCCCAATTGTCGAATACCGTGGCCATTGATATTATGCAAACAGTATTGTCATTGAGTGCCTGAATAGCCTAAAGTCTCTCATTAACATTATTGAAAGATTGAAAAAAATGCTATCTTTTTTAGCATCTCATAAATAAAACATACAAAGTTTTAAAGTATATAATCAAAGCCCTAGAGGCTCTCTTTAGCAAAACCCACATCGAATGTACGGCCATCGCCACAGAATCAATTGCCGCCACTTTAATTGTCAACCTGTCGATTGCCTCCAGTCAAATCGGCCAACCATAACATATGCACATGGAAAACCACAAAACGTGTTTCAATAGGTAATTTTCCACGAAAACACTGGCTAAAAGTTACATTTTGTTCCAAACATGTTGTAGTCATAAGTATAGCTGACAGTGATTATCGATGAAATTTATTAATGGAAATTTCATCCGCTAACACTTAATTAAAATGCATTTTTAGTTTGGTTGGTAATAATTATTTACAGACATTGCTAGTCTCCATTGGTGTAAAATGTTTATGATCGAATAACTTATGCAAATTCTTCAGGCTAGTAAATAAAAATAGTCCCTATGGTCCATATATTCATAGAAAAATTAATTAGCAAATGGTGACCGATTTGAAAATAAAAATAAGCCGAAAGGAAAGGAAAGAAACGTAATTATAATTAAGTCGGTCCAATTTACATGCTTCGAAAGCCCAACTTAATTTGCCAAAGCCCAGGCCCAATCTCGACCGGCTTCTGTACCCGTCAAAATTGCGAGAGTCGAAGTCGTCGATGCTTTTCCGCCATCGCTAGGGTTTTGGGTCTTGAGCTCCATCATCTGCAATCTCTCTCTCTCTCTCTCTCTCTCTCTCGCGTTCGCCTCAGCTATGGCGAAGAACAGGAACAAGAAGAAGCGGAACGCCGACGCCGACGCAATGGACGTCGCCGAGCAAACCGTCTCCGGCGGTCCTCAAGGTAATCTCGTCCTCGTCCCCCGATAATTTCAAGCTTCGTTGTCTCTTCGTCTTCGAGGTGAATCGCGAGAGAAGAGTCGAATTCAATGTCTTTTGTTCGAGATAGCGATTGAAATTGAGCGCGTTCCGTGATCTGTTTGTGTGCAGCGATGGACACTTCGGAGTCTGGAGCTAAAAGTTCTGCCGCAGGCGCTGCGAATAGGTCGGTGGAATCGGCTCGCGAACTTTTCTTTTGGTCCTGCGTAGCTATCGCTGCGGCGAATTTATCGTTATTGATTGTCTAGCGCTTGCGAGCTGATGATTCGTACGTGAATCGAATGTACGGTGAACCTGGGAATGAATGTGGAACGCTTGATCGTATCTATGCATAGGGAGTTGAATTGAATGTGAAAGAATATTGGTTTAGGTATAGTTCCCCAGGATTTCATTCCAACGCAACTGTTTCATCTTTGGTTGTGCTTCAGTGGATTTGGAATGGAGTTAATTGTGGTCCTCTTGCGTGGAGGCTCCTTTAAAAGAGATCTCAGATGAAGAGTTGCATTGCTCTCCCTTCTTTCTCGGTCTATCTGCTGCTGTCTGAGAAATATGAATGGAATTGTTAAACTTGCGGAGTGATGTTCAACTTCTTGAACTTCATTCCACCTTCTGTAGGACACTTAGACATTAAATGACGCGTCTTCTATTCTCTAATTGTTTTGTCTTGGGTTTTAAATCCCGGGTGATCGGTACACGTGTCTTCGTTTCCACTTGGATGAAGAATGTATATTGAGCAATTTGTGGTTTTGCGGGAAATAATGTATGCAGGACAAATACAAGTTTTACTCAGGTTGATGTATTGGTACTTCATAGATAGTTGCTTCTCCTTGTGTTTGCACTGCATCTCTCTTTCAGAGTCTTGTTCGTTTTCTATTTACATGCGATTCTAGTTTTCAAGGTTTTCATGTCATCTGAACATCCCTCTACATTGACCCTTTTGGAACAGAAATATCAGGAAGGGAAGACCAATGAAAAGAACGAAGAATGTCAGGAAGATGAAGGCGATAACAAAGGCCATATCAAAGAATGAGCAGATTACAGAGAAAGTTTCAAAGAACGATAGCAAAACCGTGAGAACCCAATCTGCAAAAACGCTGTATGACTAGCGTAGCTCAATCTTTGGTCCATACTTTTTTGATGAAGAGGGAGTAGAATCATCGTAGGAGTTTCAGTTTCGTAGTTCTAGCATTTGCATTTTACATATAAATTGTTCTTTCTTCCAACTAAGATGGAAGGTATAATTATCAGAATCTTCATCTTCATTTGGTGATACCTTTTGTACTGAAATGTTCGTGTAAGGTCCATATAAAGCTTCAAAGAGTTTGATTATTCCAAGTGTCAGTTTATGTATGTATTTCATTTGTCGAATGAAAGTAACTACATCCTAGAGATATATACCTGAAGATCGGATGCTGGGACTGACCGTCCCTTACTCTATAAACTACACTGGAGATCAATTAACAAAAGCATGGCTCTTTGACACTTACTCTGTTTCGTTCTCAGGCCGAACATCTATTACTGCGACATTTTTTAGCAATAGCATGCTCTCTTTGCTTGGTGGTCTGGGTTTTGTGGGCAAATTTTCTCAGCCATGCTGGTAAATTTTCCAGTTACTTCTGTACCTTTAAATTGGGAACATGATGATGTTCTTCTTTTGGAAGTTTCATTTGGGTAGTGCGCATCTTTTCGGATTTAAGTCTAATGGTTGATATCAGTGATGGATGATTTTCAGTGTGCAATCTGTAGTTCCTCTTCTTTATGTCATGCAACAATACAAATATAAGCAGCATCTCATTTTTCGTTTATGTTGTGGCAATGTCCTTGACTTCCGCCACCTGCTACGTAACTCCAGCAGTACTCGCATGAAAGGACATAACTGAGTCGAGGTCGATGATGAAAAATTGATGCTCGGCACTATAAAATGTAAAATAGGCCTTTTTCGTATTTTCCATTGATATAAAAAATTCGATTTAAATTTGAAATATTTAATGCTTACGAAAATGTTTCTTGCGACTTCAAAATCTAAACAATAACGAGAAAATCGAAAATCGAAAATCGAAAGTAATTCCAAAACTAAGTTTTACTAATGGATGAATGCACATCAGGTTGTAGGGGAAGCACTTATCATTCTCATTCGCTGCGGTTGAAAAAGTGGTGATAAGTTACAGGTTCTTTTTTAATGACAAGCCCAATAAAAATCTATATGAGCTTTATTATAATAGACGCAAATTGAGTCTTTGTCATCATTACTCACTTATGTTTTGAGATTTGGACCGAACTGGCCAGTCATAAAAGGACAAGTCCAAGTGCTCAAGTCTCACGTGGCAATAATCGGTGTTAGGCGAACAAGAAGTTACCGCATGGACCGGTTCTAGTGGTCTAAGAGACGATGCGTGGGGTCCACAAGATCCAATAGATGACATGTACCGAGCCTATATGATTTAATCACGACTAATAATTTTCCAGGATAATAACACAAGGAATCTTTAAATTCTAATATGATGTTTAATGTCCCTAAATTTTTAAATATAATCCTTCACTTATGTGAAAATGTCTAATATCGTTATTCCATTATTTCAAATTCAGAAATGATATTAACTATTTTCATGTACTTAAAGGATAAGATTGGACATCTATTAAAAGTTCGTTACATTGAAAAGGTTAAAAGTTCAAGATGATATTGTACGTTGAGTTAAAATTTATGTATTGTGTTAAATAAATTAGAAGTTTGGAATCAAAATTATTCCCGTGATTTCCCAGCCCCACTTTGGTGACTTGCGCACCGCGTCACGCTACGATGCTTGTCATTATCGGAAAATTCGGCACGCCGACAGAACGCGTCCCTCCCTTCATGAGCTCGGAGAACCATCGGCCACCTTCGATCAAATCTCACGGCCAGGGACGGGGTCCGGACCACCCGCTTTCTTCTCATCGAGCGGCTCGCGGTCGAAACACAGCGTGGGAGCGACCACACGGGACACTTCACACTCCGTATCTTCTTCGTTGTCCGTTATCAGGGCCCTGACGCCGACGCTCATGATTGGCGAACAGACAAAAAGACAACCACCTCTTCGTCTTCTTCTCCGCGCGCGAACGCCATTGCACTCTCCCTTCTCTCTCTCTCTCTCTCTCTCTCTCTCTCTCTCTCTAAAATCGCATCTGCGATTCCCCTTCGAGCGTGTCCGACGACGATGGCGTACCATCCGATCTGCTTCTCCGGAGAGGAGGAGAGGGAGAGCGCCTGCTTCTACTGCAAGCGCGGGCCGGCGCGGCTCCGGTCCGGCTGGCGGCTCAGCAGCGGCGGCTACGCACAGCTCTGCGACGAATGCGCGTAAGATTTATTCCGTGATTCAGTTCGCCTTGCCGTTCCTCGAATGCGCACGTGATTCTTTTGCCTAATCCGTCTCGTTTCGGGAATGCCTCTTCGCGCGCGCGCATTGTTTTCTGTCGAGCGCGCGCTTTTTTGGTAATCGGAGGCTTGGGAGCCATGCTTGATTGGCCAATCGGCTGGTTGTGAGCTATTCGGTTGTGTGTTGACGACGGATGGATGGATGTCATTGCTTGCTTTACAAGCTTTTGCAATGGTGACTGCATCTCTTGATACTTGCAGTCAGCGCTTGTATAGGGAACATGCGAGGTCATTGCTTTTTTTATCTTGCTAGTGCAGTGTGGGTCCGGCTTTTTGGGAGTTAGATAGGATTTATGTATTCCGATCGAGCGTAGCCAAAACATCTTCTCGTATTAATTTGAGCGCATTTATTAGTAGTGCGGGGAGAGTGATTCCGACATTGGGTTAACTTTCCCCCTGTTCACCGTGGATTGTTGGATTCTGTTCTGTCTACGGATAATGCTGGAGTTATAAGTTCTGGAACAGATGGAGCTAAAGATTTACATTGTTTCCTGGAACTCATTGTAAGCGAACCAAATTGAGATATTATCGACCATCAACAGAAGATTGTTGACAAGAATGAGGCCCTTTTTCTATCGTGATATTTGATCTAGAAAGCATGATGGGGTGGCGTTTCGGAGGCAGTTTAGCATCAAATGGGAGAAACAGAACCTGAACAAGTGTTCCACAAGCGAGACCCACCGAGGTCAAGAAATATAATATAATAATGCAAATGATATCCACCAATTTTAGAAAGATTGTTTTCCTCATCTGTATTTAGATGCTCCTGTTAATTAAGTGGTAGGGTACAAAATATTTGCAAGTAGAATTTCTTGAATCTAAATTCATCTTTGTAAAGTGTGAAATGCTGCTTTCATGTTGCAGGGTAAGAGATAATTGTCACATCAACCAGTTAGTAGGAGCATATGGGCTTTGTAATCTGAAATAGGAAACAGCATAGCAATGTCATTGATATAGTCTGAATTTGGCACAAGTTTAAATGATAAACATGACTCCTTGGGTCTCAAATAAGAAAGTCATTGACTGTGTTTCTGATATTGTATATTGCTATTCTAGTTTTTCATTTTTCTCTTAATTTAATGTAAAATACTTTTCTGGCATCAAAATAATGATTATTGCTTAGAAAAGCTGCCAAAAAAATTGGCTCTGCCTGTTATCTTCATCTTTCATTAAGTGGATTTTCCGGTGTGATTCATTGCTAGAAATCATCCTGAAAGGACCATAATTATATTCTGCAGAGTAAATGGCAAGAAGCAGGGGCTGGTTTTCCAGTGCCATGCTTGCATGGATGTATTGTTTTTACTAGAATGACTCTGTCTGAGATTTGTTACTGGAATCTCATTGGCATCTTGCTCTGTAGCATGACATAGCTAGGTGGGCTGTCTGCCAATCAAGGTGTCCTGTACATCTCATTCTAACAGATTTTCCATCTTTAACAAATGGCATTGTTTTGCGAACTGAGAACTTGCTTTGTTCCATAAATATATTGCTTTTTAAGGATCATTTCTTTTAAAATGTTACGAAGCTGAAATAAGGAGGAGCATTTCCTGAAGAGATACCATTCAAGCAGAGCGAGAATACTCCATTCTTTCTGCTTATACTGCCACCCATCCAGAGCTTAGTTCCTTAAAAAATTTACAAGTGCTGTGACATGTTTAATAAACAAAGTATATATAACTCCAGCATGTATAGTAAACATATTATTCATGGCAGATTTATTTCTTGATTAAGCAATTTCCCATGTCGCATGCCAATTTTACCTTTTGTTGATTGTCTTCTCTCTGAGTCGCACAAGAAAGCTCTGATGGTCTACAGGGCAGTACAATGTCACTAATAAAAGGTATAGGGAAATAAAAGCCCTTATTTCTTGCTTAATAAAGACCATACAAGTAATAGATAAATTGGTAACAGTACCAGGTTTCTATGTGTATGAGGGAGAGTGCTGTGCTCATTTGGTAGACAAGCTCTCGTGTGTTAAACGAAGGATAGTGTACACTCCTACCTCCCTGCCTTATGCTTTTTAGAATAGGATTAGTGATAGAATGTTCATGCAAAAGTGAGAGGGAGAATATGATTGGATTGATCATCTCTAGGTTGGGATATACATGTTCTTGAAAAGCTTTTCTGAACCATACATTTGTTTGATCAATGTTGAAGTGGTACTGCGAGGCCACTGTCTTCTCAAAGTGCTTGCCTCTGGGAGAAAGATTGCCTCCAGGCAGTATGCCATGGGTTATTAGTCTTCGCAAATTAATTGAATGACTAAACAAAGCATTGCCCAATTGATATGCTTTTAAGGCATCCTATTTGTGAGGTTGATTGCAAAATGCAAATGGCAATGCAATTAATCTCAGAACTGACCCTGCAGTGAATTCAAATCCTAAGCTTTTGTATGAACCTTGAGTTCAGGATGGGCTTGTATACATACAATAAAACATACAGAGGACATTCACCTTTTTGTGGTCATTTTCCTCCCTGGAAAATTTTCATCAATCTGTTTATTGATGACGCTGTTGTATACACATTTGAGGTATATCTAAATACTTCTTAAATAGGAAGTAACTAGTTATTCCTTGCCTTGTGACCAAAAATGGTTCTTAGGTATCTAGCTGATTGTTTAACATAAGAGGTGAGAGGGTCTAATTCTCCAGACCACCATGCAAATCATTTGGACACAAGTAGCCCTGTTTTCTCCTTCAGTTTCAATGGAGGAGATAGGCGAGTTGGGGAAATATGCTATGATGGAAGAGTTATTTTTAGCTTTTCTTGAAAGATTCTTTAGAAATTTTAGATTCCATCTACAGCACATCCTCTTTAAACAAGGAAGAGAAGAAAATTAATGTCCATGTGATCTCACATTGATTTGTGTAGATGTCCTTTTGTGACGCAACCTGTTACAAGATTTCTTTTTACATAGAAACATGGTAAGTCTACTACGGATTTGCACTAGAATGAGATCTAAGACTATCTAAGACTTTGTACGCTTTTGCTTTCCTTTTTCATCAGCTGAATGATATATACCAATGTGATTGTTCTTGTGACAAAATGTTCAGTTTCTTATCCTGCATGGAAGTTTAGACTTTGGCGCCCACATCATAAAGAACAACACTTGCTTCATTAAAACTATTTTTGGAGCTCTTTGATTGAGATGCTTCCTCTAGTGATGGCAGAAGTTGCAATTTATCCTGCTTGAAACAGAAAATTCAGGTCACCTATAAAATATCTTGACATCCTCAGATCATACAAAGGACTACGTGTTTAGATGCATGACTGTACCCTGATGAGTTGCCAGAAAAATTAACTTGGACAAAGATGCAAGTAGATTGGCTATTGAAGTCCACAAGTCTAGGAGAAGTTCTAGATGTGTCTGTAGTGATTGAGGTGACAAATACTCTCTTTATTTGGGGTTCGAGGGCTTAATTCATTCTTTTATCCTTCACTCTATATATTTATGTCTGATGCTGATGCTGTGCTATGAGCAACACTATTTAAAGGACTTGACATCATAGCACTGAATGACATTTAAAAACATAATCAACTGCGAAGTAAGTGGTGGTGGAAGGAAAAAATAGAAAGATAACTGTGCTAATCTTCTGTAGATTAAAATGAATTTGACAGACCACGATATGCCGGTGCCTCAGGAGGCATAAACACTGGTCTTGCTTTTAAAATCTTGACATGTGGACAAAAGGAAAAGCTAAGAGCTAGGTCCTCTCAATTTCCTTTTCCGATTAGTCCTGGACAAGTATCTATGTGCTTCACGGTCGTGATTCATGCTCAAACTCAAAAGACAGATGGCCAGCCTCCTTAATCATGACAGATCATTATTGAAAGGCAGTACTTTTAGGATGGAAGTGGCGATCTCCTTCGGCCTATTTCCAATACCCATGAGAAGCTTTGACTAGAAGTGGACTGAAGATAAGGTTAAGCTCTACTTGTAACATAAGCAGCTGTTGTGGGTGTTTTTTCCTTATTGGAAATGTTACTGGCCTCCTTATTTAATTAGGCAGAACAACATCGAAATAACAGGTTTCCTGGGTCGTGTTTCTTGTGCTTTATGACAATAATTTGCTTGAGAATGTTAAATTTACTAGTATCCATCTAAATATTCTCAGAGTATGGACTGGGATTTAGTAGGTTAATTTTCTTTTATGCTTCTTGCCAAACTTATATTGCCGCATTACATGAATCTATGAATGATTTACACAATCTTACCCTCCGTTCTCATTACAAGTGACTCGACACTATCTCTTAGGTCTGCTTATGAGGATGGTACATTCTGCGAAACATATCACTCTAATGCTGATGGTTGGAGAAATTGCAATACTTGTCAGAAGGTATGCATGAGATGTTACCAGTTTTGTGCCTTTGTTGTTATCCATGTGTAGTGCCACTATCAAATGATAGATATGGAAGTATAGTAGTGCCGACAATGATGTTTGACTTGTTTTTCCAAAGAAATTTCCTATTTACCTTTATCCCGGATTCTTTCTCAGCTGCTCCATTGTGGATGCATTATGTCAGCGCATGCCTTTGTAGTATTGGATTTTGGAGGGGTTAGCTGCATGGATTGCTTGAGGAATGACTTTACTCAGGTGAGGCTTATTTTCTTGACCATGGTCCAACTAGGTGGATGCATTGTGCTCTTGGTTTAACCATATGTGAGTTGCATTATGTCAGCGCATGCCTTTCTGTGATGATTGCATCATCCTATTTCAGAATGTGAAACTATCCTGATGTTGTGGAAACAATTATTTGACATAGATTTGAGTGAAACAAAAATGTTCGATATCACTTGATGAAATTTCTATCTCGCTGTAGAAGCAGTGCGATGAGAGATATGTGCAACAGGCTATCTAAGCACAATTGACCCAATTAATCAGGCTTACAGTTACATAAAATTGTATGGCAGAATTTAATGTCGGTTTACAAAATTGACGTCGAGCTCATTTATATCTACTATAGGGATCTAAGTAGTGTTTTTCCAAAATAAGTAGTAATCAGGACTACCATTTTTGTGGCATTAGCAAGTGCTGGAATAATTCTGGTCTGTTCCTTTATGATTTCGTTATACACAATTTACCTCTCAAAATGAGAGCGAAGAAATATCTTACCAGAAATAGAAAAAGCAAAGGTTGGCTTTACATTCTAGTTAATTTCTTACAGAATGTGCACATTCTGACTAATTTTATTGCCATGGAAACAAACATAGTCAGATGCACCATGTAAGAACCAACGACTGGCTTGGCCATTTCAAGTTGGTAAGATTTTTAGCATTTAGATGACTTGCTGAGTTGAACTGAAAACAAGTCATGCTAGTACTAACCTTCTGGTGCTTCCTAAGCATGGAGAGCTCTGAGGGCCTCTACACATCTGAGAAATTCACAGCAAGGCTGACCTGCTAGTTCATAACTAGAAAAATGCTACTTCTTCAACCATATTCCTTACATGTCATTGTGGCTTCATTTAATCATAGAGATGTTTCTCTAATTAATCCTAGTTGCAGAATATCGCCGAGGCTCAGCAGAAATTGGATGAATCCCAAGCAGTTGGACTATCTGATGGTTCTGTTGAAATTACTGCTGGTAATATTTCTCCTGACCCTAAACCAAGCCTATATATATTGCATATTTCACAAGCTATAGCTCTTTATGCTTTGTAGTCGCAAGCAATCTCTATTTAATGTTTCAATAGCAAATGTACTTTGCAAAGAGTATGCCTAAGAGTTTTATTCTGTGCATCAAGAGAAAAGGAAGAGAGTTATGAGGAAGGAAATATTTCCCATTGATTCTTCATAATCCTCCTATTGAACAATAATTGCATAAGAAACCAAGAGGAATCACAACAGCCAAGTTCCATTCTGGTGCTTGGACTTGATCTGTATGCACGCATATGCCATAAAAGCACAATCTGAAAGGTTGTTAATCGTCCTTTCTTCAAGAGTCTCTGTTAGTTAACTAATCCAGTAAATATTTCTTCGCCATCCTATTTGTTGCAGCATAAGGAGTAGGTCAAGATTTAGGACAAATATGCTCGAGGAGTATTTATAATATAGCATATGATATCTTGGTCACACAAATTCAGTATGAGGCGTATCTAAGTGCAACGCATGCTCCAGCGGTGCTTCATGCCACGCTTGGTGAAACGGCCTTTCAAAATGTTATTTCCAGTGCCCCATACAATGAGTCGTCTCCTCTAACTGATTACGGAGTAACGATCTCTCAGAATTCCTATCATGGAGCAGAATTCAAGTCCCCTGAAAGATTTCCTCTGCATGATCAATGTCTGGCCAACGAAACTGAAAAGGAACTACAGGAGACTTCTGAAAAGCATGCTTCAGTATGTTTTCATTGATGCTGCGTCCCCATTACATTAAACAACATGTCAGGTACCATTTGCAGCTATTTTTAATCCAGATTTGGAGAAGTTGCAAGGTGGTCTTCACAGAGGAGGAACTTATCATTTTATGTACGACATTGCTTTGCACAAACTAAAGGGTCCAGCAACCCTTCATCGCGTTTGCTTACGCAAGTTTTGGGACCCCTAGTATAATTCACCCTTTATCGATTAAGTGACCAATTCAGATATCATTTTTCAAGTTAGTTTATGTGAACCTCAGGAATCTTTACATGTGTAAAACTTTCAGATGATCTTTCATTGTCGTTTGATTTTTGCCCATACTTTCACGTATAGTCCGTCTTTAAATAATTAGATTAAGTTACTTTGACTTTGATTTCGCTATGAATCATTCACTTTAAAAGAAGCTATTCCGTTGATTACTTGGTCAGAACTCGCCACGTAGCATTTGATTCGATATTCTTCTTTGCTTGCACGGCAGTCAGTTTGTTGTAGTGAGGTGCATGAGCCCTTGAATTGGTGAAATAAGGTAACACCTCATCTAGCCCTGCGTCACAGTCAACGCATCGCTATCTTTGTTAGAAAATTCACAGAAGCACAGAGGAGCAGCAATGCAGCGACTGACACGAAGATAAATTCCTGATCTCTGTAGAACTAGGAGTGACGAGAATAGCGGGCATCCTAGTGAAGATTTAATAATGGGGAGAAGCCCTTCCTTGTTTAGTACAATTACCTTAAAAGGCTCTGAAATGTAGGAACCGAATTTGCTTTTCAATCGACCGACTTGTTAAGAACTAAATGGGAATGAAAACTGAATGGACACCCGCACGAAAGACGCAGCAATTTAACCCATCGACGTGGTAAAAGAGGGCATTTGAATATGAAAATTCGAGTGAAAAGTTGAGAGAATCTTAAAAGTTGTTCGTGTAAGGGAGGAGGGACATTCAAGATTTGCGGAGATCCTCCTCTACTTTATGCAACGGCTCGAGATATAAATTATGATGGTCGCTTCCTTTCGTCACGATCCACCGTCCCATGCCCGAATCGCTAGAATCGCTGATGATCAAAAGAGGCGGCTCCCGATGGATAAAGATCAACCCGAGTGGATAAACTCTCCATGAACGAACCGCTTCGACGCGAATCTCAAAAGGAAGACGATCATCCTTCAGCATGAGGAGCCCAGACATTGCTCAGGCTTCCAGAACACTCTGCTCAGACTCCCATGCATTTTGGTGAAAAACACCGGGTGGGGAAGCGACTCCCGTCCGCAACCGACTTGCTGCCGGTCGGGAGACAGCAGATTTTTTTACTGTGCAAACCAATGCGAAACCCAAACCTCGGATTCAGAAATGTCAAAAGAAAAGAAAAAGGAAAAAGAGAAGAAACTTCTGAACTTACACATCCCATTTTCGGGAATATTAATATTAGAATATAAGAAGAACGATGCAAAATAATAAATGCCAATTTCACCTTTTGTTGATTGTCTTTTCTCCGAGTCACGCAAAAAGATCTAATGGTATGCGGTACAATTGGGAAAGGTGCCAAAAAAGTCCTAAATTTTTGATTTGTACCAATTTAATCCTAAACCTTTTTTGATGTCAATTAAGTCTTAAATTTTTTTACATTATGTCAATTCAGTCATTTCCAGCCAATTTTGGCGGATTTTGCTGATTGGACGGCCGTCGGCTGATGTGGCCGACGGTGCTGATGTGAACAACTTTTAATAATATTTTCATATTTTTGATTTTTTTTTTCTTATTTTTTTCTTCTCCTCTTCTTCCTCCAACCGGTCGTAGAACCTTGGCGACCGGCCAGAGGCAACTCCTCACGCTAAGCTGGCGGGGCTCGCTAGATCCAGCGAGGGCAAGCCTCGCCTCCTCGCGCGAGGCTGCCCTCGCGGCCACTGGAGAGGTGGCCGATCGCGGAGGTCCGGGGACCGGCTGGAGGAAGAAGAGGATAAGAAAAAAAAATAAAAAAAAGGAAAAAATTTAAAAAAATATTATTAAAAGTTGTCCACGTCGCCGACAGCCACGTCCACTCTACGGTCCAAATAAGAAAATTCGGCCAAAATTGGCCGAAAAGTACTGAATTGGCACAACATAAAAAAGTTTAGGACTTAACTAGCACCAAAAAAAGATTTATGACTAAATTGGCACAAATGCAAAATGTTTAAGATTTTTTTAACACTTTTCCCCGGTACGATTTCACTTATAAAAGGTATAACGAAATAAAAGCCGTCATGTCTTGCTTAAAAAAGGCCATACAAGTAATAGATAAATTGGTATTGGTACCAGGTTTCTGTGTATGGTACGATAAGAGGGAGAGTACCGTGCTTATCCGGTAGACAAGTTAAGTTCTCGTGTGTTAAACAAAGGATAGTATGCACTCCTATCTCCCTGCCTTATGCTTCGCAGAATAGGATTAGTCATAGAATGTTAATGCAAAAGTGAGGAAAAATATGATCGGATTTATCATCTCTAGGTTGTGACGTACATGTTCTGGGAAAGCTTTTATGAACCATCCGTTTGTTTAATCAATGTTGAAGTGGTACTGCGAGGCCTACTATCTTCTCAAAGTGCTTGTCTCTGGGAGAAGGATTGCCACCAGGCAGTATGCCTTGGGTTATTAGTCTTCGTAAATTAATCGAATAACTAAACAAGGCATTGCCAATTAATATGCGTTTAAGGCAATGCCGTGTGACTCTACTTCTAGTACTCTTTGTTTTAACTCATATTTGTGAGGTTGATTGCTGAATGCAAATGACAATACGGTTAATCTCAGAACTTACCCTGCAGTGAATTCAAATAACAGGCTTTTGTATGAACCTGGAGTTCAGGATGGGCTATACATACAATAAAATAGACAGCGGACATTCATCTATTGTGTTCATTAGTCATCCCTGGAAAATTTTCATCATTTTGTTTATTGATGACGCTATTGTATACACATTTGAGGTATATCTAAATACTTCTTAAATAGGGAGTAACTAGTTATTCTTTATCTTGTGAACAAAATGGTTATTAGGTGTCTATCTGTTGGTTTAACATAGGGTGCGAAAGGGTCTAATTCTCCAGACTACCATGCAAATCATTTGGACAAAAGTAGCCCTGTTTTCTCCTTCAATTTCAATGGAGGAGATAGGCAAGCAGGGTGAATAAACTATGATGGAAGAGTTATTTTTAGCTTATCTTGAAAAATTCTTTAGAACACCGGATTCCATCTATAGCACGTTCTCTTTAAACAATGAAGAGAAGAAAATTAATGTCCATGTGATCTAACATTGATTTGCATAGATGTCCTTTTGTGACACACCCTGTTACAAGATTTTTTTTTTTTTTTTGACATAGAAATATGGTAAGTCTACTACGGATTTGTGCTAGAATGAGATTCATGACTTTGTATGCCTTTGTTTTCCTATTTCATCAGCTTGACGATATAGACTGACGTGATTGTTCTTGTGACAAATTGTTCAGTTCTTATCCTGCACGCAAGTTTAGAGTTTGGCACCACATCATAAAGAATAATGCTTGCTTCATTAAAACTATTTTTGGAGTTCTTTGATGAGATGCTTCCTCTAGTGATGGCAGAAGTTGCAATTTATCCTGCTTGAAACAGAAAGTTCAGGTCACCGATAAGATATATTGACATCCACAGATCATACAGATCTGAAAGGACCACGTGTTTAAAAGCACGATTATACCCTGACGAGTTGCCAAAAAATTAACTTGAACAAAGATGTGAAGTGGATTGGCTATTGAAGTCCACAAGTCTAGGAGAAGTTCTAGATGTGTCTGTAGTGATTGAGGTGACAAATACCACTTTTTATTTGGGGTTCGTGGGCTTAATTCAATTTTTTATCCTTCACTCCATATATTTATGTCCATCTGAACAAAAATTCCTGAGGGATTCAAAGGCTTAATACAATTTTTTATCCTTCACTCCATATATTTATGTCCATCTGAATAAAAACTCCTGAACTTGAGGCTGAGAAGTGCTGAGTGACATATAAAAACATAATCAACTGAGAAGTGAGCTGTGGTGGACGGACAAAAATAGAAAGATAACTATGTTAGTATTTTGTAGATTAAAACGAATTTGATAGATCGCGATATGCAGTGTCTCAGGAGGCATAAACACCCGTGTTGCTTCAAAATCTTGACATGTGGACAAAAGTAAAAGCTAAGAGCTAGGTCCTCTCAATTTGCTTTTCCGATTAGTCCTGGACAAGTATTTATGTGCTTCACCGTCGTGACTCATGCTCAAACTCAAAAGACAGATGGCCAGCCTCCTTAATCATGACAGATCTATATTAAAAGGCAAGAACTTTTAGGATGGAAGTGGTGATCTCCTTCGGCCTACTTCCAACACCCATGATAAGCTTTGACTAGAAGTGGACAGAAGATAAGGTTAAGCTTTACTAAGCAGCTGATGTGGATGTTTCTTCCTTATTGGAAATGTTACCGGCCTTATTATTTAATTAGGCAGAGCAACATCAAAATAACAGGTTTCCTGGTTCGTGCTTCTTGTGCTTTACAAATAATTTGCTTGAGAATGTTAAATTTACTAGTATCCATCTAAATATTCTCACAGTATGGACTGGGATTTAGTTGTTTAATTTTCTTTTATGCTTTTTGCCAAACTTACATCGGCACATTACATGAATCTGTGAATGATCAATAGTTACCAGGTTTCACAATCTTGCCCTTTGTTCTCATTACAAGTGACTTGACACTATCTCTTAGGTCTGCTTATGAGGATGGTACACTCTGCGAAACATATCAATCTAATGCTGATGGTTGGAGAAATTGCAATACTTGTCAGAAGGTACGCATAAGATGTTACCAATTTTGTGCCTTTGTTGTTAGCCATGTGTAGCGCCAATATCAATGATAGATACAGAAGTATAGTAGTGCCGACAATGATGTTTGACTTGTTTTTCATAGAAATTTCCTATTTACCTTTATCCTGGATTCTTTCTCAGCTGCTCCATTGTGGATGCATTATGTCAGCGCATGCCTTTGTAGTATTGGATTTGGAGGGGTTAGCTGCATGGATTGCTCGAGGAATGACTTTATTCAGGTGAAGCTTATTATCTTGACCATGATCCAACTAGGTGGATGCCTTGTGCCCTTGGTTTAACCATATGAGTCGCATGAAACATCAAGGAGCTCAGGAATTGCTATTCTAGGTAGTGTTTTTCCAAAATAAGTAGTAATCAGAACCACCATAGTAATCAGAACCACCATTTTTGTGGCGTTTGCAAGTGCTGAAGCAATTCCAGTCTGTTCCTTTCTAATTTTGTTGTACACAATTTACATCTCAAAATGAGAGCGAAGAAATATCTTACCAAAAATAGAACAAACAAAGGTTGGCTTTACATTCTAGTTAGTTTCTTGCAGAATGTGCATATTCTGACAAATTTTATTGCTGTGGAAAAAAAAAAAAAGATAGTCAGACGCACCATGTAAGAACCGACAACTGGCTTGGCCATTTCAAGTTGGGAAGATTTGTAGCATTTAGATGACTTGCTGAGTTGAACCGAAAACAAGCATGCTAGTATTAACCTCTTCGTGCTTCCTAAGCATTAAGAGCTCTAAGTGCTTCTACACATTTGAGAAATTCATAGTGACGCTGACCTGCTAGTTCATAACTAGAAAAATGCTACTGCTCCAGCCATATTCCTTAAATGTTGTTGTGGCTTCATTTACTCATAAAAATGTTTTCTAATTATTTCTAGTTGCAGAATATCCCTGAGGATCAGCAGAAATTGGATGAATCCCAAGCGGTTCGGACTGTCTGATGGTTCTGTTGAAATGACTGCTGGTAATATTTCTCTTGACCCTCAACCAAGCCTTTAAAACTAGAGAATATTTAATGCGTATTTCACAAGCTGTAGCTTTTTATGCTATGTAGTCGCAAGCAATCTCTATTTAATGTTTCAATAGCAAATGTTCTTTGCAAAGAGTACGCCCAAGAGTTTTATTCTGTGCATTTAAGAGAAAAGCAAGGAAGAGAGTTATGAGGAAGGAAATATTTCCTATCGTTTCTTCGTAATCCTCTTATTGAACAATAATTGCATGAGAACCCAAGAAGAATTACAATAGCCAAGTTCTATTCTGGTGCTTGGACTTGATCTGTATGCATGTGTCACGGTCCATGAATCCTCCCGTACTCGTGACACTTGTGAGTGGTGCTTGGGGTTATCGGGTGAAGAGTGAGGATATAAAGGGGACGAACACAACTTGTCTGTGGGAGTGGCGTCAGGATGGTTGGTGCTAAGAGTTCTAGGATAAGTTGATTATATCACTTAGGAGCTCTGAAGGCGGGTTGGCCTCCCGTGAACAAACTGGTCGGGAGCTGATGCTGCTCTCCTGACGAGGCCATGGCAGGCCGAAACCAGTTGATGAGCCTAAAGAGATCTGCTATCTCACTTGATGGACTAGACGCCCGAGTGAAACTGGGCATGGTACGATCTTGTATAGAGAAGCTATTCACTGTATTATTCGTTGGAACGGCTATAGAAAGAAGACTAGCCCGGCGAATTCCGCTCACCAGGTGCCGCACGGGTCATTCCGCAGCCAAGGAAAGTGTCGGCCTGTAACACATGGTATCAGAGCAGGAATCCCTCCAGTAAGTGGGTGAGTCGGAGAATCCGACTCCTCGCTCCAATGTGGGTTGAACTGAGAAGTACTAGTGGTCTACTCGGTCTTAGTGGGCGGAGAGTGAATTGTCGGGGCAAAAGGTGCTCGGACAAAGCACGACTCTCTAAAGCTCCTAGGATGCCAATGGGGGGCCCTAGGAAGAGTCGGTTCCTCACCAAGCGGATAGCGAGTTAGAGAAGAACCGAATCCTCGCTGAATAGGGATAACGTTCCTGGATCGATGGACAAAGCACGACTCTCTAAAGCTCCTAGGATGCCAATGGGGGCCCTAGGAAGAGTCGGTTCCTCGCCGAGCGGATAGCAAGTTAGAGAAGAACCGAATCCTCGCTGAATAAGGATAACGTTCCTGGATTGATCGATGAATTCAAAGAAGAGGTCTACCGCCATGTTTTCAACAAGGAAAGAACCTCCATTTGGTTTGCTGGGGTCAAGATGCTGAATAGGCAAAAATGGTGTTGCCAAAAGATGTAGTTGGCGAAAAATGCCACACTTGCCAAAGAAAGCGCAGGTGACCAAGAATGGCCCAGCAGCTCAGATCAAAAAAGGCTACCAATGGAGCAAAACCTGTTTTGTTGGGCGAGCGTGACCATTATATGTGAAATCCCAAAAAGTGGCACATCAATGGTTAAGAGAATCAAGGAAGCGACAGAACATATCGCAACGAGGGCGTTGCGAAATTGAGTGGAGGAGAATGTCATGGTTCGTGAATCCTCCCGTACTCATGACACTTGTAAGTGGTGCTTGGGGTTATTGAGTGAAGAGTGAGGATGCAAAGGGGACGAACACAACTGGTCTGTGAGAGTGGCGTCAAGACGATCGATGCTAAGAGTTCTAGAATAGAAGGATTATATCACTTAGTAGCTTTGAAGGCAGGGTTGGCCTCCCGTGCACAAACTACTTGGGAGGCTGATGCCGCTCTCCTAACGAGATCATGGCAGGCCGAAACCAGTTGATGAGCCTAAAGAGATCTGCTATCTTACTCGATGGACTAGACGCCCGAGCGAAGTTGGGCGTAGTATGATCTCGTACAGAGAAGCTATTCACCGTATTGTTCGCTGGAACAGCTATAGAAAGAAGGCTGGCCTAGCGAATTCCGCTCGCCAGGTGCCGCACAGGTCGTTCCACGGCCAAGGAAACTGTCAGCCCGTGACACATGCATATGCCATAAAAGCACAATCTGAAAGGCTATTAAGCATCATTTCTTCACGTGTCTCTGTTAGTTAACTAATTCAGTAAATATTTTGTCACCGTCCTAGGACGAATATGGTTGAGGAGTACTAATCATATAGCATAACATCTTTGTCGAAGAAATTCAGTATGAGGTGTATCTAAGTGCAACGCATGATCCAGCGGTGCTCCATGCTACTCTTGGTGAAATGACTTTTCAAATTGTTATTTCCAGTGCCCCATATAGTGAATCATCTCCTCTAACTGATTATGGAGTAACGATCTCTCAGAAATCCTATCATGGAGCAGAATTCAAGTCCCCTGAAAGATTTCCTCTGCATGATCAATGTCTGGCCAACGAAACCGAAAAGGAACTACATTAATGCGGCGTCCCCATTACATTAAACAACATGTCAGGTACCATCTGCAGCTATTTTTAATCCGGATTTGGAGCAGTTGCAATGTGGTCTTCACAGAGGAGGAACTTATCATTTGATGTATGACATTGCTTTGCACAAACTAAAGGGTCCAGCAGCCCTTCATTGCGTCTGCTTAGGCAAGTTTTGGGACCACTAGCATAATTCACCCTTTATCGATTAAGTGACTAATTCAGATATCATTTTTCGAGTTAGTTTATGTGAACCTTGGGAATCTTTACATGTGGAAAACTTTCAGATGATCTTTCATTGTCGTTTAATTTTGCCCATACTTTCACATATAGTTTATCTTTAAATAATTAGATTAAGGTACTTTGACTTTGATTTCGCTATGAATTATT
This sequence comes from Eucalyptus tenuipes, assembly GCA_014182365.1. Taxonomy (NCBI): domain Eukaryota; kingdom Viridiplantae; phylum Streptophyta; class Magnoliopsida; order Myrtales; family Myrtaceae; genus Eucalyptus; species Eucalyptus tenuipes. Next base: position 8,224,976 of record CM024542.1, read on the forward strand.
CACTTTGAATGAAGCTATGGCGTTGTATACTTGGTCAGAACTCGACACGTAGCATTTGATTCGATATTCTTCTTTGCTTGCACGGCAGTCAGTTTGTTGTAGTGAGGTGCATGAGCCCTTGAATTGGTGAAATAAGGCAACACCTCATCTAGCCCCGCGTCACGGTCAACTCATCGCTATCTTTGTTAGAAAATTCACAGAAGCACAGAGGAGGAGCAATGCGGTTACTGACACGAAAATAAATTCCTGATCTCTGTAGAACTAGGAGTGACGACAACAGCGGGCATCCTAGTGAAGATGTAATAATGGTGAGAAGCCCTTCCTTGTTTAGTACAATTACCTTAAAAGGCTCTGAAATGTAAGAACCGAATTTGCTTTTCAATCGACCGACTTGTTAAGAAGTAAATGGGATTGAAAACTGAATGGACACCCGCACGAAAGACGCAGCAATTCAACCCATCGACGTGGTAAAAGAGGGCATTTGGATATGAAAATTCGAGTGAAAAGTCGAGAGAATATTAAAAGTTGTTCGCGAAAGGGAGGAGGGAAATTCAAGATTTGCGGATCTGCTTCCCTAGTTTACGCAACGGCTCGAGATATAAATTAAATTATGAGATGGTCGCTTCCTTTTGTCACGATCCAGCGTCCCATGCCCGAATCGCTAGAATCGCTGATGAACAGACAAAGGAGGGAGGCGGCTCTCGATGGATAAAGATCCAACCCCAGTGGATAAACTCTCCATCAACGAACCGCCTCGACGCGAATCTCAAAAGGAAGACGATCATCCGTCAGCACGAGGAGCCCAGACATGGCTCGGGCTTCCAGGACACTCTGCTCGGACTCCCATGCATTTTGGTGAAAAACACTGGGTGGGGGATCGACTCCCGTCCGCCACCGACTTGCTGCCGGTCGGGAGACAGCAGATTTTTCACTGTGCAAACCAGTGCGAAACCCAAACCTCGGATCCAGAAATGTCAAGAGAACAAAAAAATAAAAAATAAAAACTTCTGCACTTGCACATCCCATTTTTGGGAATATCAATATTTAGAATATACCAAGAACGATGCAAAATAATAATTACCCCACTTAGAAAACTTACATAACAATCTAAGAAGCAGTCACTGAAAATGAAATGATTCCACAAAAGGGTGATGATTGAAGGGGACAAGTGAAGAAGAAAAGGAACTTCACATGACAGGGTCCCTCCCACCACCATCAGAAGCCGCCCAATCCCTCGCTTCCACTGCCGTCCTCTTTTTCCCTGGCAATGGGGCGTCTCCAATCCCACTAAGCCCCAAGTTCATTCCTCGATCCGGCCGACGGTTGTCCTCATCATCATTGCCCATGAACACCAAAGCCAATGTCGAAGAAAGCGACCGGATGTGGACGACTGAGAAGACGAACCAACGACGGGAAAAAATCAGTGTCGTTTTCATTTCGCTTTCTCAGACATTTCTATAACCAAAAACCCAAATAGGAAAAAGAAAAAAAGAAAGAAAGACAGGACCTTTTCACAGACATAATATAAACTCACGCCTAACTACATATCTTCCCAGCTCCAATTCTCTATTCATTTTCTACTAATTTTTTTCCCGAGAAAGTTGCCCGCGGAAATTTTCTTTTTCTCGGAAAGGAAAATGAGTCCGACTCCACCGAGCAGCGTGGGATTCAGCCGGCCCCACGGTTGATCATCTCCTGGAACTGGTTCAGGGACTCCTGCCGCTGCAGCCACATCTGCTCGTTGAACTTCCGGATGAAGGTCTCCACGCGCCGGTTCAGGTCGTCCTGCCCCAGCGACGGCTCCCTCCTCAGCTTCCCCGAGCCCGGCGACGGGCTCGCCGGCCGGTCGCTGGAGGCGGCGGCGGGGCGGGTGCCGAAGGTCTCCGACTTCTTCATCTTCGCCGGGGACGCGGGGCTGCTCGTCGTCGTCGCGCCGGGCGTGGGAGTCCCACGTGTCGGACTTCCTCAGGTGCCTCGCCAGCGGGACCGCGCGGCCGTCGGTTATCGTCCGCCACGTGCTCTCCAGCGTGTCGTTCCGCTTCGGCCTCGAGACCCGCAACTGCCTCCCGACTGCATCGAAACGCGAGAAAGTCGTCGTCAGTCGCCGTCAATGGAGTTTCGAAATTAGCCGTAGAACAGAACAGACGTGACAGAGACAGAGAGAGAGAGAGTACCTTCGGGACTTGATTTGGCCGACTTCCGATGACCGAACCTCGTCGAAACGGGCGGCTTCTCTCCCCGATCCTCGTTCGGATTCAAGAACGAGAAATCCGAAGAGTCGTTCCTCAGCAGCGGACTCGCCGGCTCCGGAACCGCCAGCTCGTAACCGCCGTCCGCGGCCACCGCCGCCTCATCAACCGCTTTCTCCACTTCCGCCACCAAAACCCCACCGCCGTCTCCGCCGTACGCGTCGTCATCCGCGGCCTTCACCGACCTCGGATCGTAAACGCTGCCGTAGACGCCGTACTCCGCGCTCACCACAGGCACCTTCAGATCCCCCGCCGGATCCCGAACCACCACCGCCTCGGCCGGGGGAGCCGCGTACGCAGCCGCCGCGACGTACTCGGCCCCGGCGACCTCCGGCGCCTGGTGGTGGTCGTCGTCGGCCTTGTGGTGGAGCTTGGAGGAGGCGACGATGGAGATGATGATGCAGTTGATGAGGATGTAGAGGTAAGGGGGCCGGAGCCAGGCGAGGAGGAGGCCGTAGAGGGAAGGGAGGTCGGAGGTGAGGAAGGCGGAGATGGCGGGGAGGGAGAGCTTGAGGAGGAGCGCGGCGGAGAGGGCGAGGGTGGAGGCGAGGAGGACCTTGAGGGACAGCACCCACGTGGCGCTCGAGCCCTTGGAGTTGGAGGAGAAGATCGCCATCTCCTGCACCGATTTCGAAGAGCCAAAGGATGAAATGGAATGGAATGGAATGGAAAGGAGGAGCCTTTGTACACGCAGGTATCTACACACGCAGAGAGAGAGAGAGAGAGAGAAGGGTAGAGAGAGAAGTAGCGGAGGAGGATTTAAAGAGGAGGGAGAAGAGGAAGGGAGGGAGGGAGCGTGTGTTGGGAGTTGTGAGCTATTATGTGGAGGTATAAATACGTGGAGAGAGAAAGCGACAGTGGCATGGCCAACTTGTTCTCTCCTTTATTTTTCAGCAGTGAGCGCCACTTATCTTATGGAAAAACGACTGCCGCATACCCTAAACTTATATTCATGCATACATTTACCTCAAATTATTTTTATGACATAAAATAAGACTTTACTTATATGATGCAATTATTCCAAACTTTAAATTTGTATCCGTGTGATAAATTACATGAGTATTTGAATAAATATGACACATGAGTACAGATTTGGAGTTTTTTGTATCACTAAAAAAATTCGGGATAAATGTGTTATATAGTTGTAAGTTTGAAGTTTTTAATGCCATAAAAAAGGTTATATGGGTGCAAATTTGAGATATTTGATATCACATAAAAATAAGTTTGGAGTAAATATGTGAATGGACATAATTTAGAGTTATATCCACTCGGGAGATTTTAAGTTTTCGGCAAGCTGATGAAAAATGAGTCTGGGATGACGAGCATGTAAGATGGGCGACACGAATAGCTGGTTACATGCCTCGGTTGTGTCATACATTGTCAAGTCTCTCTATCGCATCGTCTTTACCGGCCATTGTGCATTGAAGCTATAGATGTTTCTGGAGAGTTCTGCCCGGATCGGGCCGGTCCATCGAGCGAACCTTCATTTTGTTTTTTCCGTGCAGGGGTCTACTTGCAAATTGCAATAGCAAGCGCCCAAAGTTTCGGGTCCTAACCACGTGAAGAGAAACCAATTTAGAGCCACGGCTTTAATCCAAGCTGAGTTATCATCCAGACAGCAACTAGCCATGAGCATGTCAATGTCATCCAGACAGTAATTAGCCATAAACATGTTAATTTCATACCAATGGAAAACCACACAAAAAATACAAAATGGCCGGTCCCATGAAATTGATTCGCGCTTGCCATTGTGAGTTGTCAGCTTCTTCTTCTTCTTCTTCACTATGACAACTCATTTGCATACTCTAAACCGGCGTCCGATTTCGCTCGCCATGTCATTAATGGGGGCGTGTGACCAATCTGGCCGTCGGACCGGAGGAATTCGAGGGAAAAGGGCGAGCGTGGAGACTCAAGGCGGATTCAACTCGAGGCGAACGTGGCAGAAATTCGACGATGAATTACGTGACACGTAATAAGAGAAGCCTCGACCGCCGCTGCCCATGTAGCGGCGGCGCCACGCGCCACTGTGCCGAGGCCGCCACATGGAGTTCCACGGAGGAGGGAGGCCGTACGCATCGTGCTTTGGCGTTGGCCGGCTTTGGGTTCTCCTCTGTTCTCAAGAGGTGACCGCAAACCCCAAACAGTCCTTACTTCCACCCATTTTTTTATTTAAAATTAATATTATAAAAACAAATCTACTTCAAATTAATTTTTTATCATTAAAAATTCATATATGATACATTTGTAATAAATTTATTCTTCGTTAAATCACAACGGAAGGTAAAATTTTAAAAAGTGATATACCCATTAATCGTCACATGTTATATAATTCAACAATTTGACGATAAAATTTAACATAAATTAATACATGATAAATTTATTATAAATATATCATTTTTATTTTTTATTAAAAGTGTATCAATTTATCATTTTTTAATGATAGTAGCTCATTTAAAAATTAGAGTCAAACTACATTATTAACTAAATTTCCTCCCCTGCTTATTATAAAGGAGGGTGGCGCGGTGGTGTCAGAGAGATGCAGGACGACAATCGAAGGTCGGAGGGGGGCGGGACAAGACGATCCGACCGTCAACTCCGGAGACATTTCAGGATCCGGTCACGGCATGTTCTCCTCACCTCACTGGGCCTCCTCCCCCACCGACCACGCTTTTCGGAAGAACAACGGTTGTCTAGTATTATTATATGGTGGCGAGCAGTGTGAAATCTGCACTGAAGAGAGCGTTGCTGCCCGTTAAACTATGCCCCGACTTAGATCCCTCGCTTGCGATGCAAGGCGATCGAGCGCGCCTTTCGGTAAGCAATCTATGTTCGGACGAGATCCGCCTCGAGTTTTAGCTCGCACCTTGCTTAGCTAGTAAGGTCGGCGGAGTGACGGGTTCGAGAGAGCAAGATCTGGATATTCTTTGTTGATCCGGCCACATTTCGGTGTTTACTAGAGGGTGTAGTTAGATCTTCTATCGTCCTTTGAGATATGGATGTGAAAATTTACGTCATTTCCTTAGGAAAAGGACATTATCGAGCTAGTGGGTTTTTGAGGTGAACGTCATAGGACAGGTTTAGCTCTTGGACTTTGGTTGAACACGAGAAGTGACTAACAGAGAGATAATTATGCTTTCAAAGGTGGACATCAAATGTGGATCCCCACTTCGTGTATAGTCATGTGTTCAATAATTGTTGACAAGACCCCTTTTTTGTATTGTTCAAGAACTCTACGACATTTTAAGAGAAATAAACTATAAAACTCTCTAAATAGAAATGGAGAAAAAAAATCTATATTTATGTAGAGAGCACAATTAAAAGATGAGTTGGAAATTCGCCTGCCTAAATTTTGAGAAAAGCACACAGCCACGTCGGTTGCTCGAAAGCAAGTTGTGTGAAAGATAGATTACGCGAGTTATGTGCCATGATAAATTCATGAGACTTGTCGCTGCTTTGTCATAAATAACTGTACGAATGTACATTATTGATGAAGCGAAAAATGAGCTTAGCTTTTTCGCATGATTTCGATCCTCAAAGGGAAAACATATATAGCATCACTACCTTAAGCAACCGGGTTTGCTTGCTCCCTCCATGGGAATCTAGTGCTTTATGGATCCAACTTTTTCTATGTCGAATTCGAATTCGAATTCATTCTTGCGTGTTCACTTCGGACTTAGCTGATGCAGTGGAGGGATTCTACTGCATTCTTTCGGAAAGAGTTCACTCATCGCAACCGAAGCAAGTAAAGACGACAAGCATTCTCCTCACAAGTCATTTAAAAAATTAAAAAGAAGAAGCCGGATGATTGGCGTTTCTAAAGGTGAAGACAAAGTGGTACGAATGAAAATAGACACTTGCAAGAAATTCTCATCACAGCTACTATCGAATAGGATTGATTTGTAACTTAGTGGGACAGATGCTTTTGGGAAACCGTACGACGTGAAATTAGGAAAAAGAAAGGAAATTGTCCGGGGGGGACTTAAAGCGTTGACATGCATTCCCTTGGACATGGCCTAACAAATCCTGCATGTGCCTCGCTGCATTGGGCCTTAACAATCTTATTTTTGTTGTGAAACATGGAATCAATCGAAGAACCAAAACATGTGTTCGGTGAATCAACAAATCAATCTAGCATAGTCACTAACGGGGTAAAGATCCCCGAAAAGATTTTATTAGCGAAGATTGTAGACTTTATTTTTAGTTAATGCAGGCCGAGCAAAACGAGAGGATTAGCTAATTCGATATCCGACATGACATGATATCGACATGAGGCCGTGCGATTCTGGTATAGTGACCTAACTCTAGACCGTCCTAGGCACGGGGTTTTTGACATGCATACACGACCAGCCAAAAGCTTTCTGTATTCAGTACGCAAGTGACACGAATTCAATAGGGTCGGTTTTGTTTCAGCCATTTTCTTGCCACACAAGCCAGAAATGGCTTCTGAAAGTCAATTGGCATGCCAGTCTCGCTCTCCTTTGGAGGCTTGTCATCATAGATTTCTCTCCTGCGAAATCAGTTTGCGTTGCTAAACATCATCAGCATAACCAATTACATTACGTGATTCTTGCGAATAAGCTATAGCATGATTGGTATCATCCATTTAAAGTCAAATTCAGATTGCGCTGGCGTGATGGCGAGGTCGTTTTCCTTCTCCTTTTGCCATGTACCCGTATTCTTCCCTAATGCGATTTTTGTTGTGATTCTACGGCTGGATTTGATTAGGAGGTGGGATTTATGCCCAATTTGTGAGCTCATGGGAGCTGAGATTTTGTGGCTAACGTTAAAGACTGCGACTAGTCAGAGTCGAAGTACGTGATGGTCTTTGCTTGAAGGAGAAGATGGACAAAACCAAATAGGTGATGTACCACAAAAAATAAGGGAGGAAGAGAATTGGACTTTCGTCTAGTTGAAATTGCCGAAAACTTTTGGTCCACCCCTGCCTACCAAGTTTTGGAAGTGCAAGCGAGCCCTTCCTCTTCCCCTTAGCCGGTACAAAGGCAAACCACTTTTTTATTTTTTAGACGAGACGAATTTACTAAAAAAGATAATTATTCTATTAATCATACGAGGAC